>CM059039.1:20654559-21880393 GCA_030279155.1 Forsythia viridissima | reverse complement strand
GGGCCGTTCACGGGCCGAAGAGGCCAACCCGCGGGCCGGCCCGTGAACCGCTTTGATTTTAAAAAAAAAAAAAAAAAATTGGGCAGAAAATTTAAAATTTTATATTTGAAATGATATTTAAAAAAAAAATAAAAAAACAAACGACAGAGAGTCATTTAAAGTGAAAAATGTGACAGATGCATCACGTTTTAATCTTTAAATATATAAATAAAAAATAGAAATTGAATTAAAAAATTAACAAATGTGAATTTATCATTGTTATTTATTTTTTATTTAGTAATTTAACACATTTTTTGTTATATATGTAAACATTTTTTTTTTGAATTACAATAAGTAACTATATTTTTTTAGTAATTTCAAAAAAAAATCAATTTTTTATTCATACGGGCCGAACCGGATCGAACCGCGGCCCATATGGGCTCGACCCGTATGGGCCAATGGGTGGGCCGGGCTTTTGAAAAAATTTCGTGGGCTGGGCCGACCCGGCCCGCAACCCGTAGTGACGCGGGCTTTTTCGAACGCGGGCCGTTACCGGGCCTCATCGGAGGCGGGCCGACCCGGCCCGCCTGACCCGGATTGACACCACTAAAAAGATGGTGGATCTTTGGGTGCTAAACCTGTTAACTTTCCCATGGAACAAAACATAAAGCTCTCGGATTCAGGTGAATTGCTTAAATATCCGTCTTAGTATAGGCTACTTGTTGGACGCCTAATTTATTTGACTATTACTAGATCGGATATCACCTATTCGGTCCATGTGTTAAGCAGATTCATGCATGCACCACGTAGACCACACATGGAAGCTGTCTTGCGTGTATTGCGTTATTTGAAAAATAGTCCTGGGCAAGGTTTGTTTTTCCCTTCTCAGAATGATTTATCTTTGCGAGCTTTTTCTGATTCAGATTGGGCTGGTTGTCCAATATCTCGTAGATCCACTATGGGTTATTGTGTTTTTCTGGGATCTTCTCTTATTTCTTGGCGGACAAAGAGGCAGAAAACCGTATCTTTCTCCTCAGCAGAAGCCGAATATAGAGCCATGACAGGTACATGTTGTGAATTATCTTGGCTACGCTCATTATTGAAGGATTTGAGAATATTGCATCCGAAGCCAGCATTATTATATTGTGATAACACAGCAGCCTTACATATAGTTGCTAATCCCGTTTTCCACGAAAGAACCAGACATATAGAGATGGATTGCCATTTTATTCGTGACAAAATACAAGATGGTTCGGTTGTAACCAAACATGTTGCCTCAACAAATCAACTTGCAGATGTGTTCACCAAGCCATTGGGAAATGAAGCTTTCTCAACTATGATATGTAAGTTGGGAGTTCTTGACATTCACTCTCCAACTTGAGGGGGAGTGTTGAAAAGGAAAGGTCAATGATATCTAACCATTCATTGACAAATATATTGTATTAGTTGTATATTTATTCAGTTATCTTTTATACTTAGACTACCTTGTATATTTATTCAGTTACCTTTTATACTTAGACTACCTAGAATAGATTAGCATGATTGTAGGAAATCTCTTGTATAAAGCTACGTCTCCTGATTCAATAAAAATTATTCAAAGACAAAATATTATTTTCCTTCTTTACATTAATTACATCATAACCTCATAATCAATTAATAAAGGGACTCCAGTATACCCTAACCTTTTGACCAAAACCTTTTGACCGAAATTAAAATAAGTGAATTTCAAATTTACATAAAATTTTGTTGAGAAACATTTTACCTTTTCAAGCTGGTTGACTTCACAAACTAAGAGCCAAATGTGTTTGCACCAATGAATAAAACAATATTTAAGAGATAGAAAAAATAGTCTTCACTGATAATTAAAAAGGGACTCAAATATACAATAACTTGGTGAAGAACATTAAGAATGTGCACAAGGATTACGAGCTTTGTCATTGCAGGAAAATGATGATACAAGCCATAACTAAGATCTGATTGGATTAAGGTACAAGTTAGGATTGATTTACCGATACTAATTATTTATACATATTTTCAAATTACATCACTTCTCTTCTTAATTAAATGTATTAAATTGATTCAAAAGTTTCCAAACACAGAACTGTTGATAGCATATTCGTTGGTTATGGTAAAGGAAAATTAGAATTTTCGTTAGTCATCGTGACTCAACACTTGACATGGTGAGTTAATCTTTCCATTTATTTCTTTTCATCAATTATTATTGAGATTCTTTCTTGATGTTGCATGCAGATAACTGGTGAATTAGCTCAATGAAAGACACACAATATTCACTGGTTAATGTCCTCATGACCCTATAGTGTGCCTTAAAAAATAAAGTTATTATTAATTGTATTAGGGACAGGACCATTTATAGAAATTTTAATGGTAAAACCCAAATAAATACTTCTACATATTTATCAAGACTAGTGTAGCCACGTGCGATGCACATATTGTAGTTGTAACTTTATATGTAATTGTGTCCTATGAGTGGTGTTATTCAAGTATAAAATAAGTAGAAAATGTAATATTTATAAATTTGTGGACGCAAAATAGTTTTGTTTATGACGACAATTGCAGGAACTCTAAATTGTGAGCCATTATAGTTTTGCAAAGGTGAAGCAATAAAACTAAAATGTCATATAATTTTAGTAGTTATGAACCAAATATTATGCATGCAAGTAGAACACTCCTAGGTGATTTGTTGATATCCTAGTATTTGATATAATACTCAAGAATGTAGTTAAATGGTGATAATCAAGTTACAGAGAGTAAGATCTTGCTTCTACTTTGAAGTTCAAGTAATAAGTCTTGTCTGATCCATAAAATTCAGTTGCACCAATATCCATTCCGATGGAAACCTGTACACAAGGAAATTTAAGCATTAACCTTCATTATGTAGGTGATTAAATAATGGAGTCAAGAAAGGTTGGAAATTGGAGTCATCTGCCTTCTCAATAGTTGTCTTAAGTAGCTCAAGACCTTCCTTGTTCTTCTACAGTCAATCAAGGAAAATGTCTACTCAAACATAACACACTATTTGATTTGAATGTTAGGAGCAAAGCCATCCTAATCTCCAATTTGGTGGCATCTTGGCCAGATTTCTTCTTAATGACAACTTGAAATAAAATAAAAAAACAAATTCTTAAAAGTGAAGACATCACAAATGTGACAGAAACTTATTGACACTAAGGTTATAAACACAAAACTGCAACCGAAAGTCGGAAATCAAAGAAAACTGATTTTAAACAGCCAAATATCATAGTTAGAGAATTTTTTTTTTTTTTATCCTAAAGCTTATAGACATTAATTTGGGAACATCAATTCAAAGATCAGAAAATAGGCGTAGCAAGATTCACTCTGCATTCAGTACTTGCCTCAGACCTGATAATCTAGGAAGATTGAAATTCTATAGTGAATGGAGGTAGAAAAGTGCAAAACAACAAAAGTATTGTAGAATTTTTTGAGATAAATTATGAAGAGGCAAATAAAGTAGAAAACAAAAAAAAAAAAATTACGTCACAGGATAAGGGAAAAAAGGACAAAAGAATATGCAATCTCTAAAACAAAAGGGAAAAAAAATGGAAAAAAGACATAAAACAATTTGAAGTTATTATATACACTTGAAACATTCAACTTGAGCAAATATACTAAAGATGGAAACATATGTTACATATAGGAGGCTGAAAGGTAAATATTTTGTATGATATATTCAAGCTAATATACCTCGGGATCAATTAGTACCATTTTTTATATTTTATAGGTCTGCTATGTGCTATCTTTGAATAGGATTTCTCAACTACCGATGACCTTCGTGGTCTTGTTTGATTGCCCTAAGATACTTTCATATATAAATTTTTATTTCACAACTATTTTCTCTATAAGAAAGAAATGAACAATTAAAATTTATTAAAAGAGTGAGAAATAAAAATATATGAAAGATGAGGTATACTATTATTAATGAATGAAGACTATTACATGCATAAGATACATGTAGAAGAAATGATATTTTTAGTTAGGAAGGGTTTTAATTTTCTTAGAATGATGAACAAAGGGAAGATGTTTATAGTTTATGCAGAGCATCATATTCTACAAGGGAAAAATATATATAGCAAATATTGGGAGTTTTAAAATGTTCACAAGTGTGTAGTAGTCTGAATAATGTGAAAAGGGGCTGAAACTATATTTATTGTATTGTAAGCTGAAGAAAAGAAAAACAAATTAATAATACGTACTATTGGTAAAAAAAAAAAAAACATAATAATGGGAGTAAGTAGGAAGAGTATGATGTAAAATATGTTAGTGCTTGAATTGGTGCTCAAAATCACGAAAGGATGTCATGTAGTTAGATCTTTTGACAAAATTTATTCATCTGATCAACTTACTTTTTTTTCATGCTGTCTAAATTTAATATAGATATGTTTAATATTGGAACGAATTTAATTTTTTACGAACAATTGCAAAAGAAAATTTGCTTTTTTTTTATTTTAAAGTAAACGCAAGATTGTAATAATGTAGCATACAAAGTGCACTATATGGGAGACAAATTCTCATAAGTTAATTATAACTATATGGGAATGTAACTCCATCAAAAGAGAAACATGGTTCACGTCATATGTTTGTCACACTCATACAACCTAAGAGAGGTAAACAAAGTTCAAAGCTGATCATCGCAAATTTTTTACTAACCTACTCCAGTAACATCACGTTCACCATTGTTGAAAGCCTCACATATACCTATAACCAATATGCCATATGCACAATATGTCAATTGTGCATAATTTATAAGTGCACAATGTAGAACATTATACCTAATAATCAAACTACAGCAATTTAGGTTTAATTATCTCAATGCATTGCGATAATATAGTACACTATGATTTATTCATAGAGTGCATATATATTACTACCGTTTTTGGATAAATTAAAACGGCGTTAACAAAGGAAGAAAATTTTAAAAAAAAAAATTCACGATGTGTAATCACACATACAACAAAAAAAGTAGAAGAAGAAGACAAATTTGTAGCATCCACAATTTTAAAAAAATATGGCTGGTAACGTGTTGCAAATGCATCATGTATGGTTTTTTTAGAAGTTTCACACATACCTGCATCCAACAAGTCTTCGGTTCCATACAAAGGTTATCTTCATTATTGATTTCATTTTACTTTCTTATAAATATCAGTTCCATACAACGCTTGTTCCAAAATTCTTTGACCTGAGCATTGTGCGTCACTAATTTTGTACGTCTTTATCTGCCAAGGATGTTGAACCATTGCTCAAGACAAATTTTTCATCCATCGTGTGCCCACATAGACTTTCTTAGTTCAACTCGACACAATTATAACCTCAACTAATCAGTAACCTATTACACAACCAACAACAATTAAAAAAAAAAAAAAAGAGATAATACACGGTAATCAAATAATCTGAATCTCAAATGCATAAACCAACATGTAATGTAAATATTGCAGCAACATTTGAATTAATTTCACAAACAACGGATTCAATTACTTAGCTATACAATGGCTGAAATGCCTACAAAAAGAAAACGACTTCTCTTCCAGCCTTGAAATCAAAGTACAATAGAAAGGACATTTAATAACCATGAATTAATCCGTTTAATTTTCAATACCTATTCTTGAGTGTACAACACCCATTTTCACAAAGATTAAATAGAGAACTAAGCAATTATGTACAAATTAATCAACACATTAAGCAAGAATCAAGAATAGAAAAAAGCTAGAAACATAATAGTAGGGCATCAAGAATATGCAAATTCTATAAATAAAAAATTAATTTAATAACAAAACATCAATAAACTTAGATAGTGAAAAATAATGTATACAAAAAGTTAGATCGTGAAAACAGCACACACACACACACACACACACCCCTTAATAATAATCTAAAAATCACACAAGAAATCTTTACATGAAATTAAACGAAAAAATCTATCCACTAATATCCCAAGAAAAAAGTGACCAACGTGGTGATGTCATGTAAACAGTGGGCACCATAATTAGTGCCTATTGTGGGTACTATATCACCACTCTAATAGGGAGATAGGCATTAATCAACATGTCTTTTCCTCTTTTCCATAAATACTTCTATCTATTTTTGACTTTCTTGTAGATAGGGGTGGAGCCACCAAGGAACAAAGGGAATCAATTGACCCTGCAAAGATTTTGAAAATTGCTCTAGCCTGATTCTAAAATAGAACAAGCCCAAATCCAAAAATATAAATTAGCCCAAAATAACCTAAGTCAAGTTCCAACCCAAATTATTTTAATTCAACTTTCAGTCCTAATTGACCCAAGCCACAAGTTTCAATTTATATCAAGTGCTGAACATTAAGTCCCAAAGACCAATTGATATCATATATTCAATTCTCATCTCTACAGATAACCACGCCATAATTCGATTGTAATTTTCACTCAATTTCTTCAAATTAGAGCTATAATAAGCCAAAATCAACCCTAAATTTGTTAACCCAGTCAACCAGCTCGCATATGGACTATGAGATGAGGGTTTAGCTTGCTCTATTCGTGGTCATTCTGGTAAAGGGAACCACGTCTAGCTAAAAAAAGAGCTCGACTTAGACCTAGGTAATTCTTACTAAATCAGCCTAAAATCCATTAGCATTTATGTAATTTTTAATGTTTATATTGCTTTTGTATATTTTAGTTTTGTTTTTTTTTCCTCCCTGTTTTTTTCCCACTATTTGTATATTTGCTAATTGTTATTGATTATATGTAAATAAAATTGTTGGATGCTTCTTGTTGTATTGCTGGCTTATTTTATTGCTTTATCTGTTTATTATAATATTATTAGATTGTTGTGTTTTAATGATATATTTTGTTGCTTATTTAAATATTATTGAATTTAATGTCAACGGTTATAGATATATTTTATAAAAAAAGCTCCATTTTTTATTGAAGAGAAAAACGTTGATGGAAAGAAATGAATGCTTGAATGAGTTTAATTGTATATATTGAGAATGGTATATTTCACGAAATTGATAATAATGTAAATATACAATGTTTTCAAAGTATGAAAACGCGTAGAAACAATTGTAGTAATGTATATAAATATTTTCATTAGTATTATATTAATTCAAAAAAATTGGTACTTAATTTTTGCCCACCCAAAGAAAAATTCCTAGCACCGCAATTGTTAAGCTAATGACTTTTATCACTGTTTATTATTTATTGAGAAGGCATTCAACCCATTATTCTTATTTCTTAAGCACTCCAAGATTTTGGTATGTCATGTTTGGCTTGGAGATTTAGGAAAAAGATTATCTATTATATTGTCAAGTTCAGTAGTGTGTATATATATATATATATATATATATATATATATATATAATCTAACCCCGTTAAGAAACATAAAAACGGTAGAAAAATAAAACCCATTTCTCTTCTTCTCGAAAGCCTTCACATCTGCAAACATTAAGATATGCACAATACAAATCTAGCTTTCAGATTAAAAGTGGTGTCCAATCAACTAAATATAATGCTTGGAATTGATTCTATAGATTGGGAAAATAGTTTTCATACTACTATTCTTGCCCATTATTCAAAGTTTAAGATAAAGTATACAATACTTTAAGTCTGAAGGCCGTGGAATAAATGGTTATCTCGAATTTGTAGTAACATGTTGACAACTGATTAAAAATAATTTGTCTATTTAGATTATTGATTAAATGTAGGATACAAAGTGAAAAGAAGTGAAATGATGTCCCAAATATTCATTTCAAATCAAAACAAAATCTAAATTCTGCAAACTAATTTTCAGTTAATTTAAAAATTAAATGATACTTGTCCTAAAGAAATCTCTCTTTCCTATTCAATTATTTATTTGAGATAAATTTATTTTTTATTATGAGTCGTTGGATTTACAGAATGATATAACTTATGATGAAGCGATTGTGGTAGTTTTAGAGAGAAAAGTCCATGTTCTAAGAAACTGGAAAGTCCATTTAGTCAAGGTTCAGTGAGGTAGGCATGAGGAGGATTGGGTCACTTGAGAAAGAGAAGAAGATGTCTTAGCTAAGTACTCGGACATTGTAAACCAAATAAGTTAAATTTTGTTGATGAAATTATTTTCAATGGGGAGGGTTGTAGTGACCGGAAAATTTTTCGTCTTTTAATTTCAAGGAAATAAAATTTTAACTTTCGGCATCGCTACGAACTTCCGAGCACGATTGAAATTTTTTTTTAGTAACGTTAATTATTGCATGTGCTTACCTTTTATTTTCATAAGACGGACATGAAATTTTTTTTAATTACCGAGACTAAGTAAATTTTCATAACTCGAATAATTTTTTTTGAATTAATTTTGGTTTAATCGTAGAACAATCTTTTAAATTAAAAGCCAACTTCCTGACCCACTTTTCGGTCATTTTAATTAGCTTATTTCGGCCATTTTTTTGTCCTAATTTCTCGAATCAAGAAATCCATAAATCGGGATCCTAATGCATATAGATACAAATGGTCCAATGGGAGCAGGCCCAATTATTAACTGTAAAACCATATTAAAAGGCACCAACTTTCAGCCCATAAACCATCTTTTTTTAAGCCAAAGTTGGTCACCATGTTAGCCCAAAATATAGTCAATAACTCGACCACCTAACTGCCCCAAATATGTCGCCTTGAAGACAACTTTTAGTGAATTTTTTCGCACTCCTCCACTGCCAAACAGCCCCCTCTTTCACAAGGAAACTGCCCATCCATGATCTTACAATTAACTAACTAACTCAATCCCATGAAGTCCTCCTACATCTTTTCCACTCGCCCCTCAATTTTCAGCCCTTCTCCACTATCTAAATAACTGCTCCAAAATCCATCCAGATTTCGGCCATAGCTATCTCCAATTTTCCTCACTTTTAAGCTACAAAATTTTTACTGATTTCTCCCAGAAATCTCCCAACTTTCAGCCTAATAAGTTCCTCTTATTCCCTTCATTTTAGTCCCCACATAAACTCCAGTTTTTTCTCTTTCTGCACATCAATTTCGGCCCCCTGTTTCAACAATAAGTCCCATTCTTTTTCTCTAGTTTCAACCCCTCCAACACCTATTTTTCTCTAACTAATTCAACCTCCAAAATCACAACATCCTTACCTCATTTTGCTATCCAGATTTCAACCCTTTAAGTCTAGAGTTTTTCTTATTTTTACAGTCCCAAAAACTCTAGATTTGTCATTTTCGACCAGCTTTTTCCTTCTTTTCTCTCACCCAATTTTTCTTACCTCAAACCACCCATAAGTCCTCTTATTTCTCCTCTTTTCAGTCTCCAAATTATAGTCCAGCAATCCCTTCTTTGTCTCTCAATTTTCAAAAAGAAGCATCATTTTTCCTTCTCCAGAATTCAGCTTTTTCCCTCTCTTGTTCCGCTCCAATCTTTCCCATAAATCACTCACTATTGTACACTGTCAGCGATTTTGTATCTCTAATAATTCCACAAGTATACGGATCGCACAAGTAGTAAAATGGATTTTGAGTCCAAGTATCGATCCCACGAGGATTTAGATAATTCAGTTTAATCACACTAACCTTAACCGAATCTAATGAACTTTGAAAGATTGTGTTTAATAACTAATTAAAATAGTAAACTAAAACAGTTAAATAACTATGGCTCAAATAATTGAAAGATTAAAATTGGTTAAAAATTGATTTAACTTTAAAAAGGAAAAGTACTAGAATTCCGAATCCACTTGTAGTTGTTGTTTCTTCTATCTTGATTCTTGGTCTTGACAAATTACTTCAGTTATGAAGATCAATATCCCTAGATTGTTCAACAGTTTCTCTCGAATAAAGTTAAACATATTCATAAGCATGACTCGACTATATTTCTATGACGAATGCGAATACAAACAAATGCATTAAATTTCTGTGGATAATTAAATATCACCTAAAGCATAGCGGTATATTTCTATCCCCCATTGGACTTTAAGATAATTAAAATAGCGTCTAGCATGCTTTCGATCTTTCGATAGTAAAACACACCACAACAATCATACAATTACTACGTATATAATTGTAGATGCAAACAAATCAAGATTAATTATTCAAAACTATATTGAAATAAATTGTCAAAAACCAAGTTTCAAGATAAAAGAATTTAAACGACAAGTTTCATCGTAATTCTAGCACTAATTAAACTAGCCTAGCATACTAATAATAAGAAAATAAGAAGGGGAAGAAAACATGGAATTCATCACCCGGAAAAGAAGAAAACTTGAAAGAACAATTGCTTGTTGTTGATCTTCGTTGAATTCCTCAAAGAAGCAATCTTGATCTTCGTTTGATGTTTACGTCTATGTTTTTCTCTCAAAAACTCAACAACCTCTTATGAGTTAATAACTCATATATATATTCCCCTAATACTGCCCCAAAAATATGCCAAAAAGACCAAAAAATCGTGGGCCAAAAGTTACTTAATCGGGTTGGAATTGAAAAAGGAAAAAAAAAATCTCCCGCAGCCAAAAATTAGTGCCCAGGCAAATCCCAGGCGATCACCTAGAAGACCTGAATTGCTCTTTGCTTTTGGTTTAAATTGCTGGGCGCTCGCCTAGCTTTAAGCTGGGCGATCGCCCAACTTAGCTTCTTTTTTTTTTAGTTCTTTCAACTCGGTCCCTTAACTTTGAATCTTGGTCATTTTGGTCCTTCAACTTTTCATTCTTTCTGATTTAGTCCTCCATCTTTTTATAACATCCCATTTGGTCCTTCAACTTTCAATAATCTCCAATTTGGTTCTTCAACTTTCAATAATCTCCATTGTGGTCCTTCAACTTTCAATTGAGTGCAATTTGATCCGTATACTTTCGAAATATCTTCCAACTTATTGCTCTTTTCATCAATTTTTCTCCAATTTCTTACAGACATGTCCAAAACTGAAATATAAGGAATAATGCACCAAATTAAGTAGAAAATTAATAAAATAACGAAATAAAAGCTTAGTTTAAAGCCCCAAATAAGTGCACAAAATGCACTTATCATACACAATAATACATAAATAGAAAAGGACAAGCGTGCGAGTAGTTTTCTTTGAGAAGTACAACAATGTTTGTTTTCCACCATCAACTTCAACTGAAAATCCTTTTAAGGTAGTTTCTTATGCTACCAAATTTTAAGTTCCATAATTTTAATTTGAAAAAATGATATGTCAATTATTATGCCATGATAAATGATAAAGTTGGAACTTTTGTATGTTAGTAATTGACGGTAATCACTTTTAAGTTCACCGGCTACTGAAAATGTCGTTCCTATGTATGTTTTAATGATTGGCATGTCGCATATTAATTTCGTATATTTTTTCACTTGTTAGTATAACTTACTAACTGAGTGTTTCTTATGAAATACTCACTCCAAAATGATTTAATGTCCAGATTGAATTGGTAGGCATTGGTGCGACGACATATGTACGATCTTGAAGAAAAGACGTAGTTTGTTTATTTTATAGTTGGACGTCGAAATAATCGAGCCCTTTATGATGTAAAAATTAAGTACAATGTTAGTTTTGTTATCTTTGATTATGTGAAGTACTAGAAAAACCTAGATGTTGTTTTGGTTGCCGTTTGGAAATTTAAAGAGGAAGTTGCTTAGTTTCATTTCTGAAATTTTAGCTTTCTATCACAACTTTGAAAAATCAATGCTCTTTGTACATTTGAATTTTTTTAGTAAAATTAGTGGATGTAGTTAGCCTTATATGTTGTCTAATAATAGGATTTAGAATCACTCAAAAATCATGTCGTACGAATTTATTTTGAATGTTTTATCGGACTGCCTTAATGCACCTGAGACAGTTTTTCAAGCAACTTCAGCCATATTTTTCACCTCCCAAACATCGTAGATAATGATTAAAATTTTAACATGTTATAGTCTAAGGTCCCAAGTATTTAAAGTTCAAATCTTGTAATAATTTTTGGAGTACGTTTGGGTGGTCAAATAAATTGTGGTGCCACCTATTGCATTTTAGGTATAACCTTAAATTTTAGAAGTTAATTTATTTTCCCATGTGCGCTTGTTACTTTCCGCAATAGTTAAATTCTTAAAACTATTCAATGGCACGAGAAAGTTTATTTAGAGTCGTCAAATATTAATTAAGAATTTTTAAGTGACGCTCTAGATTGAGAAAATACGGGGCGTTATATATACTGCACATATGACATCTATTATGCAAAAATAATTGCAATACCAAACGCAGTTAAAAAGTTAACAGAATTTTGTAGTAACTATCAACCAAAAAACAGCCTATGCTCTGTTGCAAAGAGTTCACATGGTCTAATTGAAGTAAATTAGAATGTAGTGATAGAACTTCAAATAACAAAACAAAATTGTTACAATAACCGGAGGTGCTACTCCTAGTTTGCGTTCTTTTTCTTCACTGCCTTTATTGCCTTCCTTTCCCCATTGACGTGAAATTTGGATATGATTCATATCCTTCTCTAAGGTTTTCCATTCCAAGTTTATATAACAGGGCTGCCAAATGTGTTCTTTCAAGTGTAGCATAAAATAGATTTGGCATTTCTTGTATATTCTCATTCATTATACGTTCAGCACACTTGATGACAAAAACACTTCAGCCGGTCCTCGAAAATAAAAAATATGCGCCATTAATAAAATGGTTAACTGTTTTGTGGTGGATGTGATGCAAATAAAAAATAAATCATAATTTAGACACTAACCCATTATGTTGTTGAGGAATGTCATGTACAGGATTGACAGCAAGAGGTTCGATTCGTTGTACACCTTCAACAACTGATGGACGACACACATCATTTTTTACTAACAGGTGGGGGATGACAAAGGCAAAAAGTTACATCTATGCCATAACTTCTATGTCTTTATAGTCGACCAACATAAGTTAAAAATATTTAACGATCTTTCTCAAAATGTCTTAGTATCCAATGTGTATATTCACCCATCATAATGGGCATTAATATGTGATCAACCTCTGTCCATGATGTGTTACAATACAAATATTCACCCAATGCATATTTGATTAGGGACACATGTCAAGAAATTGCATTGGCATCCTTTACCAAAGCTCGGAATGGGCCATGTCCATGCTGCCAAAAAAGGTATCCGTTCTAGTAGCCCTTAATGTTATTTCTCTGCTGAATGTGTCCATTTTTCTGATGTAGTAATATATATATATATATATATATATATATATATATATATATATATCCCAATTCATCGTATCAATCTATTACATTAATTACTTAACCATTTTCAAATCACATAGATGTGTGTTTTTACTACATCAGAAAAATGGACCATTCAGCTGAGAAATAACATTAAGGGCTACAAGAATGGATATAATATGCATTTACAAATCGTTTAAAATCTACATTACCATTCTCGAAAATATTCGGCAGTGTCTCTATAATGACCCAAAAATTTCATGTTTAAATTTTTATCATATATTAATATATTTCAAGTTCAAAAGATCAATTTTTTTAAAGAATTGGAAATTTTCTTTGGTGTATGACGTAAAGTAGAGAAAAGTGTGTAAATTAAGTTTTAAGGACCAAATTGGAGGAAATTAAAGTTGGAATATGAGGACCAACTTAGTCATACTTTAATGTTTGAAGGCTGAACAAAAATCTGGAAATCTGGAAAATTTTTATAAATTACAGTTTTATCATTGTGTTCGAACCTATTTCATAAGCATTTTGTGAATAGTACAATAAAGTTTGGGCGATGCATGTTATACCACCTCGAAGTTCATGTCGAGATCTTCGTTTTGGTATCAAATTTGTAGACTTTTCGAGTCGGGCGAAGCATAGAAAATTGAACCAAAGTTAAGTGAAATCTGGAATTTTGGCTAAGTATACAATTTCGTGATCAAGCAGCCTACTTTGAGTAAGTGGTACGAGTAGCTGGATGATCTGTTCTTTTCGCATGTATATGTGTTACGAAGCTTGTAACAAGATTTTCGTAACGGTATAAAATTCCCTCAGTTTGGATCTCGTTAGGACCCTGAAATATTGACTCGAACATGGCTGCTCAAACACAAAAATCTACCTATTTTTCTATTAAAATAATAATTTTGGGACACTTGTCAAAAAGTCATCATGACTTCTTAAGGGTTGTTTGGCTGAACTTAAAATCAAAAATTAAATTAATCAAATAGCACGATACTTTATTCGTATGAAATAACGAAATTTGGACAATCAAACATTAAATAAGTGAAAGCTCGGAAATAAGTAAACCCAAACATGGCCTTTAACTTTCCTTATAAATTGAACCCTTTAGTCTTTGAGAAATTCACAGCCAAGGGTAAAGAAATTCTAGTGAGTAAAACATTTTATGTGTTCATTTTTAGATATAATTTTGCAGTAATTTATATTCTTGAACTTGTTCTTTCTTTACTTTTAATGCTTATGCTAGAATTTTAGAATTGTTGCTCTATGTGTTCATAAGTAAGAAGAAATTCTAAAGTAATTCATTCATGTTGTAATTCATTCAGGTTTATTCCTTAGTTATATTTAATTAATTGATATTTATGTTGGATTTTAGAATTCTGCTAAACCTATGCTGGAATCAATAAAATTTACTTAATTGTTTCTTTTATCGATAATATTCCAGCAATTTCTTCATCTCTTTCCAGAAAATACAACAACCATGTTCTTGCAATTACTTACTAGTTTCCATCATTTACAGTATGTTGTTTCTTGCACTTGTTTTCTGATTTCCAGCAATATTATTTCTTACTTTAAAACAATGTTTTCACTCATTCAAAACGGGTAATCAAATTCATAAATAACTTCTTGCCTTTCATGTATTTAATCTCTTGAGTTTTTACCACCAGCAGTTGTACTTTTCTTTTGGCTGAATTTCTACAACTAAATCATAAAGATTAAGTGTTTACAAAGTTCAAAGGTTTTATATCATTTAATTCAACTTTTGGAGTTAGTTAAATAGAATATTTTTACTTTGAGCAACTATAATCTATCTTATTTGAGATTAAGAAATTTATGTAAGTAAAGTATTTAATTGCTCTATGTGTTTATTTTGTTCTTAAGTAAGAGTAAAATTCTGCAGTAACTCATAATATATTCATGTATGCTCTTTAGTTATGTTAGATTAATTAATGTTTATATTGGAATTCTAGATCGTTGCTCAACCTATGTTAGAATTAAGAGATTTTTCTTTAGAAATCTCTCTTACTTCATGATAATTCAGCATTATTTCCAAGTTTTCTTCCATAAATTTCAACAATGATATTTTGCATTTTTCTTTGTGTTTAGTATCATTTAAAGTTGCTGTTTTTTCTTGTATTCATTTCACAATTTTAGTTTTGAGCAGTATAGTTTATTACTCTAACTCAATGTTTTCATTTATGCATAATGAGTAAATCAATTCCATGAAGTTTTAAAGTTCTAAAAGGATAGATTAGTGCTTTATATCATGAACTTTTATTACAAGTGGCTGTAAATTTGATTTGGACTGGATTTTGATGTCTTCAAAGTTTCATGTAACTTTAATTTAATTTTTGAAGTAGTTAAGCTGAATATTTTACATTGAGTTACTTTAATTTATCTTGTTTGAGACCATAGAAATTTATATGAATAAAAATGATAAACTGCAGTAACACAACCTGGTGCAGAATGTTCCTTGGATTTGTGCTTCTAGTATCGTGTATTTATGCATATGGTATTCTGGATTATGATTCTAATAGCTTTCTCACATGAACAACATGTGGATGTTATACACGTGTTATATTTCTTGTTTTAATCCAAGCCAAATTCTTATGTCTATGTTAAAAGTTGAAATGAAAGCATTTGAGATGATATTTGCAATCATGATCTTTAAAGAAACTTCAATCCATATGCTAGATCATGATTAATCACTAAGTCCCTAGAATTTATACACCAATAAGGGATCGAATGCCTTATGGACCATAGGGTCCAATATGTTAAGGTCACGGGCCACAGGGCCATATGAATGTTAAGGCCATAGGGCCGTTTATGAACTCCAAGTCATAGGGCTGTTTGAGGAGTTAAGGCCATAGGGCCTTTGGGATCCCAAATGAGCAAAAAGTTGCTCTAAGAAAGTATTGTGACCTTAGTGCTATTTTAAGCACAAAGTTTGAGCGCACAGTGTACAAGTTTATATATATGGGATGGGCACAAAGATAAGATAAAATTGGTTGCATATGCATTATATTCAAGTATAAATGATTTGTTATTAGATAAATTTTGAATGCAGATTTTATTAAGAGCAGCCTTATGTTTTCCTCATGTATGTGTATCAATGAGGTGATTAATATGAAAATGATGTTTTCTTATGATATTGGATGATTATATATTAATTTTCATTTAAGCACATATGAAATTATAATATAAGGTTAAGAAGTGGTATTCACGAATTATATGGATTAAATGATAACATATTTGTATCTATTATGCATTGATTGTTGTTTTACTCGCTAAGCTTCACCGCTTACAAGTCATTTTATGACTTCTTAGAGAATGGATAGACAATACACCAATATAGTGAAGACTTGGAGTCGGACGTGCAATGATGGGATGGAGTTTCATTTCATAACAAAGGGAGAAGTTTGGTATCACTTTCCTCAAATTCCCGGAGTATGTATTAAGGAAATAAGTTATAAGACGGTCCTTATTTTCGCACGATGTCTATGGAGCTCTCTTAAGGACTTTATACTTCATCACATAAAATACAACCATTTTCTTTTGATCTAACTCTTTTGAAGATTTTCTTATAATGTTGTTTTGGTTCTTTAATGTAAATTAGGAAACATAATTTTGTTAATTTTAGAAACCCGATATGTTTAGAAGAAAGAGAATCTTATTTACTATGTTTGTGATTATGATTATAAAATCAAGTTTATAAATTATTATGTTTGGTACATTCTTAAAGTTTTATTTCTAGTTTCAATTTCAAAAATCGTTTGTTATAATTTTAAATTAAGCATTGGAAGTTAAGGTAACAAACTGAAAAACGGACATATGTATGTTTGACTTAAGACCGATATAAAAATACTAGTATCTGTCATAAACTAATTTTTTAACTTAACTCGAGGATACTAGTATCCTTCAGACCTGAAGTAGAAAAAGAAAAAATACATGTTCTATTTTAAAAAGGATATTAAATTCTTTAAAAATTTAGTTTTCTAATTCCGCTATTAAGAACCTTCAGTAGACATGAAGCAAAGAAAAAAATAAAGAATAAAAAAAAATTCTCAAAAATTTAGGGGTCGTCACAGTCTTGAAGCTCGTACCACCAAGTTTTGTCGCCCACCTCAACTGCTCTAAAATCAAAAGGAAGATTAATGTTTATTTTTTTACCAAGAAATTCCTTTTCCTAGATAAGATCAATTCATATTATAATACAATTATTTGCTTATTATGTAATATATAAAATGAATGTTGTCTTACATATTGTCGGGTCTATATCTATCATGAAACCAGTCATCAAATGATCTAACATCCTCGATAGTAGGTAGAACCAACCCATATTGGAATGCATATGCAACATATCAAAAAATTGATGATGATCCTGCGGCGTTCTAGCATCTGCAAGATATGGTGATCTAGTTGTAATGCCAGGTCTTCATTGGTGCTTAATCGGCATTCTAGTTGTTATATCATCATCCATGCCGCTAGTATCTTCGCATTCAATCTGTATAAGAATATTGGGAACATTACACGTGATGAATTTTTCTTATTTGAATTGATTCTCAACATTACTTGAATATACTTGAATAGTATCGGATTGATCTGGATTTTCCACACTCTTGATGATCTCTTCAACTAGTTTCATCACAAAATCTGTGTAAAATGTATCATCAAGAGGGTCGCAAAATCTCTCATTATCACGGTGATCTATATCCCTGACTGGATTGGAGGAAAAGTACTCGACACTAGACTTGGGTGGTTCAACGCAGTCCACCACATTAGGGATGTCTTTCATTGAATTAGTCGGACCACCTTTTCCAACATCTGCCTAAATAAAAATGGTAGCATATGTGAATATCAAATATAACGAATCTAATTAGATAATAACATGACAACGAGCCATATAAATTTAATATAATGCTAACACATACCTTCGTTGAAAAATTACACGATCATTGAAAATAACTAGCTACCTTCCATGGGCTTCAGAATTTGACTTTGCCAGAGGTTTTTTCCTTAACTCGTCCATAAACATATCAAGCTCTACAATAACGCCGCAATGAAGTGCCATACTGTCAAACTTCAAGCCAATTTGTTTGGAGATTATTCGATCCTGCTGCGATTGTTTATCCATAATGAAATTACTTAATTGCTTCATACCGACACTGCTATCTTCCTAAATGCAGCAACACTAAAAAGGGAATAATGATTCAGCATGAACTAAAAACTATGAATGACAGTAATTTGCAAATTATGAATTTTAGTAATATGAATGCTAGAATTTTGTAACCTCTTTCAAGGTAGATTTGGACTTTTTGAAACATTGCTAGTCTAGACAATTTGTGGATTGGACATGTTAGGTGCATTGAATTTCTTTGACTTTGTAGCAGAGTGTCGACGAAATCATTGTCATCATCATGTGTTGCTGCAGGTATGTCACTTTCAAATAAGTCAACTAGGTACGAGGCCTCATTCTCCTCTTCATGTAGTTGTATGTCTCTCACTTCCATCTACAATGATACATATTTAACAATAATTATCCCCAACAATATAAAAAAAAAATCAATTTGGACAACAGTCAACAAACAATAACAACTACATAACAAATCTATGAAAGAGAATCAAGTACATCTGCTATATCAAAATTGAGCTTCTTCAGTTAAGACATTGTAACGTGTGTTGTTGGAGTATTCATCCAATTCAAGACACGAGGCCATGTGTGATGTAACATTGTGCATATTTTTCCATCTATTGACGGAACAGCTTCATAAATCCAATTTTGAAAAGCAAGAGAGAATCTGTGGAGTCTGTACATAAAAATATCATGTTTAGTACCCTCATTGTATGTACGTTTCGTCAAAGGAGTCTTCAAATAACTGAATGTATTGTTAAAAAGCTCATTTCCTCACGCATATCTAATAGTGTGCACTAATTCAACAAGACTAAATGTAGCATATTTCACTTGTTTTCTATACGGTGTGGTGAAGAGATATGAAGTTATGAGATACAAAATCCCAATTTTTACAATATTTTCATCTTTTGAGTTGGCAGGCGTGTTCTTAAAAACTTTTTCAATGTCTTTCTTGTATATATTTTTTATGTCGCCGAAATATTTATGCCCTAAAAAATATCTACCACAAGAAAATTTGGTACGTCGTCACAACTAATATATTTCAAACTAGTAACTATACAAAACTAATATATTTCAAACTCCTCCATTGAGAATCTTAATAATTTGCCCAAAATATTGAACCACAATTCTTGTTGATTTGGTCGCCTCATCTCCATTAACAACATTTTTGTGTATAAGAAAAATACCCAAAACAAGTAATACCGAATAACACTTTCTATGCACCATTCTTCTTCTTATTCAGAGACATAATCACATCATGGGGGTGCGGACGCCATTAATCTTGCTCCAATTCTATCATTAGAATATATACAATAATTCCATTCCTGGAAATTAGAGATGTACAAGACATGGATTCAGCAATTATGTAACATAAACAAAACATTATTTCAAAAGGAATAACTCATATACATGCTCATTTGCTTCATTTTATGTTACATGATAGAATCAAGTGTAACAGATAAAATCAATTTCCACACATAAAACTCATGATAGAATAATTGTAACATTTGTAACAATATGTGATACAAATGACATTCGGGCAATTTCAAAATATTATTTCAAAAGGAATAAGTCATATGCATGCTCATTCGCTTCATTTCATGTTACATGATAGTAACAAGTCAATCAATAACAGGTAACATCGTAGTAACAATTAAATGTGGCACTTAATGTAACACAACTGTCTCACACACACACACACACACACACACACACATATATATATATATATATATATATATATATATATATATATATATATATATATATATATGACAGGTCTGGAAAGAACGACATCCACAAGTAAAACTAATGATAGAATCAAGTGTAATATTTGTAACAATTTGTGATACATATAACATTGGGACAATTTCAAAATATTATTTCAAAAGGAATAACTCATTTACATGGTCATTTAATTACTTCATTTCATGTTACATGATATTAACTAGAGGTGTCAATCCGAGTTACCGGCCCGCCTCCGATGAAGCCCGGTGACAGCCCGTATTAGAAAAACCCGCGCCGTGGCGGGTTGCGGGCCGGGTCAACCTGCCCACAAAAATTGAACACGAGTCTGGCCCATCCAGGTCGAGCCCATGTGCGCTGCAGTTTAACCCGGTTTGGCCCGTATGAATAAAAAATTATTATTTTTTTGAAATTACTAAAAAAAATTAATTACCTAGTGTAATTATTAAAAAAAAATGTTTACATATATATTAACAAATGTGTTAAATTACTAAATAAAAATAAATAACAATGATAAATTCATATTTGTTAATTTTTTAATTGAATTTCTATTTTTATATATATATTTAAAGACTAAAACATCACGCATATGTTACATCTTTCACTTTAAACGGCTCTCTGCTATTTATAAAAAAAAAATCAAAATAGGTCAGCGGTTAAAGGTCGAATCGCCCGGGTAGTCAACAGCCTGCCCGGTTCACGGGTCGGCATCCTCAGCCCGTGAACTGTCCACAGTTCAGCCTCCTCGGCCCGTGAATGGCCTGTCCGGTTCTGGGTCGAGACGGGTAGGCCGATGCGGGTTCAGTCAACCCGCCCGTCTTGACACCTCTAATATTAACTAGTCAATCAAGAACATTTAACATCAATTGGTGTGCTCAATAAAAACATCGTATTAACACTTCATGATATTATCATTTAAATCTCAATCTAACACCCTATTAACATTTTATGATACAAACAAGTCACCAATAATACAAAACCCAGTTAAGTAAATTAAATGCAACAAGAAATATGTCATATAATCTTTATTTCTTCCAATTACAGAAATGACAAAATTAATTGCAAAATCACATATTTTGAATGGTTCGAGATACATTGGGTTCATCATTCTGTTGCTCTTGATTGTTCTTAGATTTCATCCTAGCAATTATTTTTCCAGACTTCATATTTTTTGGAGAATCTCTTGGGGTAGAATATGTCATGCGTGGGCGACTGGAAATGTTTGACTCGAACCTTCCTTGTTCTCTCGGTGACTCTTTCTTCGAACCAAACCAAGGTAATTGAACTCTGGGTGTATCCAAACAAATTACATTTTGCTACATTTCAACAGGAGAATCCATTTTGGTTATAGAACGAGTCACCCTACGATTTGGTGTGTCCATTAATTTAATTCTTCAACCCAAATTTTTCAAAAATTTGATTCTTGGTGAAGATTATAGTGAAGTAAGAAGACGTGTTTAGGGTTCCAGAATGGACATAAATGTTGGGGGTTAGAATTTCAAAATGGAAGAGATGTGCAATTTTGGGATTCAACATTGCTCCTGCAACTTATGGATTGTTTTGCTAATGTGTGCAAGAATTAAAGACAGTTTTGTAAACATTTGTTCAAATTTATGGATTTTGTTTTTGTTTCATTTATTAAAACAATAAATTTTAGACAGTATTTATAATAATAAAAGATTAAGTTTGTAACAATATAATTATTTTAGAAAGTACAAGTACATGAGTGTAATTTTCACTTCAAATTTGAATCAACATTTTAGTGAGCCCTACAAATCGATTTAGTTGGGACCAAATATGATTTTCTCTACGAAGAGATGACATAATTCCAATATATTGTCAAGAATTTATTTTTTATATTTATTTATCTTGAGTTAGTCAAAGTAGTAGTAATAGTAGTTTGTTATATGCGAATTAGTGTTCATTATTTTAAAGAACTGGGGCTGGGGGTGGTGCTGGCCAGGGGTGGGGGTAAGCAAGAATAGAATGAAAAAAAAATATCAATGAAATAGTTATTTTGTAAAACGTTTGGTATGTTTGGGAAAAGAGCATTTTAGTTTTTCGAAATACCAATTTATTAGAACGTCTAGGTTTTCTTGAATTAACATATCTATTTTATTATTTACTTTTATTTTGTTTTATTTTTCATTGCAAAAAAATTGTATTCGCAACATTTATTTGTTTGTTCCAAACCGATTGTGAATAAATAAGAAATTAAAGCACAAAGTAGTTTATTTTAATTGGAAAACAAATTTAGAAAATAAGTGAAAAAATGAGAAATAGTTTTTAACTTTCTATCCCAAGTTGAAAACTAAAGAGGGTTTTAAACACTTAACAAGTCTCATCCAAAAAGACATTTGTCCTTCAAACATGTTTTTTTTTTTTAAGAGACTTGTTTCTTTACAATTGTGACTTATTATAATTAATTAATAAGCCCCCACATTTGAGGGATTCGAACTTTCATTCCAACCATGTCCTTACAATATTTTTACATTATTGTCCAAATTATATTATACCTTCTCATATTCATAAGGAGAGTACAAAATATTTTTGAGTTCACTATTCTCATAATTTGTATTGCACTGAGCACGAGCAGAACATATATGTGTTAAAGAAAAGATTATAGTTTTACATTATAAATAAATTTTATTTGCCTTTGAATATAATTGTTGATAATTATACAAGTAATTGCTATATATAATCAAATAAAAGAATATTATTTTTATGTACTATTCAAATTAAAAAAAGTGAGAAAATAATTTTTAACTGTAATTCTTTAGAACTTTATCAATGATGGGACGCAGAGCCTTGAAGATATAATAGTATGCTGCTTCGGTTGGGTGTACTGAATCAAAGAACAAGTACTTTGAGGCATCAAAGCAAACATGCGATGTTGGATTGCATAAAATTGAAGCTTCTATATATCCACTTCCACAGCAACCACTGTGGATCTCTTCAAAACCTGCATATGTTACTTTTTAAGAAATAATAATTTGAAAATGTAGACTGGGTGACTTAACTATGATGTGGCCTAGATCAGCTCACGTGGAACAAAAAAATTGTGACACGGGCTGTGTTGGGCCTCAATTTTTTTGGACGGGCCTCATCTGCTTGCCGAAGAAAAAAAAAATGAAAGATGATAAACGACACGATTAACGAATAAAAAGGGTTAATCAACTTACCAAATTGTGAGGGATTTCTTATCATTTCATCGAATGGTGTATATATATATCAGCATAAACAATTTTGGCACCGTAGGCATAGCTTTCCATGGTCTTCAATGTATTCTGCAGCTTCTGGTTGTAATCAAATCCAACGGAGGATAACGATTCAATACATTCACGATTATGGAATGCACTACCAAGAGTTAGAGTGATGATAGCTGGCAAGCAGCCCAGTGGTGGTAGTCCGACCAAACCTATAATCCGACCTCCTTGGTCGATTAGATCCTGTGCACAATTTATATTCAATGCATCACCTGCTTGTACCACAATAATTTGTAGTCGACTGACTATATGAGTCTTTTTTTATCATTTCAATGGACTAACCTGTATGAAATGTTGTACCTGCTGCAACAAGAGTTGTTCGTAGCTTGAGATAGTGAAGGTTTTACGTCGAAATGGGGTGCCATAATAGTTGATTACAAAATCATTTGTGCCGGCGCTAATGAGGAATCCGGCCTTATTTATTAGAATTTCTGTTCTTTCTTTTCCAATTGCGAGTTCAAGTCTTGTTTTGTATTCTTTAAAATATTCCATTTGCTTCTGCATAGAAATTACACCCTGCCAAAATGATATATCGACCAAAGTCAACACATGAATACTTAAATATGAGCCTGAACAAAGGTCGTGACTTAGGAGTGTATTCAATTGAAATTTTTAATGACTTTTAACGATTTAAAAAGTTTAAGAATATTCAATATAGATTTTAAACAATAGAGATTAATATACTTCTTAAAACTACCATATTTACTCTAGTTTTTTGTCTATGTTTGTAAGGTGTTTTGCATAACTATTTTTTTATTTTTATATATGTATATTTATGTACGCATTCTCGTAAGTCTATATTTTATGTATGTAAGTCTATAATTGATTTAATTATTTCTTTCAATTTTTAAACATAATAATCATAGTTGTGTCTCATCACAAGATGAAGTGTGGTCTAATTGTTTTTAATTAATAAAAATATTTATGTGTTGTTCTTTTAAATTTCTTTTATACTAACCTCATGAGGATGATCCTGGCTCCGCTCCATGTGTGTACGTATGCCTTAATTAAAATTTAATTTTAAGATAGACTAAAATTTAGAGCTCGACTAGAGAGACGTACGCTTAGGGTAGGTGTGAGAGGGTCGAATCCAGAGGCACCGGAGGCAAAAGAAACTCCAGTCACCAACTCCTCCAGGCTTAGTGTTGGGTCCAAATACGGCGGTACATACTCTTTGATCCCCACGTAAGAAACTGTTTACAAAATAAAAATATATAAAAATTAAATCACGAATTAAAGATTAATTAGCAAATAAAAAAGAATTAAAAATGTGAGTAATTACCTAGAAAATCAGTGATAAGGCGGCCATCGGTATACCTTCCAGTGGGAATGTGGTTGATGAAATCCATTCCATAAGGGGGGAAGTTGGCTTTAAAAATAGTTTTCCAATAATTATTGTTGCCACAATCAACTGTGGAATCTCCGAATACAAAAATGGCCGAAATCGAATTATTGAATGGCCTGTTCTTGCTTAAGCTTCCACCTTCAGCATTAATGAATATTACTGAAAATACTATTGCATGAAGAGACAAAGTGCGAAATAAACTGAAAACAGACCACATCGTTGCTACAAAAACTGGCTAGAGATTACGTCTACGTGGTTGTATTTATATACTAAATCATATAAAACTTTTAAACTGATAAAACATCATTTTTATCCACTGTGGCGCAGCCAAACATTTTAAGTTGCAAAGTGATAAGTGTGTTTTGTGCATTTATTCGAGCCTTTAAACTAAGTTTTTATCTCGTCATATTATTGATTTTATACTTAAATTAGTGTATTATTCTTCCTATTTCAGTTTCAAACCCGTTTATAAGCAAATGGAGAAGAATGAACGAAAAGAGCAACAATTTGATTAAATCAACGAGTAAGTTGAGTTTTGAAGTGAATATCAAGAGTCAAATATTGGAGGATGAGGAAGAAAAAAAAATCAATAAGTTTAAGATGTTTTAGAGTGACAATGAAGAGTTGAATCAATGGATCAAACACCGGAAAACCAACAAACTGAATTGAGAAACTACCTACCAAATAATGTGGGGAACTTTGAGCACAATTTTTGATATTAAAATCTCCAAAAGGCGAATGATATACTATTAAAAAGATAATTGAATTATGAGTCCAACAGTTTTTACGGATCTCAATTTGGAGTTTTCTTCAAGAAGTTATGACCGTTTGAAAATCAACCGCCGGAAAAAATAAGCTGGGCAAGCCCCCAGCACTATTTTTCAACAACAATGCAAAACAACATGCATGGGAGATCGCCCAGGTTTGCACTTGGCGATCGCCTGGTGTAAAATGTCTACCCGCGGATTTTTCTTACCTTTTTGAGTTCTAATTCAATTAGGAAACCTTTTGGAACGCGATTTTCATGATTTTTTGAGATCTTTTGGGACACAATTAGAAAAGTATATAAATAAGTTATTAACTCATAACAAGATAGCCATATTAGAGCGGATTTGGAGGCCGATATTTAGGAGAAAAACAAGAAGAGAAACATCAAACGGAAGATCAAGATTCATCTCTTCAAGAATTAAATCAAGATCAAGATTTCTTCTTTTTCAAGTTTTCTTCCTATCCGGGCGATGGCTTCTATATTTTATTTCTCTCTTTATTTTCTTCTTCTTACCATGTTAGGTTAACTTCTTTTAGTGCTAGGATCATAATGAAACTTATATCATGATCCTTTAATTGTTAGTACCTAGTTTTTGATATTAAAGTATGCTTTTAATTTTGAATAATTGATATTGATTTTTCTTTATCTACAATTATGTGCGCAATATTTGTATGATTCTTGTGGCTTGTTTTACCTTCGAGAGATAAAAAATAGGTTATACATAGTATTAATTATCGTAGAGTCTGATAAAGGGATAGAGATATACCGTTATACTTTACGTTATCTCTAAATATTTACAAATTCTAATGCATACTTGTATATTCGTATCTGTCATATAGATATAGTCGGGTTACATATAGGAATATGTTTAATTCTACTCGATAGAGATTGTTAAACAAATTATGAATATTGATCATCATAATTAAATCAGGTTATCAAATTCAATAGTACGGGTTAAAGGGAATTGGTATAAATAGATTCGGGATCCTAGTACGCTTTACTTTTTCTTTCTTTTTCAAAGTTAAAATAATTCTTCTCTAATTTAATCTCTTATTTGTTTGACTTATAATTAGTTAATTAATTTTAGCATATTTTAATTAGTTTAACAAACAATTCTCAAAAGTTAAATAGATTCGGTTAAAGTTATTATAATTGAATTGAATTATCTAAATCTTTATGAGTACGATACTTGGACTTATAATCCACTTTATCACTTGTGCGATTTGTACACTTGCGGAATTATTAAATAAGTAAAATCGCTAACAAGTTTTTGGCACCGTTGTCGAGAATTTAGTTTTAGTTCTTTTTCAGTTATTTTAACAATAATTCGAACTTTATTTATTTAATTTATTATTATTATTATATATAATTTTTTTAGTTTATTTCAATATTCAACTTGTCTCGTTTCAGACCACAACACAAGATGAAAGATCAGGAGATCAATGAAGACAATATGCTAGTTGGAGACTTTATGAATTCGCAGATCATCCAGAGCCAATCTAGTATTGATGAGTACAACATGTTTTTTAGAGATTTCTTTGCAATGCAACATGACAATATAGCGAGATATGACGACATGAATTTTTTTCTCAAACCACAATTAGTAAGTCCAATTTTATGAAAATCTAATTATTTTTATAATTCATAGTTTTTAAAAAGCTTAAAAGAAATCATTGCACAAAAATAGAATCTATATCTATTTTATCTAAAACTAAGATATGTAGTCGATGGGCACAAATTTAAACACTTTTAATAGTGTTATATACAACAATATTTGAACACGATATGTATTAACAATCAAACTACCTTTATTAATTTTGTATTATAATTTGAGAAATGGGCCCATCATTTGTGATTTTGTATTATTAATTTGATTAGGTCAATATGTTCAGTTGTCTTACATTAAGAGTCTGTTTGGTCTAATTTATGAACTAGTTTATTTGAACAAAATAACTTATTTGATAAAAAATAGTTTATTTGACCAAAAAATTTGCATTTGTAGCCTGACATTTTTTATTATTCTTTGTCAAATAAACTAATTTATAAACTATACTCAACAAGCTCAAAATTGATATTTGGTCAATGCATCCAATTGTCATCCATTAAATTAATATTAGATAAAAATTAAATTATTTATTAAGAAATTAAAAAACAAAAAAACAAAAAAAAATTCAAAAAGTTGGTGGGTCCAAGTCTCTCCAACCCCAACCCCAACCGTAACCGTTTATCCACACATTATGTAAAATACACTATTTATAATAATAATAATAAATTATCAAACAAGCACATAGTAGTTGAACTCACTTGCAATTGGATGGAAAATGCATAAGAATACCCACTTCATAATATAGTCAAGTTATTAATGGATATTTATGTTATATTAGAGCATATTCGGTAGACATTTTTAGCACAAAAAACCTAGAGTGACATTTTTGACTTTTCCAAAGCATTTGATATGAAAAGACAAAATTGTCCTTTATAATTATTGATTGAAGACAATTTTGTCATTTCATCTCAAATTCTTTTGAAAAATTAAAAATGTCATACTTAAAAATGGGTTTTTTGAATGAAGATGTCTACCAAATATTCTCTTAGTATACTACTTATTCGATGGAATTCGACCGTAGAAATTTACTCACGTTGAAGACTAATGAAAAAAGAACAAGTTGATATGAGAAATTTGAAGAATTATGAAAAAGAAAATGAGAAGGAAAAATTTGAGACGACAAATATTATTTTTTTTCAAAATTAAAGACAGATGTAGATGACTTTTTATTATGAGTGAAGTTAAAAACTCTTTACGGTCGTGATAAAATTGAATATGATAGCTCATAAATATTTTGTACATTTTTAGTTTTGTGAATATGATGGCTCATAAATATTTTTTAGATTTCTAGGTTTGAGTCATGTCCAAACTTGCCAAACTTGCTTAAATCACGTGTGTCAACATTTTTTCAGTAATATTTAGTTACTATCAGCATAAATGATCCCTTTATTGAACGAACCGTTTTTTTGCTTTATTTCTCCAATTCTTGTAAAGTCTTCCACTATCTTTCCTAATTTTGCAATTAGGTGAAGTTAAAGAGTGATTATATCTGTACCACAATTTTTATTTGTTATACTATATTATAATTTTTTTAAAGTCTTCAATCTTTGTTTATGGAGTCTTGATCTCCTATCTACTTATTATATCCATTTACAATGTTCACGTTGAAGTGGCATCACATGGTTAGTAGTTCTTGGCCCCACACTCATAATTTCTATCAATCATATTTAACCACATCATCGGTAGGCATTATATCTCATACCTACCTTGGGTAGGAGATCAAGCTCTCTTTGGTTATTATAGTATATTAGCATTTTCTTTCTTTCTTTCTTTTTTATCAAAATTTTATATTCAACTTTCATTAATTAGCACATTTCATTTTTAAATATAGTTTCTGTCAAAATATTTTGTTTCCGTGTTTTGAAATGAAGAAAAAAATATTTTGTCGCACTTTCATATTTATTGTTATTTTTTAAATATGATGAACAAATAAATCTTCTTACGTCCTTTCAACGGATTTTTTGGACGGAACTTGTCATTAGAGATAAAGTATGCGCTAATTAATGAAAACTTGAGGATGAGAATACGACAAAAATAATATTGAGGATATGAGTACTACAATGAACAAAAAATAAAATCTTTAAGTACAATTTAAATTTGATAAATAAATAAAAAGTATAGTGCACATATAATTACTTAAAAATAAATACCATATTTTGATAGAGTAATAATTAGTAACAAATTAATCATTGCTTTTTGTTATACCCCCGCGCCCACATCATTGTCCGAGTACTGAGCTGGACGCTGACTCGACGAGTTTTTCAACCCTGTTGGGATGGACCAGAATGACCAAGTCCAAATAGAAGAGGGGAAGCCTTGGGAAAAACCTTGAGATTGGAGCTATGTCGCCTCGGACTCTCCAGACGAGTCAAAGCGTGATAGGAAGTACACCGAGGGAAATTGATACCCGACATGAGGTGCTAGGTCGGTGAAACAATATAAATCTTCCCTACTTTGATAGCCAAGTTGAAGTAATGATTACCATCATGATCAAATGAGCTCGGAGGTTATGTATATCAATTATGTAACCAAGCAATCATTTATGATTGATAAGACAACATATGCTCAGAGACATCATTGTCCGAGTACTGAGCTGGACGCTGACTCGGCGGGTTTTTCAACCCTGTTGGGATGAACCAGAATGACCAAGTCCAAATAGAAGAGGGGAAGCCTTGGGAAAAACCTTGAGATTGGAGCTATGTCGCCTCGGACTCTCCAAACGAGTCAAAGCGTGATAGGAAGTTCACCGAGGGAAATTGATACCCGACATGAGGTGCTAGGTCGATGAAACAATATAAATCTTCCCTACTTTGATAGCCAAGTTGAAGTAATGATTACCATCATGATCAAAAGAGCTCGGAGGTTATATATATCAATTATGTAACCAAGAAAGCATTTATGATTAATAAGACAACATATGCTCGGAGATTAGGTTATGTGTTAACGTTGGAAAATGAAGTTGCACTTTCCAAGTTAACTTAATGTTAAAAATTTAGATTGAACATGATCAAATTGAACTAGATACGAAAATTGTAACAGAATACGTGTTTATAAGCTCTTTTTGAGTATGTTGTTTAATATCAGTCATTGAATGTCTTCTTTCTAGGACATTGATATCTCCTATTTATAGGAAGATGTGTGATGATTACATGCATTTAATATCAAGCTAAGTATTAAATACTTATGAGACATTCTCTTTTTGGACATTTAATGTAAAGTAACATTTGCATTAATTACGATTGATGGGTGGCTGGTATGACGTCTGACACGTGGGAAGACGTGTCATTGATGACGTAAAATTAGTAGTATGCGACTGTAGCATAACCTCCGACCTGAAGTAGGTTGGGTAGAAGCTAACCGGGTAAAACCCAACGTGGTAGGACCTCCATGACGAGGAAACCCCACTACATATAGGTTTGGTAGGACCTCCTTTGTGTGATTCGGTAGGACCTCTACATCTGGAGGGGGAGTTATTTGGCCTACCGTGACATGTTAGATCGGATATCAACAATTGCCCCCCAAAGCATACTCTTGACTTTAGTCATGGGTGGCCTTCAGTTCGTACCATAGCTCTGGACCGTTCTGATCTTTTTCGTGTGTTCACATGTAACCGACGTGATGCTACTAGCAGTTCGTATCCTTGGTTGACAAGTGGCACATCAATTAAAATGAAGAAAGCGTAAAGGTCAAAGTACAAAATGAGCTCCAATTCCTTCTATTTATAGAGAATGAAAGTAAAAAAGCAGCACAATCAATGCTACAATAATGACACGACGGTGCAATGATGAAGCTCCATTAAAACACATCCTCGAGCCCCTCTTTGTGAGGATTAGGTAGGACCTAAGATATCGATGAAGGACCTGATATATTGAGGTATGACCTCTTGGATGATAGTGTCCATTTTTTATCCTACTTCGTAGGGGTGACCTGAGATATCAAGGTAGAACTTGATATATTGAGGTAGGACCTCTTGGACGATAGTGTCCCTCTTTGTGGGGGTTAGGTAGGACCTGATATATTGAGGTAGGACCTCCTGGACGATATTGTCTCTCTTCGTGGGGGGTTAGGTAGGTACTGATATATTGAGGTAGGACTTCCTATACGATAGTGTCCCACTTCATGGAAATTAGTTATGACCTCCCTCTTGGAAATTGGGTAGGACCTCCTGCTCTTTACTTTGGTCAAGGGTAGCCTTTAGTTCGTACTATTGCTCTGATCTATTCTAAAGATTCTCACGTGCCTGATATGACATTACTTGGCAGACTTCCGGAGGATGAATGAAGAAGGTTAGAAGGCTCTAGCTGACCTGGATGGAGAAAACAAACTCCGCTCTAAGGCCGTGGAGGAACTGGAGAGGAAAGAGAAAAAGCTCACCACGAATGAGTTCGAGCTCCAGGCTTTGGCACACCAAGTGAAAGAAGAGAATAGTGGGAAGTCCAAGCTGGAGACTTCATTGGAAAGGAGCCAAGCAGAACTCCAAACTGCCTTAGTGAGGTCGATGGACAAAGAAGAATTCGTGGCCAAGTTCAGGTCCTCAGATGCATACTTGGCCGACCAGGAGAAGGTTTACTTCTTCACTATGGAGGAGCTAATTGAGATTGTTGCGGAGAAGAATCTAGACTGGGATGTCCAGTTCTTGAAGGACGAGCTGGACGATCTCAGGAAGAACTCCAAGTTCAATCCCCCCTTCTTCTGGAGATGAAGATTAACCTTAAGGCCAGGACTGAGCTTGGCCTCTCTTAGCTTAGATGATCATGTAATCTTTTGGCTTTTCTAAACTTTCCTTCATACTATAGGAACTACTTTATTAATGAAAATTTCTTTTCTTATAGATTTGTCCTTTATTTTTCGATCTGTTTGAATGATTTGTTTAACCTCAGAGCATAACTGACCTCAAACTTCGACTGTTTGATCTCTAACTTCTGACCCAACTTTTGATGATCTTACTTTCTCAAAGCTCCTATCTTGTTCAATAGTTGAGTTGTTCATTGAAGATGTGTACATTGACTTGTTTCATAATTTTGGTTGGCTTCAACGCTGGGCTCTTTACTTTAGGCGGATGCCTTTTTAGACTTGCGTTAGCACCACAGCACTTATGCTGTCCAAAGTGGGTCCGAGTTGTGTACGACCTGTGTGTCCAGAGGTTTGTGACCTTAGTCACACCCTCAGTTCGGACGTTGGCATTTGTAGCTGATGGTGGCAGTGCAGGGCCTACACTGTTCAACGTAGGTCCGAGCTCTGTGGGACCTTTGTGTCCAGTTTTTCGTGACCTTGGTTACATCCTTAGTTCGGACATTGGCTTTTTGAGCTAATGTTGGTAGCGCAGCACTTAGGATGTCTGGCGTGGGTCCCAACTGTGTGAGACCTTTGTGTCCAGAGGTTCGTGACCTTGGTCACATCCTCAATTCGAATGTTGGCTTTTTGAGCTGATGTCGGTAGTGTAGCACTTACGCTGTCCGACTTGGGTCTGAGCTGTGTGGGACCTTTGTGTCCATAGGTTCACAACCTTGGTCACATCCTCAGTCCAGACGTTGGTTAGATTTACTAACTTTGTAGTCGTTTTAGGAGTGCGGGAGCAAAAAGCCCTCCATGTTTTGGAACTAGTGAGCCTCATTCTTCAAGATTGTGGTAATTTTTTAAAGACCTTCTCAATTATGGGCTCTACTCCCAATGGCTAGTGAGAAAGGCATCTATCATGTGTTAGAGTGGCAAGTTGTACGATAAAACCAAAGTATATTCAGAAGTTCTTCTGTCCAAGTACCCTTGAGTTCATCTAATTGCGTCTTCAGGGTATGTTTGGTGATTTTCAGTTTTTCATAGAACGACCTCAACCTGGCATTGTCAAATTGATTGTTGTTAACTATAATGATTGAGTAAGAAATTTAGAATTTTCATATGATCAATTCCCTGATGAAGTCGGTGGTCTTTTGTTTTGTTATCTTTGGCAAGTGGTTCTGCTATTGTTCATTTGGTGAAGTAGTTAACATCGACTATGGCGAATTTGGTCTCGCCTTTTTCTATAGGCATTGGACCGATTAGATCAATCCTTTATTTTGATAAAGTCTATGGGCTGAGGAGTGATGTCAGCTCTTCTAGGGGAGATCTGGTGATGGGGGCAAACCTCTGCATTTGTCGTATTTTTGGACAAACTCGATAGTCCTTATTTAGTGATGGCCAGAAGTATTCATACCTCAAAGTTTTGTGTGCGCGTGATTGCCCCCCGGCGTGATTGCCCCACACTCCTTCATGAACTTTGCTGAGGGCGTATTTGCACTTCGTCTTCCTTTAAACACTTGAGTAGTGGAAGTGAAAAGCTTCTTTTGAATATGATGTTGTCGATGATTTTCTGGGCTCCGCACTGTCGGGGGCAACATACCATCCTTAAAAAATTAGATGATTTTGTTTATCCGACTGGGATAAATTCTGTGGTGGTGAGCATGGGCTCAAGTTGGGTGATCATTGGATTTTTTTGATCGGGATGCTATCTAGTTCTTCTATTCCTTCACTAGTAGCATGTCGAGCTACATCGTCAACGATGCTATTTTGTGTCCTTGAGGTTTTCTTTTGCTTAGCATCCAGTTCGACCAGACATTGTTTAGCCGGGCGATCTTCAAGTCGGTTTTGGGCTGACGACTGCTTGTGAGTTTGACATTCATCTAAAGGTGGCCTGATTCTTTTCAAGCTATTCAGTAACGTGAGTTAGGTACTCCAACTTTTGTAGGACTGCTTCCTTTACGGGACACGGGCTGGAGTTGAGGTTTCTCCCTGATGTCTTCGGCGGAAGCCTAGTAGGATATCATTATGTTGACTCCATGTTCTTTCGTGGGTATGAGTTCTTGAGTCATGGCTATGACTCATTTTGAATGTGTTTTAGATATAAAGTGTTTAGGTGTGGTGGGAGAGATTTACTTTGTGTAAATCAAATGTTGATCTTTTTAGTGAGTTTATGGAATATGAATAACCTTTTTAGGGTAGGCCCTCTTTCTAGTGTCTAACTGTTGAAGTTGGAAAGTGACGCTGCACTTCCCAAGCCAACTTAATATTAAGAATTTAGGTCGGACACGACCAAACTGAACTAGATATGGGGATTGTAACAGAAGACGTGTTTGTAAGCTTTTTTTCGAGTATGCTGTTTATTATCAGCCATTGAATGTCTTCTTTTTGCACATTTATATCTCCTATTTATAGGAAGATGTGTGATGATTACATGAATTTAATGCCAAGTTGAGCATTAAATGTTTACAAGGCATTCTCTTTTTGGACATTTAATATGAAGTGACATCTGCATTAATTACGACTAATGGGCGGCTGGTATAACGTCTAACACATGGGAAGACGTGTCATTGATGACGTGAACTTAGCAGTAGGCGACTGTGGCATGACCTCCAACTTGAAGTATGTTGGGTAGGAGCTAACGGGGTAAGACCTAATGTGGTAGAACCTCATTAACAAGGGAACCCCTCTACATATAGGTTTGGTAGGACCTCCTTCGTGTGATTCGGTAGGACCTCCACATCTAGAAGGGGAGTTATTTGACCTGCCATGACAGGTCAGGTCAGATATCAAAAATATATGATGATTAAAAAGTATTGCATCACTTTTTGTCATTGGTACTTTTTCCTTTTCCTTTTAAAGTTGGCTAAAAATTAAAATTCACGGGATATCCATACCATCATAATTGTGACCCTTTTAGTTGGGGATGACAAGGGTCTTTCAATCAACAAGTAACACAAGCCAAAAACATAATTTGTGTTAAATCATTTCACTCAAAAATTAAAGAAAACAAATTAATTTGTTTTTAGATCTTTGCATAGGTCGAAATTATGTTTTTTGTCAAAAACATGATCAGGCACAATTTTTATAAATTAATAGTAAAAGTACTTTAATCTTTTTTCCGTTCTATCATTTAGTTACGTAGTATTTTATTATTAACATCTCTAAAATATTGAAAAAAATTCTTCAACACAAAACATCTTTAATTAAGCAAATAAATGTCCCTTACGTTTTGTATTAATGTATTGCTGGCCAAACGTCAATTGTTGCATTCAATTTGTCTATTTCATCCGTTGCTTAAAAACTCATTGGGCCAAAATAGAAACCGAACAAACTCTAAATCTTCGTAAATGTGTATATTCACTATCCAGTTTGTAGTTGTGATAGTTTCACATATACCATAAAAATACTATTTCAATTTTTTAAAAATATTATTTTTACTTTTTTTAACACTTGTTGTTAAATTTGTTATGTTTGTTACACTCACTCGTTGCGGTAAACTTGAGTTGCACATTATTTTGAGATTTTTTTAAAGTCTTGTACGATTTTTATTTTTAGATTTTGGTTAATACTAATTGATGGTTATTCTTATATATCAATTGTTTATGAAAAATGAATTTTTTATTATTGAGAACCACTATATATACAATATTATTCTATCAAAATAAAAACATCTAATTTAACTAAATTCTTCTTGAAAGTGTAATTGTCCATCATGAAATGTCTCATTGTCATTTAAAATTAATTTTATTCTTTTCTTAATATTAATGATAGATGTATAATTCAATAAACCTAATTTGTATTCGCCATACGTGAGTTGAATTTTTTTTATATAGTAAATTACTATATATAAATTATATTATATGAAATTTTAGTATTTACTTCTTTTCTTTTGTCTTAAATTATTATCGTATAAATTTTATCGTAAATGGACATTGTGGGAGTAAATATTTAATTTATTTATAATTTGCACATCTTTATTTGCTCATTTTTTTCATTTCATTTAATTAATATTTGATATTGTTGGAAGCAAAAGCGACCTTGATATTACTTTGTAGAAAAATGATGATTTTTTTGAGAGTGCAAGAACAATTCTAGACAAAACTTTATTTTATTTCTTATATTAACTTATTGCAAAATCTATAAAATTACATAGTTTTTATAGGATCTCCAAATAATGTATTTATTCTATTACATATATCTATCAATTACATTCATTTCCCTATATGATTCTGATTCATGTATGCAGTTAATAATCGAATTCACTTAATTTCACATGTATAAATTCTAATTATTAAATACATAATTAACCACTCAATAACATGAACATATAATTACATTTTATTTATGTTCCAACATATAATAATAGAAAATCGCCTTAACTTTAATCAAAGAGTTAAAAAGTCTCTTTCACTTCTTCTGGTATGTAATTGTGAAAGGGTATTATTGAAATATTCTATATATACTTTGGATAAAATCGTTTATAAAATAATTCTTAAGTTATGTGATATTAAATATATTATAGATTTTTTATAGAAAATGTGCATTACATTTGTTACATTTATTACATTTGGATTTAAAATGTTGAAAAGTAACATTAAAATTTTAATATAAATCAAGTATGTGGCAAAATTATCAGTTTGTTTACGCCAACTTAATATTGTGGTGATACTTGCATACCCAAAAGTAGTGGAATTTTTACACAAACAAACTACTTTTTAAATATAATTATAAAAAACTATTTATCTTTCATATAGTTTAAAAATACTATTTTTTAATAATTATTTTATTTATTAATGATAATATTTAATTAACTGAAATAGAATAACTGGTTCTTTAAATTCCGCCGCTAATTGTAATCAATATATTACGGAATCTTTAATTGTTATCCGTTGCCAAAAAAAAAAAAACGCAGTTGATTGATTCCTAATTAATTTGTTGACCCAAAAAAAACATCTTCTCAAAACAAGATATGACCATAAATGTAACATATGGCATCAACTTTCACACATAAAACTCATGATATAATAAAATGTGATATTAGGGCGCGTTTGATAGCACCACATTTTCTATGGAAAAAGCTTTTTTTTTTTCACCTATTTTCTAACTAACTGTGTTTGATAGCCACATTTTTTCCACCTATTTTTCAGCTACGTGTTTGATTGATTTGTATTTTTTATAGGAAAAACGTTTTTTCATTTACCTTAAAAAGACAACATTTTCCTTGAAAACAATGAAAATGTTTTCTTTGGTGCTATCATTTTCCTTGAAACATTTCTTGGCAATTCAATTCTCTGGAATTCATTTTCTTTCCACCCAAATTCAATGCTTGCAATCAAACGCACCATTAATAACTATTTGTGATACAAATGACATGAGGGTAAAATTAGAACATTATTTCAAAGGGTATTACCAGTGTACATTCTCACATGCTTCATTACATATTACATGATGTTAACAAGTCAATTAATAACATATAACTTCAATATCAAATATCGTAGTAATACTTCGTGTAACTAATCAAATGTAACATTTAGTTTGACACAATTGGCAAATATCTATCATTTGTGTAAAAAACAATTGTAACATTCAAATGTAAAAATTAGTTGACACAACTGCCATATATATATAATTTGTGTAAAAAACAATTGTAACAATCTATAAGTAAAATTCATAATAAGTGGAATTGTAACATTTGTAACAATTTGTAGCACAAATTAGATTGGGACAATTACAAATCATTATTACAATAGGTATAACTCATATTCATACTCATTTGTTTTATTCCATATTAAATGATAATAAAAATTCAATCAAGATTATTCATAATAACACCAATGTTACAAACAACGTATTAACAGTTTATGTTATAAACAATTCACCAATATTTACAAAATCCTTATAAGTATAACTAAATGCTGGAGAAAAATGACATATAGTCTTTATTTCTTCAAATTATATAAATGACAAAATTAATTGCAAAAATTATATATTTTGAATGGTTCGAACTACCTAGAGTTCGGTTTGGATTGTCCATTATTAAATTCTTCAACTCACCAAAATGATGAAGATTACAGCGAAGTAAGATGAATGGTTTAAGTGATTAGCGTTTATCGGTTTTAGATAATGATTGAGATTGTTGGAGAAGAATTTAAAAATGGAAGATGCCAATAAATTTGGAAATCAAATATTTCGTCTACAATTTAAGAATTCTTTTCCTATTGTGTACATTTTTAAGGATAGTTATGTATTTTAAGGATAGTTATGTATAAACGGTAATGTAAAAATATGTATTTTATTTTTATTTTATTTATTAAAAAAATAAATTAGGGGCAATATTTTTAAAATAAAAAGATTAAGTTAGTAACAATAATTTTTTTTTTATAAATTATGAACAGTGAATTTAACGTGATTTATATTGCTATCACAAGGTGATCGTTATATCAAGAGAGACAATTGCCAAAATAACATGAGCACAAGCATTACAAATATGTGTTACTAGTTATATATAAATCTTATTTGCCTTCGAATATAATTGTTGATAATTATACAAATAATTTCTTTATATAATTAAATAAAATAATATTATTTTTATTTTCTATTCTCCCAACAATTCCAAATTGAAAACTGTTAGAGAAGATTTCTAACTCTAATTCTTTAGAACTTGATCAATGGTGAGACGCAGAGCCTTGAAGATATAGTATTATGCTGCTTCAGTTGAGTGTACTGAATCAAAAAACACGTACTTTGAGGCATCAAAGCAAACAGGCGATGATGGATTGCATAAAAATGAAGCTTCTATATATCCACTACCACAGCAACCACTGTGGACTTCCTCAAAACCTGCATATGTCACATTTCATGAGTTTTTTCTTTGTTCAAAATCCTCATATGTCATATTTGGTACATTAGATAAGACATGACTAAATATAATTAAAGAAAAATTGATGTAAAAAAATTTATGAGTTGTTGCGTTCGGACTTTAGACCTGAAGTATAAAGGTGGGTCCCTTGGCCCAACTCTTATGTGTATTACAGACGAAGACGAAGCAATGAGGTGAAGAATCAAGCATTACAAACTTTGGTGACAAAATATATTTTTGAATTTTAATAAAATTTTAATTATTCTAAAAAAAAACATAACATAAATAAATTTATAAACCAAATGCATAAATTTCCAAGTTCTAAAAAATACATGGATCTCAAAATTACATGTATTACAAATTACTTAATAAAAATAACCAGTGTTCTAAATTGTGCGCTGATGTGTCGGGTATTGGATTTTTAAATTTTGGGCTGAATTGAGTTTTTAGATTTTTTTGGACTTATTTTTTGAGTTGGTCCAAACAAAATGTGTGGACATTTTAAAGCCACTGTCAACTGACCGTATTTAAACGTATTTTAGCAATGTGTGACATTTTTGTCATGCATTACCTCCTAAACGGTGTATTAGCGCACAATTTAGAACACTTGACTACATGCAATTCACGCTCCAACCCAAGATGTCAGTGATTGGGTCGACCCTCGTTTTTTTGACATACTTGTACTCTCGGTTTTGGACCTTCTAAGAGATGGTCCGGCGTGAACCGATTTGTTTACACCTCTTGTTCAACATGCCATAAGAGTTGATATCGCACAAGATAATTAATTAATCACACAGCCAAGAAATAAAAGAAGGCTAATCAACTTACCAAATTTGGAGGGATTTTTTCGTCCAAAGGTTTATATATATCAGCATAAATAATTCTGTTACCATGACTTTCCATGGCCTTTAATATTATCTGCAGCTTCTGGTTGTAATCAACTGCAACGGAGGATAATGATTCACTACATCCACGACTATGGAATGCATTACCGGAAGTCATGGTAATTACAACTGGCAAGCACCCCATTGGTGGTAATCCCACAAAACCAATTGTCCGACCTCCCTGGTCCAATAGACCCTGTACACAATGTATATTCAACTCATGATCACTTGGTTGTACAATAATTTTTTTTCTTTCAAAATGGATAGACTACTTGTAATTACTATTAAAAATAGATTCAAATAATATTAAGACGAGCAATAAGGAAAGTGAATATTAAAATCTTACAAAATACCTTATAGCAACTCAAATCTCTTTTTGAAATACCTTGACAAATACATTTTTGACAATATAATAAAAAGGCCAAATTTCTTATTTAGTGCTCGTCTAGCTAAATTTCAATTATAATTTAAAATAATTAAATTAATCAAATATATTTTTTATCTACAATTTATGAACACTTAAAAAATAATCGTATAATTAGTAATAAATAAGTATTCATTTTATATACACCTCATCAATTATTATTCAACTACTTTTACCTGGGCCAACACTAGTTAAAGCAAAGTCATATGCATTGTACATGCTTGACAAATTCAAATGTCTTATGATTTTTTTTTTTTTTTTTTTTTTTTTTTTTTTTTTTTTTTTTTTTTGTATTTCATGTTTGTAAACTTAAATCTTATTTTAGAAAACTAAAAAAAATTAATAAATAAACGTAGCAAAAAATGAATATATTTTAATCTCTATCTTGCCTACCAAAATTCTCCAACACATCGATTTGATCATGGCCAAATCGAACCAACATGTTTTGCTCGTGTAAACTGACCCAAACCTAATCGGCCAACATTGAGTCGGTTCGATTTGGGCCAAAATGGCAAATTGCACTATTGAGCAGAAACTTTAAGTTGTAAATGTCGATAGCTCAATGCTAAATTGTAATTCTATAGCCAACTTTATTATATATAATAAATATAAATTTTTATTAATCGAGAACTTTCGTTTTTTAATTTTACTATGTCAACTTCATAGTGAGGTACCAACCTACGAAAATGTTCTAATGTCCACAGTGTACAATATTATAATACCTACATATTGCCCATTGTGGATGTTATAATGCTCACTATGGACATTATAACGGTCCTGCACCAACCTAATATTCCCACCTCATAAATATGTGGCAAGCCAATAGAATGTCACCACTCATTTACAAGCTTACCTGTGTGGGGATCGTGAAGCCACATCTGAACCCCCCAACTGCAAAACCACTTTCATTATGATTCCAATTAATTGTAGCTTTTGTTTTCAAATATTACCTATTTTTTTATTTATTTATTTATTTAATACTGTTCAATACGATTTGAATCATATTAGCACAAAAATATCTCGTACTTGTCAACTTAAAAAAAATGAACAAACCTGTGCGAACTCTTGTACATGCTGCAACAAAAATTGTTGGTAAGCTGAGATGGTAAAGGTTCGACGCCGAAACAGGGTGCCATAATAATTGACTATAAAGTCATTTGTGCCGGCGCTTATTATAAACACGGCCTTGTTTACCAGAATTTTTGTTCTTTCCTTTCCAATGGCGAGTTCAAGTCTTGCTTTGTATTCTTTAAAAATATTCAGTTGCTTCTGCATTGAAATTACACTCTGCCAAAATGACAAGTGACCAAAGTCAAAGTCAACACATTTCGAATTATTATTAAGAAAAGGAAATAAATTAAATAGTGTCAAAGAAAGAAAAGTGAAAACAATTACCTGAAGAGAAGATTCTTTTTTTTTTTTTTTGGTGGTTATATATATGGGAACATAAAGTAGACGAATGCATGTTTTGGCTAAGCCTAAAATTCACTTATAAGTGAGTTTTCAAAGTAATTAATTTTTTTGTACTTAAATTGAAAATAATTCTTCTTGAAATAAGTAATTATTTTATTAAATATGTTTAAAAATAAAAATTTACTTAAATATAAATATAAGCAACTTTCAACCTTAGCCAAACATATCGAAAATACTAAAAATGAGTCATAATAAAGGTGGTTTTCAGTTTTGACAGTGCAATATCTCAATGTTAAATCTTAAAATAAGACATTAGTTAAGACGTTAGTTAATCAAGAACAGCCATTTCTTTGATGCATTCGTCATTAATTAAGTTTTGCCACTTCATCAGATTCCTAATCTAATTATTTCTGTTAATACTATTATATTTTGTATATGAATATTATATATATATATATATATATATATATATATATATATATATATATATATATATATATATGTGTGTGTGTGTGTGTGTGTGTGTGTGTGTGTGTGTGCGCGCGCGCGCGCGCGCGAGTATACAACAACTTTCCATCCAATTCTAATTAAGCCCCATGTTTGGTACATCTTTTTCAAATGTTAAAAAGTTGAAAAAGTGAAAATCAACAATAAATTTTATAGAACCCACAATTTTAATCAACTTTTCAATTATATATTTTATCAACTTTATCAAAATCTGCTAAAACTTTTATCAAAAACTCGTTACAAACAGCCCTAAGCCTTGTATTCATTGTTGTATTTTGATGATAAGGACATGAGTTACTTGATTTTTAAAAATTGAATTTCAAATCTTAGTATGGTATGAAAGTTTAATAAACTCAAATGAGTAAATCAAATGAGTCATATATTAAAAGATAAGTTCCTCGTCAGTTAAAGATAAATTGAATAATCAATATATAAAGATTTAGACTACTCTTAACCAATAAAACAATTATGATATCCTCGATTTCATGCAAAGCAAAGCCATTTGTTATGCACACGCCCTCACACAAACATACACGCAATTCTTAATTACTTTGGAAGATGATACATTTGATTCATTGGCAATTTTTAGACTTAAGGTTTTTTCTGCCTTAACCCAAAAATTTTCTGAAATTATCCATTTACTAGCTGTACATACTGATGCACCAGTATCCACGTAGGCATGGATAGTGTACTTTCTATATCCTTCAAAGCTAAGCTTTATTGGGATATAAATAGAATTTGAATTTGTAATATTTTTATTACTCATAATCAGAAGATTCTTCTGATGATGATTTAGAATCCGTTTCTGTATCAGTAGTCAGATAGTAAAGTGATTCTGTATCACTTGGATCCTCTACTGGGTAGAATCCTTGTTTTTCAAATGTATTTAGGAGTTTAATCCTGTCTTCATTTTCAATTCTTGCAGGGCACTCATTTGCATAGTGTCCTGATTCATTGCAGAGCCAACATCTGCAATTCTTTTTCTTTTGAGGACAAAATTTCTTTTTGTCTTCTTTGTCTTTTTTACCTTTGTTAGGTTTTCTTTCAAATTTTTTAAGAAGTTTTATTTTCTTAAAAAATTTCTTTTTGTAAGGTTTTTTGTATTTTTTAAATCTATATGATTTTCTTTTTGATCTTTTAATTTGTCTTTTTTCAGGTTTACAACCGTATTGACCTGGGATTCAGTCAAGATATCTGCTACAACAGATTCTAGGGTTTCTTGTAACTGCATTTCTGCTAGTTCTGACAAGATATCCTTCTTTGCATTTTTCAGCAAGAAGATTTCTTGTGATTGTGATTGCTAGACCTAAAGAATGGTCTATTTGGAGATTGACTTTAAAATTTTCTTTGCTATTTTCTTGTTTTTCAATAGCTTCATTAAAAAGTACCATGACTTCATTGTTAAATGGTTCTGGTAATTTTCTCATGAATTTTTCTGTAAGGTTTTTCCATTCACTGTTTGGACAGATGTAGTAATATTTAGAAAATTCACAAACATATTCTTCAAAGAAGCACATATCACAAATTGAAATTTTTTCTAAATGGTTTAATGCATCTGCCACATCAATGGTAGATCTAGTATTTTTAAAAACTTCATAAGTTTGTCCTGTAAATTGTTTATATATTTGTTCCACAATTCTTTTATAAATTGAGGAATGTCTCCTTGTGTTTCTTGCCAGATGGCATTCTTGGTTTCGTATGTTATAGTTTTTAGGAAAGCTTTCACGTTTCCTCTAGTACTTGCAATGATATAATTCCAAGAATTAGTTTCACTTCTATGAATTTCTTTGTTAATTATCATTGATATCATGATATTGTTATACCAATCTTCAATAATAATTTCTGGATCAAGAACACAATCTAGATCAAGAATTTTTATATCTGTTTGGACTTTCTTTGGTTTGTTCAATAGAAATGATGTGTCAATATCATCTCTAACTGGCTTTTCTCTAGGGACATAGTCTCATATAGGTCTTTTTCCATCTCCTATTAGATTTTTTGATGAAGAAGGTTCATAATCCATAGGTTCTGTTTCAATTTTTGGTTCTCTGATTTCTATTCCTTTTTGAGCGGGATAGAATCTTTCGTGTATAATAATTTCATCATCTGAACTTTCCATAGAAATTTCATTTGATGTAACTGGTTCTATATTTTCTGGTTCATCTCCTACAGATTTGGCTGTAAGGATAGTCTCTTAATTGTTAATGTTAACTCTCTTAACAATTGAAGCAATTTGCTCAAGCTCATTGTCTTCAAATGCTAGAAGAACATTAAACAGTCCTAGGTTGTCTTAAGTTTCATAAACCTTTTCAAGATTTTTTTCTGAAACTTGTCATTCTGAATTTGGATCATCAAATTCAAATTTTCCGTTTTTAATTTGTTTTTTATTTTCAACTCCCCCCCCCCCACCCCTTTTTGGAAGATTCCGTAGTTAGTTTTCTTAATTGATGTACTAGGTTGATTCCTAATACCAACAATTATAATGGCTGAGTGTTGTTCCATTGACTTTTCATTATCAATTTTTAAATTTTTAAGGGATATTTTTATCTCCTCAATGTCTTCTTTTAGGATTCTTAGTTCTCTTAAAATATCAGCAATTGACATTTATTCTCCTAAGATTCTTTCTGCCAATTTGTTGACGGTGTCATTTAATTGTTTCAATTCTCTAGATTGACTAGATTCTGGTTTTTCTTTCCACTTAACTTCAGGTTTTTGTCTCATGGAGATAGTCCTAAGTAAAAGAGGCTTTTGTTCTTTTACTAAAATCCTATTTTGAAGTAAATCAATTTCAACAGATTTTCTGGATGGGTGAACCAGCCAATCAAACTCTGTTTCTTTGTGTTTAAGATAGTCTGAAAATAAGGGATCAATTTTGATTCCTTTTGGCTCTTTGACAATTGTCATATTATGATGATTATGCACAGCATAACTAACCAGATATGAAATTGAGAAAGGGACGTTGTTTTCTTTGACTAAATCTGTTCTTATGTACTTGTGTACAAAAGATAAGATTCCATCAAAATCTTGGTCATGTAGACTTACTGAAATTCTAGGGAAAGCATTAAATATTAATTTACCACAAGCTAGATTTCCATTTAAGGTTCCTAAACATCCTTCAACTGGATTCTGAATTCTTTCATCAATCAGTCCCATTGAAATTGGCTGATCAATTTTTTCTGACAAAGTGCTACGGATCAAAATCCTAATTGCACCTATTGTAACCCAATACAAATTTTTGTTGTCATCTAAGTCAACTTTTTGTTTGGCTTTATTTATGTCTTGTTTAGTTAATAAAGATATTCCTATCTTTCCTGTAGTGTGTTGTACATGTATAGCAAACTCTTTTTGGGAGACGCCATAATATACATGTCTGTTTCTATTCATGAATTTGTTAATGAAGTTTGGTTGAACAAAAACTTCACTGGGATGTATGGAAAGATTCGTTTTACAAATCTTTGCCAGTCTTTTATCAGAGATTAGAATCTCTTTACTGTAATTTCCTTTGGATTCGTTTTGTTCAAAAACTTCTCCATATTCTTCTTCTGTTACTTCATTTATTATGCTCATGGTTTATAGTGATTATAAACATAGTGCAGAATAAACTCTTTAACTTCTTCATTATATTCTTTTTTATATTTTTTCTTTTTACTGTACATTTCTTCATAAAAGTAATCATGCAAATATCTTTTATGAAATTCGTAACTCATGTATTTGTTATAAGAAGTATGAATGTAAGCACTGCATATTTTGCAATCAATCATTAATGATGATGTATGGCATAATGCATAACAAAACATTCAATTTCATTATTATAATTAGTCAATTCATTGTTCATTCTTAGTCTTTGATTTTGTAAAGAAAGTCTGTGGACTCCTACAAAATTCATATAATTATATCTACTACGATGATAATTATATAACATGAAATAACTGTCTATGTTTAGTATGTATCTACAACACATTTTGCAATGTATCATACTATATTTAACTGTTCAAAACTAGGCTTTGATACCATTTTTTACGCACAATGCATAAACTGGTTAAACTGTTCTTTTTTGTTGCAGAAGATGAAATTTATAAAAATGTTTGTAAATTTTAGACAATAGAAACATCTGGAAAGACAAGTATAAATATAAACTAAACTCAATACCTTCTTACTGTAGATGATTGGTGGTTTCCCTTTATGTTTACGTTTTGGATGAATTTCTGCCTCACCACTATGTCTGCTCCTTGATTTCCCTGAAACGGACCACCTGTCCTGGTAGGTACTCTGTAGGATTTAGACTGTATGGATCCGTACAAAATATCATGTAAAACATAAATTTTGAGAAGTCTGGGAATTAAAACATAACGTTTTATTCAAGAAGGCTTTGATACAAAGCTTATTTAAATACAAGTCTTTTGATCCAAAATGGATCTACTGTCTAAAGGGAGTATTACCCTTGATACATTGAAATGTTTACACAAGTTTTTTGAAAAAAATCTGCTAGCCAAAAAACCTCTGCCTTTTACAATGCTTTTAGTCTGTTTATATAGAAGAAAATATGCCAAGACCCTTGCCAGCTGTTTCTGCATTATTCTAACTTTGGCCGAAAGTAGATGCTCTCTTTTGACCTTTCTTTTCCTTTGTCGGGTAGGTGGCTGTCCTTGCTTCTGTCTTTGCCATCGATTTTGAAATTTAAAAGATGCTGTGGGACCGCAATCTTGAAAATTTGAAAAAGTGTACAGAATGGAAATCTGCTTTCCGTGATTTCAACTGAACGTGCCAAATCTTCAGAAGCTGTCATTTTCTGTTGTTTTGGAGGGTCCATCCCTTTCTTGTCTGTCTGACAATTTTGAATTTTAATACTCACTTCACCGAGAAGCTTCTGATTAAATTCAAAAAAAATGTCTTGATTTGTATCAATAAAGCAGGTCTTCATTGGAGTAATACGAATCCTCAATGTCATCCAGAGATGCTGCCTTTGAAAATTCGTCATCAACAGTTTTTTCGATTATTTTGTTCTTTCCTTTTTCTTTTTCTCCCAGATTTTCTGCAACCTGTGATTCTTTTGTATTGCTTTCACACCATTTGCAACAGTGATCTTTGCCAATACTTTGTCTGAGATAGGAACACAAATTTTCTGCATAACTGTTAGGACAATTAAATTCACAATAGAAATTTCTTTCAAAATTGCAAATTGTTTTGATGTTTTCTTTAGTCATCTGAGCACTTGTCTTACTCGTGACTAAAATGTAGTCTGAAGAATAATTAACTTTGATTTTTGAATCTCTGTTAATTGTTCTAAGACTAGTCAAAAGTCTTTGAAAAGAGAGACCTCTCCATTCATTTAAAATATCAGAATCTATCTCTGATGGATTTCCTTCAACAGGTTCATCAAGATAGACTTCTTTAACAGTCTTAATTTGAATATGGTGATATCCTTTGAAAAGGATATTATCTTTGTTCCAAAATGGAATCGTACTGTTAATTTTTAAAATCATGTGTAGGTCCTGATTTTTCATAACATATTTTTGAAAATCTTTTAAGGCTTTAAAAAGGTTTTCATCAACAAGTCTGATTTCTTCAAGATCTTTTCCTGGGATAATTGTTTTGATTAATCCACAGTAAAAGGCTGTTTTTATCAAATTGGGCTCTGTACCTTCAACGAAAATGAATTGGCCAAATTTTTTATCAAAGGTACCAAAGTAATTCTTTTCAGGAATGTTGGCTCCTATGATACGGGCTTCTTCTTCAAGATGGATGAAATCCTAAAGATGGATGTTTGAAACAGTGTTGTCTTCCTTTTGAACATGGGCTTTACCTAGATTTTTGAAACGATCTAGTAGCACAAATTCAGGAGTTGTTTTGGTCGCATCTTTGTAGGACTTGAATCTTAAGTCTGGAAAAATTGGCCTTGTCTGAAAGTTTGGGAGTCTGGGCCTGGACCTAATATCTTGACTTTGATAATTGGGCCTAAGGCTAATTTGGTCTGTTATCCTTTTGTAAGACACATGAGTTTCTTTGTGAAAATCATTAAAAGCTTGTTGGGCTTCTAAGAGTGTTTTGAAACTTTTGTGTTTGTATGGTTTAAACTTTACTAAGGGTTCAACCTCAGTCCAGTTTGTGTAAAATCCTTTTGATGGTCCATCAAAAATAACGTAAAATTTTTTTCCTGGAATAGATGTCCCAAAACCAACTAATGGTTCATCTTTTTTCTTTGGGCTTTGAATACTCGGATGTTCTTGGGAGCACTGAGCTTTTAAAGGCTCGTCTGTTTGTTTGTTTTCTGGGCTTGGAATACCCAGATGTTCTTGCGAACACTGAGCTTTTAAAGGCTCGTCTGTTTGAGCTGTTGAAAGCTCACAAATTCCCCCTTCTGAAGAAGTGAGTTTTTGTTTCAATCTATGGATTGTCTTCTTCAAGATAACAATTTCTTGTTGTCTCGTCGAGATTTCCATAATTTTAGTCTCCAATTGTAGTTTAAGATCTTCAATTTGATCTCGTATGTTTGTCATTTTGACCTGCAAACGACAATTCACGTGTCAAACTATCCGCTAGATAATTTTCTTTACTTTTAATCAATTGGATTTCAAAATTATAATGGCTAAACCACATTTGCCATCTAATCAGTCTACCTTGTTTATAGTCTGGATGTACCTGGCATTTCAGAAATGATTTGCAAGTAGAAGAATCAGTTCTAACTATAAAATGGTTAGAAATAATATAAAGTCTAAATTTCTGTATTGCCTTTTTCATTGCTAAAATCTCCTTTTCATTGATATGATAATTCTTTTCAGCATTTGAAAATGTACCTGAAGAATAACTACAAAGTTTTTCTTCTAAAGTTTGATTGTCTATTGCTTTGAGGACTGCACCCCAAAACTCCTGAGAGGCATCTGTCTCAATTATCATTTTATCATCTTTATGAGGGTGATAAAGAGATGGAAGATTTTTTAGTTTCTTTTTGATTTTCTGAACATACAGACTGTCTTCTTTAGACCAATTCCATTTATGATCTTTTTTGAGTTTTTTCTGTAAAGGACTTCTCATTTTAGCTAAGTCTTTAATAAAAGATTCAGCATAATTTAAGCATCCTAAAAATCTCATTAAATGTTTTTCATCTTGAATTTCATCAGGAAATTCTTGAATATGTGTCAAAATGTGAAGTTTTAGCTGTTTAAATCCTAGAACAATTTCTAGACCTAAATAGCCAATCCTTTCTTTAAACAATTCTGCTTTCTTTTTAGATAGCACAATTCCTTCATCTTGTATTTTCTGCAAAACTTGCAAAACATGTTTTTCATGATTAATTTCATTTTCAGAGAAGACAAGAATATCATCAATGTAAACACAACAAAATTCATTGAATTCTTTAAATGTATTATCCATATGTCTTTGGAAAATACCTGGAGCTTGTTTTAAACCGAATGGAACCACTGTCCATTGGAAGTGACCTTGTGGACAACTGAAAGCTGTTAAAGGTTTTGTTTCTTCATCAAACCTGACTTGATGAAATCCTGATTTTAAGTCAAAAGAAGAAAATATTCTTTTTCCTTTTATGAGTTGTAAAAGGCTTTGCATGTTAGGCAAGATGTATCCATCATTCTTAGTGTATTTGTTAAGCGTTGAATAATCAATGACCATTCTAGCTTTTCCACGTCTTTTTTCTGCTTCTTTTCTTACCATGAAGGCAGGTGAAGAGAAATGTGATTTACTTGGTTCAATGACTTTTAAATCAAGTAATTCTTTGATTTGAATTGAGAATTCTTCTCTATCCTTTGGATTGTATGCCATTGCTTTTGACCTAATGATTTTATTTCTAAATTCATCAAGCATTTCAATTCTGGCTGTGAGTTTTCCTTTATTAATCTTAGGATCTAAAGGATTTTCTGAACAATATTTTTCAAAAAGATCACTGATCTTTTCTCTTTCTGTATTTATTTTGAATGTTTCTAATTCTTCTGATGTTATAAAAACATTTGAATTTTTTGCTATATTCTCCTCCTGAAAATTAGAAAAAGATTTTCTATTTTCATTGATTTTTAAAGATTCTAAAAATCTTTTTTGTAAATAATTAAAAGCAACTGCTTTTCTTTTTCTTTTCTATCCAAAGTTTTCTTTTATTCAAAGTAAAACTTATTCTATCAATTTCTTGGATGAAAGGGTGATATAATTGACAAAAATTATTACCAATTATGAAATCAATTCCTGTTTCTAATTGATACACCGTGGGTATCTTAAAGAAAAAGGTTTTTAATTCATTATCGTGATGTCCACAAATCTGTTCTTATGCCATTGCTTTTGACCTAATGATTTTATTTCTAAATTCATCAAGCATTTCAATTCTGGCTGTGAGTTTTCCTTTATTAATCCTAGGATCTAAAGGATTTTCTCAACCTCAGTCCAGTTTGTGTAAAATCCTTTTGATGGTCCATCAAAAATAACGTAAAATTTTTTTCCTCGCATAGATGTCCCAAAACCAACTAATGGTTCATCTTTTTTCTTTGGGCTTTGAATACCCGGATGTTCTTGCGAGCACTGAGCTTTTAAAGGCTCGTCTGTTTGTTTGTTTTCTGGGCTTGGAATACCCGGATGTTCTTGCGAACACTGAACTTTTAAAGGCTCGTCTGTTTGAGCTGTTGAGAATAAATACACACACTATCTCGTCTGTTTGAAAATAAATACACACACTAGAGAGAGAGAGAGAGAGAGAGAGAGAGAGAGGGGGGGTGGGGTTCGAATCCAGAGCTGGCGGACGCAAAAGAAACTCCAGTCATCAACTCCTCCAGGCTTAGTGTTGGGTCCAAATACGGTGGTACATACTCTTTGATCCCCATGTATGAAGCTGTTTAAGAAATAAACATATATTAAAAATTTATTTTACTCACACCACACTATCAAATTAATTAAGCTTTTGTTTAAAAAATTAATAAAAATTTGAATCAAATCAACAATTAATTTTGAATACACATTTCACGAAACTCATAATTTTTATTAAAATATGCTTAAAAAACTGATTTTTAGCAAAACCAAACAGAGAGTATACAAAAATTTAAATAAAAAAAGTAACAGTGACAAGGCGGCCATTGGTGAACCTTCCAGTGGGAATGTGGTTGACGAAATCCATCCCGTAAGGGGGGAAGTTAGATTTAAAAGGAGTTTTCCAATAATTATTGTTGCCAGGATCGACTGTGGAGTCTCCGAATACAAAAATGGCAGGAATCGAATTATTGAATGGCCTTTTCTTGGTTTCAGCATTACTGAATATTGAAAGTTGAAGAATGATAATTAGAGAGAGAGGCTGAAATAGCCTGAACCAAGACCACATATTTGCTGCAAAAACTGACTAACAATAAGAACAGGTTTCTTGTATTTATATATATTGAAACGAAGGACAAGATATTTTATAAATATAATTTATATTTCAACTACAGAATTATTAAGAAACTTAAGATATTATTTTTTAACATCAGCATTCTTGCATGTTTATTTTATTATACGTGATTTCTCAACTCATCAGCAATAATATTGCATGTACAGATGTATTCGATAGTGTTGTTAAAATTTATCATTTATCTTGATTAAAGGGTACACATTTATTAAATGAAATAAAGATAATTGATGCAAGAATTATATCAAATTTATTGATAATAGAAGATGGAGAATTATTATTATTATTATTATTATTATTATTATTATTATTATTATTATTATATATATAAGAGCTTTAAATATTTTACTGATTATTTTTTCGTCTAATGCACCGTCATTTTACAACTATCATTTAATTTTATTACCTACTTCACTCATCCACTTTCTACTTTTTTACTTTCTACCTTTTCTAAAGTCATTGTTTCTGTTCCATTGGAGCTTAGAATTTAGGCGCCAAATTGTTCGTCGTCTTTCCATACTTCCATTGGATTTATAATTCAGACTGTTCTCGTCAAGCAAGTTCTGCAAGTGTATATTATTTGTATGACAATGACAAAAATTTTAAGCAGAACTTTAACAACATTTCTTTTCCATTGGAGTTTAGAATTTAACCGCCAAATTATTCTTTGTTCGTCGTTTTTTCATGCAGTGATTTCCATTTAAGAAAACAACTTATTTATAAGAACAGAGCTAACTAGAAAAAATAATGTTTGACAGTTGAAGATTACATAATAAGTCCTGCTGAGATGATGCAGGTTGCTGGTAGGAGATTATTTTATTTTCACCATCAGTATTACATAAAAAGATTTAAAATTTACCTCGGTCAATCCAACCATACTGATTTCAAGATGAGTGAAACAAGCCACTAGAATGCTCAAATGGTTGAGCGCGTGATCTCTTCCAGTAACTTGTTCGACAACTGTGTTAAACAAATTATTGTGATATATATGATAGATGAAATTAAATTGTCAAGTCTACATACTAAAATTATTAAGTAAAACCACCTACCAGAAATTCCATGAGCACTTGCTGCATGGGCAAGCATCATTTTACCATTTGCATCACCAATGCAATGCAATATAAGTGAGGATCCTAATAACCCGACAATGAAAAGAAAAAAAACCCAATTTTTTTTTTCTTCTGGTGAATAGTAACTCGACGACGAGTTACTGTTCACTCGATTTTTTTTTTATTTTTTATTTTTTGTATGAGGGCTTTTAGTCCATTTCCTTTGTCTTTTTTTAATTTTTTTTCACAGTTTTTTTTCTTTAGTTTATTTTTCCTTATTTGTTTTTATTTTACACTTTTTCATTCAATTTTTTTATTAATTATTTTTATTTTATCTTATAAGCAAATTATCTTAATGCTATTATTTTTTCCTTTTACTATTCACATATTCATCGAAATTTTCATTCAATTTTTCATCAATCTTTTCAATTTATAACAAATCAATCCCTAACCTTTTTTTTAGCATTGGTCATCCTCAACTTTTGAATTTTGTTGCAAATCACGTCATTTTGACATATTTTGACGGTTTTTACCTTCTCTTTAAATAAACAAAAATAAAAAAAAGAAGCTAAAAACAACAAAAATAAAATAAAATTGTAAATGGAGTTCTACAACTTTTAAAAATTACAAAATAACTTCATCTTCCTCAAAAACCCAGCCCACCCACCCCATAGAATTATATTACTTAGATAAGTGAGAGACGACGAAATTATTGTAGTGTGTGCCAATCGCAAATTTTGTTTCCTTTAATTTTTTTTTTCTTATTTGTTTTTCTTTTACACATTTTCATTCAATTTTTTACTAATCTTTTTTTTATTTTATCTTATAATATTACAGATTATTCTAAAAAAATGCTATTATTTTTTTCCATATTTTTTTTTCTTTTACTATTCACACATTCGTCCAGATTTTTATTCAATTTTTCACCAATTTTGTTTTATTTGATGTTATAAGCAAATTGTACACAATTTTTTAATATTTGATTTTTGAGTCAATAATAAAAAATTTAAAAAAGTTGGAGCCGACTTTTGAAGAATAAGGTTTTTGTCCAATTCAAATTCTCGAAGTGGTGCAATTCAATAAAAATATAAAAATGGTCACTTTACCAACATTCAAATGTTGTTTACGAATCTTAAATTTCCTCCTTTCTTGTACTCATGTAAGTGAATCTTTGTTATCTAATTTGCTCAAACAAACATGTAAATGCTTTGCAGAGTATTTATATAAATTATGAGAGACAATTTTGTGCATGAAAACCACAAATAACACAAATTTATCATTTGAATTAGATATTCAACATAAAATTTATCCTTACATTTTTCATGAACGTGCAACGCACGTAACAAAAACTAGTATATATATAAGTGGAGATCATCCAACCTAATGGAGTTGAGATATCACGGGTCTTATGGATAACATGTAGAAAAAAATTTAGATTTCAATCTTTGCAATTTGTTATTAGTGGGATAAGTGCTGAATGGCCGGGTGACCCGACCAATTTTTTAAAATAGCAGTTGACTAATTTTGGCATGTAAATTACTAAATATAACCCTCCATTCTCTTCCCCACTTATAACTATTTCAAACGATTTCAAATCAAACGATTTCAAATTCATATGTATGTAAAAAAGAGAAGATTTCAAGATTGGAATCTAACCAATTTCAATGTTAGAATCCAACACATTTTATTTGTATAAGAAATCTCATTTCAAAGTAGAAATTCATCCGTTTCTATTTTCTTCTTTTAACCTACGATAGAAATTGTGGATTATGTAGTATAAATCATGAAAATATGTATAAATTTGAGTATGAATTGAAATTTTTACTTTAAATTTGTGTAAACCTTAATTTATTTGAAGTGTGTTGATTGAAAAAATTGGTCTTAACATACCCACAGGCCTGATGATCTGTTAATTTGGCATGTGGTCTATTAACAGACTATGAGTCTGTTAACAAATTTTTGGCATGTTAAGGCCAAAATTGGCTTTACAGACCCACAGGCTTGTTGGTCTGTTAATTTAGCCTTAACAGATCACATATATGTTGTCTGTTAATGGTATGTTAACTGTAGTTATTAAGTAAGGACATTTAAGTTTTTTTTTATATAAAATATGTATTTTAAACATATTTGATATAAGTTAGGCTCTTTTGCGATTCTGGTAGTTTGACACGGCCATTTATTAAAGCGGCATTTGGTACTAATCTACTCTTAACATTGTTTAGCATCAGACATCCCAATATTTTACTTAATTACAAATCACGTCCTCATTACAGATTCCGTGATAAATTATCGTTATCCCACCAACATGCATCCCATGCATTTATTCACATCTCTCATCAAATTTTGTCCATCGACAAAAAGTCTTCCTCATTTTCTCTTCCTTATGTTTTCATGTTTTCTTATTCTAGCATCTATTTTCATACAATATAAATATTCTTAGCTTATGTTGTATCAATTCCTCTTTATTATTTCTCTCTTGTATTGTTGTTCTTCATCTTCTCTCCTTTCTGACAGCCCAAATATAGAATGAAGGGTATGTAAGTGTGAAAATCGCATGGATTTGAATATATATATATGGTGGACAGATGCAAACCCATGTAGAAGATTCTTTATTTGTGATGTGAATAATAATGAACATAAATTAACCCAGTGTCGGGTTTGCTTGCACTTCAATGGCGTTTTCTAGAATAGGGAGTGCCTTCGTCTTCTTCTTTGTTTCTAAAACAAAATAGAGCATATGTTGTGTGATGTGTAATACGCACACGTAAAGTTGGGTTTCCAACTTCAAAGGAAACTTTTTTTTTGGATAGACCAATTTTTCCATTTCGTTCTTAGATGCAGTGAGAGATGTGAATAAACACATTAGGTGTACTTGGGGTGGGATAATGACTGTATCACCAAATCTATCAATAGAGAAGTGATTTGTAATTAAGTAAAAGTTGAGATGTCTAGTGCTATAAAAAAAGTAGATGGTAAATTAGTAACACTTTGCAAAGATTGAAGACAAAAAATGTATTTTTCAAATTAATTTAGTGAAGTATAATTAGTCTATATATTTTAATGGATGTAAAACACAAGCAAGCTCCTAGTCCTACAATATTTTTCATACAAAATATATTTAACACTTGCTACATGACCTACATTATGTTCATATTTCATCACTGCATTTTATATTTTTCTTATTAAATATTATTGATAAAAAAAAGTTTTTCTTATAGTGGAGTTTGAACTCAACCTAGCTAATGTATAACTTGATATGAATGCAGATGACTTGAATCTCCTGCAAGACATTCACGCTTCGATATATTTGTTTACATGACGTCATCTTCTTAAGTTTACTTTGTAATTGACAAATATAATATATATGCGACTCCTTACAAATTGTATAATTGTAATTGTTATTTTTAAATCTAGTTAACAATCAACTTAGAATGGAGGTTAAATAGGTTGTTACTGAAAGTCTGTAAATATATATATATTTTTTAAATACACAACGTTCACTTTAATGTTTTGATGTTGATGAAAGTTTGTTGAACGTTAGAACATTTTATTGAACGTTTTCAAAAATTCGAGACAGTTAATAGTAAGACAATTAAAACATTGATTAACACCAGATATAGCGTGGTAAACCCCTAAGGAAAACATCCACGGGGCCTCCATGCCACAGGTAAATAAATCCACTATTTTAGAATAAGTTACACACGTCTCAACTTTTTGAAATTACAATATTAAACATAATCTAAAATTTTATCAACAATTTATAAAAAGTAAAACTCAGTTAAAAACAACAATAAAACTTCCCTATTTTATATCTTCTTTAACTAGTTAAGGAATTCTGTTGACGTCGGAACCTACGGCGTCCACGTGTCAACAGATCTCTAGTCACTACTCTGTCAACTCTATGTTACCTGCACACTAGGACAGTCGTTAGGCACCAAGATCTCCGGAGAAAAAGGGTCCGGCAATCGTTGGCACTCCGACGATCAAGTCAACTGCCGATATATGGGAAATACACGGGGGTGGAAATAATAGGTGTGGGAGAGACAAGTAGGCAGAGATTTGAGTAGAGTTTAGGATGGGATTCTTGAGCATAAAAGAGTGCGTACCTTGGAACAACCGAAGACGTTGTATTTATAGCGCAAGAGTTCCAATTGATTTAGGAGACAAATCAATTTGATACTCAGTCGGATCATCTTTCCTTATGTGATCACAATCCTTCCTTACCCATGCAATCTCCGAGATTATCTTTATTCTTTGAGTTTATCACGTTGCAAGATTTTAGGAGATTAGGATTCAGTTTCCATGTGAGGATTCGTGTGCCAAATCAACGCGATCTTTCCGTAATTACTTCTCTGGTCATCCCGGTATATCGAGTTGCTCGCTGGTTACGAATGATACGAAGCCTAACGAGGCCCTATGGATCATACGTGAGTGCCGAGGCCTTCCACAAGTCCCACAGATTTTTGGCTGCCGAGGGCCAAGGCGTACGATGGGCCTTTCGACGTTTTATCAGAACTTTCGAGACCTTAGCAGGCCCAGTTGGGGTTCTTGATAGATCTTGAACGAGGCCCTTGCTGGGCTTGGATAGGGCCCTTGCTGACGTGGCAACCATATCATAATCGTGTGGTAACAATAGTCCTCCAAGTCCAAGCCTATTATTTATAATGGGCGTGGGACTTTGAGAATAAACAGAATGTTGATGCGCTTTGTAAGAACAGAATGCTGATGCGCTTTGCAGGAACAGAATGTTGATGTGCTTCGCGGGAAATACGGTTTCAGAGTGGTTCAGTGGGAAGTGATTCAACCTACCCAGTATAGTCCCCCACGTTCGAAGCCGAACATTCATGACGGGTAAGGGCTTCAAGAGGCCAGACCATTGGCGATGTGTCCCCTGTTGGTGTGATTCAGTCAATCAAGACTGTCATTCCTTGGTCAGGCAATCATGAGTGAGAGGGTGTATGCAATTAATGCAGTTGCGTGTGGTGGAAAACGGGGGCACACGTGGGGCACGTGTGTCCTCGGTTCACTAAACGTTTGGTTTTTTCTTTCCCGCCTGTAGTGCAATTGAAAACACGTGTCGACTGTCCGCATGCTTAGATGGGACGTTTGGAATTTGGACGATGGATATGAGAGTGCACCACTATAAAACCAGGCATCCCCCTAGACATTACGACTTCTTCTTGCCTTTGTGGTCATTGTGACTACTTTGCCGATAAGCGAGAAGCTCTTAGTGGGTGTGTCGTTTGAGTCGTATTTTCGAGGTAAGCGCGCTAAAAGCAGTTGAAATTTGTTTTCGTTGTTTATTTTCGTAGTCACTGTACGATCGATTCCATAACTTGGGAGAAGCATAATGTCGTCTGGGAACAACGATTCACAGAACCCCTCCGACGTTCCAACAAACCCTAGTATTATTGGGAGTGTTTCCTCACCGGTCGCCACATCATCTTCATCTTCTGAAGTTGTAGGGGGGTAAATCCTGAGTCTCCTGTCGTAAGCCTGCCGGCTCCGTCGACGAGTGGGGGGGAGGCTTGCCCGTCTGTGCCGGTGGAAGAGATGGCGGTGAAAGGGAGGCCTGACACTGGGGTGCCCGAATTGAGGGGATCACTTGACAAGAGGGACGTCCAGGCCACGAGGGCTCTCGACAAGGAGCTAAAGCGGTCGGTAATCGAAGCGTCCATGGCTCAGTCGAGGATTACTGAGGCAGAGTTGGAGGATATACGGTTGTCCTATGACATTCTCGCGACCGTGACGCTCAGAGCCCCGGGCCCAGAAGAACATGCCGACCATCCCCCCGAAGGATATGTGGTAATTTACGAACCTGCGATGCAGCTAGGCCTTCGCCTGCCAATGCATCCCTTCTTTCGCTAGGTGTTAAGAGTGTAGAGTGTTGCCGAGGCAGGAGGAGACTTGTCTCCCAGGGAGTTCGAGTCCATATATCGGCTTTGCCGGTCTGCTGGCTGGTATAACATTTTTTTCCAACCGGGTCAGAAGTGGGGGACGGCCATTGATAGCCCCAACAAGGTGCATAATTGGAAAGAGAGGTTTATCTTCATTGGCGGGGACTTGGAATTTGTGCCAGAGGACCCTCTTCCTCACGTGTCAATCCCTCGGCAATTCGGAGAACTTGGTATAAACCACCGCATTCGTGTGGAATTTTGTTTACAGTTCCTGACTTAATGTATTTGCTTGCTTTTGTAGATTGCGAGAAACCACCAATCCCGAAGAGAAACCAGGGGGAGCTGAGGTCGAAGTGGGACAAGGTTCGATCTCTCAGTAGTGACTTTCGGAGCCTTGGGAACCTGTTGAAAGACGATAACCTACTGGCCAGCTGTGGATTGATGTGTAAGTCTCGCTTGCGTTGATATGCTGGTGCTATAGTAGAGAATTATCTGGACGCGTCGCGTTCTTATGTCTATGCTTAACAACTTTCAGGTTCAAAAGCGTCCCTATGTTCCACCTTGCCCATCCCGCCAGTGGAGAGGGTTCTTCTGTCCAGGCACCGGTGACGGAGGCGCCTGGGCCATCGCAAGACATCCCTGCTACTATGCCATCAGAATCCGCTCCCATCCAGGACGTTCCCCCTCCGCCCCCGCCTTCGGCAGCCTCTCCATCATCCATCCCCGTTCCACCCAAGGACAAGGGAAAAAGAATTGCCGAGGATGTGGGAGAAGCTGTTTTGCAAAAGAGGAAGGCTTCCGCATCTACCGGAGGGTTTATGGGGGATGCCCGCAAGTCGGGTTGGATCAAGGGCGCAAAAAAATCCAGCCCCTCATCCAGCCAGGGGAGCCCCGTCCGCATATCTCAACGCCAGCGGGAATTGGAAACTTCCGTCATAGAAATGCTCCCGGTCCACCCTGCAATGATGGCTGCGAGAGTGCATAAATACTGGACCCAGAAGTGGGAGAAGGCCATCGAGGGGGCCACTGTTCGGAAGCGGCTGAAGATGGCGGAGATGAACCTGATACGGGGCTTGGTGCTGAGCAAGGAATTGTTCAGTACTTTGGAAAGTTATGATGGCCAATGCCACGAGGAAGGGGCCAAGTCCGCTAAGCTGAAGGCCGTGCGGCTCGAAAAGGCGCAGCTGGAGTCTGAAAAGAGGCGGCTTCAATTCAAACTAGACTCCGAAGTGGCGAGGGAGGTGGATGTGAAGGGAAAATATGAGATTGAACTGAAGGCCTCTAAAGTGTGTCTAAAAGACACCCGAGAACAGAAGCGGGCTGCCGAGGCCTCTCTGAAACGAGCCGAATAGGTTCGGAAGGATGCTGAGGAGGCTTAGAACCGTGCCGAAAAGGCTCAGAAGCTGTCCGAGGATCGGGCCCTTGTCGCTGAGACAGCCCTAGTCGCCGCGAACAGTAGGTTGGAGATCATTGTCGCGGAGGAAGGGAAGTTGCTGACGGACACGAGGCTGGAATTAGAGAGGGTCCGAGTCGAATGTGTGGGTGCCGGGGCCAGGGCGGTTGAGGCTTATCAGGATGCGTTCGTGGAAACGCCCGAGTATCAGGACCTCGCCCACCGTCTGATGACCGCTGGGGGCGAGCATTTGGTGGAGCGCATCACGGAGATCCATCCGGAGTGGGACATTTCTTTCTTTCGGCAGGACCCCTCCGAGGCTCAAGCTCCTGATGCCGAACCTAGCACAGTGAATGAGCAAATACCCCTCCAACTGAGGAAAGCCCGCAATGTGCCGACCCTTAAAGAGGCGGCGGGGCACCCAGACTTTTGTAATTGTTATCCGTTTTTGCCTGTGTTGTTGAAACAAAATTGCTTGATGTATTGTACTTGAATTTTTGCTATCCCATCGTTTTAATTTTATGGGTGATTGCGCGTGGGGGGAACATCTCAAATGTGGGAATCACCCCCTTGGGCCTTAATGGCGCAGACATCTGGTGGAACCTAGAGAGTTGGCGTCTTCAACGCCTTGGGGAGGTAGAACAGTAGCGTGATGGTCCAAATCCCCATGGGATGACTGTATTCATTGCATTGTATCCATTTCCAACGCAGTCCTTATAAATAGGATGCAAACATACTAAGGCTCATCCACCGTGAACCTTTTGTATCTAACCTGTCAGAGCTGTGTGATCGAGACGAGTATAACAAACGCGTGATGGTAGTACAGTTGGAGAACTGGCATCCAAGATGCCTATTAATCTGAGAATCAACATTCAGAGGACCAAAGGCCCGGCCAATCAACGTTCAGGAGACCAAATGTATGGGGTGGGGATTTAGTCTTAACAACCTTAGCCCGGCCCTGCCCTGAACGGTTGATGGGGCAGGGGGGTGTCTCCCACTGCCAAAAAGGTGTCAACGGCCTTTTTTGAGCAGTATGGCTTAATCAGCCATCAAATCAACTCAGGTTGGTTTGGGAGACTCCCAATCACGGTGAAGTCAGGTCTCTCCGATCTGGACGGTGCCAGCGTAGACCAGGGGATAGGCTTAGTAGATCTAGTTACCCCACTCATGTGCCAACCCAATGAGGTGGTGGGGTGTTAGAACGTATTTCAGTTGTATTTGTTTCTGTTCTGTATTCCGGGTTTAATAAAATCGTGCCGAGTTACCTTCTTATTTGCACATGTGTCATCATCTTGTTTGTGATACCTATGTTTTATGCGTTTGTTTCGGACTTCGTTGACATTCAGTGTCTCTTACGAAGGCACTGGTATAATTCCAAGGCCGCCAAGCACACCCCAGGTGGCGTGGAGTGGTTCGCGAACCATAATCGATACCTACTCACGACGTAGAAATTCTGACGAAGTTTGGTCGAACGTTAACAAAGTCGCTTTATCGTGGGCGGGCGTCGGAGGCATTACTATCACGCCTTGGCGTTTGTATAATCACGTGCTGCGCGTCCCCACGCGTTCAATATATCTCCCTAGGGTTTACTGAATGTGCTTTTAGTCTTCCGCCACGTGCCGGCCCATCCGACTGTTGGTGTCCTGTTGGGCTTATATATTGTGATAGGACTCTCCTAAATCACCATCTTCTCTGCTATTCTGCCGTCACACCCAGACTCTTGGTTATTGCCGGTCATGTCGGGCTTCCATTTTTCCAAAGTCCCAAAGTTTAAGATAAGGTGTGGGGGATCGTGGAGGATGCCCCCCCTCCCCACTTGGCGTCACCCACGGTGTCCGATTCCAAGCCCACAGTGTTGCAGGAGCTGGAGACGGTGGGGGGGTAACTCACATATTCCCTCAGCGCCGGAGGCGAGAACGGACATTCTGTCCCCATTAAATTCGGCTAGATCCGTGCCTTCTCCCGGGAACATTAGATAATCGGCGAAAAAGAAACCAAAGGTCGAGGACGAGTAACAGGCGTCTCGGACATCCATGTCTCCCCCTCCTGGCAGGTGTGAATATATCAACATTGGGGCCCGCCAAGACAAGCTGGATCCGTCAGTTGTAGAAAAGTTACCTCCAGCGGTTGCCCTTGCAGCTACGTCAGTCCACAAATATTGGACTTCTTCCTTTGGGAAGGCGATAGACACTGTAGAAGTGACGAAGTTGATGAAGTTGGCCGAAATGTACACCTCCCGCAGTCACGTTTTAAATTGTGAGTTGTACAAAATGCTGGAGATGAAGGTTGACGAAATACATTCCGTCCTTGGCGAGGACGAAGATGCTGAAGTGATGTGGGATGAAATCAAACGTCTTCGGGCACGACTCGCATTTTCTGAAGACGCGCGGACTCGTGCTACGTATGACGTTACGAAGGCCCAGACGATCCAGAAGGCGTGTGTCGTTGCCCAGAAGAAGGCAGAGTCACAGCTAAAGTCTTGTCAAAGTATGATACATGCCAAAGATAAAGAACTGACCAAAGTTTTGAACGAGTTGACGATGGCTAAGGGTCTGCTAGCCAAACTAGGGGTTCCCGGTTACACCGAGACGTAGGAACTATGGACGTGTTTATAGGCGATACCTCCTGATTATGCTGTTGTAAAATTCTATGATGTAATTAACACATGAATTACTAGTGGAAACTTTTATGATTGTTCCAAATCGTAGCTGCATGTTTGCGTATTTGATATTTTATCCAGTGGGTTAATAGAGCTGGTTGCGAACCCCACTCCTACGCTGTCGAATCGATTGCACTTGTCTCATTACGCATTGAATGTTTATCCAGCGAGTTAACAGAGTTGGCCGCGAACCACACTCCATCGCTGCCGAATTAATTGTAATTGCTTAAATACGCGTTGAATGTTTACCCAGCGAGTTGATAGAGTTGGCCGCGAACCACGCTCTCTCGCTATTGAATTGATTGTATTTGTCTAATTACTCGTAAAATGTTTACCCAGCGAGTTGATAGAGTTGGCCGCGAGCCTCACTCCCTCGCTGTCGAATTAATCGTACTTGTCTAATTACGCGTAAAATGTTTACCCAGCGAGTTGATAGAGTTGGCCGTGAACCTCACTCCCTCGCTGCCGAATTGATCGTATTTGTCTAATTACGCATAAAATGATTACCCAGCGAGTTGATAGAGTTGGCCGCGAACCTCACTCCCTCGCTGCCGAATTGATCGTACTTGTGTAATTATGCGTAAAATGTTTACCCAACGAGTTGATAGAGTTGGTCGCAAACCTCACTCCCTCGTTGTCGAACTGATCGTACTTGTACTTTTTGCATGAGGAACACTCCGTATTTATAAACGACGAATATTATCAGACGGCGCAGAGTTTCGGGGCGCTAGTCAAAAAATTGTAAGAAGAGCAAAACAGTGCAAAAAATGAAACTACTGATGATACGGCCTCAAGTGGGCGATGTTCCAATGGTGCCTTGTCTCATTTCCTTCGGAATCTTCTAGTCTGTAAGTTCTGGGACGGATTTCTTCGATGACTTTATAATGTTCTTCCCAAGTGGGCCCTAGGGTTCCGGCCCCCACTTCCCTATTAGCTTGAAATATCTTCTTCAGGACAAAATCATTGACATGGAAGCTTCTGCCTTTGACCTTGGAGTTGTAGTATCGGACCATCTTCCGCTGGTAAACTGTGAGGCGGAGTTGCGATTTCGCATGTTTCTCATCTTGCAGGTCGAGGCCCGTTCTTCGTAAATCCTCGTTAGTTACCTCGTTGAAGTGCAGGTGTCTGGGCGAGGGTATCCCTATCTCGACGGGAATCATTGTCTCTGCCCCGTACGCTATGGAGAACGAGGTTTCACCTGTGGCCGTGCAGAGGTGGTCCTATAGGACCACAGGGTCTCGGGTAGTTCCTTGGCCCATCCTCCTTTCGCTGACTCTAGTTTTCGCTTAAGGGTATGCTTAATTATTTTATTCACGGCTTCCACCTGGCCGTTGGATTGGGGGTAATAAGGGGTGGAGAAGTCCCTCCGGATACCAATGTTCTCACAGTTCGCGTTGAACTTCATCCCCGCGAATTGTGTGCCGTTGTCGGAAACGAGAGAGTGGGGAATACCGAAACGGCAGACAATATTTTTCCATACAAATTTCCAAGCGTTTTCCTCTGTGATCTTGGCCAAAGGCTCGGCTTCACACCACTTGGTGAAGTAATCCACTGCTACGATCGCGAACTTGACCCCACCTCTCCCTGTCGGGAGGGGATCGATGAAGTTGATTATCCACTTGGCGAAGGGCCAAGGACTAGTCACTGGGGTATGGTTCTAAGCGGGTAGTTTCGGTATCGCTGCGAACTTCTGACATCTGTCGCACTTCCTCGCGTAATTGTGGGAGTCTTTTTTCATGGTCGGCCAATAGTACCCCTGTTTCAGGGCTTTCTGTGCCAAGGCCATTCCTCCCGAATGATTGCCGCATATCCCTTCAAGTATTTCTTTCATCGCGTATATTGCTTCCTCCTGCGTTAGGCAACGTAAGAGGGGGTAGCTGAACCCCCTTTTATATAGGATTCTGTCTTGTAGTACGAACTTTGCGGCCCTCCTACAGAGTTTCTGTGCCTCTAGTTTGTCGATAGTTAGGACGGCGGGTGCGGGAGATTCTTCGATTGAAGGTCGGTTGAGCCTCTCAACTGGGATGACCTTTATTAAGTCGGAGTCTCTACTGTTTGCCAGTTTTGAGAGGGCGTCTGCATAGCCATTTTCCATTCGTGGGATCTGGAGAAGTTCGTATTCCTCAAAGTGGGACAACTGGTCCTTGGCTTTTGTCAGTTATGACACCATGGATTGTTCGCGTGCCGCGAAGGCCCCATTAACCTGACTGACAACAAGCTACGAATCGCTATGAATTCGGAGCTTTCTCGCCTTCATCTCTTGTGCCAACCTCAAGCCCGCTAGAAGAGCTTCGTATTCCGCTGCATTTTTGGAGGCTTTCAATTCCAGGCGAAGCACGCAGTTGAGATTATGGCCGTCTGGGCTGACTAGCGGGATCCCGGCTCCAGCTCCGGCCTCCCCCGAGGATCCATCAACATATAACTTCTATGTTGGTACCTCCAAGGGTCGGGACTCAAGCGAACCATCGGGGATATGAGCGAATTCGGCCACAAAGTCTGCTAAGGCCTGTCCCTTTATCGAAGGCCGTGGCCTGTAACTGATATCGAATTGGCTGAGTTCCACTGACCATTTCATCAACCGTCGTGACGTGTCTGGTTTCTGGAGTATCTGCCGTAGAGGGAGGTTTGTCAAAACATCTATGCTGTGGGACTGGAAGTATGGTCGAAGCTTCCGGGAGGCGATGATCAATGATAGGGCGAGCTTTTCCATGTCTGGATACCTTGTCTCTGCGTCTTGTAGGGCTTTGCTTACGTAATAGACATGGAATTGTGCTCGGCCCTCTTTTCGGATTAGCACTGAGCTAACTGCCTTTTCGGATACGGCGAGGTAAACAAGTAATGTCTCCCCATTCTTGGGTTTGGATAGTAGCGGAGATTTTTCGATGAGGACCTTAAGGTCTTGGAAGGCCTTCTCACACTCCTCGGTCCACTCAAACCGCTTCCTCCCTTTTATGGTCTGAAAGAAAGGTTGGCAGCGATCGGTCGCCTTGGATATAAATCGATTCAAAGCCGCTAACCTTCCCGTTAGGCTTTGGACTTTCTTGGGGAAGGATGGTAACCGCATATCAATGAGCGCCCTAATCTTTTCAGGATTAGCCTCTATCCCTCGCTGGTTGACCATGTAGCCGAGGAACTTTTCGGACGCAACTCCAAATGCACACTTCAAGGGGTTAAGCTTCATGCGGTATTTACGAAGGACCTCGAACATTCTCCTTAGGTGATCTATGTGGTCCTCGGCGTTTACGCTCTTCACCAGCATATCGTCGACATATACTTCCATCGTGTTTCCAATCTGTCCAGCAAACATGCGGTTTACCAATCGTTGGTATGTGGCTCCTACGTTCTTCAGGCCGAATGGTATCATCTTATAGCAGTACAGCCCTCGGTCCGTAATAAATGAAGTGTGATCCTCGTCTCCCGCAAACATCGAGATTTGGTTGTAGCCCGACTATGGATCCATAAAGCTAAGTAACTTGTGGCCGGCGGTCGCATTGACGAGCTAGTCGATGCGCGGCAATGGGAAACTATCTTTAGGGCATGCTTGGTTTAGATCTAAGAAGTCGATGCATACCCTCCACTTCTTGGTACTCTTCCGAACCAGCACCGGGTTAGATTTCCATTGGAGGTAAATCACTTCTCTGATGAACCCGCTGGCCAGTAGCTTGTCAACTTCCTCCTTCAATGCCTTGTACCTCTCGGCACTCAAAGGCCTCCTTTTTTGAATTCTGGGGCGTATTTTCGGATCTACTTTCAAAACGTGGCACGCAACCGATGGGTCGATCCCGACCATGTCGCTGTGTTTCCATGCGAAGATGTCTGCGTTCTTCCGAAGAAACTGCTTCAGCTCCTTCTTCATTCTTTCCTCAAGCTTCTCTCCCACTTGTAATACCTGTGTTGGTTCCGAGGGGTTCACCGGAAATGTTTCTAGCTCCTCGGCCGGGGAAGCAAGAGAATCCGAGGCTATGATTCGGGGATCTAGACCTTCGTCCAGTATTAACTCATCATCCACTCTCTCGCCGTCAACGTCCATCGACTCTGAGTGTATGGTCATTACCATTGGGGTGACGTCCTCACGTTTGGCAGCCTCCCGCAATGCGTTCATGTCATGGTTACGAGGGTTTCGGCCGCTAGAGGCGGGCGGCTCTTCTTGGAAACAGCGACTGTCCAGTGAACCAGATTGTGAAGGGCTCCTTCCGGCATAACTACGCTCAGGTCCATGTTGGAGGGTTTGATTCTCCAACAGTTCAAGCGCAGCCTTCATCCGGGTGTTATCCAACTCCGGGTCCTGGTTCTCCTGTCCCACCGTTCGTTTCTGTCGTTGTCTTCTCCTTTTGCGACGGGTCACATTCTGCAGATCCTGAACACTCTCCTGCCGCAGGTTAGTGTGGTGGGACTCCACCTCCTCTTTCGGGTAGAAAACACGTTTTTACCACAAGCTCTTGGTCGTGTAACATTTTTCGATTCCCACAGATGGCGCCAATCTGTTGACGTCGGAACCTACGGCGTCCACGTGTCAACAGATCTCCGATCACTCCTCTGCCAACTCGTATGTTACCTGCACACTAGGACAATCGTTAGGCACCAAGATCTCTGGAGAAAAAGGATCCGACAATCGTTGGCACTCTGACGATCTAGTCAATTGCCGGTATATGGGAGATACACGGGGTGGAAATAATGGGGTGGAAATAATGGGAGTGTGGAAAAGACAAGCAGGTAGAGATTTGAGCAGAGTTTAGGGTGAGATTCTTGAGCATAAAAGAGTGCGTACCTTGGAACAACCGGAGACGTTGTATTTATAGCGCAAGAGTTCTAATTGATTTAGGAGACAAATCAATTTGATACTCAGTCGGATCCTCCTTCCTTATGTGATCACGATCCTTCCTTACCCATGCAATCTCCGAGATTATCTTCCTTTTTTGAGTTTATCACGTTGCATGATTTTAGGAGATTACGATTCGGTTTCCTTATGAGGATTCGTGCGCCAAATCAACGCGATCTTTCCGTAATTACTTCTCTGGTCATCCCGGCATATCGAGTTGCTCGCTGGTTATGAATGATACGAAGCCTGACGAGGCCCTATGGATCGCACATGAGTGCCAAGGCCTTCCACAAGCCCCGTGGATTTCTGGCTGCCGAGGGCCAAGGCGTACGATGGGCCTTCCGGCGTTTTATCAGAACTTCCGAGACCTTAGCAGAGCCAGTTGGGGTTCTTGATGGATCTTGAATGGGGCCCTTGTTGGGCTTGGATGGGGCCATTGCTGACGTGGCAGCCATATCATAATCGTGTGGTAACAAATTCAGTCAAGTACTTCGGTCTTGATCTTGGTCCATTCCACGAGTGTCCCCGAATTAATTCCACAAATTGAAATAAAGATCCCGTCCTTATCTTGCCACCGAAATGTCGTTCTCTCTCACAATGGATTTCTACAACACTCATTTTCTCAGAGCCGTTCTCAAAAATAGAATTTTGATCGAACTAGGATTTTTGAATATTTCTTTGAAATCTCAACTCATAAATGATTTGCTCTTATCTTTGCTTTCAAAGTCCGTAGGATTCTTGAAATACAACCTGTTTTATTTATAGCAAAAGAAGTTTTTCTAAACTTAATGACTTTAGTATTTATCTTATACAGACATAAGACAAAATAAGTCTTTAAGTTTAAATAAACTTTATAAAAGATAATGTGAGATATATCACAAGAATATGAAAATAAATCCAGTTATATATTTTCATTTAAGTAGGTAAATAAAAAGATGATATTTTAATATCTTATCTGCTTAGAAACTCAGTTCAATTAGAATAATTAAACATGCAATTTACTCAATCACTTAATTAATTGATAATGAACAAAAGTTTTAGAATAACTAAAACTGATAAATAGATTGAGATAAATATAGCATTAAGGTTTCCAATTTCTATACAACTATTAGATAATAATTGAATCTTAATTAACTCATATTGATAAATAAAATATAAGTAAGTATGCAAAAATCGAAACCTCCAACAATAATAATGTCAAGTCCTGCTTTAATACGTTAAATTTTGTAAGCATGTCTAAATTACTCAACTACTGCCTACCCGACATTAAATTATATAAAAATAAATATAATAATGAATAATATTTAATACTTATAATTTTGTAAGCAAGTCTAAACTCACCTACTGCCTACCCGGCATCATGTGTACCCACATTTTTTTTTTTTGGATCGAATGTATACCCACATTTTTGCACTACAGCTAAGTGGACGATCACCATAAAACGATTTCCCAATCTAATCTGATCATACTTAATGCATTCATTGTTTTTATTAAACACAAAAAAAATTAAAAAATAAAACATGTGGTGGAGATCAGATTGAATTGTGAAAAGAGGTTCTGGTTCTAGGTTGTCACACAACTCCTACGATGGTGACATTTGAAAGTGAGACTATATCATAACTGTGACTTTCTTAGAAAAGATTTGTATTGTCTTTAAATCCACATACAACACTAACTAAAAAAAATAAAATAAAATGATAAATGGTCCCTTTTATCAAGTAATTACATCTTTAGCCAAAAATGTAAATAATTTATATTAAACCATCTTATTTTTGTAGGGTCAGAATCAATTTTTCATAAAGACAATTTGACTTGCACATATATAGTCGGGACTTAATGACCAAAATTTTCTTTTGTTTCGATATTACTTTAAATTATTTTTAAACTTTGACTTCAACCTTTGACATTTGGAAGATTAAAGTTTAATATTTAATTTTTAAGTGAAATAGTGGTAAGTTATTAGTATTTTTGTATTCTATCAAAAAATATAACAATAATATTATAAGTAATAAACAAATATAAATTAAACAGCTAACGAAAAACTTATTTTTCATCCAATGAAATAATTAAATAGCATTTAATTATATTAATGATAATGGGGCCCCGGCTCACTTGTTTAGTTGCTCCCATTTGAACCCGTAAATATACAGAGCGTCCTGCAATATATAGCTGCAAATGGTGTACCTGGTCTTTTATATGGGTCCCGGTATTGTATCCACGGGTTAATTTAGGGTTCTTTACATGTGGGAATAGTCCTAAATAGTTACGTGATTCGATAAATTTTTTTGAATGATTGTTGACCTATTTTTCAAATAAATTATCAAATATAACAACGTCTTCTCTTTTCTGTTTATTACATTTCAAATGATTTTAAATTCATCTATTCATGTATGCTGAAAAAGAGAAGATTTTCAAGTTAGAATCTAACACATTTTAAGGTTAGAATCCAACTCATTTAATCTATGTAAAAAATCTCATTTTAAGGTTAGAATCTAATCTATTTAGATTCTTGCAAAATCTATGCTATTTTTTTTTTTAAAATTTATGACAAATTGTAGATTTTATAGTATAAATTATGAAAATGTGTACATTTGAATTTGAGTATGGATTGTGATTTTTACTTTAAATTTCTGTAAATTTGAGTTCATTTGAGGTTAGTTAATTGAAAATTAGTTTAACATGTTCTGTTAATGGTCTGGCCTTAACAAAACTGTGGTCTGTTAACAGATGTTATAATAAGAGTAGGAAAAATTGTCAATAAGTCATCTCCACATAACTTGTTTCAAATTAGGTCAAATTTTTTTTTTTAAAAATGTGATTAAGTCATACTTCACATCAATATTTTATATTAATTCCAAAATCACCCATTTTAACCATATTTTTCATTGACCCAATTTTCCAACTCCACAAACCTCCTCAACCTCCGGTGACAACCTCTGGCGACCTCCGACGACAACCTCCTCCACCTCCGGCGACAACCACCTCCATCTCCGGCAACCTCCAGCACGCCTCCACCTCCGGCGACAACCGCTTCCACCTCCGGTAACCTCCAGCGACCTCCAACGAGTGCTTCTAAGGCACGGTGTCACTTTTTAGACAGTTTTTTTGGTGAAGATTTTGGATCACTTTTTAGGCGGTTTTTTTGGTGAAAATTTTGTTAGCTGTGAAACTACAAAAATAAATGACAAGTTACTACAATAAGAGACTTTTTCAGACATGTGTATAGGGAGGTGGTACTGGTCAGCTTTCAGGTGGCCGAAAATCAATTTCTCGAACTTCACGTCACAGTGGAGCAGCCAGAGCTTCCGGTGGCTTGAAATATCCGTAGTGGATAACGTTTTATGGACTTTGGTCACAGTGTTTGAATCCTTATCTTTGGTTTGTATGCTTTTTTATTTCTTCATCTTATGTGGTTGTACTCTATTTTTAATGTCTTAACAGTTAGCATTGATCTATCTGTGCTGCAAGAGAGGCTGACCAATATGATTGACCTGGGTTGAGTATTTGGGTTGAGTATTTTAGCATTTATGTAAACAATGAGCATTTTCTAGTTATATAAACAATGAGGTAACATCTGTTGTTGATATTATATTATAGAATAGCAACTTGATATTGTATTATATAAAACAGTATCACAACAGAAATGGACATAGAATGTTGTATATATGAGTTTGAATGCTGTAAATATGAGCTTGAATACTCTACTATCTTATGTAAATAGGTGCTTGAATGCTCCACCATCTAATTACTGTAAATAGGAGATTGAATGTTCCATCATCTAATGTTTAGTCATGGTATGTTATTTGATACTATATTATACAAAATAGTATCACAGAAAACAGTATCACATTATAAATAGACATAGAATTGTTGTAAATAGGAGCTTGAATGTTCCATCATCTAATATTTGAATGTCTTAGTTAGTTTTAATGCATGATACTATTTTAATATCTTAGTTTTAATATATGATACTGTTTAATTATGGCAAGGTTTAATAGATTGAAACTTTGTCATTATATTTCACTATCATTTGAAACATGTTTTAATCCATGATACTGTTTTAATCATGTGATACTGTTTGAATATATATATGTGATCTTTGATACTGTTTAATTATGGCAAGATTTGAACATGTGATATTGTTTGAATGTCTTAGTTTTAATCTATGATACTGTTTTGTTTATGTAATTAGTATATTTTGATACCGTTTTAATCCATGATACTGTTTTTATCCTGTGATACTGTTTGAATCTATGTGATCTTTGATATTGTTTAATTATGACAATGTTTGAATAAGTGATACTGTTTGAATGTTTTGGTTTTAATCTATGATAATGTTTTGTTTAGGTAATGTGCATTAATATAAATTGATATTATTTTAATCCATGTTTTAATCTATGATACTGTTTTGTATAATACAGTATCAAACAAAACATATGACTAATTAAACAGTATCAAAGATTAAAGCATGATATCATAGTCATGTGTGTTGTTTGATACTGTATTATGCAAAATAGTATCACAAAAAACAGTATCACAATAGAAATGATCATAGAATTTGCACATGTGCTCAGAATTTTTATTATAATATGTTTTCAGAATGGTCTCGACGAGACGGTCAAGACCAGTCACTTTTCCACTGCCTATGATGGATTTTACCCGTTTGAAGTCGTCTCTTTAGCTTAAAATGGTAATCTTTAATTTTTTTTTTCAAAACAGTATCACAAATTCTTTAAAACAGTATCAAGATACAAATTCTTTAAAATAGTATCAGGGATAAATGTGCATCCTTTTGCTGCAAATTAAAGCTCTTCCAAGGTATATGAGTCCCTTAAAAGCAAACACATACTTCAGAGCAATGCTAAAATGAAGAAAGAAGAACTGACAATCATTCTCAAGTTAATGGGAAGTCATGCAAATGGTTCTCATCTAAAACTATAAACAATGTTTCTAATTTTTCCCTTGAATTTGAATATGTTTGAGATTCAATTAGGACATAGATTCTCATTGGATAGATAAGTATAAATTTATAAAGTGTTTAATGGTAGGTAGAAGAATTAATTAGTAGAGAATAAACAAGAGAATACTATTGTTCTTAAAATGTTTCATTAGTAGTACAAAATCATAGATTTAACAGTATCACAACAAAACAATATCACCACTCAAAATCCGCATTTTTTACAATTAAGGGTATGTTGTTCTTTTAGCTTTAAAATATGACTTTAATTGAATTAAGTTTTGAGAATATGACTTTAGAGTCCATAAGTGTCCAAATAGTGACCGGCCCTGAATTTACCCATAAGAGTATTTATGTCTCTCTTTTTTTAATATAAAAAGAGGCATTTTCAACTTAAATTATATAAGTTGTGCACTTTTCTAATTCAGCTTGTTTGACACGGCCTTTTAGCCAAAGTGGCCTTCTTTATATATATACACTACTTGTAAACATAAATTTCAAAAATACTGAGATAAATTTATGATTATAATATTACTAGATTACGAATCAAAACTTATAATATTACTGAATTTTTTATGAAATCTATTTTAATAGGATTGATACCAAAGAGATAGAGACAAGAGCTCACAATCAACGTTCTGTTACAAGTCAAGATAATGATCATACATTACATTTTATCAGCGAAGAAGATGGGAATTCAAATTTCAAACTCAACTTTAAAAAAAAAAAAAAAAAAAAAGGGAAATCAAATTGAATGAAGAGAAATGGATAATGTAAGTAAATGAATTTAAGACATTAACATTATACAATAAGTTAACGTAAGACGTGAACAATCGAAGATATATGGAAAGCATACCCAATCAGCAGAACAGCAATACTAAAACTGCTTTTATTGCTTCACCAAACTCTGTTGCTGATCTAGCTTGGTTTGCTGATACTAGAGCTAGCAATCATGTTACTCATAAAGAGAACCTTAATGCTGCAAATGAGTATGGAGGTCAAGAAAAATTAATTGTTGGAAATGGATTTTCTTTGCATATTGCTCATATTGGTAATCCTTATGTGTCTGCCTTAAATGATAAGTCTCTTGTGCCAAATGATTTACCGCATGTGCCTGAAAATCAAAAAGAATTTGATTAGTGTATCTCAACTAACATCAGACAATAATGTGTTCATGGAATTTCTCCTTTCTGCTGTCTTGTTAAGGACAAACAAACGAGATAAGTCTTGTTGGAAGGAAAGCTTAAGGAAGGACTTTATCAGTTGAAATTCCCAACTCAAGTCTTCAAATCCTCAAATGAAAAGTTAGCCTATCCAAATAACAGCAGTACATGTGCTCTTAATGTCAGTTCAGATTGTAATGAGTCTTCAAATCATGTAAAGTCCTTAGAGTCTAATTTAGATGTTAGGCATGGAAGACTTGGACATCCTTCAAATCTTGTAATGTCTCAAGTCTTGAAGTTGTGTAATGAAAATCTCATTTTAAATGAAAATCAGTTTTTTTGTGAAGCATGTCAATATGGAAAATCACATTAACTTACTTTTAAATCCTCAACTTCACATGCTTCCATCCCTCTTGATCTGATTCACTTAGATGTTTGGAACCAGCACCTATTCTTTCCAACTCTGGTTTCAAGTACTATATTCTGTTTGTTGATGACTACAGTAGGTTCACATGGATATATCCAATGGAAAAAAAAAATCTGAAGCCATAAGTGCTTTCACTCAATTCAAAAATCTGGTAGAAAATAAGTTTGAAAGAAAAATAAAGGTTCTGCAATCAGATTTTGGGGGGTGAGTTTAGAACCTTTGTCAACTTGGCTAGGCAATCTGGGATAGAACTTAGACATTGATGTCCCTATACCTCAGCACAAAATGGGAGAGCTGAAAGAAAGCATAGGCATGTGACTGAAGTAGGATTAACTCTGCTAGTTCAGGCTAAAATGCCTTTAAATTTTTGGTGGGAAGCTTTTCAATCTGCAACATATCTTATTAATATCATGCCCACTCTTACACTGAAATTAAAATCTCTCTTTCAAACTCTTTTCAAAGGAAATGTTGATTACAAATCCATCAAAATCGTTGGGTGTGCATGCTATCCTTGTATCAGACCATATCAAAAGTAGTTCAGTTTTCATTCCTTGAAATGTGTTTTTTTTTTGCACTGGGGACTCACACAAAGGATTCAAATGTCTTAGTCCTTATGGAAAAATATACATCTCTAAACATGTAATCTTCAATGAACTAGAATTTCCTTTTCAATCCGAGTTCTTAAACAAACAATCAAACACTCAAAATTCAGAAACTATTATATGTCAACTGCCTTACTTCATACAACCAAATCCAGCTAATACAATATGTCCTAATACAACCCAATCATTAGAAGACTTACCTCAAAACTCAAATCACTTGAGCTTGAATAATCTTAGAGATGATGATTTAGTATCTTCTAATCAACATATGGACATGAGAGACACACCACTGAATACTGAAGCACAAAAAAGTATAGAGAATGAAATGGTTGAAATGGTTTTACCACATTGTGATCAAAATGAGCAGCAAAGGGAAGATTCTATTGTTGAACATCATATGATAACAAGAGGCAAAGCTGATGTGTTTAAACCAAAAACTTATAAAGGTCAAGCTGTGCAATACAATCTATATAATCCTAGTAAGATTCAAACTAAAACTGAATGAGAAAGTGTCTCAGAAGCTTTGACAAATAAGAATTGGAAAGAAGCAATGGATGATAAATTTGAACCTTTAATTAGAAATAAGACTTGGAAATTGATTCCTTCATCTCCAGCCTACAAAGTAATTGGTAACAAATCGGTTTACATAGTCGAGTATAACTCAGAAGGAATGGTACAAAGGTTTAAGGCAAGATTGGTGGCATAGGGATTTCTTCAAACCCCTGGAGATGATTTTTACGAAACTTTCAGTCCTGTTATCAAGGCCTCAACACTGAGAGTGATACTTACTGATGCAGTATCAAAAAATTGGCAGATCAGACAGATTGACATCAACAATGCTCTCTTAAATGGCCAACTTGAAGAAGATGTATATATGAGTCAGCCTGAAGGTTTTGTTGATCAAACAAAACCAAATCACATCTGTAAACTAGAAAAGGCTTTGTATGGTTTAAAACAAGCTCCAAGAGCCTGGTATGAAAAGTTGAGAACTACATTACTTGATTGGAAGTTCAGGCAGTCAAAGGCAGATAACTCTCTAATTTATTTCTGGAGTGATAACCAAATCATCTTTATCTTGATATATGTAGATGATATAGTAATCACATGAAATGATAATACATTTCTGCAATACTTTATTAATCAGTTAAATACAAGCTTTCCTTTGAAGGATATGGGATTTCTTCTTAAATTTCTCGGCATTGAAGTTCGCAAACATAGCACTGGTCTTCATCTCACACAAACTAAGTATACTGCAGATCTGTTAAGAAGGTTTAAATATCAGCATTTAAAACATTGTGCTACTCCTATGGCAGTTGGGGAGATGTTATCAAAGAATGAAGGTGAAACAATGAAAGATACATCACTGTATAGAAGTGTTGTAGGAGGACTTCAATATCTTTCACACATAAGACCAGACGTCACATTTGATGTCAACAAAATGAGTCAATTTTTACAAGCACCTACAGATGATCATTGGAAAGCCTTGAAAAGAATCTTCATGTACTTAAAGGGGACAATTGATCAAGGATTATGGATTCAAAGAAGTGACAGAATAAATATAAATGGTTATGCTGATGCAAATTGGGCATCATGCCGAGATGACAGGACTTTGACCGCTGGATATTGTATTTATGTAGGGGTTAGCTTGGTAGCATGGTCTTCTAAGAAACAACATGTGGTTGCCAGGTCGAGTACAGAATCTGAATACAGAGCTTTAGCTCAAGCTACTCTAGAAATCTCTTGGCTTCAGTTACTAATTGGAGAATTGAATATTCAGCAAGAATCTACACCAGTTTTGTGGTATGATAATCTAAGTGCTAGTGCACTTGTTGCAAATCCAGTCTATCATGCTCGTTATAACAAATTCAGTTAGCAGCAGACATGATTCCTTATATTTAGGGTGTATCTAAATTCTTGTTATATATGTGTCATTTAATCATTGGTAGGTAGAAAAGATGTATTGTTAGTTGTTACAGAATTTATTCATGTAATCTGTATATATAAATAGAGCCGGCAAATGGGCTACCCGGCCCAGCCCGGCCCGGCCCGAAATGGATGGGCCTTACACAAAATTGGGCTGGGTTGGCCCTAGCCCAATTTTAGATGGGCCAGTAATTTTTGGCCCAGCCCAGCCCGGTTTTGGACCACCGGGCCAACGGGCCAGCCCGACCACTTTTTCTTTTTTTAGATTTGTTTTTTTTTTAAAAAATTTTTTGACTTAGCTAGTGCCTACTTGCGTAATTTCCTCAACTGCTGCTGCTGTATTTTCTTCAATTGCAATACTGCTGCTGTTGTAATATCTCTTTGATCAATTTTAAACAGAAAATTGGTGATTATGCCTTCATTGTGTTATTGCTTGAACAGATCCAAAAACAGAAAATTGGTAATTTTAAACAGAAAACAAAAAATAGCATATAAAATTTATCCAAAAACAAGCATCATATCGATTATACATTACATAAATTGTTCAAGTATTGTGCGGATGCAATGCTAGACTTTATTCCAAATACTGAAACCATTCTGCTCTCTGGAACATTAGCAGCCTGAAATTAAACAAATATTGTTATTTTCAGCCTGAAATTAAACATTAGCGCAGAAATGCATACAAAAGAAAAACATTAGAGTATACACATTTCTCTCAAAATATACATACGTGTTTTTACAATTTAAACATTACAAAACACAATTTAAACATTACAACACGAGAATCCCGGCCTCATTCCGATTGTTACCTCCCTCTCTCCCGTCTCAAATAAGGAACACTAATAAAAACAAGTACCTAATCTGCAATGTATACAAAATAACTCATCTCTATAAGATCTGTACGACTATGAAATCCCACTGCAATAAGCAAAAAAGAATAATTATATCCATTCAGGAAAAAAAGATAAAGAAGGATAAAGAGAATTGGCACAGAAAAATTGGGACGTACACAAGAAGACCAAAAAGATAAAGAGCCTGCATCAGCTAAACCTTTGAAATCTATTCTCAAGGTGGGTTCTAAAATATATGAATATTAGATTTCTGTAAGATTAATTGAGAGTCATTACTCTTGTTAGTGACACATTATTCAATGTACTAATTGTATCTCAAATTAAATTAGTTTAAAAAATGCATCCATTCACATAGATGATTAATTGAGAGTCATCACTCTTGTTAGTGACACATTATTCAATGTATTAATTGTATCTCAAATTGAATTAGTTTAAATAAATGAATGAAAAGAAAAGAATATCAATACCTCAATCTCAAAGCAAATGCTGAACTAACTATTAATAAAACCATCATCATCATCAGGAATGATATTTGAGTCTGAGAAAGTTGTATCATCTAGAACTGGTCCATCTACATCTATAATTTTACAATACAAGAGAAGACAATTAGTGAATTGATTGCAAGTAAGAAAAAATAAGGTCATTACACTAACAATTCTATAATTATTATTACCAGAAGGTTCAATTTCTTCGAAACCATGTACCCAATTCCGAGTACAAATGAGGGCTTGCACATTTTTTGGGAGTAGGCAACTTCTATACTTGTTCAAAATACGACCACCAATACTAAAAGTAGATTCTGAAGCTACCGTTGTGATTGGAATACTTAAAATATCACAAGCCATAATTGCAAGATCGGGGAATCGATATTTATTCATCTTCCAATATTGAAGAACATCAAAGTCCTTATCATTACCCACAATCTTTGCTTCTAAGTAAGTATCAAGTTGAGACTTGTCATTGTTTCTAGTCTCTTGGCTCATTTCCTCTTCAAACTCCTAAAATATTACAAGCATATAAACAAAATGCAAACTACATTAGATACTTGAAAATAAAACAATAAATAATATGTGGCATAATTATCTAATCCCTAAACTTACTTCATATATGGATGGCAATGAGCTTGTTCTATTTCCTCCAACAATCATTGGCTCATGTGGAGAAGATTGAGTCATATGACTCATATCATGTGAAGCATTAGAGTTTGATGTTCCACTCTTTAAATATTCAGAAAAGAGAGCATACAAAGCATTCTTCACCCTATCCACTTTGTCTTGATAGTTATTTGGATACATTCTCTTATAGCAGAAGCTCAAGAACTTCAACTTCGTGCGGGGATCAAGAACACATCCTAGTGCAAGAACTACACAATAGTCACTCCAATACTTATCAAATTTTATCTTCATCCTTGTTACCATATCTTTGATCACCTCATCTTCACTATTCAAATTCTGATTCAATTTCATCTCTATAGTGTAAACTTGCATGAAATACAAGTTGGAGGTGGGGTAAGATGATTCGGATATTAAATTGGTAATTTGATAAAATGGGGCCAAGAAAGTACACATCTTCTCCGCTCTTTCCCATTCCTCAGTAGACGGACAGTGCTTGTAATTTCTATCATTGTAGGTCAAACTAGTGAAAGCACGACGATATTTAATTGCACTTTCAAGCATCATGTAGGTAGCATTCCATCTTATTGACACATCCAACCTCAAGAAACTACCCATATCATCTAAGTACACTTCTTGAATACATCTTTTAAATTGTTTCAACCTCCCTTCTGAAGCCTTCACATACTTAATACTTTCTCTAATTTTATACAAAGCCTCACTAGCTACTTTCAAAACCTCTTGAACTATAAGGTTCAAGATGTGTGCACAACATCTTATGTGAAAAAATTCACTATTGCACAACAAGCCATTCTGCAACTCAAGTCTTTCTTTTAACAAATTTTGCATGCTATCATTGGAAGCGGCATTATCCAATGTGAGAGAAAATATTTTCGTATCTATCCCCCAATCTTTTAGGACTTCAAATGCTTTTCCTGATAATTCAAGCCCTGTATGTGAACTATCCAACTCACAAAAAGCAAGCAATTTACTGTTCAATTTCCAATTATCATCAACAAAATGAGCAGTCACAGTCATATAACCCTGAGTTGTTATGGAAGACCATACATCAGAGGTTAAACATACTTTACTAGGAATATTAGATAACTTTGTCTTCAGTTTGGTCTTTTCAATCAAGTACGTTTTCCAACAATCAGCCTTGGCGGTGTTTCTACAAACAGGTTTGAATTCAGGATTTAATACTTTGTTCACCTCCCAAACCCCTTTAAACTCCACATAACTAAAGGGTAAATCATGCATTATAATACATTTAGCAAGTGCATCTCGATAAGCCTTTTGATCAAGTTTCCTAGTCCTCAATTTCCCAGCATCCATACTTTTAGAAATCAATGGACATTTTGGAATATGACGGAGTAGGTGAGAAGTCCCCCCCGCTGGTTGACAACCATATTCTTTCCCACAATCTATACATTTACATTTTTCTTTTCCATCTTTCATACCAATCTTTTCAAAATGATTCCAAACATCAGAGGAGTTAAACTTAGCTTTTTTCTTGGAAAATTCAATAGAATCAGTATTCCTACTACTACTAGCAATAGTATTAAGATTTTCCAAAATTTCTAATTCATCGTTGATAGATTCAGGATTGAAATCCATACTGCAACCCTGCAATACAAATAATTTCATAATTTCACAATACATAACTAAACCTCTTAGACACTATTAAAAAAATATATAAAAATTTAATTTTGAAAGTGAGTGCTATGCATTTAATTTTGAAAGTGAAAATGAAAAGAACATCTCACTATAGTATAGTATCAGTAGCTTTTGAAAGTGAAAAAGAAAAGCCATGGTGACTCACCTGGAGATGGCTTGCTATGTTATGTCAAGTTAATCATAAAATTGCTTAATAAACTGGAATAAAATTGCTTAATAAACTGGCAATAGCAGCTTCAGCTTTGGCCCCATATACCAACCTCTGATAAAAAAAAAAAAAAAAAAAAAAAAAAAAAAAAAAAAAAAAACCAAGGAGCATAAATAGAAAAGGATATCGTTTTAATGTGAAACACATGCTTAACTTACAAGACTAAGAGATATAGGTCCAAAAGAAGGAACAAATTGATAGCAGAACCTTAATTCTGGAAAGATGGATGGCACCAAAGCACATGGGACATGGCTCACAAGATGCATATATCTCACAGTCTGAGAGCTCAATTCTGTTGAACTTTTTACATGCCTGAAAATGCATCCATAGCAAGCATGAGAGAAAATCCATGAAGTTCTATAGACTAAGGAAACCCCGTCCCCCTCTCCGGGGGGTGGGGGGTGGGGGGAACCAACATTTAACTATGAGCATTAATTCAGTTTCAAAACAAGGAACATATGAATATTGATTGATTTGTGTATAAAATTGATATTTGGAAGTTTCTCCATATAATTAGAAAGTTTCTAGAATTCAATTAAACAATCAAGACAGCAAAAGAATTGCATTTAGGTAATGAAAAATAAACTAGAAGATAAACCCATAGTTCCATCACTCCCTGGAAAATTGCTTAATAAACTGGAATAAAAAGAAGAAAACCTGTAAAATAGAGGACATGAAAATCACGACGACACAACCCTTTAAAAAAGGGGAAAAAAATCATTCGATCAGAGCTTCACACTTTTGCTGCTGAAATTTCCTGTGCATAACTATAAATAGGTTAATATAATAATAAAATTGGCTCTGCTAATTCCACCTTTTTATCAGTGAGGACCACAAGTAGCAGCTCATGCGAAACCACTTTTTATTCACCATTATTATCCCACAATTTCAACAAATCAATCATCTTATCAGGTTAATTTATCGATCAAAATCTTTAGGCAGATATTAATTAAACTCAAATCAAATTGATCTGCGTAAAATCACAAATTGATAATATAGTATAAATAGGTTAGTATTCCAAAATTTTCCCTTTCCCTATTTTCCTCCCATATCTTCAGGTCCAAACACCCCCAAAAAAAAAAGAAGGAAATACAAAAATTACCGATTATTTTTCGCACTTTGCGATCAAATGTCGTACTCAAAATTTGCAGTCGCCGATCGGGGAAGGAAGAAAATAAATGGAGTTGTCAAGATGGGTTAATGGGTGTTGAGGCTGATTTCAGCAGATTGCACCATGAATTGAGGAAATGGAGTGAAATTATTGAAAGGAATGTAACGGGAAAGTGAATGTAGGGTTCACGGGAACTGGGCCACTGGAGCTGGGTTGGAATGAAGGGAAGTGAGAGAAAATGAAAGCTTGCGGGCCAGCAAAAACCAACTGGGCCAACCCGGATTTAGGACAATTGGCCCAACGGGCTAATAGATCCGGGCCAAACAGGCCCTATTTTTTTTGGACTAGAATTTTTTAGGGCTGACCCAGCCCTAAATCTGGGCTATCTGGGCCAGCCCTGCCAGCTCTATATATAAACATATGCTGAATGCAATGAAATGCATGTTTGTTGGAACGAATTATTTTCTCTTCAAAGTTTAACTCATGCACATGTAATTTTTTTTTGCCATGTAATTGCAATAATTAACCGCTAGTGCACTAAATTGGGAATTTTTTCAATATATACTTGCATTCGTTTACTATTTTACATTCATTTCGTAAATTTCCATGGTTTTCTACTTAGAGTAATCTAAGTACTTTATTGGCGACTAAGTAGAAAATTTGACCCTGTGACACCTTTCAATTGCCACCACAATTAACCTAGGCATTGAAGACATTCCATGATTAATTTGAGGAGGCCACACCATATTTTGTTGCACTAATTTATCTATAAAAAGATAAAAAGAAGATGTCCACCCTAATAATCACTTATCCGAAATGGACGATTAGATTCACACAAAGTAGAAATATTTTTTGTTTTCAAATTTGTAGTCATCGCAGGCTTTGGGTTGGGGGTGGATGGGTTTCTTCCCATTTCTTTTTCCTTTTCTTTTTCATTCTCTTTTTTTCTTCGATTTAGTTTCTATTTTCAATTCGGTGTTAGGTTTCTTCCAACGGTAATATCGACATTGGCAATGGAAGGTGTTCGGTGGTGGTGCGGTGGGGAAAATAGGCATTGATTTTTTTTTTTTCATTTTTTTCTATTCCTATCATTATATTAAATAGCATTGTTGGTCCCAATGTATTTTTCTTCTTTTATTTTTGTTATTCACCAACGGTTAAGGAGTTCACGAACAATTTTGTTTTTCTCTTTTTGCTTCTTTTCTTTTTGTTTATTTCAAGAAGATGTCATATTTGTCATTTTACGAGACGTTAATAGTGCAAATGGATGGAAAAGATGAATTGTGCTAATTGTTAAAACGTTGAAATCAAATTGTACCAATAAAATTGATTAGAGATATATCTCAAATTTTTGTGAAAAAATAGGGTGAAATGTGCAAAAAGAAACCCCTTAATATTATTTGCTTGACTTTGTAGGGTAATTGGTCAAGTGTAGGTTGATAGGGGGACATTGGAGTAAAAACCACAAATTTTATAAACATTTAAAGCAGAGTGCAGGGTACGTTGACACAGTACATGGTATAAATTATTGCTAGACTTTTATCAATCACAACGAAGGAAAAAAAAAATTCTTTTGATTTCAAAATTATAAATTTACGAAATATTTAAGTAGAGTCCGGGACATATTAACACGAAACATTAACAAGTTTAATTGACAAAATTAAAGATAAAGATCTTTTATAAAGTATAACTAAACTTTCTCAATCAAGAATATGGGTGGGCGTACCCAAACTAACAAAAATTCTGGCCTCAAACCAAAATAGGGGTGGGCATACCCAAATTTGGTTTGGCTCGAAATCGACCCAATTAAAAAAATTATGGCCTAAAACTGAAATCCGAACCAATCCAATTAAAGCATATTTTAATTTTTTTTTTTTAAAAAAAAAAACTGATTCGATTTAATCCAACCCAAAAATCAACTCGAGTTGGGTCGGTTTGACAGTTAATTTGCTCAGCCATAATCAAGAAGGGGAAAAAAAAAAAAGAGAATTCTTTAGAGTAAAGTGATTGTCTTGGAAATGTTATAGAGCTACCAACAAATTTAGCGCACTATCATCAAGGAACACTTGTATTACTTTATATGTTATTTTTCATTTTATTATTTCAGCCGTTTCTAATGTTGACGCCTGACGGGTTAATCGTTTAGGGATAATGCTTGTTGTACACTCACACTTACCTCCACACTTGTACTTTCACACATTTCAAATGATGATTTGCTCTCTTTATTTATTTGGCCAATTAAATAATAATTTCAGCAAATCAACATTTGATATGTGTGAGGGTGTAAGTGTAGGTGTACAACAAACATTATCCATTGTTTAGATATGGAGTGGCAAAGACCATCAACTAGACAACCACCAATCCATTTACTTTTGGAATTTCTCAGCTCGTTTTTGCTAATCTAAGTAAATAAATACGTTTTCAAATAAATAATAATTTCATTGATTAAGTTAAAACTTCAAATAAGTAAGTTAATTATTTTTAAAACTACTTTAAAATAGAGAATTTGATGCAAATAATCTTTTATTTTTGTCTTTAGTACAAAAAATAGTCCATGATATTTGTTTTTTAGTTCAAACGTCTTTAACATATGTATTTTAGTATGTAATTGGTCATTATGGGATGAAAAATATTAATATGCCCTTAATCATAATAAGAACATATTGTAGTTGGGTCATAACGTTTTCAAAAGATGCAAATGAGTCCAGTACTTTTATTTTTATAAAAAAAATTAAAAAAAACCAACAAAACATAAAGTTGATAATATACATAAATTGTTTTGTATGTTTCTACTAACTATTATAAAGTAACTAAAATTTAGCTCATAATTATTAACAAACGTGTTAAATAAAATTAGGGTAAATAGTACTGAGAGTCCCAAACCTTTGAACCTTGTGACGATAGAGTCTCAAATATTTAATTTCTAGCACACGGGTCCATAACCTATAAAACATTAGCACCTGAGGTCATTTTTTGACAGAAATCGTCAGTTTGACCATTAAATTGTCAAAACTTTATTAAACAGACGATTTTACCCTTTGAAGTGTAACGAAGGCACACAAATTTTAAAATATGAATTTTCTAATTGTTCAATTCCCAATTAATTAGACTAATTAAATTTCTAAGAAGGTTAGATTATCTTGCTATTAAGTTTGTATTTTATGCATTATTTATTTAAATATTAAAAATAATTTATGTCCATATGGCGATTCGATTAAAAAATATGAAGAGATTGGATGAAATTTATTGCAGAAATTAAATTGAGCTTGTGTAAAATCTGTAAAATGCAAGTAACCCCATCTGGATGACTCAAATCTCATATAATTGCAAGGTATATTTAATAGCCACAACTCAAGATTATTATACATGAATAATCTAGTTTTTCTCACACTATAATATTTAACATATGAAAAGAAAAACAAGAAAACATAGGTAACTAGATGCTTTTATTAAGACATTGTGAAATAAGACCCAAATCATCGTCCATCGAGCATTGTAAGAGTGACATCGTTAATGGAGACTCCCATTTGGCTCTGCTGGGAAGAGGTGACATGAGAACGGTTCCACTTCTCGGCAAAAACCGGTTGCTCCGGCAATGGCAAATCGACAATTTCCCGACTGAGCATTGCAAGAACAGTTGAAATTGTAGGCCTGTCTTTAGGGAATTCTTGTACACACAATAATGCAATGTGAATGTACCTCACCATCTCTCCATGGGATTCTGCTTTGTATATTGTTTGATCTATGAAGGCTAAACCATTATCTTCATTCCATAATTTCCATGCCTGATTTATATTAATCATGTATAAGATCCTGATTATTATTAGAAGTAAAAATACTAACACAAACATGTACACAAAGAAAATGAAAGAATTTGAAGTAGCTTACACATCCCAAAAGGCTCAAAGACAACTCGTGATTGTAGAAGTTGGTGTTCTTTTTCCCGCTTACGATTTCTAACATCATAACTCCAAAACTATAGACGTCAGATTTTTCAGAAAATCTTCCTTCCATTGCATATTCTGGAGCCATGTATCCGCTGCAACAATATGATATATCATGTAAGTTTGAATCATCCACTATTAAAAACAAATCGCATGTTCAATAAAGAGGACAGTATTAAAGAAGCTCTAGTGTTTAGTCTTATCATCAAACATGCCTTTAAGGAGAACATTTACTTACTAAGTTCCTACAACTCTTCCAGTGTTGGCTTGATCTTGGTTGCCTCCAAATATTCTTGCCATTCCGAAGTCTGAAATCTTTGGATTCCAATCCTCATCCAGCAATACGTTACTTGGTTTCATGTCTCTATGGATTATCTTTAATATAGAATCCTTGTGAAGATAAAGGAGGCCTCGCCCAATACCTTCGATGATACTGAAACGTTTCTTCCAATCAAGAAACTTCTGTGATGGATGTGAAGGATCTACAAGAATGAAAGCAAATTAAGAAACTATAGTAGAAGATGTTATGAAACAATAGAGAACGGAGTTGAATTTCAACTAACCAAAGAGAAACACGTCTAAGCTTTTATTGTGCATGTATTCATAAACGAGAATTTTCTCTTCTTTCTCGACACAACATCCCAGTAATTTAACAAGATTTCGATGTTGGAGTTTAGAAATCACAACCACTTCATTCATAAATTCTTCCATTCCTTGTCCAGATGCTGTTGAAAGCCTCTTCACTGCAATTTCTTTTCCATCTGCCAATTTTCCCTACATACAAATTAACAGCAGTTTCAGCACATGAGAGTTCCACGAAATACAGTACCGAGTGCCCATGGTCACAAAAAATTACCTTGTAAACAGGACCAAAACCACCCTTTCCAAGCATATTCTCATCATGGAATTGGTCTGTGGCATTTGCAAGTGTCTCAAAGCTGAATAATGGTAACTCTTCAATTTTCCCTACATACAACTTTGTGTCTACTTTTCTTTTCGATCCTGGTTCCACAAGGAAAATCAATAACTTTAACTGACAGATACATTATAGACTTGTATAGCCCAAATTAAAAATCCACAGGTAAATCCTTTATTACCTTTTTGCGTAGCCATCAACCACCAATAAATGAAAATGCAAATCAAAATGGCAACCAAACCCGCAACATTTGGAATGATAATAATCAGCTTTTTGTCTTTGTGCCTCTCTGAAAGAAACAAATATTAAATCACTTTTGTTTATGCAGGCAAAGGAAGAGAGTATTTCAGACATTAAATGGCAAGTAATCAAAGACAACAGAATTATAAGAACCTAGTTCTGAAGAAGGAAGACGAATGTATAGATCTACACCAACGCCAGAAAATTGCTGAATGTCTATCAAGTCTTGGCTCCAGAATATACAACCAAGATTCGGGTCGTGTGCATAGGCTATGCAGGAACAATTCCTCGAGCAGAGACTTCTACATTCCTCTACAGGGCTAGAGGGTCCCTGTTCAGGAAAATCCGGCACTTTCATGAACGGGAGCCTCAAGAATCCGTCTTCTTTGCCACCACCGCCCGTATTATTATTTCGATCACAAAGCAATGGTTTCCTCCGTACACAACCGCTAGTCCAGATTCCTCTTCCCCATTCCTCCGAATTCTTTGGTTCAAACCCTCTTAGACAAGAACAAATAGGAGAATTCAGCGCATTACAGCTCCCAAATGGTCCGCACGTCCCATAAACATCACATTCGTTTCGAGGATCCAACCATATAAAATCCCAATTCTGTGTCCGATCATTCCAAAACGTTTGAACCAAACTCCCAGTCGAATTCAACGTAAATCTCATCAAGCCTTTCCCCTCTGGCATAGTGAAATAGAAAATTCCTGGAGCATCATTTACCAAGAAGAAACCTTCAAGGTAAGTACTATACAATTCTTGTACACCGATAAGAATCTTCCCATTCCATGGACCACTTCGCCAGTGAGGACGATTCCCATTCCATGTAAAGATTTGAGGAATTTTCAGAGCCTGGAGACCAGTCGTGAAACTTCCAACTTCTGGATCCGTCGGACTTTTCCATGAGGACAATACCACCTTATGACCTGTATTTATGTTGTCAATTAGTCTCAAAGTAGGTAGAAAAGCATTGGACGGATATCCAAAACTCTCCCACAATGTACGCCCACTGGAATTTTGTCGCAGAACAAGATTTCCAGTGCTCAAGAGCTGGGCACTTGCATTAAGCGAACAGGTTGTAACATTTGATGACCAAACAATCTCTCCTTTTCCATTCATGAGTACAATATTTCCATTCCGGGATATCGTTATACTACCGGAAGAATCTGGAATCGGGTTGTTCCGGTTGGCAACCCATATCACGGTTGATTCAGAAACGCTGTAAAAAACACCAAAGTAGCGGTTCTTGGTGGTATTATCAGGGGAGAAGAATCCCAGTTTGAAAACGTTGCCTTGTGATGATATAGTGTCGGGATCTTTTATGACAAGATTACTCGTAATGGTGTCTGTTTCTGCACAAAATCCTAAACGGGGAAGACACAGTACTAAGAACAGGTATTGAACGAAAAAAAGTTTAAGGATTTGGCTATTGGACATTGTTAATTCAAAGAATTTTGTGGGATAAAATGCCAATATAAGTGGCTAAGAAAATTATAGCTACCGGTTTAGCTGGCAAAATCAATATCGATTCGCATTATATAAAGCCACTGGTGGACTTGAGGTACGTCGAGAGTCATGTACATACTTTTCCCTTTTCTTGCTTGTTCTCAATAATTTCATGGGCTAGCTAAATTATAAAATGTTGCTTAAATTTTCTATTTTAATTTTCTCGCCTTTTGTTTTAGGCAGCAAAAATACTGAATATTTTGAATATTTATAATTCACGTTAATTTATATAAATTAACTCAACGATTTTAATTGATAGATTTAAAAAATAATATAGAATTGATTCAAATTTTATTTTTTAGCTAATATTGAAAATCAAATCAAAAATATCTAGTTTGCAGTTACAAAATGCAAAATTCCTTAAATTCTAATTGGATCCGAACTAAATTGAATGGATTAGTTTATCCGATTTGAGTGATTTCGAAATAATGTCCACCCTCATTTTTAGTCATGATTTTATCCCGTATAATCAAAATGTAAATCTTTCGTAAATTTGAGATTTTTTTACGACTCTTGACCAATTGCACAAAATGTAAAGCAAATAATATTAATGATAATAAAGCAGTGTTATAAAAAGATAGAGACGTTTTAGCATCTTTGTGTTTACTATTTTAGCTCCATGATCTTGTATCTATTGCGTGATCGCACTCTTAAATTCCACTAGACTACTACTCTACTGAAGGGATAAGTAGTGGGATTTGCATTTCAGTTTCAATAATCCCTATTAACTAGGGTATAGGCTTAGTGTTTGACTTATTCTTTGGTTTAATTACCACGTTAATTTAGTGGCTGCATTTTCTGATTTCTGTTAAAGTTGTAAAAACTATATATTAACCAAGTTTGTTCAATGAATAATTAGTCAATCTCTCAGAATTGTTTAGAGCTTTCATTCTTCAAAGTTTTGGTTCTTAACATTCAGGTATTAGAGCCCCCACTGGGCTTGAAGAAAAATAAAGCAGCAGTCTTTGTAGTTTGTAGCAGCAAAGGAGATGACGAGTGAAGGGAATTTTGTGCAGCCAGCGATCCCTCGCTTCGATGGTCACTATGACCATTGGAGCATGTTGATGGAAAATTTTCTGAGATTGAAAGAATAGTGGAGTCTTGTAGAGACTGGCTATGTTGAGCCAGCAAGTGGAGCAACGCTGACAGATGCACAATAGAGAACACTTGAAGAAGTAAAGTTGAAGGACTTGAAGGTGAAGAGTTATCTTTTCCAGGCCATCAATCGAACATACGGAAACTATCCTCCAGAAGGACACCTCCAAACAAATATGGGAGTCCATGAAGAAGAAGTTTGAAGGTAACGCTCGTGTTAAGAGGTCTCATCTTCAAGCACTCCATAAGGATTTTGAAACTCTTGAGATGAAGTCAGGAGAAGGACTTCCTGACTACTTCTCAAGGGTGATGTCGGTTAAACCTAATGGGAATTATGGCAAAGATACTCTCTTTCATTTATTTTTCAATGTCAATATTATTAAAAATTAACATGTGATGAATATGTCTTAAACAAGTATATTTTTAGTGGAAATAATTACAGTTACTGACTCTTCGTCTAAAACAAATCAATCAATACAGAAGAAGTTCCTATCACATGAACATGGAGGTGAATGTCTCCATTTTTGTGGTCCTTCTGTTTGGAAGAAAATTTCATTGCTATCACATGAACATGGTTAATGGCAAGATGTAATAGGGGCACATGGTTGGTCCACCTATTTCCTTAATTTTTACCTGTGTCTTTTTTAATTAATTTCTTATTATTTGTACATATTTACTCTTTTAATAATTGTCTAATAATTTTCATATCGTAATATATCTTAATAATTAATCTGAGAATCAATTATTCTGTAAGATAAAATAAGCAATTAAATATAAGTTTAAAATGATTAGCCAAGTCATGCAATTAAATTATAATTTTTTAACTTCTAATATCGAAATTAAATTGCTACTCACATTAAATAAAAATATATAAAATTTAATTTTAGATATAATAGAATAAAATAGATATTAATTTCAGCATAATAAAATAGGTATTTATTAAGAATGCTGGGTTTATTGTTTGGTGGTTCTTAATCTTGGGGTGGATTATCCCTATTGACCCAACATCTATTAATTTGTTTTAAAATTATGGAATAATTATTGATAACTATTTAGACTTATCATCAGGATATTTAGTCTTATCGATATATTTAGATAAGCCTTATTTGATTGTATCTAAATCTCTTTGTAACCTACTTTGGAATTTTATAAATATAGGTAAATAGTTATAATAAAATAGACAATTCACTTTGCATCTCTTTTATTATTCTATCTTCTTTCTCTAGTTTCATAACACGTTATCAGCACGATTTCTCTCTGTGATCCAGCATCAAATTAATTCATTGAAAGAAATTAATCTCATTTTAAACAAGGTATTCTTTCTAACCTTGTGCAGTCTATAGATTTCTTTTATTCCAACCAATACGTGTGTTTCATAATCATCATGATTATACAGGTTTGAAATTAAAGCTTCTAATTGCCATTAAAAATCCTAGCTTTGAATATAAGATTTGATAATCATACTCACTACCCAAATACTTCCAATTAATACACTATAAAATTCAACAACTGAAAAAAAAATTCTAAATTTCCACAATTGTGTGCGGGTGAGAATTTGATCAAATTAAAGGACGATTGTTTTTGTACTTGCGAGTTGCATTTTTTTTTCTTAATCTCAAAATGTTTGCTTAAACAATTACTTTGAATATTTGTTGAATTTATATTATATTTTATGAATATATGTTAATATAAAATTATTGTGGACAATTATCAACTCTCGAACAATATTTGTTTTAATTGTGCTTTTCTGAAGAAACACAATTTTACAATTCTATCAATATTCCAGAAGAATATTGTATCTTATGTCACAACCTAACATATAAATATTCTAGAAGAATATTTTGTTGTTGCTTCAGAATAAACAAAAATTTATATTACATTAATATTCCAGTAGAATATTAATTGCTCTTGAAGAGCCTAATTATATAAGATAAATATTCTGTAAGAATATTATAATATTTTCCTGAAGAGCAAATATTTACTTCAGAATAATGATTTGTTGTTGTCCATGAAGAAGCACAATATTATAATATTCTGACAAAATATTAGCTGCTCATGAAGAGCATAACATTACAATTTAAATATTTCAGAAGAATATTAATTGTTCCTGAAAAGTATGACGTTATAATTTTTATATTCCAGATGAATATTGAGCAGTATTCGAAATAATATTTTATTGTGCTCTAGAAGAAACACATATTTCGAATAATATCATATCACATAATTAAATTGTAATATAAATAAATAATTAATCAACTAATACTTATTCTCGAAGGAAAGCATATAAATCATGTTATGTTAACATTGATTAATGTGAATTATTTAATCATTGTTCGATTTTTTTAGTAATTTTTTTTACTTAATCGTTAAATTATTTTGTATTGTGTCATTGCTCTTGAAGAACAACGACATTATATTCAATTAATATTCTAGGAGAATATTGCATTGTAACTCCTAAAGAAGTACAATATTACATATATTAATATTTTGATATTGCTCCTGAAGAAGCACAAATTTATATTATATTAATATTTTCCTGAAGAACGTAATTTTATTATTAAAATAATTTGTTGTAGATCCCGAAGAAGCACAACGTTAAAATATTCTGACAGAATATTACTTGTACAATATTCCAGAAGAATATTGAGCTTTAATCCTGAAGAGCAATGTCCAAATAGTAATTTATTTTGGTCTTGAAGAAGCGCATGTCTTAAAGAAGAATATTGAGTTATTGCTTTCTGAAAAAGCATAATTTCTACATAATAATATTCTAAAATATTATTGATTTCATTTTTTTTATTAATCACAACTTTATAAATATCAATATTCCAGAAGAATATTGTGTTGGTGTTTCTGAAGAAACACCACTTAAGTTTATGCATATTTTAAACAAACTTTGGAACTTGTATCGTATGTATCTATCTTATATATAATTATATTTTATACATTATTGTATGATTTTAGAGATTTATCATTCTAATTATCGATGAAACTGGTCAATACATCTTTATCAGCTTTCCACCGGTAAAATTTCATGTTTTTCAAAACAAAAGAAAACAAAAAAAGATGGCGGCAGTGATGATCTATGTGTATTTTTAGGGTGTCCTAATAACAAATGATTGTATTAAATTAAATGTTTGTTCTTACAAGTTATCTAACGAGTAATTCTATATGGGCTAATATAATTACTCATGTTGTCATAATTCACAAATTATTATAATGAGAAAATGCATCAAGTTTGAAATTTTAATTTGCGTTGTTAAACTAGTTCTTAGTTGATTAAAATATTTCTTTATATTTAAATTTCTTTTTAGTTTTAAACTCATTTTTAAAAATTATCTTTTTGGTCATGTTTATAGATTCATGATGAATTGTCAAGATATCTGTTTAGCTGATAGTGCAACTACTCATACAATTCTTCAAGATAAAAAATATTTTTTGGACTTAACATTAGAAGAAAATAATGTTAATACAATATCCGGTATATCAAATATTGTTGAAGGCTCCGGAAGAGCTAATATTATATTACCAAATAATACGAAATTCCATATAAACGATGCACTTTATTCTAGCAAATTCAGAAGAAATTTGCTTAGTTTTAAAGATATCCGCAGCAATGGATACCATTGAGACGATGCAAGAAAATAATTATAAATATATTTGCATAATTTCTTTTGTATCTAGCCAGAAGCGGATAAAAGAAAAACTCATTGCACTTCCATCTGGCATTTATTATACAATCACAAAAATATTTAAATCAAACAATGTCACAAACTCGAAGTTCATTGAACCAAAAAGCTTTATGCTTTGGCATGATCGACTTGGACACCTATGAGCAATAATGATGCGCCGAATAATTAATAACTCACATGGACATCCTCTAAAGAACCAAAAGATTCTTTTACCTAATGATTATCCATGTGCTGCTTGTTCACAAGGCAAGTTGGTCATTAGACCTTCTATTACGAAGGTTCGTGTTGAATCTCTAACTTTGTTAGAAAGAATTGACGGAAATGTATGTGTGCCGATATACCCATCATGTGGACTATTTCGTTATTTTATAGTATTAATTGATTCTTCTACTAGATGGTCAGATGTCTACTTACTTTCTACTAGAAGTGTAGATTTTTTAGACTATTTGCTTAAATTATAAAACTACGAGCTCAATTTTCTAATTACTCAATCAAGACAATCCATCTTCATAATGTTAGTGAATTTAGATCACAAGCATTCAATGATTATTGTATATCAGTACACAAAATGGTTTAGCAGAGTTGTTTACCAAACATTTTCAATTGATTGCTAGGCTTTTACTTATGAAAACAAAACTCCCAACATCTGTTTGGGGTCATGCTATATTACATGCTGCATTATTAGTTCATATAAGACCAACTGCTTATCATGAATACTCACATTTACAACTTGCATTTGGTCACGAACCTAATATTTCTCATTTACGTGTTTTTGGTTGTGCTGTCCAAGTCCCAATTTCATCTCCACAATGTACAAAAATGGGTCCTCAATGACGACTTGGAATTTATGTTGGGTTTGACTCACCATCCATTATTAGGTATCTTGAACCTTTAACAGGTGATTTATTTACTGCACGTTTTACAGATTGTCATTTTGATGAAATGATTTTTCCAACTTTGGGAGGAGAAAAACTACATCATGAAAAACAAGATAAATTTTTTTAGATTGAAACAACTTTATCTCATTTTGATCCCTGCAGTAATCAATGTGAGCAAAAAGTTGACAAAATTATTCACTTGCAAATAGTTGCAAGCCAATTACCTGATGTATTCGTTATTACAAGAAAAGTGACAAAGTCATATGTTCCAGTAGAAAATACTCCTACAAAAATTGATGTCCATGTAGGACAATCTGCCATAGCAAATGAATCTCAAATACGCCAGGAGCGTGGTCGACCAGTTGGTGCCTAAGACTCTGTACCTCGAAAGAAAAAAGTACAAGAGAAAACTCAACTAAAATCTTTTAATGAAACAATGGTAGAAACAATTGATCAATTAAACACTGATAATGTGATTCCTGAAGAATCACAAGTGTCTAAAAATAATGAGTTTTCAATAAATTATTTATCATCTCATAAATTATGGGAACGAAATAATATTGTCGTGGACAATATCTTCACCTTTAATGTGACACTAAATATCATACAAAATGAGGATCCTGAACCACAATCTATTAAAGATTGTCAAAATAGAAATAATTGGCCAAAATAGAAAGAAGTCATACATACGGAGTTGAATTCCTTAGAAATATGAAAAGTGTTTAGATATGCCCTGAAAATGTAATCCCTATAGGATACAAATGAGTCTTTGTAAGAAAAATAAATGAAAACAATGAAATTATAAGATACAAAGCCCGACTCATAGCCCAAGGCTTCTCACAAAGACCTGTGATTGATTATAAGGAAATATATTCTCCCGTAATGGACACCATCACATTTAAATTTTTAATAAGTTTGATTGTATCACAAAGGCTCGATATGCACCTTATGTATGTAGTAACTGCATATCTGTATGGTTTACTTGATCTACATACACATGAAAATTCCTGAAGGATTTAAAGTGTCAAAAGCAAATGATTCATTCTCCAGAACAATGTTTTCAATTAAATTGTAAAGATCATTGTATGGATTAAAACAATTCGGACGAATGTGGTATAATCGCCTTAGCGAATATTTGTTGAAAGAAGGTTATAAAAACGATGATATATGTCCTTGCGTTTTCATAAAATATATATATATATATATATATATATATTAGATTTGCAATTGTGACAGTTTATGTTGATGATTTAAACCTTATATAAACTCTTGAAGAGCTCAACAAAACTGCAGATTATTTAAAATATGAATTTGAGATGAAAGATTTGGAAAAAATCAAATTCTGTTTTGGATTACAAATTGAACATTTTCCAGAAGTATTATTTGTTCATCAATCTTCTTATACAGAAAAAGTTTTAAAGCGTTTTTATATAGATAAAACATATCCATTGATATCACTTATGGTCGTTTGATCACTTGAAGTGAAAAAAGATCCATTTCGCCCACTCGAAGATGTGGAAATAACTCTTGGACCTGAAGTACCATACTTAAGTGCAATTGGTGCATTAATGTATCTTGCAAATTGCACTCGACCGGACATAGCTTTTTCTCTAAATCTCCTTGCAAGATATAGCTCTGAACCCACTCAAAGATATTGGAATGGGGTTGAACACATTCTTTGTTACCTAAAAGGTACTGTTGACATGGGATTATTTTATTCACGAAAATTAATATCGTCTTTAGTAGGATATGCAGATACGGGTTATCTTTCCAATCCACATAAAGCTAAATCACAAATAGGATATGTGTTTACACGTAGAGGAAGAGCTATATCATGTAGATCTATGAAGCAAACATTGACAATAACATCTTCAAAACATTCTGAAATTATTGCAATGCACGAAGCAAATCGAGAATGTGCATGGTTGAGAAATATGACACATCATATCCAAGTATCATGTGAATTACCTTTAACAAAGGATAGTCCAACAATATTGTATGAAGACAATGCAGTTTATATTGCACAATTCAAAGGAAACTACATCAAAGGGGACATGACAAATTATATTTTTCCAAAATTCTTCTATACACACGAGCTTCAGAAAAATGGTGACATCGATGTTCAATAAATTCGCTCAAGTGACAATTTGGCTGACTTATTCATAAAAGTATTACCGACATCCACATTCAAGAAATTGGTGCACGAGATTGTGATGTGTCGACTCAAAGATCTTTAGTGATTAATATTAGGGGAGTAGCTGTACTCTTTTTTCTTAGTCCAGGTTTTGTCTCACTCGATTTTCTTGGCAAGGTTTTAATGAGGCAACATTTTCTTAATACTCCAAAATTTTAACAATTACTGTACTCTTTTTTCTTTTCGTTTGATATTTTGTCCCATTGGATTTTTATCAAACAAAATTTTTAACGAGATAGTTATTGTAGAAATAGTCATCAAAAGAGGAGTATTGTAAAATTATGGAATAATTATTAATGACTATTTAGACTTATCAGGATACTTATTGATGACTATTATAGATTAAAATGTATATAGAGACGACAAAATGTCGTCCCTAATTATCTAGAGTCACTAATCTATTGAGACGACCTATAGTGACGACATTGATAATGGGAGTTTAGAGATTTCTTTCCTTTTTGGAGGATTTACTTCACAGGGTTGTTAGGCGTTAATTTAGGAACAGATTTATAAAGGTTGCAAATGAAACCGTTAATATAAATATAAAATTCACTTGTTAGAAGTATTTAGCCTAATTTTTCCAGTAAAATTCAATTGTTCATATAAATAATAGGCGTATCTCAAGAGACTAGAGAAACAAATTGGGCTGAACATTCCAATTCTCGACCCTATATTATTTAAACTTAATTGACAAGAAAATGATATAAATCTCAATGTAAACTTTATTAACATTGCAATCCAGTCCTTATCTATTATCAAAATTTTAATTAATAAAATAACATTATTAACTAAATAAAAATTTACAAAAATCGTAAGTCAAAAGGATTAAAGCTGTCGAACCCCAACTTTTATGTGTTCCATCTTCATCATTAAAATATATAACAAAAAATAGTATTCTTTTCATCCCATAAATATAAGCAACTTCTATTTTCACAAAGATTTAAAAGTTAAAAAAAAAATTTAATTATTATAGTTGAAGCAATAATTTTTTCCTAATATATGTATCCATACATTAATATAATGCACATTAAATATGAGCACATATTTGAAACCTTTTATACTATCAACAAACAAAGAAAGTAGATTATAATTTAGAACACATGAATAAATAGTGTAAGTCCATACATCTTTATGGGATGGAGAACGTATCTCAAATGTATGTCCTTTAAGCTGTTCCACCGTTTAAAAATGTACACATAATTCAATAAATATAAGTCAATATTAACATTAAGTGTGAACACATTAAACAATTGTATTTATTGGATGATGTGTACATTTTTAATTGTTGGAATAGCTTAGGGGACATACATTTGGAACAGCAGATCTTGACTCAAAGAAGTAGATAATGCAAATCTTCTAAAATTTGACCATGAAACATTCAAACCGGAGAAGTATCTTAACATAATTAGCCTTGTCAATTTTAATTAATTTATAGTTGATTGTCAATTTTAATTAATTTATAGTGAAAGCTCCTTTTATCTACATAATAGATAATATATTAATGGTGAAGTATTCACACAATGGAATAATTCATTTTGTCGAAGAAAAATAAAAAATCAATCCTTCAACTTATTTTTATGATCCACCACGAATATTGTTTGACCAAAAACAACAAAAACATAAATTAACATGGACAATATAAAGTAATTTTTTTTCTTTTAATCGGTATTCACCACTAAAAATTTGACCATTGGGGACGGTTAACCATCCCCAATGCTAGATAACCGTCCCCAATATATATTGGGAACTGTAACATCAATCGTCCCTGTTATGGACGGATGCCAACCGTCCCTAATGTTAGTAATTTTAATATATATATTTATTATGGACGGATGCCAACTATCCCTAATGTTCGTAATTTAAAAAAAAAAATTGATTATACAGTACATGTGCACCGCTTTAGTTACACAATTTTTTAATCACAGCAAAAAAGTAAATCTTTCAAATATAAAAAATAATAATCATTACACATTTACAAAATATGTAATAACTCTAATTGAGTAATTCTACTTGTACCAAAACAACTTCAATTTATAAATCCAAACTAACATATCCATATCCATATCTATTTAGAAAGCAGCTTACCAATTCTGCATGTGCAAGAAAACAAATGAAAAACTTACATTAGAGAAGAAATATTATTTTAATGACAAAAAATAGAGTTATAAAAATTTAAATATGAAAAGGAGTTGACTAAAATAATTATTTCATGTTTCACAATAATACTGTAACTCCTCATATTTATTAACAAAACTAGCATACTAAATATTTATATAATGGGTTCTGCTGCTTATGTAAAGATAACCATCAGAAAGACTTGGCAACTTCAGAATCCAATTCATTAAAATCTAAAAGATATGCTCATGAGGTCCAACATTGTTTGGATCCTTTTCACTTGTATTCCCTTGAGTTTTCCTAAGAATTATCAGAAAGAATGACCATAGAATATACTCACAAAACTATTCACATCATTATATCCATCAAACATCCCAAGAGACGAACATAAATGAAACAATACAACTAACTTTATCTTAGCCGTTAAAAGGATGTGGCTGCAAACCAAATAAAATAACTCGACATATCAACTTTTAATGATGAATATGTGCCTTGTATAACTCAGACATACAACTCCATGATTAACTCAATCTTGCGACCTCAATAGATGTAGTGAACATATGCCAACAAGTAAAATGGTACCAATTGAGGACAAATTAAGAATAGTGACTTTGATGGTTGAGGCATGTCTTGCGTAGACCACAAGAAACACATGATCACAAAACTAGTGGTAGTGAGACAAAGGTAAAACCATTTTTAACATGAATCATTGTCAATGGAATAACCAAGAGTTGGCATGACCAAATTTAGGCCTAGTTGGCAAATCAAAAGTTAAAAATCATTAAGAGTAAATCTTAGATTTTCCAATCTCATTCAGCTGAAGAGTTACACATTCATACAAGAACAACGATCAATTCAAATGAAGAAATTAAGAATCTATTTAACTGTAAATCTTAATCCCATGCCATTCACGAATTTGGAAAATCGTTTTCCAAGTTTGTGCAGGGGCCAATATTAAGAGCATTAGTTACCTTCTGAATTAACGGGAAATTGCCTAATAAAAATCTTTATGTCTGCCCCGCAGTTTTACCTATTCATATAAAATTACACAAATCAAAATCATACAAACATCATATTAGAACATGCATTTTCCTATTCTTTAACCTCTTTGACCAGAAACATAAAAAATTGAAGGTTAGCTTACCCATGCTCACGATTTTGCCTTCTTTGGATTTTCTTTCCTCTTCTTCCTTTTTGAGCACTAGATGTAATGAGAGAATTTGAATAAGGCTAAAAAGGAAAAATAATTGTAAAACGATGAGGGTTCATAAGATAATAGTAACATGAAACAAATTGAAAGGCATCAGAATGGAGATTTTAATTAAGCAATATATGCTTAAAATGGTCGAATTTTTAGCAATTATAACCATTCCCTGCTTCACTGAAAATATATTCATCAATGATTCCACCATTAAGCAACTTCCAGAATTCGAACTCTTCACTAATTATTGTGGGAACATCGTAGTGCAAAAAATTGATGAAAGTCAAAAGCTTGAGGTTAGTTACACTCACTAGCAACACTAAGTCTATCACGCTCTCTTCTTGCCTTCAGCTCAACCATTTCCTGAAGAACATGTCAACAAGTTAAGGACGTCTCTTCTCAAAAATCTAAATCTAATTGATAACTAAAATAAGAACCCATCCAACCATATCTGCAAGCAACAACATTACGATCTATCAAAATATACCTTAGCTCACATGCTAATTTAGAAAACAACATGCTCGCTTCTGAAATAATATAGCTGGATGTCGACATATTGGCAGAAAAAAAGGGACAATGCAGGAGCCAACAAGACTTAAAACAACTCCATGATTAACTCAATCTTGCGACCTCAAAATAGCACGAGCATTGCAATAACTCCGTGATTTATCCAATTTTGCGATCTCAATAGATGTCATAACTCAGATAAGTGTGATTTTATACTTATTTGGACCATCAAAATTGGACAATTATAAGTACTCTTGAGTGATTTTCTACTTAATTATGTGTCTATTTAATTATTTTAGGTCAAAACCCCGAGATCAGATGGAATTGGAGAAAAATAAAGCAAAATAGGTGAAAAGGGACTGAAGGCGTACGAAAACTTGGATATGGGGATCAACTTGCAAACATACAAAATTTGAAGTGCTTGGATTGCAAATAAAAGAGGACTAAATTGAAATGAAAGAAGAAATCAGAGGACTAAAGAAGATAAAATCCAAAGTTGAAAGACTTGGACTACAAATAAGATGAATAAAGAGGAGAAAAAGGACAAATTATGAACAAGGGACCAAATAAAATACATGTCAAACCTTGGAGGACTAAATAAGATGAATAAAGAGGAGAAATTATGAACAGACCAAATAAAATACATGTCAAACCTTGGAGGACTAAGTGTGCAAATATGGATTGAAACCAATTTTGGCCATTTTCTCACTGTTTGCTGCAGTGCAAACCGCGGTTCTACCGCGGCAATGCGCTATTCATGCGTCTGGGTGTTTTTTGGCTTATTTTTAATTCCAGTCAGGGCCTTTTTCGTCTTTTCATGTACATGAGTTGTTAAATTAATAAAACACTATATAAAGACCTAACTTAGGTCAAAATAAGGGTTGTTGAATCTTTGGAGAAGACAAGAGAAGACAAAGAAAAGAACGGCGAAGAAAACGAAGAACGACTAAGATCAAGAAGATTGGAGCGTGAAGATCAAGATATCTTGGTGCAAGATAATCAACGTCTTTTCATCTTTTCTTCAGAACCCGGTTATGTATTCAAATCTTCTAATGTTTTCTTCTTCCCGAATCATGAGTAGCTATATTCATAGTTTGGATGAACGATGTAGCCTAGTTTTATTAATTTCGAATATCAAGTTTTGACTTATAAATTATTTAAGTATTTGGAATAACTGGCCATTATTTCATTGATCTTGTGGATTGTAATGAACTGAGAAGCAAATTATTAATCTAGACCACATAGTAAAATTCGACAATTGGATAAAAGGTAGAGATACACTTTTATTATTGCCGCGGTCTGAATTCAATTCTTATGAGAATTAATGCATCTAATTAAAGACCATTCTGACTGTCTAAGTTGACTTAATTATATATGACTAATTTGAACTCGAGAGAGGTAAATTAGGTTAAATTCGTGAATTCGACCGAATACAACTTTAGAAACAAATCTTGAGAGGAGGGATTAGAGATGATAACTAGGTGAATTCATTTGTCCAAACTGTTTAACCATCATTCTTTTCTAAATTATTGTTATTTGCTTTTACATAAGTTATTATATTATTTCCTTAAATTCATAGTTTTAGTTTAAATCTTTCAAATCAACTCAATTCAAATTGTTTTAAATAAATTAGCATTAATATTAATTTAACTAGTATCTAAATAAGATAGTCTTCGTGAGAACGATAATTCGGACTCAATAGGTCCACTTTATTACTTATTTGCGATATTGTACACTTGCAATCACATTATTTTCACAACAAGAAAGTCCAAGATCATGCTAAAGTTTATTTAATATGTCTGAACCATGGTTATAGCTGATGTGAAGGAACCTCAAAAGTCCACATCGGATAAACTTGGGTTAGAAAATAAGTTTATAAGGGGATTGGGCTACTCGGATAGACCCCATCGAATTCTCTTTACTCAAATCACACAAGGGTGGGAATTTAATCGTAAGTATAAGCACATTGCAAATTCAAGGAGGTGCAAAACTTGACCTCGAATGACCTATCACGTACAATGGCCCAAACAGAATTGGACAATTACAAAGATAAATGGAAGCTGAATTAGGACCATAAGGGCTTCATATGAGCCTTCACCAAGAGAAAACAATAAGATAAAAATGCACCTAAAAATTAAATAGATGGGGGACCTGTGACACAGTAAATGATAAGACTCAACTCATGAGGCCCAGTTCCATTACCTGAACATTAGGGAGTTTCTGAGAATAAAAGAACCAAATTACTTCAGAAAGTTACTACTTCACTATAGATTTTTAATATCTGTCCAAATAAGTAATGAATATATCCTTTCAGTAATGGACAATTTGCTAGTTGTGAAATCTTATATGATGGAGGAAATCATCATGAGCATGGAGACTGCTGTTTGCACTGAAAATCCTATAGATTTTCTTAACATAATATCATCTTGATATTGAATTTTACATAATAAATTTGAACTCAAGATTCGAATTCTGCAGGGCAGTAATGTTTTAACCTTGCCATAACAAAATTCATAGGTTCTACAAATTGAGTTCTTATCTTGATGAATGATCTATGATCAACATGCTACTCATGTTGCATATAAGTTAATTTAAGGCCACATGACACATTTATTCCTGAATTTGCTAAAGTTCTCAAGTTTATATTATTCATAGATGTCCATTGTGAAAAACACCTTCAAACGAGAATCAATGCATGAAAAAAAAAAAAAAAAACAAAAAAGCACTCTGTGGGATTGTAATTCCTATTTCCTAAAATAGCATGTACAAGGTCACGAATAGAGCCAGCTGCCTCTAATTTCAAGTCAAGGCGAACAAACAGTAGGAAGACCTCTGATGGTTCATTCTAATTTTACAAACACTGGACAAGTTCCAAATTCATATTCAATACAAATGAAAGAGATTAAAAGAAGATAATATCTCGTTTTACTGTCTGAAGTATTTTCGAAGGCTGTCAAATGTGAGAACTGTCATCATAAATACCCAAATCAAGCAAATGGATAAAAATCTTAAAATTGGGAAACTAGAGACACGAACCAAAATGGATTCTGAACTGCTTCATTTCAGCAGAGTTTTTAATGAAATATTGATGCGTGACCATTGTTGCAACTAATCTAGAAAAAAGACCCAAATGTTCTAGCAACTACAATATGAATGGCCAGCAATGAATTAACCGCAATAGATAAAAATTATACAAAAATCCATCAAAGTGAACCCAAATAACTTCAAGAAAAATGAAATCCATATTCATTAATTCAAATCATAAAAATTGCCTTTACCTTTCGGCCTTGCAGGAGCATAAGCAAGGCCGTCCAATCCAAGGCGCTATGAGTTGAGGAAATGGAGATTTGAGAGAATCAGTTGTTTACCTTTACCAAAAACTGACGTATATAAGTCTTTTGTGTGAGTGGATCTTACAGTCGGTGTAGAGAGAAACCAAGAAACCGAAAGGGGAAAAAAAATCGCAGCCCAGATATCATTGTGAACAGAATATGATTTTGGATGGGTATTATGGATTTCAAGAGCGTGGATATGGGAATGTGGTTGTAGAATTTGGATTTTCGTTATGTGAATTGTTGATCGCTAGGAGATGGATCTGGAATTTGTAGGGAGGATTGAGATTTGTTGGGAGGATTTGGTCTGTGTTTTTGTATTGTAAAGACAGACGTATGTGAAGAAAATGAGTGCGTGGGGGTGAAAAACCTCCCTACGATATCAGGGACGGTTATTTTTGGAAAATTGTGTTCCAATTAAGAATGTTTGGGACATTTTGCACAACAGTCTCCATAAAAATATTTAGCCAAAAATTGAACGCAAAATAGAATCAACATCTGCAACGGATCAAATTGTCCCAAATAATATATTGTTGGGGACAAAACTTGAAAAATCCGTCCCTATTAACTCATTTTTGGGACGCACGTTTCTAAACTGTCCCTAATGATTGACTATTGGGGACGAAATATTAAACCGTCCCAAATTAGGCGTTCCCAAAAGTAATTTTTTTAGTAGTGATTCCTGGCCTCCTTGCTTGAATGGTTATAGTTAATTGATGCTATCCATGAATGCACATTTTTTGTGACCAATTTTCCCACATAACTGACAAGTCATGTGCATTTAATGTCTTTCTTTTTTTTCTTGGATGATTTTGGTGCCTCATCTGGTTTTCATCTCTTTGCATTATTTGGCCGACCAAGCATCTTGATGTGACTAGGTGGATGATAAGATCCTTACCCTTATCTATCCAGAGTTCTAGCATTTCTACTAGACGATTGAATGGTGTTCATGCCTTGATGTAGGTTTACTTGTTGTAACATTTGTCCATATAATCTTCAATATTCATTCTCTGATTATGCTATTGATTGCATGGCAACAAAGAAGCCCAGTCAACTATTGCCTTCTTCCCGAACAAGCCATTTTCTCCAAATTAACTGCAAATGTTCCTCCAAATGCATCAGATTTTCACCACCCAATTTGGTCCTAAACATCCGGGATTTCATACTAGTCTTCTCTAGTATTATACAAATCCTTGGTCCAAAAGGTCTTGCCCACTTTGTTAATGTTTATCTCTTTGTCTCCATCCTTGTAATTAGGTAACACCTAATGTTTGTCCAACCTTTTCTGCAATATTGCACGTTAAATGTTTCACACAAATTATTTAGTAAAATCTCACACTTGATATTGTCCCTGAAATGAGATCTGCTCCACTAACTCGTAGGCTTGTCAATAAGCCAATTGTATGCATCAATGTCTTCTCCCTTTAGTCTTTTCATAACTTCCTTCTTGTGAGCAGCTGCACATAACATATTTTTCAATGCCAACTCTTTCTTACTTCTCCTAAAATTGTTGTACATTTGCCTCACATAGAATTGACATTCAACATTCTCACCCCAGCTCTCTAATGCATCAATCAAGCCTTTCTGCCTATCACTCATGAATGACCAACTATGTGATTTGACTACAACATAAGCAATGTGAACATTGAGTTGTCTCCATAAATTTAAAATTAGTGTCAATATGCACCCTCCAAAATCTCATTTAAAAAAACAGCCATCTAGACCAATGACCCTCCTACACCCTACCATAACTCTTTATTTACAAGCACTAACAAACATAAACCCTTTGAAAGACCTATCATTCCCAAACATTTTTGTCTTCAATATATAGTGCTTCCAATTCAAAGTTTGGCAGTAGTAATCCATAAATTTATATTGTTCATTATTTATCCCTCTGATTGCTTCAAGGTGGCCCTTGTTCTATACTATTGTGTTGTAGTTACTGAAACCACGCAATATTTCTTCACCCAAGTCTCAAACGAAATAATTTTTCAACTCGGATCAAATCTGAATGTGTCTATGTATTTGTATGCAAAATAAGTTGAATTTGCATTCCTACTATTGAATATCATTGTACCGTCGTGCTCTAAATCCAAGGTGATCCTAGTCATCTTACAGTCAAACAAAAATCTGGCATAGACAACCCATTGAAAAGTTTTATAACGTCTACCTCTTACACGAATGCTATCATTGTTGACAAGTCTGATACTATTCCTTAATGGTCTTCTTTAGAATTAATTTACTTGCAAATCTCATACCTAATAAAAATAATAATGTCAATAAGTTAAAAATAGTACATATTATATAACAACATATATGTATATAATAGATTGGGGACCTCATGTATAACATTTCTAAAATGTTGGAGACATAATGTATCAGCATAGTATTTATCAGAAATGATGGTCTATAATATCAATTGATCTTTGAACACATTATCACTACTGTCTCTTTCATCTTTATAATCATTGTAGATACTATGTAGATCTTCTGAATTTTCATTATGACTTTGTTTATAATCCATGTTTGTGTCATCATTCCATGTGAAATGCAAATCAAATTTCACTTCAGATCTGGGTCAATTGAGGTTGGCTGCCTCTTGCTCATAGTCTGAGTCCGTTAATCATCTACCTCTATATTGTTAGTACCTAGATCAACACCAACAACATCATCTTCACCATAACTATTGATGGGAAAATAGTTTCATTGGATCTTTATTAACTTGCAAGAACAAACGACATGGCTCAAATTAATACTTACCATCCCACCATAAAACACCACACGAGAAAATTGATTTCAGCTAACCTCCACCTTGGTTCCAAACAAAAATCTGCAAAACGCAAAAGTCACATGCTCAGTAGTTGTAAAAAATGAATTCTAAACTAATTAGAACTCAATATACATGTACCAATGTTTAGAAGTGTAAGACATCTTCTAAACTTTACCAAAGTAAACATCTTAGTGCCCATATTTGCAGGGTTATAGTCCGTATGAACTTTCTCAAGTTTAATCAAATTTTGAGATACCATATCTCTAATAAAATACAGTCTAACATCTATAAGTTTAGTGTGTTCATAAAAAATAGGGTTCTTATACAAATGAATACCTGATTGACTATCAAAATATATAGTTACATTATCACTTAAAACACATAGTTCATTAAGTAAACATTTAACCCACATAGTTGTTACAACCCGCTTTAAATTAGTCAAAGTCAATAAATTTTTTGGTCAAGTCCAAGTCAAATAGTCAAAGTGAGACTTAAATTAAGTAAATAAATTTTTTGGGGCTATTTTGAAAAATATGGTTAATTAGGGATTTAAATTATTCAACAAGGAAGCTAGGGACTTAAGTTGCAATTTTGGTTGATTTGTAAAATGAAATTGGGACCTTTCCAGATAATTCTGCGTAGAGAGAGAGAGAGTGTGTGAGAGAGAGAGGGGGGGAGACGCAGAGAAAATAAAAGGAGAAAAGGAAAGGAAAGAAAAGAAAAGGAAGAAAAAGGAAAATGAGGAAGAAGAAGAAGAAGAAGAAGAAAGGGTCCGGCCGAAATCAACTTTTAAGGCTTGGGGTTGTCCATTTCCTTTGTAATTTCAAGAGGTAAGTAATAAATTTCTTATTTTAGAAATGAGGTTAAAAATTAGGGTTTTTGCTTATTGACTTCAATGTCAAAATTATGAAGGTTAAATGATTGTTTTGAGTTTAATGAGATAATTATTCAAGTTTAGTAAAGGATTTAATGGTTGAATTTTTAGGGTTCTTGAAACTAGTGGATTAAATTAAGATTTAAACAAGTTTAAGTTTATTAAGCCCATGTTAGTTTATTTCTTGTTCAAGAGGCTTGTTTTGGTGGAGTTATTTAAAGTTTAGCATACCCATGTATATAAGTTCAATTTTGGCCAATTATGAAATTAATTGAAAAGGAGATTTGGTATAAATGTGCATTCTTTTTCAATTATAAATTAAAGGGAGAATGGATTAGCCACTATAAGGTATTTTCTTGTGGATTTGAAAGATGTCCAGCCGTAGTACTTGGGAGTAAAGTGGGGGCCAGTTTGGCTAGTATGTTGAATGTGGATTTACTGTGAGCAAGAGATAATTAATTGAGACAACTTAAGTTTGATTTGAATTCCTATTTTAACTTTCAGGATGTGACATGGAGATTGGTCAGGCTTATAGTATTTGTGAAATTACAAAGATTGTAAATTGATTACTTGTAAAATGGAATGCGAGAAATATGTGATATTGAAATCTACTAGAAAAGTGCCCATGATTTTACCTATTCTAGTGCACTGAGGGGTCTTGGCTGTGTTCTATATTACACTGAGGGGTCTAATTGGTCGTGTACATATAGTTCATTGAGGGTCTTGATCATGTACTAGGGTGTATTATCAGAGGTCTTCATGACCCACTCTTATGCACAAAGGGGCTTTGGACCGTGTATAAGGTTGCTTATCTCAGAGGTCTTTAGGACCCACTTTTGTACACTGAGGGGCTTTGGAAGAATCATTCGATAGAAGAGGCTGCATGGAAGAATGAGGATTAGATGCGTGCTCAATTTTCTCAATTATTTCAAGCCTAGCCGATCGAATTTCGAGGACGATATTATTTGAAGGAGGTAAGATTGTTACGACTCGTTTTAAATTAGTCAAAGTCAAAATTTATTTAATCAAAGTCAATATAATTTTTGGGTCAAGTCTCAGTCAAATAGTCAAAGTTGGACTTATATTAAGTAAATAAATTGTTTGGGGGCTATTTTATAAAATATGGTTGTTTAAGGATTTAAATATCACTATATGTAAGTTGGAGACTTGGGTTGCAATCAGGTGTATTTTTTAAAATGAATTTGGGACTTTCTAGACAACTCGGCAGAGGGAGAGAGAACGCGGCAGAGGAGAGGAAAAACAAGGGAAAAAGAAAAGAAAGAAAAGGAAGAAAAAGGAAAAAGAAGAAGAGGAAGAAAGGTGCTAGCCGATTCATCAGGTAGTCGGAAAATTTAAGGTTTGGGTTCTTCAACTTCTCCATTTTCAAGAGATAAGCGAAAACCCACTTATTTTAGAAATGAGGTTAAATTTAGGGTTTTTACTTATGGACTTAAATATAAAATTTATGAAAGGAGAAAAGTTATTTTTAGTGACATGAGCTATATTTGCATGTTAAATGAAGGATTTAATTGATGAAATTTTAGGGTTCTTGACTTAGTGGGTTTAATTAGAGATTTAAACTATTGTAGGCATTTTAAGACTTGTATTGGTTTATTTATGTTATAAGTTTGGAATGGTGATTTTAGCAAACCCTAGAATTTCTATTTGGATCCTTTAAGCGAATGTAATATAAAGGAGACTATTTATGAGCCTTATGGAAGATTAGAATTGATTGAAAATGTTAAGGAGCATTATATGTTATTGAATTAATGGAAATGAGTTTCTAGCTTGATGACTTTACTATGAAAGTTAAAAAAATTATTATTGGTGGTGTGTAATCGACAGAGGTTAAAGCGAATAAGAAAAGTGGTAAATTAGAAAAAGGTTTAGATCAAGTGAGTAAAGGAATTTTGGAGAAGTTTTGCTTAAGTATGGGTAGATTTAGCTTAGTCATGCTTTTTAAATATTAATAATGCTTGGGATGGTTATTTATTTATTCGAGCAAATATATTTTATTCCAGGAGGTGACGAGGAGGTTGGTGTCGCGTACCGACCAACCAAGTCTAGTCAAGCAAACTCTGTGAGTGAAAAAATTTATTTTCAGAAAATAAGCATTTAATTATATTTTATTAATTTGTAAAGTTATATGAATTGTTTCATTATCTCAGTACTTCTAGTACATTATATAAATTGTAAAAAAGAAATTATTTTTCAAGTGTTGGACAAGTATGATTTTTAGTACAAGTTAGCTTTTATAAATGAGAATTTCAGTAAAGTTTATTTTAAAACCACCAAAAAGTACCCAAGTGATTTTACTTGCTCTGCACTGGTGTGAATTCGTTTCTACAGTGTATGACCAAATATGGTGAATTCGTTTCCATAGTGTATGACCAGATATGGTGATTTACCCGCTCTGCACTGGTGTGAATCTGTTTCCACAATGTATGACCAGATTATTAGAGGTCTTTAGGACCCACTCTCGTATACATATAGGCTTTGGGCTGTGTACCGAGGTGTTTAGCCCTTTGGGGGCAACTCTGTGCATGTATGACCAGATTTCAGATTTCAGATTATCAGTTATTCATGGTACCTTTTCGATGTAATAATTATAGATTTCAGATTTCAGACATTAGATTTTAGATAATAGATTATGCAGTTTCAGACTTTAAATTACGGCTTACAGTTTAATCAGATTACGTTTTGTTTGAAAACTACATTTATACTAGCATTTCTCAGTTTCTTTATGCTTGCAGTTATTTTACTTATAAAAGAATATGGAATTCTTAATTTTTACTGCTTAAGAGTATTACACAAAATTCTGAATTTTAGTAAATATTTTAAACAGGAAAAAGTATAATTATTTACAAACTCTCCACTCATTGAGTTACAAACTCACGTATTTCGTCACTCTTTTTCTTATTAGGACGCAATTGAGCTATTTGAGCAACTTTTGGAAGATTTTGCAACAGCCACAGCCACTTGATTTAGTGATTTGTATGATCACATTTTGTTAAGCATGTCATTATCATACAATTGTCTCATGTCCACTAGTTTTAGTATATTTCATTTTGATATTGTTGTGGCATGTAGAAGTTAGAGGGGCTTGCCGCCTTTTGATGTAATTATTACATATTTGGGCTGTTTTGTAAATGATAGTAGAATTGATCGAGTTGGCTATACTTTATTTTTGATTGGTTCATATTTGGGTCAGGTGGACCCCAATTGATTTTGTATATATATTGTGTTCAAGAAATTTGTTGCTTTTCAGGTTTGGTTTAATTCAATTTACAAGGAAAACTCTGCCAAAATTTTTATAAAATATTTTTAGTCAAAGAAGAGTCAATAAGTTATAAAAAAGTCTAAGTAGCCTTAATGGTGGGTTCGGCATCCTGTTGGCATCCATCATCGGTGCACGGCACGTCTTGGGTCCACTAGGGTGATTCAGGACGATTCTTGTTAAGTTAGTATCAGAGCATGGTCACATGTCTATAGACTTGCATTGCATGCATCATAAACTTGTTTTAAGACACAAATTTCCCATTTTATAGGTCATGGATCATAAACTTGTTTTAAGACACAAATTTCCCATTTTATAGGTCATGGCTCGTGGCGGAAGGACAAGCAGACTCCCAAATAGAGTGCCTCAAACTCAAAATGCTCATGATGAAGAAGATAGTAGAGAGGCCAGTAGAGCTGATGAGTCAATTTATCAAACTGCTCAAAACTCAAGACATAGAAATAAGGCTGCAAATGACCCCTATACCAATAGACTTGCTGAAACTCTTGATGCTTTATTGCAAAGGCAGCAAAATGCAGATAGGTTCAGTGTTGAGCGAGCAAAGAGGTTGGGAGCAAGAGTTTTTAATGGTAAGGGTGACCCTTCAGATGCAGATAATTGGATGACCCAGTTAGAGAGAGTTTTCGAAGTCATGGAGTAACCAGAGGAAAAGAAAATGTGCTTGGCTACTTTCTTACTGGTGGAAGTGGCGTATGATTGGTGGTTGACAATTCAAAGTCGATATGCAGACCCCAGTGTTATTACTTGGGTAGATTTCAAGGATGTTTTTAATAAATCATACTACCCTCAAGCCTATAAAGATGCCAAACATGATGAGTTCTTGCATTTAGTTCAAGTGTCTTTGACAGTAGTTGAATATCAGAAGAGGTTTATGGAGCTATCAAAATACGCTGCATTGTTGATAGATAATGAAGCTGACAGGTGAAGGAGGTTTGAAAGTGGGTTGAGGAGTGAGATTAGGGTAGCGGTGACAGGTGGAAATTATAAAGACTTTGGCAAACTTGTTGAAGCTGTTTTGAGAGTTGAGAAGTGCATTTTAGATACACGGGGTCACAAAGAGCAGATGACAGTTAGAGGCAGTATTAGTCAGTCAGGGACTTGGACTTCTAGGGACACGTCGTCTCTGAAGAATAGACTTGGCTTTTGGTCGGGTGTCACCAATACCGGCAGTTTCAAGACCAAGTCTACATGGGGCTAGAGTTCAAGGTCCAGCCATGGTTTAGTCTAACTGTCAGCATATCGTCGCTCTCATACTCAGGGTTCTTTTCAGAGTCCAAGTCAGAGACCAGCTACTTCTATACATGATGAAAGTTCTAGTCATGCTAGGTTTCCACAGTGTCAGTTGTGTGGGAGATTCTATCCAGGTAAGTACCTTAGAAGAGCTGATGTTTTCTATCAGTGTGGTCAGGTCGGGCTCATGAAGAGAGACTGTTCAGATCGACCTCAGGGAAGTGGTGCACCTCAGGTGCAGTCATGTGTTAGTGCTGCTAGGCAGGCTCAAAATCAAAATCATAATACTAAAGTAAGTAGAGCATGTATGTCCAATGGAGCACAGGCAAACATTTCTAGCAGTAGTGGTGTTCGACAGAAGGACCAAGCAGGACGTCCCAGGACCCAAGGGAGATTTTTTGCAGTGACTCAGCTGGATGGTGAGGAGTCAACAGATGTAGTCATGGGTACGTTGTCTATTTTTGGCAGGAATGCTCGTTGTTTAATTGATTCAGGTGCTACACATTCATTTGTTTCTTATGCATTTGCTATCTATGCGGATTGTATGTTGGAACCATTAGACAGTGACCTAGTATTAGCGACACCAGTAAGAGATTCACTTTCAACTAACAGTGTGTATAAGGATTGTGTGATTAAAGAGAATGATTAGTAGTTGAAGGCTAATTTGATTTCTCTCGATATTCATGACTTTGATGTTATTTTGGGCATGGACTTCTTAGCTGCAAATCGTGCTTCAGTTGATTGCTTTTGCAAAGAAGTTGTGTTCCGAAGGCCAAGAGAGCCTGAAATTGTTCTTAGTGATGAATGGAGAATTTTACCGTCTTGTTTAATATCTGTACTTGATGCTAGGAAATTTCTTAAAAATGGGTGTTAAGCATATTTGACTTATGTAATTGACAGTCATATTACTAAGCTGAAATTGGATGATATTCCTATTGTACAGGATTTTCCTGATGTATTTCTAGAAGATCTTCCTGGATTACCACCAGATAGAGAAATCGGGTTCACTATTGATTTGATTCCAGGGACAACTCCTATCTCTCAGGCACATTACAGAATGGCTCCAGTAGAGCTAAAAGAATTGAAAGTGCAGTTGCAAGAACTAGTCGATAAGGGTTTTATTAGACACAGTGTATCTCCATCGAGAGCACCAGTCTTGTTTGTGAAGAAGAAAGATGGCACAATGAGATTATGTATCGACTATAGGCAGTTGAACAAAGTGACAATTCGCAATAAGTACCATCTACTTCGTATTGATGACTTGTTCGATCAACTTCGGGGTGCTACTATATTTTCTAAGATCGACTTGCGTTTAGGGTATCATCAACTTAAAATCATAGATGTCGATGTACCAAAGACTGCTTTCAAGTCTCGGTATGGACATTATGAGTTCTTTGTGATGCTATTCGGTCTAACTAAGGCTATAGCAGCATTTATGGATTTGATGACCATGGTGCTTCATCCATACTTGGATAGATTTGTGATTGCCTTTATTGATGATGTATTAGTTTATTCTCGCAGTCATGAGGAACATGTCGAGCATTTGAAGACTATTTTACAGACTTTGCGAGATAAACAGTTGTATGCTAAGTTCAGTAAATGTGAATTCTAACTTGACAAAGTGGTATTTATGGGTCATGTCATTTCAGTAGAAGGCATTTATGTAGATCCCATCAAGACCGACCCAGTAATGAAATGGGAATGTCCTACAAATGTAACAGAAGTTTGGAGTTTTCTTGGTCTGGCAGGTTATTATTGTCGGTTCGTAAAAGGATTCTCCAAAATTGCTCTTCATTTGACTAGTCTAACTCAAAAGAACTCTAAATTCGTGTGGAGTAAAGAATGTGATAAGATCTTTCGAGAACTGAAGAACAAACTAGTTTCTGTTCCCATACTTATTCTTCCATCTCCAGGTGAAGAGTTCGTGATTTATAGTGATGCTACTTGACAGGGCTTAGGTTGTGTGCTGATGCAGAATGGAAAAGTTATAGCTTATGCTTTAAGACAATTGAAGAATCATGAGTTAAACTACCCAACACGTGACTTAGAGTTGGCTACAGTGGTGTTGGCATTGAAGATTTGGAGGCAATACCTATATGGTGAGAAATGTCAGATATTCACAGATCACAAAAGTTTGAAGTACAATTTTGATCAAAAGAAACTGAATTTGAGGCAAATGAGATAGTTAGAATTGATAAAGGATTATGATTGCAGAATTGATTATCATCCAGGGAAAGCTAATGTAGTTGTTGATGCTCTTAGTAGAAAGACTAGCAGTTCTTCATCTCAATCCAGTGCAGTATGTACTTCTATGTTTTGTGAGTTCAAAAAACTACATGCCCAGTTGTCAGCTACTACCTCGGGAGCAGTTTTAGCTCATTTTCAGGTGAGACCTACTTTGATTGACAGGATTAGATAAGCTCAATCTCATGATCTAACACTTAGATTATTGAAAGTAGAGGTTAGTACTGGTTTGTGGACAGATTATGCAATTCGAGATGATGGTGCTTTGGTTATGGGAAGTCGATTGTGTGTTCATGACGTTTTAGAATTGAAGAAAGAAATTTTAGAAAAGGCACACAGTTTAGCTTATGCGATGTACCCAGGTAGTACTAAAATATACCACATATTGAAAGAGCATTTCTGATATGAAGATGGAAATAGCGAAGTTTGTATCCAAATGTCTCATTTGTCAGCAGGTAAAGCCAATTCGTTAGAAGGTAGTTGGACTTTTGCAACCATTGCTTATTCCAAAATGGAAATGGGAGCATATTACTATGGCCTTTTTGTTCGGCCTTCCTTGTACTCATAATGGTCATGATGATTTTTGGGTTATTGTGGATCGTTTGACCAAGGTTGTGACGTTCTTATCGATCAAAGCTACTTACACTTTAAACAAGTTGGCAAAGTTGTATGTAAATGAGATAGTCATCTTATACGGTGCTCTAGTGTCTATTGTGTCAGATAGAGATCCGCATTTTACATCTAAATTCTGGCCTAGTTTGCAGGAAGCTATGGGCACTAAGCTACATTTCAGCACAGCTTTTCACCTTCAGACAGATGGTCAATCAGAGAGAACCATACAGACTCTAGAGGATATGGTTGCGCGTTTGTGTTCTACAGTTCAAAGGTAACTAGGATACCCATTTGTCTTTGATGGTGTTTTCTTATAATAACAGTTACCATTCTAGTATTGAGATGGCTCCTTTTGAAGCACTATACGGCAGAAAATGCAGAACACTAGTTTGCTGGAATGAAGTTGGGGAAAGAAATTTAGTAGGTCCTGAAATGGTTCAAATTACTTCGGAGAATGTAAAAGTGATTAAAGAAAAATTGGAGGTAGCACGAGATAGGCAGAAGAGCTATGCAGATAGAAGGAGAAGAGATCTTGAATTCAAAGTTGGGAATAAAGTTTTCCTAAAATTATCTCCATGGAAGGGTGTTTTGAGATTTGGCAAGCGGAAAAAGTTAAGTCCTCGATATATTGGGCCTTATGAAATTATTGAGCAGATTGGGCCAGTTGCTTATCGGTTAGCCTTGCCAGTTGAGTTATCTAGGATTCACGATGTGTTCCATGTCTCTATGCTTCGGAAGTATATTCCAGATCTTTCACATATTTTGGAATCTCAGCATGTGGAATTGAAGAAAAACTTGACCTATGAAGAAGATCTTAGACAGAAATGAGCAAGTTCAGCGGAACAAGATTGTTTTGTTAGTTAAGGTCCTTTGGAAGAATCATTCAATAGAAGAGGCTACATGGGAGAATGAGGATCAGATGCGTGCTCAATTTCCTCAATTATTTCAAGCCTAGCTGATCGAATTTCGAGGACGAAATTCTTTGAATGTGGTAAGATTGTTACGACTCGTTTTAAATTAGTCAAAGTCAAAATAATTTTTGGGTCAAGTATAAGTCAAATAGTCAAAGTTGGACTCAAATTAAGTAAATAAATTGTTTGGAGGCTATTTTATAAAATATGGTTGTTTAAGGATTTAAATATCACTATATGTAAGTTGGGGACTTGGGTTGCAATTAGGTGTATTTTTTAAAATGAATTTGGGACTTTCTAGAGAACTCGGCAGAGGGAGAGAGAACGTGGCAAAGGAGAGGAAAAACAAGAGAAAAAGAAAAGAAAGAAAAGGAAGAAAAAGGAAAAAGAAAAAGAGGAAGAAAGGTGCCAGCCGATTCATCAGGTAAAAAATTTAAGGTTTGGATTCTTCAACTTCTCCATTTTCAAGAGGTAAGCGAAAACCCACTTATTTTAGAAATGAGGTTAAATATTAGAGTTTTTACTTATGGACTTAAATATAAAATTTATGAAAGGAGACAAGTTATTTTTAGTGACATGAGCTATATTTGCATATTAAATGAAGGATTTAATTGATGAAATTTTAGGGTTCTTGACTTAGTAGGTTTAATTAGAGATTTAAGCTATTTTAAGTATTTTAAGACTTGTATTGGTTTATTTATGTTATAAGTTGGGAATGGTGATTTTAACAAACTCTAGAATTTCTATTTGGGTCCTTTAAGCGAATGTAATATAAAGGAGACTATTTATGAGCCTTATGAAAGACTATAATTGATTGAGAATGTTAAGTGAGAATGTTAAGGAGCATTATATGTTATTGAATTAATGGAAATGAGTTTCTAGCTTGATGACTTTATTATGAAAGTTAGAAAATTATTATTGGTGGTGTGTAATCGATAGAGGTTAAAGCGAAGAAGAAAAGCGGTAAATTAGAAAAAGGTTTAGATCAAGTGAGTAAAAGAATTTTGGAGAAGTTTTGCTTAAGTATGGGTAGATTTAGCTTAGTCTTGCTTTTTAAACATTAATGTTTCTTGGGATGGTTATTTATTTATTCGAGCAAATATATTTTATTTCAGGAGGTGACGAGGAGGTTGGTGTCGCATAACGACCAACCTAGTCTAGTCAGGCAAACTCTGTGAGTGGAAAATTTTATTTTCAGAAACAAGCATTTAATTATATTATATTAATTCGTAAAGTTATTTGAATTGTTTCATTATCTCAGTGCTTCTAGTACATTATATAAATTGTAAAAAAAGAATTATTTTTCAAATGTTGGACAAGCATGATTTTTAGTACAAGTTAGCTTTTCTAAATGAGAATTTGAGTAAAGTTAATTTTAAAACCACCAAAAAGTACCCAAGTGATTTTACTCGCTCTACACTGGTGTGAATTCGTTTCTATAGTGTATGACTAGATATGGTGATTTTACCTGCTCTGCACTGGTGTGAATTCGTTTCCACAGTGTATGTCTAGATTGGTGATTTACCCGCTCTGCACTGGTGTGAATCTGTTTCCAGTGTATAACCAGATTATTAGAGGTCTTTGGGACCCACTCTCGTACACATATAGGGTTTGGGCCGTGTACCGGGGTGTTTAGCCCTTTGGGGGTAGCTCTGCGCACGTATGACCAGATTTCAGATTACATATTACATATTATTAGTTATTCAGAGTACCTTTTTGGTATAGTAATTATAGATTTCAAATTTCATACATTAGATTTCAGATAATAGATCATGCAATTTCAGACTTTAAATTACGGCTTACACTTTATTCAGATTACATTTTGTTTGAAAACTACATTTATACTAGTATTTCTCAGTTTCTCTATGCTTGCAGTTATTTTACTTATAAAAGAATAAGGAATTCTTAATCTTTACTGCTTAAGAGTATTATAGAAAATTCAGAATTTCGGTAAATATTTTAAACAGGAAAAAGTATAATTATTTGCAAACTCTCCACTCACTAAGTTATAAGCTCACGTATTTCGTCACTATTTTTCTTATTAGGTCGCAATTGAGCTATTTGAGCAGCTTTTGGGAGATTATGCAAGAGCCACATCCACTTGATCTAGTTATTTGTATGATTACATTTTGTTAAGAATGTCATTATCATACAATTGTATCATGTCCACTAGTTTTAGTATATTTCATTTTGATATTGTTGTGGTATGTAGAAGTTAGAGGGGCTTGCCGCCTTTTGATGTAATTATTATATATTTGGGAAGTTTTGTAAATGATAGTAGAATTGATCAAGTTGGCTATACTTTATTTTTGATTGGTTCATATTTGGGTCAGGTAGACTCCAATTGATTTTGTATATATATATCGTGTTTGAGAAATTTGTTGATTTTCAGGTTTGATTTAGTTCAATTTACAAGAGAAACTCTACCAAAATTTTTATAAAATATTTTTAGTCAAAGAAGAGTCAATAAGTTATAGAAAAGTCTAAGTTTCCTTAATGGTGGGTCCGTCATCCAGTTGGCATCCATCATCGGCGCACGCCACGTATTGGGTCGACTAGGGTGATCCAGGACGGGTTGTGTCAATTTTTGTCTGAATCTGATCATTTCCGGTATGGATGCTTTGTTCATTTCTAAAGAAATTGTGCGGATCCACCTTTGTCTTAATCTTTACCAATCTATTGAAATTTTCCTTGAAATACTTGATCCCATAAACTGCACCTTCCAAGTAACTATTTCTCCCATTGTGGTTAATCCCCAAATCAAGATCCCTGTAATTCAGAAATGCTTCCCTTGGCAACTTGGAGACGAAAGGAGTCATATAAGCATACAACTTTCTTGTCAAATTTATGTATTCTTCAGCGGCCTCGACCTCATTTTCATTCCAGTTTGTTGCATACTAAAGCTTGGCTAGATTTCCAGCTCTATGTGGAAAAGGCTTTTCTGATGGTGGAATCTCAGCCATTCTTCCTCCATAATTATTGAATGTAAGCATTACTGATTCCAGTTCTATCATTCTCTTGAATATGAACTCTAAACCCTGTTTTGGAATAGGGTTTTTTAAGTAATCATATTTTCTTTTCAGGTGGGTTAGTACTTGAGGAACCCTACTGAGAAGAAAGATAGCCGGAGTTTCGGCTCGGAAGTTTGTCCAGAATAGGATAGATTCAATCCAACTCATTTCAGTACAGTCAGATTGTTTCAATCCCAGATCAAGAAAAGTTTCATTCATGAGGGAGAGAAGTTTTTCGGAATCTTCGAGGAACAAGGTCAAGAATGTTGCTCTGTTAGTTTTCTTTCCAGTTCGGACACATCAAGTGTCATTCTGACGAAGATTTCTTTAGGTAACTTGTCTACAACTTGCTGGTAACTGTAAACGATATTCGTCAAGTTTTCCTCGTAAGTTCTTGTGACTCGAAAAACAGTAACCGTAGAGGAGACTCGGACAAGCTTGATTTTGTATGCTAGAACAACTCCAAAGCTGGATCCACCACCTTCAGTAATTGCCCTGAACAAATCCTCTCCCATTGATGCACGATCAAGAAACCGGCCATTAATGTCAATTATTTGTGCATCAATGATGTTGTCAACGGAGAGACCGTATTTTCACATCACGTTACCGTATCCACCGCCGCTGAAATGGCCGCCAACGCCGACTGTCGGACAAACTCCAGCGTGAAACAAGTATGTATTAAGTGTACTAATAACAAAACTAATTTAAGTTCATACCTCGATAATGCTACGTAACTGTGCCCGCTGCTCCTCTGGAACCTCTGTCCATGAAGGGTAGCACGGGGGCACAGTGAATCTCACTTGGTTCCCAACCAAGCGCGTGAAGTACTTCGCGTTATTTCCGATCGGCTGCATTGTGCGTTCGAGAGTGTCGAACGCGATAGGAAGTGGCATCTTCCCGTTAGCCTGCCAAACCATCTCAAGGTTGATGTCTCGAGAGATACCCCGTCACTTTGGCGGGGGTGCTAAAAATGAAAAAATTGTAAATTGTATTGATCATATGATTTTCAACGATATATATAAAATAATAAATAATTACAATTTGAACGAAAAGTCTTACCAGACTCGCAGGCCAAAGGGAGCTTGTGAGATGGCTACTGTAGAGGATCTCCTACACCATCACCTCTGTTCGACATCACGTCAGCCATATTAACACATGACATAATTGCGAACATCACGTCAGCCATACTAACTTTGAATGTATTATATTTTATTTCCAATTGGTCCCTAAACTTATTTTATTGCAAAGAAATCCCTAAACTTTGAATTTATGGAAAAAATTTGAAGTTATTATATTTTATTTTAAATTGGTCCCTAAACTTATTTTATTGCAAATAAGTCCCTAAACTTTAATTTATGGCAAAATTTTGAATTTATTATATTTTATATCAAATTGGTCCCCAAACTTATTTTATTGCAAATAAGTCCCTAAACTTTAAATTTATGGGAAAATTTGAATGCATTATATTTTATTTCATTTTGGTCCCTAGCTTATTTTATTGTAAAGAAGTCCCTAAACTTTGAATTTATGGAAAATTTGAATTAATTATATTTTATTTCAATCCTAAACTTATTTTATTGCAAAGAAGTCCCTAAATTTTGAATTGATGGGAAATTTTGAATTTATTATATTTTATTTGAAATTGGTCCCTAAATTTAATCTATTGCAAATAAGTCCCTAAATTTTGAATTTATGGAAAATTTTGAATTTATTATATTTTATTTCAAATTAGTCCCTAAACTTATTTTATTGTAAAGAAGTCCCTAAACCTTGAATGTATGGAAAATTTTGAAGTTATTATATTTTATTTCAAGTTGGTCCCTAAACTTTAATTTATGGCAAAATTTTGAATTTATTATATTTTATTTCTAATTGGTCCTAAACTTATTTTATTGCAAATAAGTCCCTAAACTTTAAATTTATGGAAAAATTTGAATGCATTATATTTCATTTCACTTTGGTCCCTAAACTTATTTTATTGCAAAGAAGTCCCTAAACTTTGAATTAATGGGAGACTTTGAAATTATTATATTTAATTTCAAATTGGTCCCGACAATTATTTTATTGCAAATAAGTCCCTGAACTATAAATTTATGGGAAATTTTGAATTTATTATATTTAATTTCAAATTGGTCCCTAAAATTATTTTATTGCAAATAAGTCCTTGAACTTTGAATTTATGGGAAAATTTGAATTTATTACATTTTATTTTAAATTGGTCCCTAAACTTATTTTATTGCAAATAAGTCCCTGAACTTTGAATTTATGGAAAATTTGAATTTATTATATTTTATTTCAAATTGGTCCCTAAACTTATTTTATTACAAATAAGTCACTAAACTTTGAATTTATTGGACAAATAAGTCCCTCGGCGGACATCTCGCCGTATGGTCGGCTCGGTTCATGCGCTTTTAAATGATTATGCGCCTTGAGTTTGTAATCGCAATAACGATCGACTGCCAGACGATCTACTGCGGCACATACTGTCCGGTACTCGTTGGGCGACCGATCGTCCTGTAGATCGAAGTAGCTCTGCAAGAGTGAAAAAAAAATACGTTAATGTAGAAGTCGTGAAACAAGTATTTATTAAGTGTACTAATAACAAAACTAATTTAAGTTCATACCTCGATAATGCTACGTAAATGTGCCCGCTGCTCCTCTGGAACCTCTGTCCATGAAGGGTAGCACGGGGGCACGGTGAATCTCACTTGGTTCCCAACCAAGTGCGTGAAGTGCTTCACGTTATTCTCGATCGGCTGCATTGTGCGTTCGACATTGTCGAACGCGATAGGAAGTGACATCTTCCCGTTAACCTGCCAAACCATCTCAAAGTTGATGTCTCGAGAGATACCCCGTCGCTTTGGCGAGGGTGCTAAAAATGAAAAAATTGTTGTATTGATCATACGATTTTCAACGATATGTATATAATAATAAATAATTACAATTTGAACGAAAAATCTTACCAGACTCGCAGGCCGAAGGAAGCCTGTGAGATGGCTGCTGTAAAGGATTTCCTGCACTATCACCTCCGTGCGACATCACGTCAGCCATACTAACACATGACATAATTACGAACATCACGTCAACCATACTAACTTTGAATGTACTATATTTTATTTCCAATTGGTCCCTAAAATTATTTTATTGCAAAGAAATCCCTAAACTTTGAATTTATGGAAAAAATTTGAAGTTATTATATTTTATTTTAAATTGGTCCCTAAACTTATTTTATTGCAAATAAGTCCCTAAACTTTAATTTATGGCAAAATTTTGAATTTATTATATTTTATTTCAAATTAGTCCCTAAACTTATTTTATTGCAAATAAGTCCCTAAACTTTAAATTTATGGGAAAATTTGAATGCATTATATTTTATTTCACTTTGGTCCCTAAGCTTATTTTATTGCAAAGAAGTCCCTAAACTTTGAATTTATGGAAAAATTTGAATTAATTATATTTTATTCCAAATTGGTCCCTAAACTTATTTTATTACAAATAAGTCCCTTAACTTTGAATTTAGAGGGCAATTTGAATTTATTATATTTTATTTCCAATTGGTTCCTAAACTTATTTTATTGCAAATAAGTCCCTGAACTTTGAATTTATGAAAAATTATGAAATTATTATATTTAATTTCAAATTAGTCCCTAAACTTATTTTATTATAAATAAGTCCCTAAACTTTGAATTTAACAATTTAACGATTTAACGATCCCTAACATTTATTTTAGTGATGAATTAGCCCCTACAATTAGTTTATTACACACGATGATAACCCAAGAATAACTAACCAAGAGGGGGTAAATTGGTTTTCTCAAACTTTTTCGAAAAATATTCTCAAAAATGATATTTAAGGAATAAAAAATGATTCACACAAATATAAGCAAAAGTAAATAAAAGAGAAGAGAGAGTGCAAACGATTTTTATGGAGGTTCGATCCAACCAATGATCTACGTCCCTTGTTACCAAGCTCTCCAATACGAGCACGTCCTTTCCACTATTTTGATTGACTTATGGTGCAATCCAAACCCTTACAATGTATCCGGTGACTTACAAACAAGGAGCACCGATCCTTATACAATATTGAGCTTTCCAAGGGACCTCAATATGACCCAAATATACAAAGAGATTGATTTGAGTATTTCTCTCTAGATGAATGATAGATACAAGTTTAGTTCTAAGAGAGACTAACACTTTAATGAATAGCAATGAATGAGGAAAGCTCAAGTGTTAGAAGAAAACTTTGTTGAGAAAGATGAATCAAAGGTTTGATTTAATCAAACAAAGTTTTTCAATAAGTGATATTGAAGATATAAATGCAATGAAGCTTTGAATGAAGTATTTCAATATGATTCTCTCTATAAATGCTCTTGTAAGTGTTGTTTTATGATAATAAATGAAGTGGTATTTATAGAGATGAATTTTCGTCACTTTCTGCCCAAACGGATGACCAAACGGTCGACCGGTCAGATTGGTCAGAACTAGCCGTTGAATTGCAAAAAGTCAGAACGGACACTTTTTGAAAAGATACGCTCAGACGATCGACCGGTTCATCCGGTTTACCAAACGGATGATCCGTTTCCACAATTTTGAAAATCTGATTTTTGGCTTTGATAAAACTAATTTTTATGCAAGTGATAAAAATTATATTTTGAGCTTTCGTTCATTTAATTGCTAAGGATTAAAGAGTTAATACCTTTACAATTTTATCTAAAATTCTATTCTTCAATCTTGATCTTCGAATCTTGAAATTCAGCGGATCTTGAGATGCTTGAACTCTTGTATTGATTTTGACTTTGAACTTGACATTGCATGAGAGTTCGATTTGTAGTGCTTTGAATTTTGCTTGAAAATAAAATGTTAGAAAACATAACCAATTTGTTTGTAATAATCAAAACATTAAGATTTAAAGTTAACCATAGGTCAACAATTTCCCCCTTTTTGATTATGACAAACAATGTGAGAACATAGGATAATAAGATACAATAAAGCATATATATTCCCCCTTTCTTTTTCAAGTAAACATTGATGAATTTGTATCACATTATATCATTTTCATTTGATTTGCCAAATTTTATCATATATGTCAAATCACCAAGTTGATTGTCAAATAATATCAAATTTTCATCATAATATAGAACAAATTTCAAGTCCATCTCACATCACAAATATTCCCCCTTTTGACATAAGCAAAAAGACATAATCGAAACATTTAAGGTAAAAACAAAATTATTGGCAAAAGTTGTAATATGTCATCCATTAAGGTAAAGACAAGCAAAGTTCAAGATGGCATAAAAGAGATACATAAACAGTGATTGTTTGCAAAACAAAATGACAAAAAAATATATATATATATATATATATATAATCTAGATCTCCGGTGGAGGAGGTGGAGGAAATCCGGTGCCGAGACGGGAGTGGAGAGCATGAAGCAAGGACGTGATGCCGTCTACCGAAGTTTGTAGTCCACCAATCGTAGTTTGAATGCTAGCCGCCGTATGTTGTAGGTCACTCACGGCATGTTGTAGGTCATCGACGGTAGATGCAAGTGAATCAATCCGGCCATTAAGAAGATTAAATTGGTCTTCGTTGAAGCCGGAGGTGGAGGACGACGGCCTTTGAGATGATCGGGGTCGCCGCGGAGGCAGAGCATCTTCGGCATTACCACTTTCGTCCATTTCTTCCTCATCCTCAAATGGCAAAGTCGAGGGATCAGACTCATCGTCAAATCCCTTGGATTTTGCCACCCATTGCCCATTTTCCTTGACGATTTTCATACGGCGAAGGGTAAGAATATTTATGGTGTCGGTGGGTTTGGGAAGAGTGGCAGCCGAGTTACGGAAGGAAACTTCAAAATGTTGAAAAATCTTAGTGAGAAACATTCCGTAGGGAAGTCCCTTAGGCCTAGTGCCGCTAAGGATGGATGACATGTGTTGGATCATTATGTATGGAAAATCAAGTTTACGCCCACGGAGGATAGAGTCGAGAAGAAAAACATCATAGTGATTAACCTCATCTAAGTGGCCTTTACGAGGAACAATAATATGTGCGATGATGTTATGGAGGACACGACACGGAAGAGTAAGTTGGTTCGTGCGAAGACGTACGGCAGCTTCAAATTGCTTGCCGGTGACATGACAACAAGCCTCGATTGGGTCATATTCTTGAGTATGAGGAATTGTTTTTGTGGTATACATGCGAATACCGCCTTCCTCAAGATGAAGAAGTGATCAAATTAAGTCTTGAGTGATTCGTATTTGTTTATTTCGAACTAGACAAGAAATTTCTGACCTTGGAGAGGAAGACATATTTTTATAGAAATCTTTGACAATGGAAGGGTAAACTTTGTCATTCAACGTGAGAATGCTAACCCAACCCATACCTATGAAAAGATCCTCTATATGAAAGGAAGGGGCTTCAAAAGTAAAAGAGGCAAGGTCTACGTTCTTACCAATGAGGACGGGACATTTGGCAATCCGAATTTCCGAGGGAGAATCCTCTTCTTCAGATGATGGAGTAGGTTGCCTATCCCTCCTAGGACGTTTGGCTACCATTTTCATTCGAGGCATGGTGTTGAAAACGGAGGAGTTGAATCTAGGGCTTAGAGATCGTCCGTTTGGGTGGAATGGGTAGAATTTATGGACAAAAATTGGGGATCTTTCGGTTTTTGGTGTAAAAAAGATATGGGTTTTCTGATTTTGAGTGTAAATTGGAAAGATTTTAGGAGGATTGGTGAATGGGAAGAGATTGGGAGTGAAAACCGTAAGTTCGCGCGAAGTTGGAATGAATAAATTTGAAAAATTTCTAACTTAAAACCCTGATTTCCGCTAATACGGACGACCGGAACACTAAAACGGTCGACCGTTTGGACTGAATTTTTGATGTTCAAATTATCTATTCAGACGGATGATCAGACGGATGATATACGGTTGTCCGTTCAAATGAAACGGTTGACCGTTTGAAAATTTTAATTTTTGAGAAAATCTCTGGTTAGACGGATGATCAAACGGATTTGAACAATTGTTCATCCGTTTGACATGAAACGGACGTCCGTTTTAATAAACGGTCGTCCGTTTGGACTGGTTTGTCAAAATTTTTGTAAAAATCAATGATTTGATCCTTTGACAAATGATTTTACAACATTTTTGTCATATAAAATGCAATCAATCATAGGAAAAATAAAGATTTAGCCACATATTTCACATTCATCAATTATACCTAAACTTCGTCGAATGTAAGAAAATCTTTCGAGTGCTAAAGGTTTTGTGAGAATATCGGCCAATTGTTTTTTGGTGTTTACAAACTCCAAAGATATATCTCCCTTTTGTGCATGGTCTCGTAAAAAGTGATGTCTAATTTCAATGTGTTTGGTACGAGAATGCAAAACGGGATTTTTAGATAAGTTGATCGCACTTGTATTATCACACATAATAGGAACTTTTTCAAATGAAATGTGATAATCATTTATAGTTTACTTCATCTATAGGATTTGAGCACAACAACTAGCGGTGGAGATATACTCGGCTTCAGCGGTTGACAAGGCAACGGAATTTTGTTTCTTACTAAACCATGAAACTAAAGTAAAACCTAGAAAATGGCACGTTCCACTAGTACTTTTACGATCAATTGTGCAACCGGCCCAATCGGCATCCGAAAAGCTAAGTAAATCAAAATGAGTTTCTTTGGGATACCAAAGACCTAAAGATCTAGTTCCACTAAGATAACGGAAAATACGTTTTACGGCACTAAGATGGGAATTCTTAGGATTAGATTGATATCTAGCACATAAGCATACACTAAATATAATATCGGGTCTACTAGCGGTTAAATAAAGAAGAGATCCGATCATACCTCGATATTTTGTTACATAAACAGAAGTACCTTGCTCGTCTTTATTTAGTTTGATTGATAAGCTCATTGGAGTGTTCATTGGCTTCAACTCTTCCATTTCAAACTTTTTGAGCGTATCCAAGATATACTTAGTTTGACTAATGAATATTCCATCATTGGTTTGTTTGATTTGGAGACTAAGAAAGAACTTGAGTTCACCCATCATACTCATCTCAAATTCCCTACTCATGCACTTAGAAAATTCTTCACATAGGAAAATGTTAGTAGCACCAAAAATGATATCGTCAACATAAATTTGAACAACTATCATATCATTCTTTTTGGTTTTTATAAATAATGTTGTATCCGCTTTACCCATTAAAAAATCATTTGATAAGAGAAATTTACTTAATCTCTCATACCAAGCTCTAGGAGCTTGTTTTAAACCATAGAGAGCTTTTCTAAGTTTGAAAACTTTGTCCGGATACTTATGATTTTTAAAACCGGGTGGTTGCTCAACAAAGACTTCTTCTTGAATGACTCCATTCAAAAATCCACTTTTGACATCCATTTGAAAGTGAGTAAAATTCTTATGACATGCAAAAGCAAGAAGCATACGAATTGACTCTAATCTAGCAACCGGGGCAAAAGTTTCTTCGAAATCGATACCTTCTTCTTGATTGTAACCTCGAGCCACTAATCCAGCTTTGTTACGCACAATTATACCATTTTCATCTCGTTTGTTTCGAAAAACCCATTTTGTGCCAATTACGGTTTGTGAATTTGGTCTAGCAACTAAATCCCAAACATGATTTCTTTCAAATTGATTTAGTTCTTCTTGCATAGCTAGAATCCAAAATTCATCAAACTCGGCTTCTTTAAAATTCTTTGGCTCGATTTGTGAAAGAAATGCACAATTGTTATGAAAATTTCTAAAAGTATTTCTTGTACTTACCCCTTTTGATGGATCACCAATGATGAGATCTTTTGGATGAGAGGGAACAAACCTCCATTCTTTTGGTAATGATGAAGTGTTGAGATCTTCATGAGGTTCTTCTTCATTTTGTTGCATAATTGTTTCCTCCTCATGTTGAATTTCAATGTTATTTGGATTCCCTTTGTCTTGATTTTGAACGCTTAGTTGCTCAAATGGGATTTCCAAATCTTCATCATGAATGACTTTTTCTTGCCCAATTGAGTTAGTTTCATCAAAAACAACATGCATGGATTCTTCAACTACTAAAGTCCTTTTGTTGAAAACTCTAAAAGCTTTGCTAGTAGATGAATATCCAAGAAAAATTCCAATATCGGATTTTGGATCAAATTTTCCCAAGTTTTCTTTTGTGTTTAAAATAAAGCACTTGCAACCAAAAACTTTAAAATATCCAATATTGGGAATTCTATTTTTCCAAAGCTCATATGGAGTTTTGGTTTTCTTTCGACTCACCAAAACTCGATTTAAGATATACCATGAAGTGTTTACGACTTCGGCCCAAAAGTATTTTGGTAAATTGTTTTCATTCAACATTGTCCGAGCCATTTCTTGCAATGTTCGATTCTTTCTTTCTACTACACCATTTTGTTGAGGAGTTCTAGGAGCCGAGAAAATATGTTCATATCCATTGGATTTGCAAAAATCATCAAAGGCTATATTTTCAAATTCTCCACCATGATCACTTCTAATTGTGGTAATGGTGTATCCTTTTTCATTTTGGACTCTTTTGCAAAAATGTTTAAATGCATTTAAGGCTTCATCTTTTAAATTCAAGAAAATGACCCAAGTATATCTTGAAAAATCATCAACAATGACAAATGCATAATGTTTTCCACTTAAACTAGCGGTTCTAGAAGGTCCAAATAAGTCCATGTGGAGAAGTTGTAAAGGTCTTGAAGTAGAAGAGTGTTGTTTAAGTTTGAAAGAACTTTTTACTTGTTTTCCAAATTGACAAGCATCACAAATTTTATCTTTTTCAAACTTTATATTTGGCAACCCTTTTACAAAGTTGTTTTTGGAGATTTTTGAAAGTAAGTCCATACTAACATGACCTAATCTCCTATGCCATAACCAAGAATCATCCTTTATACTTGAAAGACATTTTATTTCCTTTTCAAGTTCAAATTCAATAGATATGATGTAAACATCTTTACTTCGGCTCCCCATGAACAATACCTCTTTAGATATAGCATCCTCAATGAGGCAATTGGAAGAATCAAATTTAATGAGATAACCTTTATCACATAATTGACTTATACTAAGTAAGTTATGTTTGAGGTTATCAACTAATAAAACATTTTCAATAGATGGAGAAGAACGATTACCAATATTTCCAGTGCCTATGATTTTTCCTTTGGCATTGTCTCCAAACGTCACATGACCTCCATCTTTTCTTTTGAAATTTGATAGCAAAGATCGATCTCCCGTCATGTGTTTCGAACAACCACTATCCAAGAACCAATTGCTCTTGACCTTTTGTGATACCTACAAAAATAATTTTAATTTTTGATTTTTGGTACCCACATAAGTTTGGGTCCTTGATAGTTAGAGCTTGTGGATTCTTTTATCCACTTGTGTTTCCTTTCAAAGTATAATTTCTTTTTAGTTAAACAATTATAAGCAACATGACCATCTTTCTTGCAAAAACTATATGTGATGTTTTGTTGAGAAAAATTGGATGATTTTACAAAAATGGATTCAAGGGATTTTTGTTTCAAGAGAGGTTTATATCCAATTCTCCCTTTGTTAAACACACATTTTTGCTCACCAAGCATTAATTCAAAACTTTTCTTTCCTTGGGTAAATTCGTGAACAATGCTTGTTAAATCAACCACTTTTTCTTTCAATAAAACATTTTCTTTAATTAAGGACTTATGATCATCTTTCTCTTTTTCAAAGTCCTTTTGAGCAATAAAAAGCTTCTTGACTACATTTTTCAACAAAGAGTGTTTATTGTTAAGAATAGAGTATTTTGACATAAGTTTCTCAAATTCTTCAAGAATTTCATCATAAGAAGAAGATAAGTCAATGTAAGAGTCAGTGTTATTTGTACTTACCTCATCCTCAATAGCCATGAAGCACATATTAGCGATTTCTTCTTGAATTTCATCTTCTTCTTGATCATCTTCATCACTATCATCCCATGTAGCTTGAAGTGCTTTCTTTTTGATGAACTTCTTCTTGTTTGGGCATTCGGTCCTCTTGTGACCGGGTTTGTCACAATCATAGCATATGATCTTTTTGTTCTTTTCTTCACTTTTGTCTTCTTTCTTTTGAAATCGCCTATTGTTTCGAAATCCTCTCCATTTCTTGACAAGAAGAACTAGGTCATCAAGTTCTTCATCACTCATGTTTGGATTGGAGGATCCTTCATCATTTGTTGATTTCAAAGCAATTTGCTTCTTGGGAAGCTCCTTCATTTCTTCTTTGCTTCTCCTCGTTTTCTCCTTTGTTTCGGCATTGTTGAGCTCTTACGTCATCAATGTTCCATATAGCTCCTCTAATGGATAAGTGTTGATATCTTTTGTATTTTCTATCAACATCCTCAAGGAGCTCCAATCTTCCGATAAAGACCTAAGCATTTTGCTCACAAGTTCACCGTTAGTAAATTTTCGATCAAAGCCCTTAAGGCCATTAATAATATCGGTGAAACGAGTAATCATATCAACAATAGGTTCATATTGTTTCATAAAGAAATTTTCGAAATCTTTTGTCAAAAGATTTATTTTGGTTTCTTTAACCTTGTTGGTACCTAAGTGAGTTATCTCTAATGCATGCCAAATATCATATGCGGAATCACATGTGCTAATACGATTAAACTCATTTTTGTCTAAAGCACAATAAAGTAAATTTTTGGCTCTAGCATTCAAAGACAATTTTCTTTTATCCTCTTCATCATATTCTTCTCTAGGCTTAGAAATAGTTTGGTCCAGTTTATCATCAATTTTGATAATTTTTGTAGGCACATATGGACCAAACTCGATGACTTCCCAAATATTATAATCAATTGATTGAATGTAGATCATCATTCTAGTTTTCCAATAATTGTAGTGGGATCCATTAAAGAAGGGAGGATGATTTGTAGAGTGACCCTCAAGGTTTTGAAAATTTTGGTTACCATTACTCAAGGTTGTGTAATAAAAAAAAATGAGCACCTAGCTCTGATACCAATTGATAACCCAAGAATAACTAACCAAGAGGGGGGTGAATTGGTTTTCTCAAACTTTTTTGAAAAATATTCTCAAAAATGATATTTAAGGAATAAAAAATGATTCACAAAAATATAAGCACAATATAAGTAAATAAAAGAGAAGAGAGAGTGCAAACGATTTTTATGAAGGTTCGATCCAACCAATGATCTACGTCCCCCGTTACCAAGCTCTCCAACACGAGCACGGCCTTTCCACTATTTTGATTGACTTATAGTGCAATCAAAACCCTTACAATGTATCCGGTGACTTACAAACAAGGAGCACCGATCCTTATACAATATTGAGCTTTCCAAGAGACCTCAATATGACCCAAATATACAAAGAGATTGATTTAAGTATTTTTCTCTAGATGAATGATAGATACAAGTTTAGTTCTAAGAGAGACTAACACTTTAATGAATAGCAATGAATGAGGAAAGCTCAAGTGTTAGAAGAAAACTTTGTTGAGAAAGATGAATCAAATGTTTGATTTAATCAAACAAAGTTTTTCAATAAGAGATATTGAAGATATAAATGCAATTAAGTTTTGAATGAAGTATTTCAATATGATTCTCTCTATAAATGCTCTTGTAAGTGTTGTTTTATGATAATAAATGAAGTGGTATTTATAGAGATGAATTTTCGTCACTTTCTGTCCAAACGGATGACCAAATGGATGACCAAACGGTCGACCGGTCAGATTGGTCAGAACTAGCCGTTGAACTGCAAAAAGTCAGAACGGACACTTTTTGAAAAGATACGCTCAGACGGTCGACCGGTTCAAAGTAAACGGTCGACCGGTTCATCCGGTTTACCAAACGGATGATCCGTTTCCACAATTTTGAAAATCTGATTTTTGGCTTTGATAAAACTAATTTTTATGCAAGTGATAAAAATTATATTTTGAGCTTTCGTTCATTTAATTGCTAAGGATTAAAGAGTTAATACCTTTACAATTTTATCTAAAAATCTATTCTTCAATCTTGATCTTCGAATCTTGAAATTCGGCGGATCTTGAGATGCTTGAACTCTTGTATTGATTTTGACTTTGAACTTGACATTGCATGAGAGTTCGATTTGTAGTGCTTTGAATTTTGCTTGAAAATAAAATGTTAGAAAACACAACCAATTTGTTTGTAATAATCAAAACATTAAGGTTTAAAGGTAACCATAGGTCAACACACGAGTCCCTAAATTATGAGTTTTTTGTAAAATTGATCCCTAACTTTCATTTTAATGATGAATTGGCCCCTAAACTTAGTTTATTTCAAACGAATCCCTAAATTTTGAGCTTTTGTGAAATTTATCCCTAACAATTATGTTACTGATGAATTGGTCCCTAAACTTAGTTTATTACAAATGAGTCCATCATTGATCCCTAACTTCCCTAAATTACCAATTTCATCAAACATGCAAAATCATTCATAAAAAATTTTTCTCCCCCAAACAACAACATTCCCTAGCATTTCATCAAACAACAAGAACTGTGCAAACTCACGCCAACATTATTGCAAAAAATCATTCACAACATAATTAAAAAAATTATACACAAAAATCAAGTTGCAAAATTATTCCCAAATATACAACATTCCACTGCATTTCAGTTTCATTCGGGAGTGCAAAATCAAATTCAAAGGCAGTGCAACAGATAAAAAATTCAGAAATGAAGCAACATAGAAAAAATTTAGAAATGAAGCAACTGAGTATTGCAGTTGAAGAAGAAATAAAATCCAAAAAAAAAAATATAAAAAGTTGGGGTTATGTTACAGATAAATGGAACCATTATTTTGTTAACCGGAGGTGCCTTTGATGGGGACTTTGATATTCCAATTTTCACCGATCGTTGTGATGTCGATATTATTGATCCAATCAATGATGTTACTTTTGAAGATCCAGTTGTCTTTGATGATTGCTGAAGAACAATTATTTTCAATCAATGAAAAACTTTACAATGTAGGAGCAATTGTTGTAGTTGATTTCGAGTTCATGAATGCAATTCTATTTCTAGCTTTCAGTTTGTAATTTCTGCTTCAAGTTTTTAGACATTTCAAGTACCACTAAAGTCTCTCATCTCTTCTGTACTCTAATTTTTAAGAACCACATATTTTTTTTCCCATTATTTTTTCTATAGTTATATATATAATGGAAAAAAATTAAAAATATTTGAGAGTTCACCAACTATTTTACAACTTTAAATCAAGCTAGCATCTCCAATGTTACGGATGATAAAGAAGAAAAAGGAAGAGAAACTTACAGATGACTGAACTGGAGTGCACACCTCAGGTCACAATGGGCTGATTCTGGCGGACTGTGGAAGAAGACGGCAGATGGAAGACGACGACGTCGACTGTCACGCGAAGGCGCTGGAAGAAGAACAAGCAAAGCCAAAATGGAAAAGAAGAAGGTTACGCGTGAATTAAAAGGTCTGACTCTATAGCGACGACATATGTCGTCTATATTAATTACTAAAGCGACGTCATTTTTTTCAATTTTTAAGGACACGCGCCTAAAGCTTGGCGCCCAATTTTCAGGTTGTTCAACAATCTGAACACATTTGTTAATATTTTTTAAGAACACGTGCCTAATACGTGGTGACCAATTTTAAGGGAAATAGCGACGACATATGTCGCCGCTATTGACCCTACTATACAGATGACTGAATGGTAATATCCCATTTGAAGTGAATTTTTAAATTGAAATAATTTTTAATATTTAATATTATCAATAATTTTTAATATTTCATATTATTAATAATTTTTATTATTTAATATTATTGATATTTAAAATTATCAATAATAATTTTTAATATTTAATATTTATTTGGGTCCTCATAATTTTTCTTTTAGTTCAATTTCATCCAAATTTATTTGCAACATAAGTCCTTTAAGTTTTACAATGTTAGATATAATGGTCCCCAGTAGCATGTTTTTGTACAATTGCATAACTTTTTTGTCCTACATTTTGACCAATAGCAATGATAGTATGAATGACAAACATTCAAGCCGAAAACAGTAACAACAATTTGAACATGCGTTTTTATAAAATAATTTCATAAAATTTAGTGACGTACAATAACATTTCAATCTGATTCACTATCATGATACGATTGATCCTCATCATCGTCACTGACGTCCTCATTGATTTCACTCGATGTTTCGTCATCCTCGTATTCTACATTTGTATCGTCTTCAACATCATCGTCGTTCCTGCAGTATTTGACGAGGCTCTCCTGATAATCGATGCTTTGATCTCATCAGCTTCATCATCATCCCGGTGCAAGGATACATGCTCTATGTTGCCAAGATTAACGACTAGAGATAAACCAGAAGAGTAGTTATTGTGGAGCAGGTCAATCTCTGTGATGTTAGCTCCCACGTGCTCCTATGATGGACAATTTGTACTACTCGCCAGTTCGGACCACGAGATGGATCTTCAATGTAGAACACTTGTTGTGCTTGGCTAGCAAGTATGAACTGATCATCCTTGAACGCCTCTGCACTGATGTCAATACTGGTAACGTTATTCTCAGTGACCATCCGTCTCCCATCACACCTAAATCACTTGCATCGGAACAGATAAACTGAAAGTTTCGGTCCATATTGTAGTTCCAGTATATCTTACAGCTGCCCGTAATAAATCTCACCCCCAGTCCCTGGGACGGACACCCACTATTCTGAGTTTTTCTTCAAATATCACAATCATATGTCACGAACCGAACTCCTTTGACGACACAAGCCATGTATGACATAACCTGCTGGTAACATCCACTGGCCAACACAAATAACTCATGAGAAACTTGATGGTTGTGGCTTTGGCGCATTGCATATAGCTGCATGACGAGAATTATTCTCAGTTATTGAAAGCAATTATGTTGAAAACTTGCAATTTTATTTAGTCGATGTTCGTTTACCTTTCTGTAGAACCAACCATGAAAGTCTCTTATGTGCACTAGTTCGATGTTTGGACAGCCATTGTTCAGTAGTTCCTGCCTATGTTCCCTGAACAAAGTATTGAAGATCAAAGTTCATTAGTTCGTTTCAAATGATAAAGTTAATTCGAGATAAAGGAATAATAATCAGGAATTAACGCCGTCTTACTGCAAGAATGGCTCAACTTCATAACAGTTGTTCAGGACGTAAAAAATTGCTTGATTTCAAACTTGAGTAGGAAACGTCGTTGGTGACTACTTTCCAAATGGGTGACACTGCGACTGAAAAATAGAAAGTTGTATCTGTGGAACAGTAGCATCCTCATTTCTATCTGGTCGGTCGAACCTTGTCCCTATGTCCTGGAAGTACCTCGAACAAAAGGTCAATGCCTCGTCCACAACATACCCTTCAGCTATTGATCCCTTGGGCCGAGCTCGATTTCTGACGTAGCCCTTCAATTTCTTCAGGTATCGCTCGAATGGATACATCCATCTCATGTGCAATGGACCTCCAAGGATTGCCTCTTCTGGTAAATGCATTACTAGGTAAATCATGATGTCGAAGAAGGCTGGCGGAAATATCCGTTCCAACTTACAGAGAATGAGTACAAGGTGATCGTGGGATGCTATCATGTTGCTAACCTTTAGTGTTCTTGCACAAAGCTTTCTGAAGAACGTGCACAGTTCAATAATTACCATAGAAATTGTTTTATTCAAAAACGCCCAATATCCGACTGGTAATAACCGTTGCATGATAATATGGCAATCATGTGACTTCAAGCCGATAATACGGCTGTTATTTGGAGCAATATTCTTCTGAAGATTAGAAGCGAAGCCATCTGGAAACTCAACCGATCAGATAAATTTACAAAACTTCTTACGATTTGAAGACGACATAGTGTAACATGCGGCAGGCTTCATCCACCTATTCCCGTTCTGATACAAGTGCAACTCCCTTTTGATCCCTAATTACATTAGATCGCACCTCGCATTGACTGTGACTTTTGATTTTAATGGATCGTCCATAATTGTGCCAAGCAAGCTATCACAAACATTCTTCTCTACGTGCATGACATCGATGTTATGTTTGAGCTCTGTAGAAGTCCAATACTCTTTTTTCTCCAATTGAGCTCGTCATCACTTCTCCAAATTGTAGCACCACCGTAATTTGGGTGCTTTCCTGGATTTCTATATCTGACACGACTTAACTATGCTAAAATGTCTGTAGGCGTTAACCGACGCAGAGGTGGTCGCCTATCTATCCTCCTATCGAAGTCTAAATTGCTCCAAAAATGATGCCTGGATGGCAGGAACCGACGATGACCCAGATAAGTTGTCTTACCTATCACACGGACTGAAGGAGTATCCTCGTTACACGTTAGACATGCCTTGTACCCCTGACCACTCCAACTCGACAAACTACTTCTCGCTGGAAAATCGTTAACAGTCCACAACAAAGTTGCACGCAGTCTGAATACCGACTTGCTGTTGGTTCCACCGTCTCCCATGTCAATTCCATCGGCCCACAACTCCTTCAACTCGTCCACTAATGGTCGTAAAAATACACCAATGTCCTTACCTGGTGCTTTAGGACCAGGTATCAACAGAGTAAGCATGAGGTATTCGGGCTTCATGCATAACTATGGTGGCAAGTTGTAATCTCTTACAACTACTGGCCACATGCTGTACGATAAACTCATGTCACCGAATGGATTGAATCCTTCTGCGGCCAAACCTAACCTGACATTCCTGATCTCACTTGCGAACAGTGGATGTTTCATGTCAAAATCCTGCCATGCCTTTACATCAAATGGATGCTGCATTTCATCATCGTCCCTAGACCTTCCTATACTGTGCCACCACATAAGTTTTACAGTATCCTTCGTCGTGAACATACGTTTTTGTCTGGGGGCCAAGGGAAAATATCGCAACACCTTATGCGGAACATTCTTCCCGTTCACTTTCCCAGAAGTGTGCACCCAACGACTTTCCTGGCAAATCGGGCAAGTTTGTCTATCAGCATGTTCACTCCAAAACAATGCACAGTCGTTCTTACAGGCATGAATAGATTTGTAACCCAAACCAAGCTTCGTCATCAGCTTCTTAGCTTCGTAGTGAGAGTCAACCAGGTTCATGTTTGGGAATGCTAACTTCAGCAATTTCAAAAGATCATCGACATACTTGTTTGTCCATTTGTCCATAACTTTAATATGCATCAACTTGACTAAAAAATTTAGGGATGAAAATGATGAAACTCCTGGGTACAGTTCTGAATGGAGAGCCTGAAACATTTCGTCATAGTAACCATCGGTGCTTGTACCTGCATGCTCATCACCAACTATGTCGTCTATTACATCCATCATCTCATCTTCCACACCATTTCGCTCATTCTATCTATACACATTCGCAGTACGAACATCGATCTCGCCATGATATATCCAGGTGACATAACTCCCCGTAAAACTATTACGAAATATGTGAGCCTCGAAAATTTTCAATGGATGTGTGAGACCGTTTAAACATTTTTTGCAGGAACATTTAATCCTTCCTCTGTCGTTAACGTATGGCCTCGCCATGTTTATAAATTCTTGCAAACCGTTCCGAAAATCTGTAGATTTTGTGCTATTTCTAATTGTTGTCCAACTTTTATCAATATCCATACTTGAAAAATACTATATTCTTACAAATACAGTACTGATAATAAATGGAGATGAAGAAATGAACTTTAAAGAAGATGATTATGAAGGAAAACAATAGAAATGCAAATGACCGGGGAGATGCAGAGATGGAGAAGAAATTTTTTCGGATGTAGTTTGCAATACAGAAATGCGGAGATGGGAAGAAGATAAAGAAGAGTCTATAGCGATGACATTGTCGTCGCTATAGATAAAGGTCGTCGCTAAAGGATCATTCCCATTTTACGAGAAAATTAATAAGTCACGTGCCTGCAAAATTGATCCATATAAGTATAGCGACGACCTATGTCGTCGCTATTGATAACAATTGGGCGCCAATTTTCTCGCTTAAGTTGATGTAGGTATATAGCGATGACATAAGTCGTCTCTATAGACCTCATCACACTTTACGAGAAAATTCATGATTCACGTGACTTCTAGCATCATCCGCAACTCAATTGCGACGACATGTGTCGTCGCTATTTATGCATCAAAATGCCACCATTTGTTCCTGCCATTTTCGAATCTTAGTGGCGATGACATGGAAGGACGTCGTTATAGGGTCTACGTAACAGCGACGACATATACTCTATGGCGACGACATATGTCGTTGCAATAAGTTTTGCGTATATTGCGACGACATTTCTTAGTCGTCTCTACTATGTAGAATCAATAGAGACAACTTTGTGTCGTCGCAATAAGTGTCGCCACTATAGACCCTCTTTATTGTAGTGCACGAATATTGTTTGACCAAAAACAACAAAAACATAAATTAACATGGACAATATAAAGTAATTTTTTTTCTTTTTATCGGGAGTCCTCGCCTTTTGCTTGAATAGTTATAGTTCATTGATGCTTTCTATGCATGCACATTTTTTGTGACCAATTTTCTCATGACAAGTCATGTGCATTCAATGTCTTTCCTTTTTTTTCTTGGATGATTTTGGTGCCTCATCTGGTTTTCATCTCTTTGCATTATTTGGCCGAGCAAGCATCTTGATGTGACTAGGTGGATGATAAGATCCTTACCCTTATCTATCCAGAGTTCTAGCATTTCTACTAGACGATTGAATGGTGTACATGCCTTGATGTAGGTCTACTTGTTGTAACATTTGTCCATATAATCTTCAATATTCATTCTCTGTTGATGCTAGTGATTGCATGGCAACAAGGAAGCCCAGTCGACTATTGCTTTCTTCCCGAACAAGCCATTTTCTCCAAATTAACTTCAAATGTTCCTCCAAATGCATCAGATTTTCACCACCCAATTTGGTCCTAAACATCTGGGATTTCATACTAGTCTTCTCTAGTATTATACAAATCCTTGGTCCAAAAGGTCTTGCCCACTTTGTTAATGTTTATCTCTTTGTTTTCATCCTGGTAATTAGGTAACACCTAATGTTTGTCCAACATTGTCTGCAATATTGCACATTAAATGTTTCACACAAATTATTTAGTAAAATCTCTCACTTGATATTGTCTATGAAATGAGATTTGCTCCACTAACTCGTAGGCTTGTCAATAAGCCAATTGTGTGCATCAATGTCTTCTCCCTTTAGTCTTTTCATGACTTCCTTCTTGTGAGCAGCTGCACATAACATATTTTTCAATGCCAACTCTTCTTTACTTCTCCTAAAATTGTTGTACATTTTCCTCACACAGAATTGACGTTCAACATTCTCACCCCAGCTCTCTAATGCATCAATCAAGCCTTTCTGCTTATCACTCATGAATGACCAACTATGTGATTTGACTACAACATAAGCCATATGAACATTGAGTTGTCTCCATAAATTCAAAATTAGTGTCAATATGCACCCTCCAAAATCTCGTTTCAAAAAACAGCCATCTAGACCAATGACCCTCCTACACCCTACCATAACTCCTTATTTACAAGCACTAACAAACATAAACCCTTTGAAAGACCCTATCATTCCCAACCATTTTTGTCTTCAATATATAGTGCTTCCAACACAAATTTTGGCAGTAGTCATCCATAAACTTATATTGTTTATTATTTATCCATCTGATCGCTTCAAGGTGGCCCTTATTCTATACTATTGTGGCCTAGATATTGAAACCACGCAATATTTCTTCACTTGAGTCTGAAAAGAATGAATTTTTCAACTCAGATAAGATCTGAATATGTCTATGTACTTGTATGCAAAATAAGTTGAATTTGCATTCCTATTGTTGAATATCATTGTACCGTCGTGCTCTAAATCCAAGGCAATCCTAAAAATCTTACAGTCAAACAAAAATCTGGCATAGACAACCTATTGAAAAGTATTATAACATCTATCTCTTACAAGAACGCTATCATCTTTGACAAGTCTGATACGTTTCTTATAAGGAGTATCACCATTTAAGCAGTGGATGGAGTCAAATTTGTCAGATAGCAAGCAATTTATCTGCTTCACCAAAACGATTTAGGCACACTAGAACTCAATATCATACATCTAACCTTATCAAGAAAAGTACTATTCATCCCTTCAGCAACCCCATTCTGTTGAGGAGTGTAAGACACAATTATTTGTCTAGTAATGCCACTGTCATTGCACAAGTTATCAAAGTCGGCAATTTAGAATTCAAAACCATTATCATTATGCAAATATTTTATCTTTTTACCTATTTGATTCTCCACTTGAACTTTCTAATTTTTAAATTTAATGAAAATTCACTTTTATCTTTTAATAGATAAAATCACACACATCTAGAGAAATCATCAATAATAGACAAAAATATTTGTTACCACCAAAAGTGGGATTGCTCCCAAGATCTCACAAATCAGTATGAATATGTTCTAACATTCTATTTGTCTTGTGCGTGTTAGATGAAAATGATATCCTACGATATTTTTCAAGCACACAATGATCACAAAATGACATGTTAAAAACCTAATCCTTACCAAACACACCTTTATTATTAAGGAACTTAAATCCCTTAACACTAACATGAGCAAATTTATTGTGCCACTTCTATGTGTGATCAGTGTCAATGGAAGCAATAGTAGAATTTAAACCACTTATCACTTCAGCACGTACAATATAAATGCCATTTCTTCTAATAGTTTTAAATGCTCCAAGTGCACCCATAGTCTTTTTTAACATATCATTGCCAAGCACACCAACAAAACCTATTTTCTCCAACTCCCCTACAGAAATTAAATTTCTACCAACGTGTGGAATGTATCCAATTCCCTTCAATGTGTGCACAAAACCACTATCAAATCAAACAATCACATCACCAATGTTAGTAATGTTATATGCAACACTACCCCATGCAAAGACATTTCCATGATTACTTTCATGTAAATGATCAAACCAATATTTATTTGATGTGATGTGAAAAGATGCACCGGAGTCAAGAATTTACTCATCCATATGGGAGTTCATAGACAGGTTAATCTTACCAAGATCGGAATTTAAAAGCATGTAAACCTCATCAGACTCCTCTCTGAGTACTACCACATTCATCTCATTATTTTCTCATTGATCACTCTATTTATTCATTTATTTATAACTGTCACTAATGAAATGACTTAATTTGTCACAACCATAACATTTATTCTCTTTTACCATTCCTTGTAACGTGGGACCAAAAGATTTACAATAGCTTTTAAAACTTTTTGTTGAACCAAAATACCTTTCATTTTATGTAGCCAAATAGAAAAATCACATTTACCAGTAAAGACACCCAAGTAAAAACGATGTGCAGACATCTCAACAAATAAGAGTACACACCAACAAGCACCTTAAGATAATCACATAGAAAAACCTAAATACCTTAATATATACCGTTTAAGATATCCAAGATTTAGTGAGATTCATGATCTTAGATCAAGAGAATTTTCAAATAGGCAAAGTCTAGGTGGCAGTTCTAAATTGTAACAATAATCGAACATAAACAAAGTATTGCAAATAATCTACAACAAAGTCAAAAACCAATTAAAACACAAATCACAAAAATGGGCACGCAAATTCCTAGCAGCAGGTAATGCCTATCCCACACGGTAACCCCAAACCTAATGGCCACCCCCACACAATGGCCTGCTACTACAAGAATTTAAAAGAGAACAAATAATTTACTAGAGCGGACCAATCTGACGGTCCGTAATAATGGAGAGATGTGAATTTATTTATTTTATTATTACTTTTGCATATTTAAATTTCAGCAATTTTGGAGCAGAAAGACGACACCAAGTTCGAATCCAAAAGTGTCCAATGAAAGCACTGCTCACTAAATATTAATCTGCAAATAAAAATAAAAAATTCAGAATAAAAAATAAGCTATATCAGCCCCAAAATAATTTCTAAAAAAAAATTTGGCTAAAAATAGTTCTATTGCCTATCGCTGCCAGCCGTCCATCACTAGCCACCGGTCATCTGTTTCAGTCCAATCAATTGTTTCAAGAGCCAACTAAGCTTTGATATCAAACAAGGCTAAGAAAAATTAATGGACACAAAGAGATGAACTCTTTCATATTAACCAAATCATAAAACTACTTAAACTTTAGGGACAAAACGTGCAAAATTGGAAAATTAAATAAAATTTGTGCCATAACTTCATGTTTTCCGCAGTCAACAGCGGCAAGCAAACATTGGCCATTTCAAAACTTCACTGTTTGCCGCGGTTGGGCAGCGGCAAGAAAACTGCGGCTTGACCGGCCCTTTGTTGTATTATTTTCAATAGTAAGTTGGAGCCTTTTCTGTCTTTTCACGTGAATGAGTTTTAATACGAAGTTGAGACTATATAAAGACCGAATCTAGGTCGAATAAGGGTAGACAACGGCTAGAAACAAGAGAATAAAATCACATGGTGAAGAAGACTTTTGAAAATTTTCTTCTCCTTCAATCCATGCTAGTTTTGTAAAATCTTTTGTTTTTAATTTAATATGTTCTTCTATTTTTTTTTTTTTTTTAGCCAAGGTAGACGATGAAACAATGTTTAAATGAAGTGATTATTTTGTTATTCTTTTAATTCCATTTCATGCTTAAACTTTTGTGGTTCGTTCTTGTTGAATAATTAAAAAAAAATTCATCTTAAATATCTTGTATTTTTTATAGTTAGAAATTAGTTTGATGAATTCTTGCTTGGTGTTGAACATATTTTATTAGTTTCTTTTGATTTTCTGTTAACTTGTTATCGATTTGGGATACATAGAATACTTAGGATGTGAAACCTATGATTCTATGTTTTCTTTGAATTGTGTTTGATACGAAAGTAATTTAAGATTTAAGAAATTGGGAACCAATATTAGACTTTCTTATTTTGGATTTAATTGACAAATATTTTGTGACGACAATAGATTGGTTTCAAATTGTCGTTTGATTTTGGAAATTAATCTATAATCGGAATTGATAAGTTAAACAACGGTGGATTTCGAAACCTTGACAACACAAACTAAGTAAGACTCATTCGTAGTGGTAGTGGGGGAATAAAATAAACATAAGCTATCGTATATTTTCTAAGGTTCTCAATCATAAAAAGCACTTCCTCGTCTGACATCATCCTCACCAACCATCCATTAGATTCGTACTTTACCTTTCCATTGATGTACATAATATATTGGACATTATCCAAAAATCCTACCTCCATGGACGCATTTTACCGTGAATAATTAATGTATAGCCCTCACATGCATAGAGAAAAAAAACCTTCAACCATCAGAATCCTGAAATATAATTCACTAGGTGTAATAATGTAAGAAAATAAGAAACTTTGACATTTAAGAAGTGTTGAGGGGGTTTGTTTGAGATCTCCACAACCATATTTCTTCAAAAAAGTGTGAACGACAGCGACAAGAAGAAGACAAAAAAAAGCCCAAAAATGCAATGATTTTTGGCGATGGAAATAATGAAAATGCCTTTGTCTACCAAGATTCTGGAGGGTAAATGGAAAATGAACTGACAATAGGGGTTTACATGTGTTTTTTGATTGATACACGGTTGTTTTAAAATACAAGAATGCGCATTTTAACATATTTGCCCTTCTTTAAATTATCGTGTGCACTACACTTACTCAGTTAACAACAGTAACTGACGAAACGAGCCAGTAAGAACAAATTGCGTTAATTATTGAAAGATTGAGGTTAAAAGTCTTACAAAGAAAGTGTTGAAGGAAAAATCGTAACAAAGGTAAAAGGTTGAGGGTGAACGTATAATTTATCCTCTATAATACATTATCATAACCTAAATATTATCAGCCCTTAAAGAATCCAATATTATATTTATTTGGACATTAGAAGAAATTATTTTGCTACTTCGGGTTGATTTTATTTTCCTTGAAATACAATTCAATTTAAAATAGTTTTTTGATTTGTAATTAGAGTAGTTCAATCTTGTTTCTTACTTTGTAAGCTGCAAAAATGGGTTTCATTCAACAACTTAACTCCATTAAAATGTCACGTCTTCTTGCACATTATGCATTATTCAATAAATACATATTTTATTAATAATGAAATAATATAGAATTATGAGGGGTTGTGCTTTAACTTCTAGCTAGAAGTGCAAAGAAAATAATCTACTTTTACTTTTAAAAAAGAAGAAGTAAATAAAACAAAAATCCGAATAAAAAATAAAAGAAAAGAAAGAAACTCATCTTCTACCTTTACTTAGGCATGTAGAACGGTTGGTCCAACTTGGTTCACCTTAATGGAAGCCCAGCACGGATCACTCAAAAGGCTCCAAATGAGCCGCATTATTTGGTTGGTCGAGTCAAGTCATCTGAAGATCTCTTACATTAACTATGCCTAGCAATTTTCTCTATTTTCTTCATTAACTTCTAGAAAATTTGAAATTAAAAAGGAGTACACAAAAGCTAACTACTAATGACAACAGGGGGGAGGGGACAGGGACAGGACAAATCTTACCATCCCCGCATTGTCGGAGATTTTGGGATGCGGTGGGGGTGGCGTAAAAATTAAAATATTCTTATTTATCGTCCCATTTAATTTATTAATTATTATTTTAAAACATAAAAATAAAATAAAATAAAAAGATTTAGGACAGTTCGGGTCCATGATTCTCATCCCAGTCCCATTCGGGGGTGGGATGGGAGTGGAGTATTTTGTCATCCCAAAAGCCATAGACAGGCTTGCGATCCACTGTACCTCCTTCGTCTATTTAACTAATAATTTGAAGCTATAACATAGCCGACTTAAGGTATTAGGTGACTTAGGTAGTCCGCCTAATGCTCCAATTTAGAGAAGGCCCCCGATTGTCTAAAATTACTTTTAATTTTTAGAATATGTAATATTTTCTTTTGCTAATAAAACTAAAACTAAAATGGAACCAACCTACAACAACTTAGGTCAATAAAACCCCAAATCATTTGCTGAAAACTCAAATCATTTAATTATTTCAAGAATCAAGAAACCAATTTTAGAAACTCTCTTCATCTTCTTTATGACAATGAAATATATAAAACTCCAAATTGTTTCATCGATTACACGTGCAATCGAAGTAAAAACTATTTTCTTGAAAACGATTTGACTAAACATAAGGTTCCTCGATCGTTTTTTGAAGTCAAGATTTGGTGAAATTTGGTTACTCATTAGTTTCTATTGATTAATTCTCATAAATTGATTTTTGACAAATACGTTTTTAAAGCCAATTAGATAAGCCTTGAGGTAAGATTTCAAATTCTACGTTCTGACATAGAATTCTCTGTAATGGTAGTTTTGATTTTTTAAATTAATTTTGCGATAATTTACTTTTGATTTTTTGTTTTAATTTCTCTGTTTCCTCATAGGATTCAATACATCTATTAACATTGAGGAAACGAGTAAAGTGAAGACTCTAATTTGGAAAAGTTTTGAATTTTTGTTCATTTGAAAGTTGACCTAACAATATTTCAAGGTGATATCTTTCCTACTCATTTGTTGTGTTGCTTGATTTTTAGAAAAATAATGTTTGAATCTCGGAAACATTTTAATTAAAACATGATGAGTTTCAAATATAGATCATTTAGATTTATTTTCAGAATTAAAAGTGTTGATGAAAATTTTTCAAAAGGAAAAGAACAATCCAATGGATATTCTTTATTAAATAAAAATAGTCGATTATTTTCCAAATACGACTTAGCCATTGACTGAACTTAGTCTATTAAGTTTACGGCCACTGTGTACAGCTAGCCTATCTTAGTGCATGTTTGGTAATATTTAAATTTTAATTTAAGCTTATCAAACATATTTTTATTCATACATTTTGTAAGACCCTCAACTTACAAATTATTTATTGTCCATACATTTCATAGAATCTAAAGCTTATAAACACTTAAAAAAAAATTAAGTATTGCCAAAACATGCAAAAAATTTGAAACAACATAATATATAGTGGTGGATTTTTATTTTTTTTACAAACGTTCATTACGAGTTTTCGTACTTTATTTTATTTATACACTATACTATACATAAACAAATAAACAAACTCACTCACACCATTGTTTGACCTCATTTCACATTAATATGTTGGTTTTTCTTCTAAACATATAACTTAGACTAATAATGTGCAATGTCTAAAATAATATCACAAAAGAAACAAATATCAAACTCTTATTGTTTATGTTGCTTTCTAGAAAATTATCCTCCAAAATAGGAAGACTCAGTACACAAATGAAATTAAATATCACTCATACTCAAAAAAATAAAGAAAAAAATCAGTCGATCACGATGTGCATTCATAAGCAAAGTGCCTTTACTAATTTTTAGTATTCACTTTACCTTAAATAATTTACCAATGGAGTGATGAGCATGAAATTTGTTCCATGCTTCAGCATCTTGTACGCCGTTTTGATTTTCATGATGGTTTAGCAATTGAAGATTTTATGGTAAAATTTAGGGATTGGATTTAAAAACTTGGGAGAAATTAATACATATTCATTTTCCAGCATGTTGATTTGTCATTGCATTTGTTGTAGGTTCGGGCATCAAAATATCCCAAGTCATTCTGTGGTTATAGAGCTATTCTCGATGTACAATTTTATAACGGAGTAACCTTTGCGATGCTCGATTTACTTGATAAAGGCAATATGTTCAAGATACCAGAAGACCTAATCCAATACGTCATCGACAAGTTGTCATTACTATGGAAAGACTATCCACATTTATATTTTTCGTTATGTAGTCGTTCATACTAGTCACAGTTGAAGTCGACAATATTTGTGTGCGATCCTGACAATAGTTGCCTTACAGACGGTCAACTTAAAGTTGACTTAGCCCCTGTTTAGTGTAGATAAAAATTAAATTTGTAGAAGATTTTGATAAAATTTGATGAAATGTGTGGTTCAAAAGTTGATAAAAGTTGAGGGTCCTATAAAATGTGTGGTTGAAAACGAGTTTAAAAAAAATGAGTTTTAAAAAATGGGGCCCAAACATGCTCTTAAAGTCCTTTAGTATCATTGTCCCGATGCTTTTAAAGGAAACCAACATTGCTTTGAAGTCAGATACGCTTCTAATAGAAATGGTTGACAAAATTACTAAACAAGGGATTTCATAAGTTTTTTATTACAAATAAATATGCATTTACTCATATTTATTTAGTTGTAGCATTAGTGTTGACCATTGTTTTATAGTCTTTCAGGGTGATTGTGATGTTTACGTAATAAAATATATAGAATTTCTGAGTACTGACGCTCGATAGAACAAGTTAATAACTTCCATACGACAAGTACAGAAAAACGATGGTTGCTGATTTATTTACACTCGATTATGACCTATAAGACATTTTGCTATGTAATTTTATGTTTTTTAGTGTAAATACCTTGTACTTATTACAGTACAAGAAAAGATAGCTATAGTAGCGACATTAATAGCGACGAAAAAATGTCACCTCTATTTGTACTATACAGTAGAGTCGACAAAGAAATGTCGTCGCTATAAGTTAAAAATCTATAGCGACGACCAAAGTCATCTTTATATTCAATACGTCGTCGCTAGTACACTTAATATGTAGCGACGACATAAGAAGTCGTCGGGAAATACTTTACAAATGGCGGGAATAATTAGCACCAACTTTTTGTACAACTAATGTCGTCGCAATAGATATATAGATGATGTTGTTCGTCACGTGAATCATGATTCTCTTCGTAATTTATAATGAAGTCTATTGAAATGACAATTGTCGTCACTATAGAGTTCTCAAAATTGGCAAAAAAATTGGTGCCCATTTCTTATCTATAGCAACGATATTTTTAATCTATAGAGACGACACATGTCGTCGCTATAGAATCTCCTTTTTCAGCTCACCATCTCCGTATTTATGTACTGTATTTTTGCAATTTTTCCATTTTCTTCTCCATAATTATTCTCCAACTCCATCTTTTTTGTCCATAATCATCTTCTTTCCATTTCATTTCTCCATCTCCATCTATTATTTTTACTACATTTGTGAAAATATAGTATTTTTTAGGTATGGATATTGATAAAAATTGGATAAAAATTAGAAATTGCACAAAATCATCAGATTTTCGGAAATGTTTGAAAGAATTTATAAACATGGCTAGGCCATACGTAAATGACAGGGAAATGATTAAATGTCCATGCACAAGATGTTTAAACGGTCTCACACATCCATTGAAAATTGTCGAGGCTCACATATTTTGTCATGGTTTTGGAAAAAGTTATGTAACCTGGATATACCGAGGTTCAGACTACGAATGTGTATAGACAGAATGAGAGAGCATGTGTGGAGGATGATATGATGGATGTCATGGACGACGTAGTCGGTGATGAGCATGCTGGTACAAGCACCGATGGTTACTACGATGAATTGTTTGAGGCTTTGCATTCAGAACTATACTCGAGAGTTTCATCATTTTCATTCTTAAATTTTTTAGTGAAGTTGATGCATATTAAGGTTGTGAACAAATGGAAAAACAAGTCTGTCGATGATCTTTTGAAGTTGTTGAAGTTAGCTTTCTCAAACATGAACCTAATGGACTCCCACTACGAAGCTAAGAAGATGATGACGAAGCTTGGTTAGGGTTACAAATCCATTCACGCCTGCAAGAACGACTGTTCACTATTTTGGGGTGAGCATGCTGATAGACAAACTTGTCTGATTTACCAAGAAAGTCGTTAGGTGCACACTTCTGGGAGAGTGAAAAGAAGAATGTTCTACGTAAGGTATTGCACTATTTTTCTTTGGCCCCCAGACTGAAACGTATGTTCGCGACAAAGAATACTGTAGATGGAAATGCAGCATCCCGTTGATGGAAAGGCATTGCGGGATTTTGACAGAAAATATCCATTATTCGCAAGTGAGATCTGGAATGTCCAGTTAGGTTTGGCTGCAGATGGATTCAATGCATTTGGTGACATGAGTCTGGCGTACAACATGTGGCCATTAGTTTTTACCATTTACAACCTGCCACCTTGGTTATGTATGAAACATGAATACCTCATACTTACTCTATTGATACATGGCCCTAAAGCACAGGGTATGGACATTGATGTATTCTTACGACCATTGGTGGATGAGTTGAACGAGTTGTGGGCCGATGAGATTAACACGCATGATGCTAGAACCAATAATATGTCAGTATTCAAAATGCGTACAGCGTTGTCGATAGTCAACAATTTTTCAGCGATAAGTAGTTTGTAGGGTTGGCGCAGTCAAGGGTACATGGCATGTCCTACATGCAACAATGAGACTCTTTCAGTCCGCGTGATAAATAAGATAACTAACCTGGGTCACCGACAATTCCTACCGTCCATGCATCATTTTAGGAGCAATTTAGACTTTGATGAAAGGACGGAGAGACGACCACCTCTACGTCGGTTAACAGTTGCAGACATTTTAGCACAGTTAAGCCATGTGAGACTTAGTATTCCGGAAAAGCACCCTAACGACGGGAGTGCTAGAAAGAGAAGAAGTGATGATGCGCTGAATTGGAGAAAAATGAGTATTTTCTATGAGTTGACGTATTGGTCTTCTACTAAGCTAAAACATAACGTCGATGTTATGTACGTAGAGAAGAATGTTTGTAACAGCTTGCTCGACAAAATTCTAGATGATCCATTCAAATCAAAGGACACAGTCAATGCCAAGCGCAATCTGATGCAATTAGGGATCAAAAGAGAGTTGCACTTGTATCAAAACAAGAACAGGTATATGAAGCCTACTATATGTTACACCATGTCCATTGCAAACCATCAAAGGTTTTGCAACTTTATCCGATCGGTTGAGTTTCCAGATGGCTTCGCTTCAAATCTTCGAAAAATATTGCTCCTAATGACAGCCGCATTATTAGGTTGAAGTCACACGATGAATAAAACTATTTTCACTACAATTATTGAACTGTGCACGTTTCTCAAGCAGCTTTGTGCAAGAACAATAAAGGTTAACGACATGATGGATTTCCACGATCACCTGATACTCATCATCTGCAAGTTGGAACAAATTTTTCTGCCAGCCTTCTTCGACATCATGATTCACCTCATAATATATCTGCCATAAGAGACAATCCTTGGAAGTACAGTACACATGAGATGGATATATCAGTTAGAGCGATACCTAAAGAAACTGAAGGACTACGTCAGAAATCGAGCTCAGCCCGAGGGTTCAATAGCTGAAGGGTATGTTGTTGATGAGGCATTGACTTTTTGTTTGAGGTACTTTGAGGACATAAAAACAAGGTTCAACCGAGGACATAGAAACAAGGATGTAAGTGTTCCACAAAGACAACTTTCTATTTTTGAGTCGCAGTGTTGCCCAATTGGAAAAAAGACACCAATGACGCATCCTACTCTTGTTTGAAGGCAATCGATGTTTTACATCCTCAACATCTATTCTAAAATTAAGACATTCTTGCAGTAAAACATCATTCTTAAATATTAATAAATTATCTTGAATAAACTTTGTCATTTTAAATTAACTAATTAGTTGATCTTATATGCATTGTACACGGAACATAGGCAGGAGCTATTGAACAATGGCTGCCCAAACATCGACCAGATGCATAGAAGAGACTTTCATAGTTGGTTTTATAGAAAGGTAAACGAACAATGACCGAATACATTTCAAATATGTCCACATTCTCAATTACAGTAATATTGACTAAAACCAACTTCCTCGTCATCCAGGTATATGAAATGCTCCAAAGCCACGCCTATCCAATTTTTCATTAGTTGTTTTCATTGGCCAGTGGATGTTACCAGCATGTTTTGTCTTACACGACATGTGTTGTGAAAGGAGTTCGCTTCCTTACATATTATCGTGATATTCGAAGAAAAATGCAGAACAGTGGTGTGTCCGTCTTAGGGACTAGGGGTGAGGTTTACTACGGGCAGTTGCAAGAGATACTGGATCTATAGTTTGGACCGAAACTTTTAGTTTTTATGTTCTGATGCAAATAGTTTAGGTGTGATAGAAAACGGAGGGTAACTGAGAATAACGCTACCAATATTGACATCAGTGCAAAAAGGTTCAACGGTGACCAGTTCATACTTGCTAGCCAAACACAACAAGTGTTCTATATTGAAGATCCTTCCCGTGGTCTGAACTTGCAAGTAGTACAAGTATTCCATCACAGGAATACATGGGATATGATGGGATCTAACATCACAAAGATAAACATGCTCCATAATAACAACTCTTCTTATTTATCTCTGATCATTGATCTTGGCAACTTAGAGCACATATCCTTGTACCAGGATAATGGTGAAGCTAATGAGATAGGAGTATCAGTTATCAGGAGAAACTCGTTTGATACTATAGGAGATACTTCGGTCATTAACAACGAGAATGTGGAAGACGACACACATGAAGAATATGAGGATGACGAAATATTGAGTGAAATTAATAAGGACAAAAGTGACGCTGATGAGGATCAATCGTATCATAATAGTGAATCAGATTGAATGTTGTTGTTCGTCACTAAAATTTATGAAATAAACTTACAAAAATTTTGTTGTTGTTGTTGTTAGTGAATCAGATTGAATGTTGGTGTTCGCAACGAAAAATTGGCGAACAAGGACTTTATTTGTACAATAACAAGAAATTGGAGATCCACATGTAACCTCCTAAAACTTGAAGGACTAACATTGCAAATTAAGAGGATGAAATTGAAATAAAAGAGGAAATATAATAACCAAAATGAATGTAATTTAAAGATTAGGGACCTGACAATAAATAAACAATGTTTTCAGTGACGACATTTGTCATTACTATATATGTGAAAAATTGGGCGTCACGTTATAAGTGCGTGCACCAAAAAATTAAAAACATATCGTCAATATAATCAATAATGACGACATAAGTTGTTGCTATAGAGTTAAATTCGTTTAATTCACGCGTCAGACCCTCTTCTTCCTCATTTCTCATTTCCTGTGTTTTTTCCATCATCCGTCGTCTGACAATATCCACCCATGGTGACCTGAGGTCTGCACTCCATGACAGAAATCTCCAAGTCTCTCTTGATTAAGGTTAGCTTAGAACCCGAAATATTAGCTTAGATTTCACGAGTTTTTTTTCGATTTTTAAGCTCATTCGTTGTTGAATGTTTTTCATTATCAATTCGAGTTTTTTTATTGTTTGATGGTTTAGATTCGAGGCATGTTCATTTTTATGTTTCAATTCCTTTTGGGTTATTTGATTTCTGACTTTTAAGTTGATTTTGCACTAGATTTTTAAGTTGATTTTGTACTAGATTTATAATGTTGTGAATGATTTAATTTCAACACAGCCTGCACTTGATTTTTGAATATTGTAAATAATTTTGCACTGAATTTCAACACAACCTACACTGGATGTTGTGAATGATTTGGCACTGTCATTTTTTATTTCTTATTTCTGTCGTTAAATTGTGTCAAAAAAGAGAATCTTGACTTGCTTGTTAAAGTGATTTGGAGATTGAATTGATGAATGCAAGGAGGTAAAGAGATGAATATTTTCCTGCTTATTTCTATGTTCTATTTTGTGTCTGCTTGAGGTGGTAATGCTTGGTGGTTTCAACTACAATGTGGAGTTGTTTGATGCAATTCAGTAAAATGAAAGTTAAGGATAAATTGCACATAAAATCATAATTTAGGGACTCAAGTGTAATAAAATAAGTTTAGGGACCAATTCATCCATAAATTAAAATTTAGGTATCAATTTCACATAAGCTCATAATTTAGAGACTCATGTGTAATAAACTAAGTTTAGGGACAAATTCATTAGTAAAATTAAAGTTATGGATCAATTTCACAAAAACTCATAATTTAGGGACTCGTGTGCAATAAACTAAGTTTAGGGACCAATTCATCAGTGAAATAAAAGTTAGGGATAAATTTTACAAAAACTCATAATTTAGGAAATCATGTATAATAAACTAAGTTTAGGGACCAATTCATCAGTAAAATAAAAGTTATGGATCAATTTCACAAAAACACATAATTTAGAGACTCATGTGTAATAAACTAAGTTTAGGGACTAATTCATCAGTAAAATAAAAGTTAGGGATCAATTGCACATAAACTCATAATTTAGGGATTTGTGTGTAATAAACTAAGTTTAGGGACCAATTCATCATTAAAATGAAGGTTAGTGATCAATTGCACAAAAACTTGAATAATTTAGGGACTCGTGTGTCATAAACTAAGTATAGAGACCAATTCATTAGTAAAATAAAAGTTAGGGATCAATTGCCAAAAAAAGTGGGAACATCCAAGAAGAATGTTTCGCATAAGGTGTTGCGATATTTTCTCTTGGCCTCCAGACTAATACATATGTTCGCGACGAAGGATACTGCAAAACTTATGCAGTGACACAGTATATGAAGGTCTAGGGATGAAGATGAATTGCAGCATTCCGTGGACGGTAATGTGTGACGGGACTTTGACAAGGAACATCCAATGTTCGCAAGTGAGATCCGGAATGTCTGGTTAGGTTTGGCCGCAGACAAATTCAATCCATTTGGAGACATGAGTCAAGTTTACAGCATGTGGCTAGTAGTTATAACAGTTTACAATCTGCCACCTTGGTTGTGCATGAAATCAAAATACATCATGCTTACTCTCTTGATACATGGCCCTAAAGCACCGGGTAAGAACATTGATGTATTCTTACGACCATTAGTTGATGAGTTGAAGGAGTTGTGGGCCAATAGGATTGAGACGCTGACGCTGGAACTAATAATAGGTCGGTTTCAGAATGTGTACAGCATTATTGTGGATAGTTAACGATTTCCTAGCGAGAAGTAGTCTTTAGAATTGGAATGGTTAGGGGTACATGGCATGTCCTACATGCAACGAGGAGACGACTTCAGTTCGTGTGATAAGTTGGTTTTATAGGAAGGTAAACGAACAACTATCAATTACATTTCAAATATATGCAAATTTTTTTTTCTTTAACATTTACTAAAACCAACTTCTACTTTATCCAGTTATATGCACTGCACCAAAGCAACGCCCCTCAAGTTTCTCATGAGTTGTTTTCGTTGGCTAGTGGATGTTACACGCAGGTTATGTCTTACATGGCCTGTGTTGTAAATAGAGTTCGCTTTCTAACATATGATCGTGATATTCGAGAAAAACGCATAACAGTTGTGTGTCTGTCCCAGGGATTGGGATGAAACTTACTACGGGCAGCTGCAAGAAATACTAAAGCTACAGTTCTAAAATAAATTTATATCAATTTCGCTGTTGTTGATGTTAGTGAATCAGATTGAATATTGTTGTTTGTCACTAAATTGATTGCTTTAGGTCAAAACTCGAGTTTGGATGGAATTGAAAATTTTGATAACGGAAAATAGGCGAAGAATTACTGAAATTGTACAAAAAAATGAAAATGGAGACCTACATGTAACCTCGTAAAACTTGAAGGACTTACATTCCAAATAAAAGAGGATGAAATTGAAATAAAATAGGAAATACAAGGACCAAAATGAAGAAGAATTAAACATGAGGGACTTAACTGCAAATAAACACAGCAACGACATGGCGCAGCTATATGTTGTAAAATTTTCAATTAAATTTGACGACACGTTTTAAGCGCGTGCTCAAAAAAATTAAAAAGAGACGTGGTTAGGGCAGGGCAAAATAACCGCCAAACCGACCCAACTCGACCCGAACTGACTCGGGTCGGTTTGGGCAGTTTTCGGGTCGGGAAAACCCAACCCGAAACCGACTCGGTTTTTAAAAAAAAAAAATTTTTTTTTTTTAGCTATACTTGGCCCAAAACCAGAAACCCGAACCGACCCGGGTCGATTTTGGGCCAAATTATTATTTTTTGTTTGGTTTCGGTTTGGGTCGGGTTGGGTCGAAAACATACCCAACCCGACCCACGCCCACCCCTAGATGTGGTCGGTATATGTTATAGCAAGAACTATTGTTGTCTCTACATAATCAACTATCTTAAACCACGCAATTCACTTTCTTATTCCCCATTTCTTTTTTTCTCCATGTCTGTGCCTTCTCCGTTATCGCTAATGTCTGCCCTCCACGGTTTTCAAATAAATAACTAGGGATGGCAATGGAGCGGGTTATTTCTAAGTCCGGGGCGGGGCCGGCCGCGCCCCAAGACTGGCAAATTTGCGGGGCGAGTCGGGGCTTTGACCTTCCAACCAACCCAGTTAAGGGATTTTTTTTAAAACAGAAAAAAAATAATTTTAAAAAATGAAATAGGAATTTTTTATACATATGTAGGAAATAAAAAAAAAATAAATACAAGATTGGGATTGTGGTGTAGTGGTCAAGAGTTATAATTTCATAACTTCAACCCGTGTTCGATTCTTGTTCAACCAATTTTATAATAAAAAATGATTTTTAAATTGTAATTCTATTTTATGATTTACCAAAAACAAAAAAAAAATTAAAGTGGCGGGGCGGGGTTGCCTCAGACCCCCCCGAACCCGCCCCTATTACCCTAATAGTCGGGGCGGGTCCGGCCATCTTTATAAATAACCCATCCTCACAACAAAATTCCAATCCTCGATCGTTGGCAATCGAAAAACTGAAAATCCAAATTCCATATAAAAAATCCAATATCCACACTCTAGAATTCCTCAATCCCCATCCAAAATCATCATCCGTGCGCAACGATCTACGATCTCTGGGCTACAACAATATTCACTCCATTATTTACTGGAAGAGTGTAAACAGCGGAAAGAAGTGAGAGAGAGGTCAAATCCGGCAACGGTGCTTTCTTCTTGAACGTTTGTTTATACTTAATCAGGTAATTGTTGGATAATTTTTTTTACAAATTTTGTGTTTTTTTTTTTTTTTGTTCGATTTTCCAAAAAAAAGACCAAGATGACGAAGGTTGGGAGCAGTGTCCTTTTTGTAGAAGTTTAATTATCATTGCATTTGGTTCCTGTGGAAGTTTGTGTCTGAAAAGTTGTGAAAGTTAAGCACTTCTTCCTGTTGTAGTTAGTGGACAGGATTAGGTGGATATAAGTAAAATGTTCCATGTAGGTGAAATCCTGGATTGCAGGAGTTGAGAGAGAGGGGAGAAGAAACGGAAGTTCATATATGACTCAATATCTCATAGGAAGAATTAGTAGTGTTGCATTGCATAATACAAGATTTTGACTTTCAATATGAAATGAGCTAATTCCAATATCTATCTTCATTTGTTTTAATCTTTCCTTTTTCCTGAAATAGTGATCCAAAATGCTACAAGGAATATTGAATGCCCAAAGAGCTGTGCTTTGCCATCAGTTGATTATTACTTTTTGTTTGTTTGGAAGCAAATTTCATTCAAATGCATGTGATTTTTAAGGGCATGCGATTTTAACATGGTTAATGGCAACATGTAATAGGGGCACATGGTTGGTCCACCTATTTCCTTAATTTTTACCTGTGTCTTTTTTAATTAATTTCTTATTTTTTGTACATATTTACTCTTTTAATAATTGTCTAATAATTTTCATATCGTAATATATCTTAATAATTAATCTAAAAATCAATTATTCTGTAAAATAAAATAAGCAATTAAATATAAGTTTAAAATGATTAGCCAAGTCATGCAATTAAATCATAATTTTTTAACTTCTAATATCGAAATTAAATTGCTACTCACATTAAATAAAAATATATAAAATTTAATTTTAGATATAATAGAATAAAATAGATATTAATTTCAGCAGAATAAAATAGATATTTATTAAGAATGCTGGGTTTATTGTTTGGTGGTTCTTAATCTTGGGGTGGATTATCCCTATTGACCCAACATCTATTAATTTGTTGTAAAATTATGGAATAATTATTGATAACTATTTAGACTTATCAGGATACTTAGTCTTATCAATATATTTAGATAAGCCTTATTTGATTGTATCCAAATCTCTTTGTAACCTACTTTGGAATTTTATAAATATAGGTCAATAGTTATAATAAAATAGACAATTCACTTCGCATCTCTTTTATTATTCTATCTTCTTTCTGTAGTTTTATAACACGTTATCAGCACGATTTCTCTCTGTGATCCAGCGTCAAATTAATTCATTGAACGAAATTAATCTCTTTTTAAACAAGGTATTCTGTCTAACCTTGTGCAGTCTATAGATTTCTTTTATTCCAACCAATACGTGTGTTTCATAATCATCATGATTATACAGGTTTGAAATTAAAGCTTCTAATTGCCATTAAAAATCCTAGCTTTGAATATAAGATTTGATAATCATACTCACTACCCAAATACTTCCAACTAATACACTATAAAATTCAACAACTGAAAAAAAAAAAAAAAATCTAAATTTCCACAATTGTGTGCGGGTGAGAATTTGATCAAATTAAAGGACGATTGTTTTTGTACTTGCGAGTTGTATTTTTTTTTCCTAATCTCAAAATGTTTGCTTATACAATTACTTTGAATATTTGTTGAATTTATATTATATTTTATGAATATATGTTAATATAAAATTATTGTGGACAATTATCAACTCTCGAACAATATTTGTTTTAATTGTGCTTTTCTGAAGAAACACAATTTTACAATTCTATCAATATTCCAGAAGAAGAATATTGTATCTTATGTCACAACCTAACATAAAAATATTCTAGAAGAATATTTTGTTGTTGCTTCAGAATAAACAAAAATTTATATTACATTAATATTCCAGTAGAATATTAATTACTCTCGAAGAGCCTAATTATATAAGATAAATATTCTATAAGAATATTATAATATTTCCCTGAAGAACAAATATTTACTTCAGAATAATGATTTGTTGTTGTCCATGAAGAAGCACAACATTATAATATTCTGACAAAATATTAGCTGCTCATGAAGAGCATAATATTACAATTTAAATATTCCAGAAGAATATTAATTGCTCTTGAAAAGTATGACGTTATAATTTTTATATTCCAGAAGAATATTGAGCAGTATTCGAAATAATATTTTATTGTGCTCTAGAAGAAACACATATCTCGAATAATATCATATCACATTTAAATTGTAATATAAATAAATAATTAATCAACTAATACTTATTCTCGAGGGAAAGCATATAAATCATGTTATGTTAACATTGATTAATGTGAATTATTTAATCATTGTTCGATTTTTTTAGTAAAATTGTTTACTTAATCATTAAATTATTTTGTATTGTGTCGTTGCTCTTGAAGAACAACGACATTATATTCAATTAATATTCTAGGAGAATATTGCATTGTAACTCCTAAAGAAGCACAATATTACATATACTAATATTTTGATATTGCTCTTGAAGAAGCACAAATTTATATTATATTAATATTTTCCTGAAGAACGTAATTTTATTATTAAAATAATTTGTTGTAGATCCCGAAGAAGCACAACGTTAAAATATTCTGACAGAATATTACTTGCACAATATTCCAGAAGAATATTGAGCTATTGATCCTGAAGAGCAATGTCCAAATAGTAATTTATTGTGGTCTTGAAGAAGCACATGTCTTAAAGAAGAATATTGAGTTATTGCTTCCTGAAAAAGCATAATTTCTATATAATAATATTCTAAAAAATTATTGATTTCATTTTTTTAATTAGTCACAACTTTATAAATATCAATATTCTAGAAGAATATTGTGCTGGTGTTTTTGAAGAAACACCACTTAAGTTTATGCATATTTTAAACGAACTTTGGAACTTGTATCGTATGTATCTATCTTATATATAATTATATTTTATACATTATTGTATGATTTTAGAGATTAATCATTCTAATTATCGATGAAACTGGTCAATACATCTTTATCAGCTTTCCACTAGTAAAATTTCATGTTTTTCAAAACAAAAGAAAACAAAAAAAAAAATATGGCGGCAGTGATGATCTATGTGTATTTTTAGGGTGCCCTAATAACAAATGATTGTATTAAATTAAATGTTTGTTCTTACAAGTTATCTAACGAGTAATTCTATATGGGCTAACATAATTACTCATGTTGTCATAATATCACAAATTATTATAATGAGAAAATGCATCAAGTTTGAAATTTTAATTTGCGTTGTTAAACTAGTTCTTAGTTGATTAAAATATTTCTTTATATTTAAATTTCTTTGTAGTTTTAAACTCATTTTTAAAAATTATCTTTTTGGTCATGTTTATAGATTCATGATGAATTGTCAAGATATCTGTTTAGCTGATAGTGCAACTACTCATACAATTCTTCAAGATAAAAATTTTTTTTTGGACTTAACATTAGAAGAAAATAATGTTAATACAATATCCGGTATATCAAATATTGTTGAAGGCTCCGGAAGAGCTAATATTATATTACCAAATAATACAAAATTCCATATAAACGATGCACTTTATTCTAGCAAATCCAGAAGAAATTTGCTTAGTTTTAAAGATATCCGCAACAATGGATACCATATTGAGACGATGCAAGAAAATAGTTATAAATATATTTGCATAATTTCTTTTGTATCTGGCCAGAAGCGGATAAAAGAAAAACTCATTGCACTTCCATCTGGCATGTATTATACAATCACAAAAACATTTGAATCAAACAATGTCATGAACTCGAAGTTCGTTGAACCAAAAAGCTTTATGCTTTGGCATGATCAACCTGGACACCTATGAGCAATAATGATGCACCGAATAATTAATAACTCACATGGACATCCTCTAAAGAATCAGAAGATTCTTTTACCTAATGATTATCCATGTGCTGCTTGTTCACAAGGCTAGTTGGTCATTAGACCTTCTATTACGAAGGTTCGTGTTGAATCTCTAATTTTTTTAGAAAGAATTGACGGAAATGTATGTGTGCCGATACACCCACCATGTGGACCATTTCGTTATTTTATAGTGTTAATTGATTCTTCTACTAGATGGTTAGATGTCTACTTACTTTCTACTAGAAGTGTAGATTTTGTTAGACTACTTGCTTAAATTATAAAACTACGAGCTCAATTCTCTAATTACTCAATCAAGACAATCCATTTTCATAATGCTAGTGAATTTAGATCACAAGCATTCAATGATTATTGTATGTTAGTACACAAAATGGTTTAGCAGAGTCGTTTACCAAACTTCTTCAATTGATTGCTAGGCTTTTACTTATGAAAACAAAACTCCCAACATTTGTTTGGAGTCATGCTATATTACATGCTGCATTATTAGTTCATATAAGACCAACTGCTTATCATGAATACTCACATTTACAACTTGCATTTGGTCACGAACCTAATATTTCTCATTTACGTGTTTTTGGTTGTGCTGTCGAAGTCCCAATTTCATCTCCACAATGTACAAAAATGGGTCCTCAATGAAGACTTGGAATTTATGTTGGATTTGACTCACCATCTATTATTAGGTATCTTGAACCTTTAACAGGTGATTTATTTACTGCACGTTTTACAGATTGTCATTTTGATGAAATGATTTTTCCAACTTTGGGAGGGGAAAAACTACATCATGAAAAACAAGATAAATTTTTTTAGATTGAAACAACTTTATCTCATTTTATCCTTGCAGTAATCAATGTGAGCAAGAAGTTGACAAAATTATTCACTTGCAAATAGTTGCAAGCCAATTACCTGATGTATTCGTTATTACAAGAAAAGTGACAAAGTCATATGTTCCAGTAGAAAATACTCCTACGAAAATTGATGTTCATGTAGGACAATCTGCCATAAGAAATAAATCTCAAATACGCCAGAAGCGTGGTCGACCAGTTGGTGCCAAAGACTCTGTACCTCGAAAGAAAAAAGTACAAGAGAAAACCCAACTAAAAACTTTTAATAAAACAATGGTAGAAACAATTAATCAATTAAACACTGATAATGTGATTCCTGAAGAATCACAAGTGTCTAAAAATAATGAGATTTCAATAAATTATTTATCATCTCATAAATTATGGGAACGAAATAATATTGTCGTGGACAATATCTTCACCTTTAATGTGACACTAAATATTATACAAAATGAGGGATCCTGAATCACAATCTATTAAAAATTGTCAAAATAGAAATAATTGGCCAAAATTGAAAGAAGCCATACATACGGAATTGAATTCCTTAGAAATATGAAAAGTGTTTAGATATGTTGTTCGCATCCCTGCAAAATGTAATCCCTGTAGGATACAAATGAGTCTTTGTAAGAAAAATGAATGAAAACAATGAAATTATAAGATACAAAGCCCGACTCATAGCCCAAGGCTTCTCATAAAGACATGTGATTGATTATAAGGAAACATATTCTCCCGTAATGGACACCATCACATTTAAATTTTTAATAAGGTTGATTGTATCACAAAAGCTCGATATGCACCTTATGTATGTAGTAACTGTATATCTGTATGGTTCACTTGATAGTGACATACACATGAAAATTCCTGAAGGATTTAAAGTGTCAGAAGCAAATGATTCATTCTCCAGAACAATGTTCTCAATTAAATTGTAAAGATCATTGTATGGATTAAAACAATTCGGACGAATGTGATATAATCGCCTTAGCAAATATTTGTTGAAAGAAGATTATAAAAACGACGATGTATGTCCTTGTGTTTTCATAAAATATATATATATATTAGATTTGCAATTGTGACAGTTTATGTTGATGATTTAAATCTTATATAAACTCCTGAAGAGCTCAACAAAACTGCAGATTATTTAAAATATAAATTTGAGATGAAAGATTTGGAAAAAATCAAATTCTGTCTTGGATTACAAATTGAACATTTTCCAGAAGTATTATTTGTTCATCAATCTTTTTATACAGAAAAAGTCTTAAATCGTTTTTATATAGATAAAACATATCCATTAATATCGCTTATGGTCGTTTGATCACTTGAAGTGAAAAAAGATCCATTTCGCCCACTCGAAGATGTGGAAATAACTCTTGGACCTGAAGTACCATACTGAAGTGCAATTGGTGCATTAATGTATCTTGTAAATTGCACTTGACCGGACATAGCTTTTTCTATAAATCTCCTTGCAAGATATAGCTCTGTACCCACTCAAAGATATTAGAATGGGGTTGAACACATTCTTTGTTACCTACAAGGTACTATTGACATGGGATTATTTTATTCACGAAAATTAAGATCGTCTTTAGTAGGATATGCAAATGCGGGTTATCTTTCCAATCCACATAAAGCTAAATCACAAATAGGATATGTGTTTACACGTAGAAGAACAGCTATATCATGTAGATCTATGAAGCAAACATTGACAGCAATATCTTCAAATCATTCTGAAATTATTGCAATGCACAAAGCAAATCGAGAATGTGCATGGTTGATAAATATGACACATCATATCCAAGTATCATGTGAATTACCTTTAACAAAGGATAGTCCAATAATATTATATGAAGACAATGCAGTTTGTATTGCACAACTCAAAGGAGGCTACATCAAAGGAGACATGACAAATTATATTTCTCCAAAATTCTTCTACACACACGAGCTTCAGAAAAATGGTGATATCGATGTTCAATAAATTCGCTCAAGTGACAATTTGGCTGACTTATTCACAAAAGTATTGCCGACATCCACATTCAAGAAATTGGTGCACGAGATTGTGATGCGTCGACTCAAAGATCTTCAGTGATTAATATTAGAGGAGTAGCTGTACTCTTTTTTCTTAGTCCAGGTTTTGTATCACTCGATTTTCTTAGCAAGGTTTTAATGAGGCAACATTTTCTTAATACTCCAAAATTTTAACAATTATTGTACTCTTTTTTCTTTTCGTTTGATATTTTGTCCCATTGGATTTTTATCAATCAAAGTTTTTAACGAGATAGTTATTGTAGAAATAGTCATCAAAAGAGGAGTGTTGTAAAATTATGAAATAATTATTAATGACTATTTAGACTTATCAGGATACTTATTGATGACTATTATAGATTAAAATGTATATAGAGACGACAAAATGTCGTCCCTAATTATCTAGAGTCACTAATCTATTGAGACGACCTATAGTGACGACATTGTCATCACTGTATGTAAGAAACGACGACTACTGATCTTTTAATGGTGACTCTTGTCGTCGCTATAGACCTCATTTTGTGTATTGAGTACCTTTAAATACCCATCATCAACGGCTTAGATCAAGTCCTCAGAATGGATGGTCCAGATGAAGTTGAAGCTACTAAGCAAAAATCGCATTTTCCTTGTGCGTTTATAAAGGATAATAACAACTTCAGCCAGCTTCTGAATTTTGGATCACATTTTAACAATAGGTACTCAAATTATAGGATTGTTTGGGAATGAATTCATCGGATGTTGATAATGGGAGTTTAGAGATTTCTTTCCTTTTTGGAGGATTTACTTCACAGGGTTAATGTTAGGCGTTAATTTAGGAACAGATTTATAAAGGTTGCAAATGAAACCGTTAATATAAATATAAAATTCACTTGTTAGAAGTATTTAGCCTAATTTTTCCAGTAAAATTCAATTGTTAATATAAATAATAGGCGTATCTGAAGAGACTAGAGAAACAAATTGGGCTGAACATTCCAATTCTCGACCCTATATTATTTAAACTTAATTGACAAGAAAATGATATAAATCTCAATGTAAACTTTATTAACATTGCAATCCAGTCGTTATCTATTATCAAAATTTTAATTAATAAAATAACATTATTAACTAAATAAAAAATTTACAAAAATCGTAAATCAAAAGGATTAAAGCTGTCGAACCCCAACTTTTATGTGTTCCATCTTCATCATTAAAATATATAACAAAAAATAGTATTCTTTCCGTCCCATAAATATAAGCAAATTCTATTTTCACAAAGATTTAAAAAAAAAAAACTTAATTATTATAGTTGAAGCAATAATTTTTTCCTAATATATGTATCCATACATTAATATAATGCACATTAAATATGAGCACATATTTGAAACCTTTTATACTATCAACAAACAAAGAAAGTAGATTATAATTTAGAACACATGAATAAATAGTGTAAGTCCATACATCTTTATGGGACGGAGAATGTATCAATTTATAGAGTGCATACATGATTCAACGGTATAGAGTGCATACATTTTAGTTTCTTCCCAAGATTGAGGGTATCCACTCTCTAACATTAATGTTTGGATCAACATTGTAATCTCAGTTTCACCAAAAATGTTAATGACATAAGATAAAAGTAAACGTCTACTGCCTCAATGGTTCCTCTGATACACTTCTAGAGACAGTAAACAAAGTAGATTGATCTCGAATGACATTGCTTGTATATATGTGTATCAAATCTTTATTTTTGTATAAAAAACTATGTTACAATATGAATCCATGAGAATATAAACAATAGTTAAATGTTTGTTTCTTTGACTTCGACCTTTATAATATATATTTCATGCAAAAACATGAAAAGATAACTTCAAACAACCAAAATAATTACAGTCGAATGTGTTACAATAATAAAAAAAAAAACATCAACTTTAGACAACAATAATTAAGAGGTACTGTTTCTGTCTGAATTCTTATCATTTCCTGTATGGAAACACCGGGATGCTTTGTTCATTTCTAAAGAAATTGTGCGGATCCACTTTTGTCTTAATCTTTACCAATCTATTGAAATTTTCCTTGAAATACTTGATCCCATAAACTGCACCTTCCAAGTAACTGTTTCTCCCATTGTGGTTAATCCCCAAATCAAGATCCCTGTAATTCAGAAATGCTTCCCTTGGCAACTTGGAGACGAAAGGAGTCATATAAGCATACAACTTTCTTGTCAAATTTATGTATTTTTCAGCGGCCTCGACCCCGTTTTCATTCCAGTTTGTTGCATACTGAAGCTTGGCTAGATTTCCAGCTCTATGTGGAAAAGGCTTTTCTGATGGTGGAATCTCAGCCATTCTTCCTCCATAAGGATTGAATGTCAGATTTACTGATTCCAGTTCTATCATTCTCTTGAATATGAACTCTAAACCCTGTTTTGGAATAGGGTTTTAAAAGTAATCAGATTTTCTTTTCAGGTGGGTTAGTACTTGAGGAACCCTACTGAGAAGAAAGATAAGCGGAGTTCTGGCTGGGAAATTGTTCCAGAAAAGGACAGATTCAATCCAACTCATTTCAGTACAGTCGGATTGTTTCAATCCCAGATCAGGAAAAGTTTCATTCATGAGGGAGAGAAGTTTTTTGGAATCTCCTAGGAACAAGGTCAAGAATGTTGCTCTGTTGGTTTTCTCTCCAGTTCGGACACTGCTGTTCACGACGTCAAGTGTCATTCTGACGAAGATTTCTTCAGGCAACTTGTCTGCAACTTGCTGGTAACTGTAAACGATATTCGTCAAGTTTTCCTCGTAAGTTCTATAGACTCGGAAAACAGTAACTGTAGAGGGGACTCGAACAAGCTTTATTTTGTATGCTAGAACAACTCCATAGCTGGATCCACCACCTCCGGTAATTGCCCAGAACAAATCCTCTCCCATTGAAGCACGATCAAGAATACGGCCATTAACGTCAATTATTTGGGCATCAATAATGTTGTCAACGGAGAGACCGTATTTTTGTATCATGTTACCGTATCCACCGCCACTGAAAAGGCCGCCAACGCCGACTGTCGGACAAACTCCAGCGGGGAAGCCATGAACATTACTTTTCTCTGCAATTCTGTAGTAAACTTCACCAATAATTGCTCCAACTTGAACCCATGCAGTCTCAATTTCAATACTGACATTGATTGATCGAAAGTTGAACATATCAAGTATGAAAAAAGGAACATCTGAAACATACGAAACACCTTCATAATCATGGCCTCCACTGCGGATTTTCATTTGCAGGCCATGAATTTTAGAGCAAACAATGGCTGCTTGGATGTGTGAAACTTGCAATGCAGTCAGAATCAGTTGGGGCTTACGCGTTGTAGATTCATTGAATCGCAGGTTTCGTATATAAAATTGCAAAACATCAGAAATAAGAAGAATGTTCAGGAGTGTATAATACTGCAGAAATTGGATTAGAGGGTTCAGAATGGCTCTCAAGGCATTCAAGAAAACCCTCATGAGATGAATTTTTTGCAGTGGCCCATGAAACAGAAAGAAGAAGGGTCAAAAAGAATGAAATTATAGCAAAAACTCTTGAAATTTTCATTTTGATCTGAAGTATGTTATTTTGGTGAATGGAAATGTTAAAAGGTGGAATGTTATTTTGGTGAATGGAAATGTTAAAAGGTGGAATATATATAAAGAATGTGGGCAGCCATTTTAGCACATGTTTGGACATCCTTAAATTATAATTTCAGTTGGTCAAATTGGTAAAGTATACTTTTTATCTACATATTTCATATAGGACCCACAGCTTACAACATACTTTTTATCAACACATTCACCAACAACTTATATTATAAGCACTTAAAAAATAATTTCAGCACTACCAAAGATGTGCTTAATATTAAACAACAACAAAATCAAAGAAGTAGAGTTAGAACCCGTTTGGTGTGGATTATAAAGTAGTTTATTTGACCAAAATAGTTTATTTGACAAAAACGGTTTATTTGACCAAAATTTTTGCTTTGTAGCATGACATTTTTTTATCATTATTAGTCAGATAAACTATTTTTGTCAAATAAACCAGTTTATAATCCACACCAAACGGACACTTAAGCTCTACTGTCTCAAATGTATGTCCTTTAAGCTGTTCCACTGTTTAAAAATGTACACATAATTCAATAAATATAAGTCAATATTAATATTAAGTGTGAACACATTAAACAATTGTATTTATTGGATGATGTGTACATTTTTAATTGTTGTAATAGCTTAGGGAACATACATTTGGAACAACAGATCTTGACTCAAAGAAGTAGATAATGCAAATCTTCTAAAATTTGACCATGAAACATTCAAACCGGAGAAGTATCTTAACATAATTAGCCTTGTCAATTTTAATTAATTTATAGTGAAAGCTCCTTTTATCTACATAATATATAATATATTAATGGTGAAGTATTCACACAATGGAATAATTCATTTTGTCGAAACTCTTGAACTTTTCATTTTGATCTAAAGTATGTTATTTTGGTGAATGGAAATGTTAAAGGGTGGAATATATATAAAGAATGTGGGCAGCCATTTTAGCACATGTTTGGACATGCTTAAATTATAATTTCAGTTGGTCAAATTGGTAAAGTATACTTTTTATCTACACATTTCATATATGACCCACAACTTACAACATACTTTTTATCCACACATTCACCAATAACTTATATTATAAGCATTTAAAAAATAATTTCAGCACTACCAAAGATGTGCTTAATATTAAACAACAACAAAATCAAAGAAGTAGAGTTAGAGCCCATTTGGTGTGGATTATAAAGTAGTTTATTTGACCAAAATAGTTTATTTGACAAAAAACGGTTTATTTGACCAAAATTTTTGCCTTTTAGCATGACATTTTTTACCATTATTAGTCAGATAAACTATTTTTGTCAAATAAACCAGTTTATAATCCACACCAAACGGACACTTAAGCTCTGCTATCTCAAATGTATGTCCTTTAAGCTGTTCCACCGTTTAAAAATGTACACATAATTCAATAAATATAAGTCAATATTAACATTAAGTGTGAACACATTAAACAATTGTATTTATTGGATGATGTGTATATTTTTAATTGTTGGAATAGCTTAGGGGACATACATTTGGAACAGCAGATCTTGACTTAAATAAGTAGATAATGCAAATCTTCTAAAATTTGACCATGAAACATTCAAACCGGAGAAGTATCTTAACATAATTAGCCTTGTCAATTTTAATTAATTTATAGTTGATTGTCAATTTTAATTAATTTATAGTGAAAGCTCCTTTTATCTACATAATAGATAATATATTAATGGTGAAGTATTCACACAATGGAATAATTCATTTTGTCGAAGAAAAATAAAAAATCAATCCTTCAACTTATTTTTATGAACCACCACGAATATTGTTTGACCAAAACAACAAAAACATAAATTAACATGGACAATATAAAGTAATTTTTTTCTTTTAATCGGGATTCACCACTAAAAATTTGGCCATTGGGGACGGTTAACCATCCCCAATGCTAGATAACCGTCCCCAATATATATTGGGAACTGTAACATCAATCGTCCCTGTTATGGACGGATGCCAACCGTCCCTAATGTTAGTAATTTTAATAAATATATTTATTATGGACGGATGCCAACCGTCCCTAATGTTCGTAATTTAAAAAAAAAAATTGATTATACAGTACATGTGCACCGCTTTAGTTACACAATTTTTTAATCACAGAAAAAAAGTAAATCTTTCAAATATAAAAAATAATAATCATTACACATTTACAAAATATGTAATAACTCTAATTGAGTAATGCTACTTGTACCAAAACAACTTTAATTTATAAATCCAAACTAACATATCCATTTAGAAAGCAGCTTACCAATTCTACATGTGCAAGAAAAGAAATGAAAAACTTACATTAGAGAAGAAAAATTATTTTAATGACAAAAAATAGAGTTATAAAAATTTAAATATGAAAAGGAGTTGACCAAAATAATTATTTCATTTTTCACAATAATACTGTAACTCCTCATATTTATTGACAAAACTAGCATACTAAATATTTATATAATGGGTTCTGCTGCCTATGTAAAGATAACCATCAGAAAGACTTGGCAACTCCATAATCCAATTCATTAAAATCTGAAAGATATGCTCATGAGGTCCAACATTGTTTGGATCCTTTTCACTTGTATTCCCTTGAGTTTTCCTAAGAATTATCAGAAAGAATGACCATAGAATATACTCACAAAACTATTCACATCATTATATCCATCAAACATCTCAAGAGACGAACATAAATGAAACAATGCAACTAACTTTATCTTAGCCGTTAAAAGGATGTGGCTGCAAACCAAATAAAATAACCCGACATATCAACTTTTAATGATGAATATGTGCCTTGTATAACTCAGACATACAACTCCATGATTAACTCAATCTTGCGACCTCAATAGATGTAGTGAACATATGCCAACAAGTAAAATGGTACCAATTGAGGACAAATTAAGAATAGTGACTTTGATGGTTGAGGCATGTCTTGCATAGACCACAAGAAACACATGATCACAAAACTAGTGGTAGTGAGACAAAGGTAAAACCATGTTTAACATGAATCATTGTCAATGGAATAACCAAGAGTTGGCATGACCAAATTTAGGCCTAGTTGGCAAATCAAAAGATAAAAATCATTAAGAGTAAATCTTAGATTTTCCAATCTCATTCAGCTGAAGAGTTACACATTCATACAAGAACAACGATCAATTCAAATGAAGAAATTAAGAATCTATTTAACTGTAAAATTTAATCCCAGGCCATTCACGAATTTGGAAAATCGTTTTCCAAGTTTGTGCAGGGGCCAATATTAAGAGCATTAGTTACCTTCTGAATTAACGGGAAATTGCCTAATAAAAATCTTTATGTTTGCCCTGCAGTTTTACCTATTCATAGAAAATGACACAAATCAAAATCATACAAACATCATATTAGAACACGCATTTTCCTATTCTTTAACCTCTTTGACCAGAAACATAAAAAATTGAAGGTTAGCTTACACATGCTCACGATTTTGCCTTCTTTGGATTTTCTTTCCTCTTCTTCCTTTTTGAGCACTAGATGTAATGAGAGAATTTGAATAAGGCTAAAAAGGAAAAATAATTGTAAAACGATGAGGGTTTATAAGATAATAGTAACATGAAACAAATTGAAAGGCATCAGAATGGAAATTTTAATTAAGCAATATATGCTTAAAATGGTCGAATTTTTAGCAATTATAATCATTCCCTGCTTCACTAAAAAGATATTCATCAATGATTCCACCATTAAGAAACTTCCAGAATTCGAACTCTTCACTAATTATTGTAGGAACATCGTAGTGCCAAAAATTGATGAAAGTCAAAAGCATGAGGTTAGTTACACTCACTAGCAACACTAAGTCTATCACGCTCTCTTCTTGCCTCCAGCTCAACCATTTCCTGAAGAACATGTCAACAAGTTAAGGACGTCTCTTCTCAAAAATCTAAATCTAATTGATAACTAAAATAAGAACCCATCCAACCATATCTGCAAGCAACAACATTACGATCTATCAAAATATACCTTAGCTCACATGCTAATTTAGAAAACAACATGCTCGCTTCTGAAATAATATAGCTGGATGTCGACATATTGGCAGAAAAAAAAGGGACAATGCAGGAGCCAACAAGACTTAAAACAACTCCATGATTAACTCAATCTTGTGACCTCAAAATAGCACGAGCATTGCAATAACTCCGTGATTTAACCAATTTTGTGATCTCAATAGATGTCATAACTCAGATAAGTGTGATTTTATACTTATTTGGACCATCAAAATTGGACAATTATAAGTACTCTTGAGTGATTTTCTACTTAATTATGTGTCTATTTAATTATTTTAGGTCAAAACCCCGAGATCGGATGGAATTGGAGAAAAATAAAGTAAAATAGGTGAAAATGGACTGAAGGCGTACGAAAACTTGGATATGGGGATCAACTTGCAAACATACAAAAGTTGAAGTGCTTGGATTGCAAATAAAAGAGGACTAAATTGAAATGAAAGAAGAAATCAGAGGACTAAAGAAGATAAAATCCAAAGTTGAAGGACTTGGACTACAAATAAGATGAATAAAGAGGAGAAAAAGGACAAATTATGAACAAGGGACCAAATAAAATACATGTCAAACCTTGGAGGACTAAATAAGATGAATAAAGAGGAGAAAAGGAGAAATTATGAACAGACCAAATAAAATACATGTCAAACCTTGGAGGACTAAGTGTGCAAATAAGGATTGAAACCAATTTTGGCCATTTTCTCACTATTTGCTGTGGTGCAAACCGCGGTTCTACCGCGGTAATGCGCTGTTCATGCGTCTGGGTGTTTTTTGGCTTATTTTTAATTTCAGTCAGGGCCTTTTTCGTCTTTTCATGTACATGAGTTGTTAAATTAATAAAACACTATATAAAGACCTAACCTAGGTCAAAATAAGGGTTGTTGAATCTTTGGAGAAGACAGAGAAAAGAACGGCGAAGAAAACGAAGAACGACTAAGATCAAGAAGATTGGAGCGTGAAGATCAAGATATCTTGGTGCAAGATAATCAACGTCTTTTCATCTTTTCTTCAGAACCCGGTTATGTATTCAAATCTTCTAATGTTTTCTTCTTCCCGAATCATGAGTAGCTATATTCATAGTTTGGATGAACGATGTAGCCTACTTTTAATTCTTTAATTTCGAATATCAAGTTTTGAATTATAAATTATTTAAGTATTTGGAATAACTGGCCATTATTTCATTGATCTTGTGGATTGTAATGAACTGAGAAGCAAATTATTAATCTAGACCACATAGTAAAATTCGGCAATTGGATAAAAGGTAGAGATACACTTTTATTATTGCCGCGGTCTGAATTCAATTCTTAGGAGAATTAATGCATCTAATTAAGGTCCACTTTATTACTTGTTTGCGATATTGTACACTTGCAATCACATTATTTTCACAACAAGAAAGTCCAATATCATGCTAAAGTTTATTTAATATGTCTGAACCATGGTTATAGCTGAGGTGAAGGAACCTCAAAAGTCCACATCGGATAAACTTGGGTTAGAAAATAAGTTTATAAGGGGATTGGGCTACTCGGATAGACCCCATCGAATTCTCTTTACTCAAATCACACAAGGGTGGGAATTTAATCGTAAGTATAAGCACAGTGCAAATTCAAGGAAGTGCAAAACTTGACCTCGAATGACCTATCACGTACAATGGCCCAAACAGAATTGGACAATTACAAAGATAAATGGAAGCTGAATTAGGACCATAAGGGCTTCATATGAGCCTTCACCAAGAGAAAACAATAAGATAAAAATGCACCTAAAAATTAAATAGATGAAGGACCTGTGACACAGTAAATGATAAGACTCAACTCATGAGGCCCAGTTCCATTACCAGAACATTAGGGAGTTTCTGAGAATAGAAGAACCAAATTACTTCAGAAAGTTACTACTTCACTATAGATTTTTAATATCTGTCCAAATAAGTAATGAATATATCCTTTCAGTAATGGACAATTTGCTAGTTGTGAAATCTTATATGATGGAGGAAATCATCATGAGCATGGAGACTGCTATTTGCACTGAAAATCCTATAGATTTTCTTAACATAATATCATCTTGATATTGAATTTTACATATTAAATTTGAACTCAAGATTCGAATTCTGCAGGGCAGTAATGTTTTAACCTTGCCATAACAAAATTCATAGGTTCTACAAATTGAGTTCTTATCTTGATGAATGATCTATGATCAACATGCTACTCATGCTGCATATAAGTTAATTTAAGGCCACATGACACATTTATTCCTGAATTTTCTAAAGTTCTCAAGTTTATATTATTCATAGATGTCCATTGTGAAAAACACCTTCAAACGAGAATCAATGCATGAAAAAAAAAACAAAAACAAAAAAGCACTTTGTGGGATTGTAATTCCTATTTCCTAAAATAGCATGTACAAGGTCACGAATAGAGCCAGCTGCCTCTAATTTCAAGTCAAGGCGAACAAACAGTAGGAAGACCTCTGATGGTTCATTCTAATTTTACAAACACTGGACAAGTTCCAAATTCATATTCAATACAAATGAAAGAGATTAAAAGAAGATAATATCTCGTTAATAAATCTGAAGTATTTTCGAAGGCTGTCAAATGTGAGAACTGCCATCATAAATACCCAAATCAAGCAAATGGATAAAAATCTTAAAATTGGGAAACTAGAGACACGAACCAAAATGGATTCTAAACTGCTTCATTTCAGCAGAGTTTTTAATGAAATATTGATGCGTGACCATTGTTGCAACTAATCTAGAAAAAAGACCCAAATGTTCTAGCAACTACAATCTGAATGGCCAGCAGTGAATTAACCGCAATAGATAAAAATTATACAAAAATCCATCAAAGTGAACCTAAATAACGTCAAGAAAAATGAAATCCATATTCATCAATTCAAATCATAAAAATTGCCTTTACCTTTCGGCCTTGCAGGAGCATAAGCAAGGCCGTTCAATCCAAGGCGCTATGAGTTGAGGAAATGGAGATTTGAGAGAATCAGTTGTTTACCTCTACCATAAACAGACGTATATAAGTCTTTTGTGTGAGTGGATCTTACAGTCGGTGTAGAGAGAAACCAAGAAACCGAAAGGGACAAAAAAAAAAATCGCAGCCCAGATATCATTGCGAACAGAATATGATTTTGGATGGGTATTATGGATTTCAAGAGCGTGGATATGGGAATGTGGTTGTAGAATTTGGATTTTCGTTATGTGAATTGTTGATCGCTAGGAGATGTATCTGGAATTTGTAGGGAGGATTGAGTTTTGTTGGGAGGATTTGGTCTGTGTTTTCGTATTGTAAAGACAGACGTATGTGAAGAAAATGAGTGCGTGGGGGTGAAAAACCTCCCTACAGGGACGGTTATTTTTGGAAAATTGTGTTCCAGTTAAGAATGTTTGGGACATTTTGCACAACAGTCTCCATACAATTATTTAGCCAAAAATTGAACGCAAAATAGAATCAACATCTGCAACGGATCAAATCGTCCCAAATAATATATTGTTGGGGACAAAACTTGAAAAATCCGTCCCTATTAACTCATTTTTGGGACACACGTTTCTAAACCGTCCCTAATGATTGATTATTGGGGACGAAATATTAAACCATCCCAAATTAGGCGTTCCCAAAAGTAATTTTTTTAGTTGTGATTCCTGGCCTCCTTGCTTGAATGGTTATAGTTAATTGATGCTCTCCATGAATGCACATTTTTTGTGACCAATTTTCCCACATAACTGACAAGTCATGTGCATTTAATGTCTCTCTTTTTTTTCTTGGATGATTTTGGTGCCTCATCTGGTTTTCATCTCTTTGCATTATTTGGCCGACCAAGCATCTTGATGTGACTAGGTGGATGATAAGATCCTTACCCTTATCTATCCAGAGTTCTAGCATTTCTACTAGACGATTGAATGGTGTTCATGCCTTGATGTAGGTTTACTAGTTGTAACATTTGTCCATATAATCTTCAATATTCATTCTCTGATTATGCTATTGATTGCATGGCAACAAAGAAACCCAGTCAACTATTGCCTTCTTCCCGAACAAGCCATTTTCTCCAAATTAACTGCAAATGTTCCTCCAAATGCATCAGATTTTCACCACCCAATTTGGTCCTAAACATCCGGGATTTCATACTAGTCTTCTCTAGTATTATACAAATCCTTGGTCCAAAAGGTCTTGCCCACTTTGTTAATGTTTATCTCTTTGTCTCCATCCTTGTAATTAGGTAACACCTAATGTTTGTCCAACCTTTTCTGCAATATTGCACGTTAAATGTTTCACACAAATTATTTAGTAAAATATCACACTTGATATTGTCCCTGAAATGAGATCTGCTCCATTGACTCGTAGGCTTGTCAATAAGCCAATTGTATGCATCAATGTCTTCTCCCTTTAGTCTTTTCATAACTTCCTTCTTGTGAGCAGCTGCACATAACATATTTTTCAATGCCAACTCTTTCTTACTTCTCCTAAAATTGTTGTACATTTGCCTCACACAGAATTTACATTCAACATTCTCACCCCAGCTCTCTAATGCATCAATCAAGCCTTTCTGCCTATCACTCATGAATGACCAACTATGTGATTTGACTACAACATAAGCAATGTGAACATTTAGTTGTCTCCATAAATTCAAAATTAGTGTCAATATGCACCCTCCAAAATCTCATTTAAAAAAACAGCCATCTAGACCAATGACCCTCCTACACCTTACCATAACTCTTTATTTACAAGCGCTAACAAACATAAACCCTTTGAAAGACCCTATCATTCCCAACCATTTTTGTCTTCAATATATAGTGCTTCCAATTCAAAGTTTGGCAGTAGTAATCCATAAATTTATATTGTTCATTATGTATCCCTCTGATCGCTTCAAGGTGGCCCTTGTTCTATACTATTGTGCTGTAGTTACTGAAACCACACAATATTTCTTCACCTGAGTCTCAAAAGAACGAATTTTTCAACTCGGATCAAATCTGAATGTGTCTATGTATTTGTATGCAAAATAAGTTGAATTTGCATTCCTACTATTGAATATCATTGTACCGTCGTGCTCTAAATCCAAGGTGATCCTAGTCATCTTACAGTCAAACAAAAATCTGGCATAGACAACCCATTGAAAAGTTTTATAACGTCTACCTCTTACACGAATGTTATCATTGTTGATAAGTCTGATACTATTCCTTAATGGTCTTCTTTAGAATTAATTTACTTGCAAATCTCATACCTAATAAAAATAATAATGTCAACAAGTTAAAAATAGTACATATTTTATAACAATATATATGTATATAAAAGATTGGGGACCTGATGTATAACATTTTTAAAAGGTTGGAGACATAATGTATCAGCATAGTATTTATTTATCAGAAATGAGGGTCTATAATATCAATTGATCTTTGAACACATTATCACTACTGTCTCTTTCATCTTTATAATCATTGTAGATACTATGTAGATCTTCTGAATTTTCATTATGACTTTGTTTATAATCCATGTTTGTGTCATCATTCCATGTGAAATGCAAATCAAATTTCACCTTAGATTTGGGACAATTGAGGTTGGCTGCCTCTTGCTCATAGTCTGAGTCCGTTAATCATGTACCTCTATATTGTTAGTACCTAGATCAACACCAACAACATCATCTTCACCATAACTATTGATGGGAAAATAGTTTCACCGGATCTTTATTAACTTGCAAGAACAAACGACATGGTTCAGATTAATACTTACCATCCCACCATAAAACACCACACGAGAAAATTGATTTCAGCTAACCTCCACCTTGGTTCCAAACAAAAATCTGTAAAACTCAAAAGTCATGTGCTCAGTAGTTGTAAAAAATGAATTCTAAACTAATTAGAACTCAATATACATGTACCAATGTTTATAAGTGTAAGACATCTTCTAAACTTTACCAAAGTAAACATCTTAGTGCCCATATTTGCAGGGTTATAGTCCGTATGCACTTTCTCAAGTTTAATCAAATTTTAGATACCATATCTCTAATAAAATACAGTCTAACATCTATATGTTTAGTGCATTCATAAAAAATAGGGTTCTTATACAAATGAATACCTGATTGACTATCAAAATATATAGTTACATTATCACTTAAAACACAGTTCATTAAGTAAACATTTAACCCACATAGTTGTTACAACCTGCTTTAAATTAGTCAAAGTCAATAAATTTTTTGGTCAAGTCCAAGTCAAATAGTCAAAGTGAGACTTAAATTAAGTAAATAAATTTTTTGGGGCTATTTTGAAAAATATGGTTAATTAGGGATTTAAATTATTCAACAAGGAAGCTAGGGACTTAAGTTGCAATTTTGGTTGATTTGTAAAATGAAATTGGGACCTTTCCAGATAATTCTGCACAGAGAGAGAGAGAGGGAGGGAGACGCAGAGAAAATAAAAGGAGAAAAGGAAAGAAAAGAAAAGGAAGAAAAAGGAAAATGAGGAAGAAGAAGAAGAAGAAGAAGAAGAAGAAGAAGAAGAAGAAGAAAGGGTCCGGCCGAAATCAACTTTTAAGGCTTGGGGTTGTCCATTTCCTTTGTAATTTCAAGAGGTAAGTAATAAATTTCTTATTTTAGAAATGAGGTTAAAAATTAGGGCTTTTGCTTATTGACTTCAATGTCAGAATTATGAAGGTTAAATGATTGTTTTGAGTTTAATGAGATAATTATTCAAGTTTAGTAATGGATTTAATGGTTGAATTTTTAGGGTTCTTGAAACTAGTGGATTAAATTAAGATTTAAACAAGTTTAAGTTTATTAAGCCCATGTTAGTTTATTTCTTATTCAAGAGGCTTGTTTTGGTGGAGTTATTTAAAGTTTAGCATACCCATGTATATAAGTTCAATTTTGGACAATTATGAAGTTAATTGAAAATGAGATTTGGTATAAATGTGCATTCTTTTTCAATTATAAATTAAAGGGAGAATGGATTAGCCACTATAAGGTATTTTCTTGTGGATTTGAAAGATGTCCAGCCGTAGTACTTGGAAGTAAAGTGGGGGCCAGTTTGGCTAGTATGTTGAATGTGGATTTACTGTGAGCAAGTGATAATTAGTTGAGACAACTTAAGTTTGATCTGAATTCCTATTTTAACTTTCAGGATGTGACATGGAGATTGGTCAGGCTTATAGTATTTGTGAAATTACAAAGATTGTAAATTGATTACTTGTAAAATGGAATGCGAGAAATATGTAATATTGAAATCTACTAGAAAAGTGCCCAAGATTTTACCTATTCTAGTGCACTGAGGGGTCTTGGCCGTGTTCTATATTACACTAAGGGGTCTAATTGGTCGTGTACATATAGTTCATTGAGGGTCTTGACCGTGTACTAGGGTGTATTATCCGAGGTCTTCATGACCCACTCTTATGCACAAAGGGACTTTGGACTGTGTATAAGGGTGCTTATCTCAGAGGTCTTTGGGACCCACTTTTGTACACTGAGGGGCTTTGGAAGAATCATTCGATAGAAGAGGCTACGTGGAAGAATGAGGATTAGATGCGTGCTCAATTTTCTCAATTATTTCAAGCCTAGCCGATCGAATTTCGAGGACGATATTCTTTGAAGGAGGTAAGATTGTTACGACTCGTTTTAAATTAGTCTCGTTTTAAATTAGTCAAAGTCAAAATTTATTTAATCAAAGTCAATATAATTTTTGGGTCAAGTCTCAGTCAAATAGTCAAAGTTGGACTTATATTAAGTAAATAAATTGTTTGGGGGCTATTTTATAAAATATGGTTGTTTAAGGATTTAAATATCACTATATGTAAGTTGGAGACTTGGGTTGCAATCAGGTGTATTTTTTAAAATGAATTTGGGACTTTCTAGAGAACTCGGCAGAGGGAGAGAGAATGCGGCACAGGAGAGGAAAAACAAGGGAAAAAGAAAAGAAAGAAAAGGAAGAAAAAGGAAAAAGAAGAAGAGGAAGAAAGGTGCCAACCGATTCATCAGGTAGTCGGAAAATTTAAGGTTTGGGTTCTTCAACTTCTCCATTTTCAAGAGATAAGCGAAAACTCACTTATTTTAGAAATGAGGTTAAATTTAGGGTTTTTACTTATGGACTTAAATATAAAATTTATGAAAGGAGATAAGTTATTTTTAGTGACATGAGCTATATTTGCATGTTAAATGAAGGATTTAATTGATGAAATTTTAGGGTTCTTGACTTAGTGGGTTTAATTAGAGATTTAAACTATTTTAGGCATTTTAAGACTTGTATTGGTTTATTTATGTTATAAGTTTGGAATGGTGATTTTAGCAAACCCTAGAATTTCTATTTGAGTCCTTTAAGCGAATGTAATATAAAGGAGACTATTTATGAGCCTTATAGAAGATTAGAATTGATTGAGAATGTTAAGGAGCATTATATGTTATTGAATTAATGGAAATGAGTTTCTAGCTTGATGACTTTACTATGAAAGTTAAAAAAAATTATTATTGGTGGTGTGTAATCGACAGAGGTTAAAGTGAAGAAGAAAAGTGGTAAATTAAAAGGTTTAGATCAAGTGAGTAAAGGAATTTTGGAGAAGTTTTGCTTAAGTATGGGTAGATTTAGCTTAGTCTTGCTTTTTAAATATTAATGTTGCTTGGGATGGTTATTTATTTATTCGAGCAAATATATTTTATTTCAAGAGGTGACGAGGAGGTTGGTGTCGCGTACCGACCAACCAAGTCTAGTCAAGCAAACTCTGTGAGTGAAAAAATTTATTTTTAGAAAATAAGCATTTAATTATATTATATTAATTTGTAAAGTTATATGAATTGTTTCATTATCTCAGTACTTCTAGTACATTATATAAATTGTAAAAAATAAATTATTCTTCAAGTGTTGGACAAGTATGATTTTTAGTACAAGTTAGCTTTTATAAATGAGAATTTCAGTAAAGTTTATTTTAAAACCACCAAAAAGTACCCAAGTGATTTTACTTGCTCTACACTGGTGTGAATTCGTTTCTACAGTGTATGACCAAATATGGTGAATTCGTTTCCATAGTGTATGACCAGATATGGTGATTTACCCGCTCTGCACTAGTGTGAATCTGTTTCCACAATGTATGACCAGATTATTAGAGGTCTTTAGGACCCACTCTCGTACACATATAGGCTTTGGGCTGTGTACCGGGGTGTTTAGCCCTTTGGGGGCAACTCTGTGCATGTATGACCAGATTTCAAACTTCATATTATCAGTTATTCATGGTACCTTTTTTATGTAATAATTATAGATTTCAGATTTCAGACATTAGATTTCAGATAATAGATTATGCAGTTTCAGACTTTAAATTACGGCTTACAGTTTAATCAGATTACGTTTTGTTTGAAAACTACATTTATACTAGCATTTCTCAGTTTCTTTATGCTTGCAGATATTTTACTTATAAAAAAATATGGAATTCTTAATTTTTACTGCTTAAGAGTATTACAGAAAAATTCTGAATTTTAGGAAAGAATTTTAAACAGGAAAAAGTATAATTATTTACAAACTCTCCACTCATTGAGTTACAAACTCACGTATTTCGTCACTCTTTTTCTTATTAGGACGCAATTGAGCTATTTGAACAACTTTTGGAAGATTCTGCAAGAGCCACAGCTACTTGATTTAGTGATTTGTATGATTACATTTTGTTAAGCATGTCATTATCATACAATTGTCTCACGTCCACTAGTTTTAGTATAGTTCATTTTGATATTGTTGTGGCATGTAGAAGTTAGAGGAGCTTGCCGCCTTTTGATGTAATTATTATATTTTTGGGCCATTTTGTAAATGATAGTAGAATTGATCGAGTTGGCTATACTTTATTTTTGATTGGTTCATATTTGGGTCAGGTGGACCCCAATTGATTTTGTATATATATTGTGTTTGAGAAATTTGTTGCTTTTCGGGTTTGGTTTAATTCAATTTACAAGAGAAACTCTGCCAAAATTTTTATAAAATATTTTTAGTCAAAGAAGAGTCAATAAGTTATAGAAAAGTCTAAGTAGCCTTAATGGTGGGTTCAGCATCCAGTTGCCATCCATCATCGGCGCACGGCACGTCTTGGGTCCACTAGGGTGATTCAAGACGGGTCTTGTTAAGTTAGTATCAGAGCATGGTCACATGTCTATAGACTTGCATTGCATGCATCATAAACTTGTTTTAAGACACAAATTTCCCATTTTATAGGTCATGGATCATAAACTTGTTTTAAGACACAAATTTCCCATTTTATAGGTCATGGCTCATGGCGGAAGGACACGCAGACTCCCAAATAGAGTGCCTCAAACTCAAAATGCTCATGATGAAAGAGATAGCAGAAAGGCTAGTAGAGCTGATGAGTCAATTTATCAAACTGCTCAAAACTCAAGACATAGAAATGAGGCTGCAAATGACCCCTATACTGATAGACTTGCTGAAACTCTTGATGCTTTATTGCAAAGGCAGCAAAACGCAGATAGGTTCAGTATTGAGCGAGCAAAGAGGTTGGGAGCGAGAGTTTTTAATGGTAAGGGTGACCCTTCAGATGCAGATAATTGGATGACCCAGTTGGAGAGAGTTTTCGATGTCATGGAGTACCCAGAGGAAAAGAAATTGTGCTTGGCTACTTTCTTACTGGTGGAAGTGGCGTATGATTGGTGGTTGACAGTTCAAAGTCGATATGCAGACCCCAGTGTTATTACTTGGGTAGATTTCAAGGATGTTTTTAATAAATCATACTACCCTCAAGCTTATAAAGATGCCAAACATGATGAGTTCTTGCATTTAGTTCAAGTGTCTATGACAGTGGTTGAATATCAGAAGAGGTTTATGGAGCTATCAAAATACGCTGCATTGTTGATGGATAATGAAGCTGACAGGTGAAGGAGGTTTGAAAGTGGGTTGAGGAGTGAGATTAGGGTATCGGTGACAGGTGGAAATTATAAAGACTTTGGTAAACTCGTTGAAGCTGTTTTGAGAGTTGAGAAGTGCATTTTAGACACACGGGGTCACAAAGAGCAGATGACAGTTAGAGGCAATATTAGTCAGTCAGGGACTTGGACTTCTAGGGGCACGTCGTCTCTAAAGAATAGACGTGGGTTTTGGTCGGGTGTCACCAATACCGGCAGTTTCAAGACCAAGTCTATAGGGGGCCAGAGTTCAAGGTCCAGCCATGGTTTAGTCTAACAGTCAGTATATCGCCGCTCTCATACTCAGGGTTCTTTTCAGAGTCCAAGTCAGAGACCAGTTACTTCTACACATGATGAAAGTTCCAGTCATGCTAGGTTTCCACAGTGTCAGTTGTGTGGGAGATTCTATCCGGGTGAGTACCTTAGAAGAGCTGATGTTTTCTATCAGTGTGGTCAGGTCAGGCTCATAAAGAGAGACTATTCAGATCGACCTCAGGGAAGTGGTGCACCTCAGGTGCAGTCAAGTGTTAGTGCTGCTAGGCAGGCTCAAAATCAAAATCAGAATACTGGAGTAAGTAGAGCATGTATGTCCAATGGAGCACAGGTAAATATTTCTAGCAGTAGTGGTGTTCGACAGAAAGACCAGGTAGGACGTCCCAGGACCCAAGGGAGATTTTTTGCAGTGACTCGGCTGGATGGTGAGGAGTCACCAGATGTAGTCATGGGTACGTTGTCTATTTTTAGCAGGAATGCTCGTTGTTTAATTGATTCAGGTGCTACACATTCATTTGTATCTTATGCATTTGCTATCTATGCGGATTGTATGTTGGAACCATTAGACAGTGACCTAGTATTGGCGACACCAGTAAGAGATTCACTTTCAACTAACAGTGTGTATAAGGATTGTGTGATTAAAGTGAATGATTAGTAGTTGAAGGCTAATTTGATTCCTCTCGATATTCATGACTTTGATGTTATTTTGGGCATGGACTTCTTAGCTGCAAATCGTGCTTCAGTTGATTGCTTTCGCAAAGAAGTTGTGTTCCGAAGGCCAAGAGAGCCTGAAATTATTCTTAGTGATGAATGGAGAATTTTACCATCTTGTTTAATATCTGCACTTGATGCTAGGAAATTTCTTTAAAATGGGTGTTAGGCATATTTGACTTATGTAATTGACAGTCATATTACTAAGCTGAAATTGGATGATATTCCTATTGTACGGGATTTTCCTAATGTATTTCTAGAAGATCTTCCTGGATTACCACCGGACAGAGAAATCGGGTTCACTATTGATTTGATTCCAGGGACAACTCCTATCTCTCAGGCACATTACAGAATGGCTCCAGTAGAGCTGAAAGAATTGAAAGTGCAGTTGCAAGAACTAGTAGATAAGGGTTTTATTAGACACAGTGTATATCCATGGAGAGCACCAGTCTTGTTTGTGAAGAAGAAAGATAGCACAATGAGATTATGTATCGACTATAGGTAGTTGAACAAAGTGACAATTCGCAATAAGTACCATCTACTTCGTATTGATGACTTGTTCGATCAACTTCGGGGTGCTACTATATTTTCTAAGATCGACTTGCGTTTAGGGTATCATCAACTTAAAATCATAGATGTCGATGTACCAAAGACTGCTTTCAAGTCTCGGTATGGACATTATGAGTTCTTTGTGATACTATTCGGTCTAACTAATGCTCTAGCAGCATATATGGATTTGATGAACATGGTGCTTCATCCATACTTGGATAGATTTGTGATTGTCTTTATTGATAATGTATTAGTTTATTCTCGTAGTCATGAGGAACATGTCGAGCATTTGAAGACTATTTTACAGACTTTGCAAGATAAACAGTTGTATGCTAAGTTCAGTAAATGTGAATTCTGACTTGACAAAGTCGTATTTCTAGGTCATGTCATTTCAGTAGAAGGCATTTATGTAGATCCCATCAAGACTGAGCCAGTAATGAAATGGGAATGCCCTACAAATGTGACAGAAGTTCGGAGTTTTCTTAGTCTGGCAGGTTATTATCGTCGGTTCGTAAAAGGATTCTCCAGAATTGCTCTTCATTTTACTAGTCTGACTCAAAAGAACTCTAAATTCGTGTGGAGTAAAGAATGTGATAAGAGCTTTCAAGAGTTGAAGAACATACTAGTTTCTGTTCCCATACTTATTCTTCCATCTCCAGGTGAAGAGTTCGTGATTTATAGTGATGCTACTCGACAGGGCTTAGGTTGTGTTCTGATGTAGAATGGAAAAGTTATAGGTTATGCTTTAAGACAATTGAAGAATCATGAGTTGAACTACCCAACACGTGACTTAGAGTTGGCTGAAGTGGTGTTGGCATTGAAGATTTGGAGGCATTACCTATATGGTGAGAAATGTCAGATATTCACATATCACAAAAGTTTGAAGTACAATTTTGATCAGAAGAAACTGAATTTGAGGCAAATGAAATAGTTAAAATTGATAAAGGATTATGATTGCAGAATTGATTATCATCCAGGGAAAGCTAATGTAGTTGCTGATGCTCTTAGTAGAAAGACTAGCAGTTCTTCATCTCAATCCAGTGCAGTATGTACTTCTATGTTTTGTGAGTTCAAAAAACTACATGCCCAGTTGTCAGCTACTACCTCGGGAGCAGTTTTAGCTCATTTTTAGGTGAGACCTACTTTGATTGACAGGATTAGAGAAGCTCAATCTCATGATCTAACACTTAGATTATTGAAAGTAGAGGTTAGTACTAGTTTGCGGACAGATTATACAATTTGAGATGATGGTGCTTTGGTTATGGGAAGTCGATTGTGTGTTCATGACGTTTCAGAATTGAAGAAAGAAATTTTAGAAAAGGCACACAATTCAGCTTATGCAATGCACCCAGGTAGTACTAAAATATACCACATATTGAAAGAGCATTTCTGATATGAAGATGGAAATAGTGAAGTTTGTATCCAAATGTCTCATTTGTCAGCAGGTAAAGCCAATTCGTTAGAATGCAGTTGGACTTTTGCAACCATTGCCTATTCCAGAATGGAAATGGGAGCATATTACTATGGACTTTTTGTTCGGCATTCCTTGTACTCAGAATGGTCATGATGGTGTTTGGGTTATTGTGGATCATTTGACCAAGGTTGTGACGTTCTTACCGATCAAAGCTACTTACACTTTAAACAAGTTGGCAAAGTTGTATGTAGATGAGATAGTCAGCTTATACGGTGCTCCAGTGTCTATTGTGTTAGATAGAGATCTGTAGTTTACATCTAAATTCTGGCCTAGTTTGCAGGAAGCTATGGGCACTAAGCTACATTTTAGCACAGCTTTTCACCTTCAGACAGATGGTCAATCAGAGAGAACCATACAGACTCTAGAGGATATGTTGCGCGTTTGTGTTCTACAGTTCAAAGGTAACTAGGATACCCATTTGTCTTTGATGGAGTTTTCTCATAATAACAGTTACCATTCCAGTATTGAGATGGCTCCTTTTGAAGCACTATATGGCAGAAAATGCAGAACATTAGTTTGCAGGAATGAAGTTGGGGAAAGAAATTTAGTAGGTCCTGAAATGGTTCAAATTACTTCGGAGAATGTAAAAGTGATTAAAGAAAAATTGGAGGTAGCACGAGATAGGCAGAAGAGCTATGCAGATAGAAGGAGAAGAGATCTTGAATTCAAAGTTGGGAATAAAGTTTTCCTAAAATTATCTCCATGGAAGGGTGTTTTGAGATTTGGCAAGCGGAAAAAGTTAAGTCCTCGATATATTGGGCCTTATGAAATTATTGAGCAAATTGGGCCAGTTGCTTATCGGTTAGCCTTGCCAGTTGAGTTATCTAGGATTCACGATGTATTCCATGTTTCTATGCTTCGGAAGTATATTCCAGATCCTTCACATATTTTGGAATCTCAGCCAGTGGAATTGAAGGAAAACTTGACCTATGAAGAAGATCTTAGACAGAAAGGAGCAAGTTCAGCAGAACAAGATCGTTTTGTTAGTTAAGGTCCTTTGGAAGAATCATTCGATAGAAGAGGCTACATGGGAGAATGAGGATCAGATGCGTGCTCAATTTTCTCAATTATTTCAAGCCTAGCCGATCGAATTTCGAGGACAAAATTCTTTGAACGTGGTAAGATTGTTACGACTCGTTATAAATTAGTCAAAGTCAAAATTTATTTAGTCAAAGTCAATATAATTTTTGGGTCAAGTATAAGTCAAATAGTCAAAGTTGGACTCAAATTAAGTAAATAAATTGTTTGGAGGCTATTTTATAAAATATGGTTGTCTAAGGATTTAAATATCACTATATGTAAGTTTGGGACTTGGGTTGCAATTAGGTGTATTTTTTAAAATGAATTTGGGACTTTCTAGAGAACTCGGCAGAGGGAGAGAGAACGCGGCAAAGGAGAGGAAAAACAAGGGAAAAAGAAAAGAAAGAAAAGGAAGAAAAAGGAAAAAGAAAAAGAGGAAGAAAGGTGCCAGCCGATTCATCAGGTAAAAAATTTAAGGTTTGGATTCTTCAACTTCTCCATTTTCAAGAGGTACGCGAAAACCCACTTATTTTAGAAATGAGGTTAAATATTAGAGTTTTTACTTATGGACTTAAATATAAAATTTATGAAAGGAGACAAGTTATTTTTAGTGACATGAGCTATATTTGCATGTTAAATGAAGGATTTAATTGATGAAATTTTAGGGTTCTTGACTTAGTGGGTTTAATTAGAGATTTAATCTATTTTAAGTATTTTAAGACTTGTATTGGTTTATTTATGTTATAAGTTTGGAATGGTGATTTTAGCAAACTCTATAATTTCTATTTGGGTCCTTTAAGCGAATGTAATATAAAGGAGACTATTTATAAGCCTTATGAAAGACTATAATTGATTGAGAATGTTAAGTGAGAATGTTAAGGAGCATTATATGTTATTGAATTAATGAAAATGAGTTTCTAGCTTGATGACTTTACTATGAAAGTTAGAAAATTATTATTGGTGGTGTGTAATTGATAGAGGTTAAAGCGAAGAAGAAAAGCGGTAAATTAGAAAAAGGTTTAGATCAAGTGAGTAAAAGAATTTTGGAGAAGTTTTGCTCAAGTATGGGTAGATTTAGCTTAGTCTTGCTTTTTAAACATTAATGTTTCTTGGGATGGTTATTTATTTATTCGAGCAAATATATTTTATTTCAGGAGGTGACGAGGAGGTTGGTGTCGCGTAACGACCAACCTAGTCTAGTCAAGCAAACTCTGTGAGTGGAAAATTTTATTTTCAGAAACAAGCATTTAATTATATTATATTAATTCGTAAAGTTATTTGAATTGTTTCATTATCTCATTGCTTCTAGTACATTATATAAATTGTAAAAAAAGAATTATTTTTCAAATGTTGGACAAGCATGATTTTTAGTACAAGTTAGCTTTTCTAAATGAGAATTTGAGTAAAGTTGATTTTAAAACCACCAAAAAGTACCCAAGTGATTTTACTCGCTCTGCACGGGTGTGAATTCGTTTCTATAGTGTATGACTAGATATGGTGATTTTACCGGCTCTGCACTGGTGTGAATTCGTTTCCACAGTGTATGTCCAGATTGGTGATTTACCCGCTCTGCACTAGTGCGAATCTGTTTCCAGTGTATAACCAGATTATTAGAGGTCTTTGGGACCCACTCTCGTACACATATAGGCTTTGGGCCGTGTAACGGGGTATTTAGCCCTTTGGGGGTAGCTCTGCTCGCGTATGACCAGATTTCAGATTTCAGATTACATATTATTAGTTATTCAGGGTACCTTTTTGGTATAGTAATTATAGATTTCAAATTTCATACATTAGATTTCAGATAATAGATCATGCAATTTCAGACTTTAAATTACGGCTTACACTTTAATCAGATTACATTTTGTTTGAAAACTACATTTATACTAGTATTTCTCAGTTTCTCTATGCTTGCAGTTATTTTACTTATAAAAGAATAAGGAATTCTTAATCTTTACTGCTTAAGAGTATTATAGAAAAATTCAGAATTTCGGTAAATATTTTAAACAAGAAAAAGTATAATTATTTGCAAACTCTCCACTCACTGAGTTATAAGCTCACGTATTTCCTCACTCTTTTTCTTATTAGGTCTCAATTGAGCTATTTGAGCAGCTTTTGGGAGATTATGCAAGAGCCACATCCACTTGATCTAGTTATTTGTATGATTACATTTTGTTAAGAATGTCATTATCATACAATTGTATCATGTCCACTAGTTTTAGTATATTTCATTTTGATATTGTTGTGGCATGTAGAAGTTAGAGGGGCTTGCCGCCTTTTGATGTAATTATTATATATTTGGGAAGTTTTGTAAATGATAGTAGAATTGATCAAGTTGGCTATACTTTATTTTTGATTGGTTCATATTTGGGTCAGGTAGACTCCAATTGATTTTGTATATATATCGTGTTTGAGAAATTTGTTGATTTTTAGGTTTGATTTAGTTCAATTTACAAGAGAAACTCTACCAAAATTTTTATAAAATATTTTTAGTCAAAGAAGAGTTAATAAGTTATAGAAAAGTCTAAGTTGCCTTAATGGTGGGTCCGTCATCCAGTTGGCATCCATCATCGGTGCACGGCACGTCTTGGGTCTACTAGGGTGATCCAGGACGGGTTGTGTCAATTTTTGTCTGAATCTTATCATTTTCCGGTATGGATGCTTTGTTCATTTCTAAAGAAATTGTGCGGATCCACCTTTGTCTTAATCTTTACCAATCTATTGAAATTTTCCTTGAAATACTTGATCCCATAAACTGCACCTTCCAAGTAACTGTTTCTCCCATTGTGGTTAATCCCCAAATCAAGATCCCTGTAATTTACAAATGCTTCCCTTGGCAACTTGGAGACGAAAGGAGTCATATAAGCATACAACTTTCTTGTCAAATTTATGTATTTTTCAGCGGCCTCGACCCCATTTTCATTCCAGTTTGTTGCATACTGAAGCTTGGCTAGATTTCCAGCTCTATGTGGAAAAGGCTTTTCTGATGGTGGAATCTCAGCTATTCTTCCTCCATAATTATTGAATGTAAGCATTACTGATTCCAGTTCTATCATTCTCTTGAATATGAACTCTAAACCCTGTTTTGGAATAGGGTTTCTTAAGTAATCATATTTTCTTTTCAGGTGGGTTAGTACTTGAGGAATCCTACTGAGAAGAAAGATAACCGGAGTTCCGGCTCGGAAGTTTGTCCAAAAAATGATAGATTCAATCCAACTCATTTCAGTACAGTCAGATTGTTTCAATCCCAGATCAAGAAAAGTTTCATTCATGAGGGAGAGAAGTTTTTCGGAATCTTCGAGGAACAAGGTCAAGAATGTTGCTCTGTTAGTTTTCTCTCCAGTTCGGACACATCAAGTGTCATTCTAACGAAGATTTCTTTAGGTAACTTGTGTGCAACTTGCTGGTAACTGTAAACGATATTCGTCAAGTTTTCCTCGTAAGTTCTTGTGACTCGAAAAACAGTAACTGTAGAGGAGACTCGGACAAGCTTGATTTTGTATGCTAGAACAACTCCAAAGCTGGATCCACCACCTCCAGAAATTGCCCAGAACAAATCCTCTCCCATTGATGCACGATCAAGAAACCGGCCATTAACGTCAATTATTTGTGCATCAATAATTTTGTCAACGGAGAGACCGTATTTTTGCATCACGTTACCGTATCCACTGCCGCTGAAATGGCCGCCAACGCCGACTGTCGGACAAACTCCAGCGAGGAAGCCATGAACATTACTTTTCTCTGCAATTCTGTAGTAAATTCACCAAGAATTGCTCGAACTTGAACCGATGCACTCTCATTTTCAATACTGACATTGATTGATTGAAAGTTGAACATTTCAAGTATGAAAAAAGGAACATCTGAAACATACGAAACACCTTCATAATCATGGCCTCCACTGCAGATTTTCATTTGTAGGCCATGAATTTTAGAGCAAACAATGGCTGCTTGGATGTGTGAAACTTGCAATGCAGTCAGAATCAATTGGGGCTTACGCGTTGTAGATTCATTGAACCGCAAGTTTCTTATATAAGATTGCAAAACAACAAAATAAGAAGAATTTTCAGGAGTGTATAATACTGCAGAAATTGGATTAGAAGGTTCAGAATGGCTCTCAAGGCATTCAAGAAAACCCTCTTGAGATGAATTATTTGCAGTGACCCATGAAACAGAAAAAAGAAGGGTTAAAAAGAATGAAATTATAGCAAAAACTCTTGAAATTTTCATTTTGATCTGAAGTACATTATTTTGGTGAATGGAAATGTTAAAGCGTAGAATATATATATATATATATATAAAGAATGTGGGCAGCCATTTTAGCACATGTTTGGACATGCTTAAATTATAATTTCAGTTGGTCAAATTGGTCAAACATATTTTTTGTTCACACAATTCATATATGACCCACAACTTACAACATACTTTTTACAAATCAAAGAAGTAGATAATGCAAATCTTCTAAAATTTGACCATGAAAATTCAAACAGGAGAAGAAAGAATCGTAACATAATAGCGTAGGCCTTTGAAATTTTAATTAATTTATAGTTGATTGTCAACTTTTTTTAATTTATAGTTGATTGTCAATTTTAATTAATTTATAGTGAAAGCTCCTTTTATCTAGATAATAGATAATATATGAATGGCACAATGGAATAATTCATTTTGTCGAAAAAAAAAAATCAATCCTTCAACTTATTTTTATGATCCACCACCACTACAAGAAATGAGGTCAATAGCGGCGACATATGTCGTCGCTGAATACTCAGAAGTCGTCTCTTTAACTTGTTAGAGACGACTAAGTCGTCGCTAAATGTCGTCGCAACAAGTTAGTGTCGCTAGAGATATAGCGACGACATCATGTCGTCTCTATATAAATTTGTATCTATAGCGACGACAATGTTGTCTCAATAATGTCGTGACCATATCTCGAAAACAGATATAAAGGGACGACAAAGTCGTCGCTATTTACAAAATAATAGAGACCATTATCTCGTCGGCATACGTCCTTCTCATATAGTGACGACTCTGTCGTCGCTATTACTAATTGTTTTAATTTACTACAGCGACGACAGTGTCGCCGCTATAAACGTTTTGAATTTTTTTTAAATTTTTTTTATTTCCAAATAATATAAATAATATATAAAAAATTCTAAACATCTATAGACCATCCAAACCGTCGTCCTCGTCCCCGTTCTCCTCCTCCTCCGCAGGCACAACTGGTATTTTACTTTTCAGAAACTCAATTTCACGCTGCATTTGGCGTAGCTGATCCTCGTACATGGCAAACCGAAGATCATTATTCTGAGGGTCTGCAGAGGACTGATGGAAAGTTCCTTGTGGGGCAAACGATGCAGCAGTCGAATCTAGTGAGGGAGAGGTGCCCTTCAGAACCCGGCCAACCCCACGGACGTGACCTCATCGTTCTCCGAGAACTTCCTTTGCGATAGCACGCTCGTCTAACGATGCGCTATTGGAGGCGACTTGTATATGTTGAGTCTCTCTCAACTCAACAAGTTTATCATGTTCAGTGAAAAAATAATAATAAATAATAATATCATGCATGTCAGATAAAATTATATTAACATAATTTAAAAATTCTCACATAGTCACCAGCCGCATGCGGGTTCACCCAATTGCCATCCCGGAAGGTGTGAAACGTCCAGAACGAATCAATAATCCCCAGCCACCTCTAGGTCTCGGGGTCCCGCTACGACAATTTAAACGTGAAATGTAGTTAGTATACATTTTTACGTAATGTAGTGAAGATATGTATAATGATATTGAAAATTTATATGTTGTACCTGATCGTAACGCGTGGCAGAGAAGCTCTTCGACCCCTGCACGCTCGGGTATTTAGCCTTACCCCTATTGGCTTTATTTTTGGAGGACCGTTCCTGAAGGTATAACATATAATTGATTAGCAAAAAATGCATTAGTTAAAAAATATATATAAAATATCGTAAACAATATATAAACAATACGTACCACGAAAGTAGGACTGGTGAAGAAGTCAATGTACTTCTGCCAGTCCTCGGCGGACATCTCGCCGTATGGTCGGCTCGGTTCATGCGCTTTTAAGTGATTATGCGCCTTGAGTTTGTAATCGCGATAACGATCGGCCGCCAGACGATCTACTGCGGCACATACTGCCCGGTACTCATCGGGCGACCGATCGCCCTGCAGATCGAAGTAGCTCTGCAAGAGTAAAAAAAAAATACGTTAATTTAAAAGTCGTGAAACAAGTATTTATTAAGTGTACTAATAACAAAACTAATTTAAGTTCATACCTCGATAATGCTACGTAACCGTGTCCGCTGCTCCTCTGGAACCTCTGTCCATGAAGGGTAGCACGGGGGCAAGGTGAATCTCACTTGGTTCCCAACCAAGCGCGTGAAGTACTTCGCGTTATTCCCTATCGGCTGCATTGTGCGTTCGACAATGTCGAACGCGATAGGAAGTGGCATCTTCCCGTTAGCCTGCCAAACCATCTCAAGGTTGATGTCTCGAGAGATACCCCGTCGCTTTGGCGGGGGTGCTGAAAATGAAAAAATTGTAAATTGTATTGATCATACGATTTTCAACGATATGTATAAAACAATAAATAATTACAATTTGAACGAAGAGTCTTACCAGACTCGCAGGCCAAAGAGAGCCAGTGAGATGGCTGCTGTGGAGGATCTCCTGCACCATCACCTCCGTGCGACATCACGTCAGCCATACTAACACATGACAAAATTGCGAACATCACGTCAGCCATACTAACTTTGAACGTATTATATTTTATTTCTAATTGGTCCCTAAACTTATTTTATTGCAAAGAAATCCCTAAACTTTGAATTTATGGAAAAAAATTGAAGTTATTATATTTTATTTTAAATTGGTCCCTAAACTTATTTTATTGCAAATAAGTCCCTAAACTTTAAATTATGGCAAAATTTTGAATTTATTATATTTTATTTCAAATTGGTCCCTAAACTTATTTTATTGCAAATAAGTCCCTAAACTTTAAATTTATGAGAAAATTTGAATGCATTATATTTTATTTCACTTTGGTCCCTAAGCTTATTTTATTGCAAAGAAGTCCCTAAACTTTGAATTTATGGAAAATTTTGAATTAATTATATTTTATTTCAAATTGGTCCCTAAACTTATTTTATTGCAAAGAAGTCCCTAAATTTTGAATTGATGGGAAATTTTCAATTTATTATATTTTATTTCAAATTGGTCCCTAAATTTATTTTATTGCAAATAAGTCCCTAAACATTGAATTTATGGAAAATTTTGAATTTATTATATTTTATTTCAAATTAGTCCCTAAACTTATTTTATTGCAAATAAGTCCCTAAACTTTAATTTATGGCAAAATTTTGAATTTATTATATTTTATTTCAAATTGGTCCCTAAACTTATTTTATTGCAAATAAGTCCCTAAACTTTAAATTTATGGAAAATTTTGAATGCGTTATATTTTATTTCACTTTGGTCCCTAAGCTTATTTTATTGCAAAGAAGTCCCTAAACTTTGAATTTATGGAAAAATTTGAATTAATTATATTTTATTTCAAATTGGTCCCTAAACTTATTTTATTGCAAAAAAGTCCCTAAATTTTGAATTGATGGGAAATTTTGAATTTTTTATATTTTATTTCAAATTGGTCCCTAAATTTATTTTATTGCAAATAAGTCCCTAAACTTTGAATTTATGGAAAATTTTAAATTTATTATATTTTATTTCAAATTGGTCCCTAAACTTATTTTATTGCAAAGAAGTCCCTAAACCTTGAATGTGTGGAAAATATTTGAAGTTATTATATTTTATTTCAAATTGGTCCCTAAACTTATTTTATTTCAAATAAGTCCCTAAACTTTAATTTATGGAAAAATTTTGAATTTATTATATTTTATTTCAAATTTGTCCCTAACCTTATTTTATTACAAATAAGGCCCTAAACTTTAAATTTATGGGAAAATTTGAATGCATTATATTTTATTTCACTTTGGTCCCTAAACTTATTTTATTACAAAGAATTCCCTAAACTTTGAATTAATGGGAGACTTTGAAATTATTATATTTAATTTCCAATTGGTCCCTACAATTATTTTATTGCAAATAAGTCCCTAAACTATGAATTTATGGGAAAATTTGAATTTATGATATTTAATTTCAAATTGGTCCCTAAAATTATTTTATTGCAAATAAGTCCTTGAACTTTGAATTTATGAGAAAATTTGAATTTATTATATTTTATTTCAAATTGGTCCCTAAACTTATTTTATTGCAAATAAGTCCCTGAACATTGAATTTATGGAAAATTTTGAATTTATTATATTTAATTTCAAATTCGTCCCTAAACTTATTTTATTACAAATAAGTCCCTGAACTTTGAATTTATGGAAAATTTGAATTTATTATATTTTATTTCAAATTGGTTACTAAACTTATTTTATTGCAAATAAGTCCCTGAACTTTGAATTTATAAGACAATTTGAATTTATTATATTTTATTTCCAATTGGTCCCTAAACTTATTTTATTCCAAATAAGTCCCTGAACTTTGAATTTATGAGAAATTATGAAATTATTATATTTAATTTCAAATTAGTCCCTAAACTTTGAATTTAACAATTTAACAATTTAACGATTTAACGATCCCTAACATTTATTTTAGTGATGAATTAGCCCCTACAATTAGTTTATTACACACGAGTCCCTAAATTTTGAGTTTTTTGTAAAATTGATCCCTAACTTTCATTTTAATGATGAATTGGCCCCTAAACTTAGTTTATTTCAAATTAATCTCTAAATTTTGAGTTTTTGTGAAATTGATCCCTAACAATTATGTTACTGATGAATTGGTCCCTAAACTTAGTTTATTACAAATGAGTCCATCATTGATCCCTAACTTCCCTAAATTACCAATTTCATCAAACATGCAAAATCATTCATAAAATAATTTTCTCCCCCAAACAACAACATTACCTAGCATTTCATCAAACAACAAAAACTGTGCAAACTCACCCCAACATTATTGCAAAAAATCATTCACAACATAATTAAAAAAATCATTCACAAAAATCAAGTTGCAAAATTATTCCCAAATATACAACATTCCACTGCATTTCAGTTTCATTCGGAAGTGCAAAATCAAATTCAAAGGCAGTGCAACAGATAAAAAATTCAGAAATGAAGCAACATAGAAAAAATTCAAAAATGAAGCAACTGAGTATTGCAGTTGAAGAATAAATAAAATCCAAAAAAATATATAAAAAGTTGGGGTTATGTTACAGATAAAGGGAACCATTATTTTGTTAACCGAAGGTGCCTTTGATGGGGACTTTGATATTCCAATTTTCACCGATCCTTGTGATGTCGATATTATTGATCCAGTCAATGATGTTACTTTCGAAGATCCAGTTGTCTTTGATGATTGCTGAAGAACAATTATTTTCAATCAACGAAAAACTTTACAATGTAGGAGCAATTGTTGTAGTTGATTTCGAGTTCATGAATGCAATTCTATTTCTAGCTTTCAGTTTGTAATTTCTGCTTCAAGTTTTTAGACATTTCAAGTACCACTAAAGTCTCTCATCTCTTCTGTACTCTAATTTTTAAGAACCACATATTTTTTTTCCCATTAATTTTTCTATAGTTATATATATAATGGAAAAAAATTAAAAATATTTGAGAGTTCACCAACTATTTTACAACTTTAAATCAAGCTAGCATCTCCAATGTTACGGATGATGAAGAAGAAAAAAGAAGAGAAACTTACAGATGACTGAACTGGAGTGCACACCTCAGGTCACAATGGGCTGATTCTGGCGGACTGTGGAAGAAGACGGCAGACGGCAGACGACGGCGGCGATTGTCACGCGAAGGCGCTGGAATAAGAACAAGCAAAGCCAAAATGGAAAAGAAGAAGGTTACGCGTAAATTAAAAGGTCTGACTCTATAGCGACGACATATGTCGTCTCTATTAATCACTAAAGCGACGACATTTTTTTCAGTTTTTAAGGACACGCGCCTAAAGCTTGGCGCCCAATTTTCAGGATAATAGCGACGACATATGTCGTCGCTATTGTTCAACAATCTGAACACATTTGTTAATATTTTTTAAGAACACGTGCCTAATATGTGGCGCCCAATTTTAAGGGAAATAGCGGCGACATATGTCGCCGCTATTGACCCTACTATACTGATGACTGAATGGTAATATCTCATTTGAAGTGAATTTTTAAATTGAAATAATTTTTAATATTTAATATTATCTATAATTTTTAATATTTCATATTATCAATAATTTTTATTATTTAATATTATTGATATTTAAAATTATCAATAATAATTTTTAATATTTAATATTTAATTTTTAAATTGTTATATTTAATATTTATTTGGGTCCTCATAATTTTTCTTTTAGTTCAATTTCATCCAAATTTATTTGCAACATAAGTCCTTTAAGTTTTACAATGTTAGATATAATGGTCCCCAGTAGCATGTTTTTGTACAATTGCATAACTTTTTTGTCCTACATTTTGACCAATAGCAATGATAGTATGAATGACAAACATTCAAGCCGAAAACAGTAACAACAATTTGAACATGCGTTTTTTTAAAATAATTTCATAAAATTTAGTGACGCACAATAACATTTCAATATGATTCACTATCATGATACGATTGATCCTCATCATCGTCACTGACGTCCTCATTGATTTCACTCGATGTTTCGTCATCTTTGTATTCTGCATTTGTATCGTCTTCAACATCATCGTCTTTTATAAACAAAGTTTCTCCTGCATTATCTGACGAGGCTCTCCTGATAACCGATGCTTCGATCTCATCAGCTTCATCATCATCCCGGTGCAAGGATACATGCTCTATGTTGCCAAGATCAATGACTAGAGATAAACTGGAAGAGTAGTTATTGTGGAGCATGTCAATCTCTGTGATGTTAACTCCCACTGTGTCCCACGTGCTCCTGTGATGGACAATTTGTACTACTCGCCAGTTCGGACCACGAGATGGATCTTTAATGTAGAACACTTGTTGTGCTTGGCTAGCAAGTATGAACTGATATTCCTTGAACGCCTCTACACTGATGTCAATACTGGTAACGTTATTCTCAGTTACCATCCGTCTCCCATCACACCTAAACCACTTGCATCGGAACAGATAAATTGAAAGTTTCGGTTCATATTCTAGCTCCAGTATATCTTGCAGCTGCCCATAGTAAATCTCACCCCCAGTCCCTGGGACGGACACACCACTATTCTGAGTTTTTCTTTGAAGATCACGATCATATGTCACGAACCGAACTCCTTTGACAACACAAGCCATGTATGACATAACCTGCTGGTAACATCCACTGGCCAATGTAAATAACTCATGAGAAACTTGATGGTTGTGGCTTTGGCGCATTGCATATAGCTGCATGACGAGAATTATTCTTAGTTATTGAAAGCAATTATGTTGAAAACTTGCAATTTTATTCAGTCGATGTTCGTTTACCTTTCTATAGAACCAACCATGAAAGTCTCTTCTGTGCACTAGTTCGATGTTTGGATAGCCATTGGTCAGTAGTTCCTGCCTATGTTCCCTGAACAAAGTATTGAAGATCAAAGTTCATTAGTTCGTTTCAAATGATAAAGTTAATTCGAGATAAACGAATAATAATCAGGAATTAACGCCATCTTACTGCAAGAATGGCTCAACTTCATAACAGTTGTTCAGGACGTAAAAAATTGCTTGATTTTGAACTTGAGTAGGAAACATCGTTGGTGACTGGTTTCCAAGTGGGTGACAATGCGACTGAAAAATAGAAAGTTGTATCTGTGGAACAGTAGCATCCTCGTTTCTGTCTGGTCGGTCGAACCTTGTCCCTATGTCCTGGAAGTACCTTGAACAAAAGGTCAATGTCTCGTCCACAACATACCCTTCAGCTATTGATCCCTCGGGCCAAGCTCGATTTTTGACGTATCCCTTCAATTTCTTCAGCTATCGCTCGAATGGATACATCTATCTCATGTGCACCGGACCTCTAAGGATTGCCTCTTCTGGTAAATGCATTACGAGGTGAATCATAATGTCGAAGAAGGCTGGCGGAAATATCTGTTCCAACTTACAGAGAATGAGTACAAGGTGATCGTGGGATGCTATCATGTCGCTAACCTTTAGTGTTCTTGCACAAAGCTTTCTGAAGAACGTGCACAGTTCAATAATTACCGTGGAAATTGTTTTATTCAAGAACGCCCGATATCCGACTAGTAATAACCGTTGCATGATAATATGGCAATCATGTGACTTCAAGCCGATAATACGGCTGTCATTTGGAGCAATATTCTTCCGAAGATTAGAAGCGAAGCCATTTGAAAACTCAACCGATCGGATAAACTTACAAAATTCTTACGATTTGAAGACGACATGGTGTAACATGCGGCAGGCTTCATCCACCTATTCCCATTCTGATACAAGTGCAACTCCCTTTTGATCCCTAATTGCATTAGATCACACCTCGCAATGACTGTGTCTTTTGATTTTAATGGATCGTCCATAATTGTGTCGAGCAAGCTATCACAAACATTCTTCTCTACGTGTATGACATCGATGTTATGTTTGAGCTCTGTAGAAGTCCAATACAGCAACTCATAGAAAATGCTCTTTTTTCTCCAATTGAGCTCGTCATCACTTCTCCGAATTGTAGCACCACCGTAATTTGGGTGCTTTCTTGGACTTCTATATCTGACACGACTTAACTGTGCTAAAATGTCTGTAGGCGTTAACCGACGCAGAGTTGGTCGCCTATATGTCCTCCCATCGAAGTCTAAATTGCTCCAAAAATTATGCCTGAATGGCAGGAACTGATGATGACCCACATAAGCTGTCTTACCTATCATACGGACTGAAGGAGTATCCTCGTTGCACGTCGGACATACCTTGTACCCCTGACCACTCCAACCTAATAAACTACTTCTCGATGGAAAATCGTTAACAGTCCACAACAAAGTTGCACGCAGTCTGAATACCGACTTGCTGTTGGTTCCACCGTCTCTCGTATCAATCCCATCGGCCCACAACTCCTTCAACTCGTCCACTAATGGTCGTAAAAATACACCAATGTCCTTACCCGGTGCTTTAGGACCAGGTATCAACAGAGTAAGCATGAGGTATTCGGGCTTCATGCATAACCATGGTGGCAAGTTGTAAACTCTTACAACTACTGGCCACATGCTGTACGACAGACTCATGTCACCGAATGGATTAAATCCTTATGCGGCTAAACCTAACCTGACATTCCTGATCTAACTTGCGAACAGTGGATGTTTCATGTCAAAATCCCGCCATGCCTTTCCATCAACAGGATACTGCATTTCATCATCGTCCCTAGACTTTTCTATACTGTGGCACCTCATAAGTTTTGCAGTATCCTTCGTCGTGAACATACGTTTTAGTCTGGGGGCCAAGGGAAAATATCGCAACACCTTATGCGGAACATTCTTCCTGTTCACTTTCCCAGAAGTGTGCACCCAACGACTTTCCTGGCAAATTGAGCAAGTTTGTCTATCAGCATGTTCACTCCAAAACAGTGCACAGTTGTTCTTGCATGCATGAATAGATTTGTAACCCAAACCAAGCTTCGTCATCAGCTTCTTAGTTTCGTAGTGAGAGTCAACCAGGTTCATGTTTGAGAATGCTAACTTCAACAATTTCAAAGATCATCGACAAACTTGTTTGTCCATTTGTTCATAACTTTAATATGCATCAACTTGACTTAAAAATTTAGGGATGAAAATGATGAAACTCCCGGGTACAGTTCTGAATGGAGAGCCTGAAACAGTTCGTCATAGTAACCATCGGTGCTTGTACCTGCATGCTCATCACCAACTACGGCGTCTATTACATCCATCATCTCATCTTCCATACCCTCTCGCTCATTCTGTCTATACACATTCGTAGTACAAATATCGATCTCGCCATGATATATCCAGGTGACATAACTCTCCGCAAAACTATTACGAAATATGTGAGCTTCGACAATTTTCAATAGATGTGTGAGACCGTTTAAACATTTTTTTCACGGACATTTAATCCTTCCTCTTTCGTTAACGTATGGCCTCGCCATGTTTATAAATGCTTGCAAATCGTTTCGAAAATCTGCAGATTTTGTGCGATTTCTAATTATTGTCCAACTTTTATCGATATCCATATTTGAAAAATACTATATTCTTACAAATACAGTACTGATAATAAATGGAGATGAAGAAATGAACTTTAAAGAAGATGATTATGAAGGAAAACAATAGAAATGCAAATGACCGGGGAGATGCGGAGATGGAGAAGAAATTTTTTCGAATGTAGTCTGCAATACAGAAATGCAGAGATGGGAAGAAGATAAAAAAGAGTCTATAGCGATGAAATTGTCGTCCCTAAAGGATCATTCCCATTTTACGAGGAAATTAATAAGTCACGTGCCTGCAAAAATGATCCATATAAGTATAGCGACGACATGACCTATGTCGTCGCTATTGATAACAATTGGGCACCAATTTTCCCGCTTAAGTTGATGTAGGTATATAGCGACGACATAAGTCGTCGCTATAGACCTCATCACAATTTACGAGAAAATTCATTATTCACGTGACTTCTAGCATTATCCGCAACTCAATTGCGACGACATTTCTTAGTCGTCTCTACTGTGTAGAATCAATAGAGACGACTTTGTGTCGTCGCAATAAGTGTCGCCGCTATAGACCATATTTGTTGTAGTGCACGAATATTGTTTGACCAAAAACATAAATTAACATGGACAATATAAAGTATTTTTTTTTTCTTTTTATCGGGAGTCCTCGCCTTGTTGCTTGAATAGTTATAGTTAATTGATGCTTTCTATGCATGCACATTTTTTGTGACCAATTTTCTCATGACAAGTCATGTGCATTCAATGTCTCTCCTTTTTGTTTCTTGGATGATTTTGGTGCCTCATCTGGTTTTCAACTCTTTGCATTATTTGGCCGACCAAGCATCTTGATGTGACTAGGTGGATGATAAGATCCTTACCCTTATCTATCCAGAGTTCTAGCATTTCTACTAGACGATTGAATGGTGTACATGCCTTGATGTAGGTCTACTTGTTGTAACATTTGTCCATATAATCTTCAATATTCATTCTCTGTTGATGCTAGTGATTGCATGGCAACAAGGAAGCCCAGTCAACTATTGCCTTCTTCCCAAACAAGCCAGTTTCTCCAAATTAACTGCAAATGTTCCTCCAAATGCATCAGATTTTCACCACCCAATTTGGTCCTAAACATCTGGGATTTCATACTAGTCTTCTCTAGTATTATACAAATCCTTGGTCCAAAAGGTCTTGCCCACTTTGTTAATGTTTATCTCTTTGTTTTCATCCTGGTAATTAGGTAACACCTAATGTTTGTCCAACATTGTCTGCAATATTGCACGTTAAATGTTTCACACAAATTATTTAGCAAAATCTCTCACTTGATATTGTCTATGAAATGAGATTTGCTCCACTAACTCGTAGGCTTGTCAATAAGCCAATTGTGTGCATCAATGTCTTCTCCCTTTAGTCTTTTCATGACTTCCTTCTTGTGAGCAGCTGCACATAACATATTTTTCAATGCCAATTGTTCTTTACTTCTCCTAAAATTGTTGTACATTTTCCTCACACAGAATTGACGTTCAACATTCTCACCCTAGCTCTCTAGTGCATCAATCAAGCCTTTCTTCCTATCACTCATGAATGACCAACTATGTGATTTGACTACAACATAAGCCATATGAACATTTAGTTGTCTCCATAAATTCAAAATTAGTGTCAATATGCACCCTCTAAAAGCTCGTTTCAAAAAACAGCCATCTAGACCAATGACCCTCCTACACCCTACCATAACTCCTTATTTACAAGCACTAACAAACATAAACCCTTTGAAAGACCCTATTATTCCCAACCATTTTTGTCTTCAATATATAGTGCTTCCAACACAAATTTTGGCAGTAGTCATCCATAAACTTATATTGTTCATTATTTATCCATCTGATCGCTTCAAGGTGGCCCTTATTCTATACTATTGTGCCCTAGATATTGAAACCACACAATATTTCTTCACTTGAGTCTGAAAAGAATGAATTTTTCAACTCAGATAAGACCTGAATCTGTCTATGTACTTGTATGCAAAATAAGTTGAATTTGCATTCCTATTGTTGAATATCATTGTACCGTCGTGCTCTAAATCCAAGGCAATCCTAAAAATCTTACGGTCAAACAAAAATCTGGCATAGACAACCCATTGAAAAGTATTATAACATCTACCTCTTACAAGAACGCTATCATCTTTGACAAGTCTGATACATTTCTTATAAGAAGTATCACCATTTAAGCAGTGGATGAAGTCAAATTTGTCAGATAGCAAGCAATTTATCTGATTCACCAAAACGATTTAGGCACACTAGAACTCAACATCATACATCTAACCTTATCAAGAAAAGTACTATTCATCCTTTCAGCAATCCCATTCTGTTGAGGAGTGTAAGACACAATTTTGTGTCTAGTAATGCCACTGTCATTGCACAAGTTATCAAAGTCGGCAATTTAGAATTCAAAACCATTATCATTATGAAAATATTTTATCTTTTTACCTGTTTGATTCTCCACTTGAACTTTCTAATTTTTAAATTTAATGAAAATTCACTTTTATCTTTTAATAGATAAAATCACAGACATCTAGAGAAATCATCAATAATAGACAAAAAATATTTGTTACCACCAAAAGTGGGATTGCTCCCAAGATTTCACAAATCAGTATGAATATATTCTAACGTTCTATTTGTCTAGTGCGTATTAGATGAAAATGATATCCTACGATGTTTTTCAAGTACACAATGATCACAAAATGACATGTTAAAAACCTAATCCTTACCAAACACACTTTAATTATTAAAGAACTTAAATCCCTTAACACTAACATGAGCAAATTTATTATGCCACTTCTGTGTGTGATCAGTGTCAATGGAAGCAATAGTAGAATTTAAACCACTTACCACTTCAGCATGTACAATATAAATGCCATTTCTTCTAATAGTTTTAAATGCTCCAAGTGCACCCTTAGTCATTTTTAACATGTCATTGCCAAGCACACCAACAAAACCTATTTTCTCCAACTCCCCTATAGAAATTAAATTTCTACCAACGTGTGGAATGTATCCAATTCCTTTCAATGTGTGCACAAAACCACTATCAAATCAAACAATCACATCACCAATGTTAGTAATGTTATATGCAACACTACCCCATGCAAAGACATTTTCACGATTACTTTCATGTAAATGATCAAACCAATATTTATTTGATGTGATGTGAAAAGATGCACCGGAGTCAAGAATTTACTCATCCATATGGGAGTTCATAGACAGGTTAATCTCACCAAGATCGGAATTTAAAAGCATGTAAACCTCATTAGAATCCTCTCTGAGTACTACCACATTCATCTCATTATTTTCTCTTTGATCACTCTATTTATTCATTTATTTATAACTGTCACTAATGAAATGACTTAATTTGTCACAATCATAACATTTATTCCCTTTTACCCTTCCTTGTAACTTAGGACCAAAAGATTTATCAATAGCTTTTAAAACTTTTTGTTGAACCAAAATACCTTTCATTTTATGTTGCCAACTAGAAAAATCACATTTACCAGTAAAGACACCCAAGTAAAAACGATGTGCAGACATCTCAACAAATAAGAGTACACACCAACAAGCACCTCAAGATAATCACGTAGAAAAATCTAAATACCTTTATATATACAGTTTTAGATATCCAAGATTTACTGAGATTCGTGATCTTAGATCAAGAGAATTTTCAAACAAGCAAAGTCTAGGTGACAGTCCTAAATTGTAACAATAATCGAACATAAACAAAGTATTGCAAATAATCTACAACAAAGTTAAAAACCAATTAAAACACAAATCACAAAAATGGGCACGCAAATTCCTAGCAGCAGGTAATAGCTATCCCACACGGTAACCCCAAACCTAATGGCAATCCCACACAATGGCCTGCTACTACAAGAATTTAAAAGAGATCAAACAATTTACTAGAGCAGACCAATCTGACGGTCCGTAATAATGGAGAGATGTGAATTTATTTATTTTATTATTACTTTTGCAGATTTAAATTTCAGCAATTTTGGAGCAGAAAGACGACACCAAGTTCGAATCCAAAAGTGTCCAACGAAAGCACTGCTCACTAAATATTAATCTGCAAATAAAAATAAAAAATTCAGAATAAAAATAAGCTATATCAGCCCCAAAATAATTTCTAAAAAAAAAATTGGCTAAAAATAGTTCTGCTGCCTATCGCTGCCAGCTGTCCATCACTAGCCACCGGTCATCCGTTTCAGTCCAATCAATTGTTTCAAGAGCCAACTAAGCTCTGATATCAAACAAGGCTAAGAAAAATTAATGGACACAAAGAGATGAACTCTTTCATATTAACCAAATCATAAAACTACTTAAACTTTAGGGGCGAAACGTGCAAAATTGGAAAATTAAAGAAAATTTGTGCCATAACTTAATGTTTTCCACAGTCAACAGCGGCAAGCAAACATTGGCCATTTCAAAACTTCACTGTTTGCCGCGGTTGGGCAGCGGCAAGAAAACCGCGGCTTGACCGGCCCTTTTTTGTATTATTTTCAGTAGTAAGTTGGAGCCTTTTCTGTCTTTTCACGTGCATGAGTTTTAATACGAGGTTGAGACTATATAAAGACCGAATCTAGGTCGAATAAAGGTAGACGACGGCTAGAAACAAGAGAATAAAATCACATGGTGAAGAAGACTTTTGAAAATTTTCTTCTCCTTCAATCCATGCTAGTTTTGTAAAATCTTTTGTTTTTAATTTAATATGTTCTTCTATTTTTTTTTTTTTAGCCCAGGTAGACGATGAAACAATGTTTAAACGAAGTGATTATTTTGTTATTCTTTTAATTCCATTTCATGCTTAAACTTTTGTGGTTCGTTCTTGTCGAATAATTAAAAAAAAAATTCCATCTTAAATATCCTGTATTTTTTATAGTTAGAAATTAGTTTGATGAATTCTTGCTTGGTGTTGAACATATTTTATTAGTTTCTTTTGATTTTCTGTTAACTTGTTTTCGATTTGGGATACATAGAATGCTTAGGATGTGAAACCTATGATTCTATGTTTTCTTTGAATTGTGTTTGATACGAAAGTAATTTAAGATTTAAGAAATTGGGAACCAATATTAGACTTTCTTATTTTGGATTTAATTGACAAATATTTTGTGACGACAATAGATTGGTTTCAAATTGTCGTTTGATTTTGGAAATTAATCTGTAATCGGAATTGATAAGTTAAACAACAGTGGATTTCGAAACCTTGACAACACAAACTAAGTAAGACTCATTCGTAGTGGTAGTGGGGGAATAAAATAAACATCAGCTATCGTATATTTTCTAAGGTTCTCAATCATAAAAAGCACTTCCTCGTCTGACATCATCCTCACCAACCATCCATTAGATTCGTACTTTACCTTTCCATTGATGTACATAATATATTGGACATTATCCAAAAATCCTACCTCCATGGACGCATTTTACCGTGAATAATTAATGTATAGCCCTCACATGCATAGAGAAAAAAAACCTTCAACCATCAGAATCCTGAAATATAATTCACTAGGTGTAATAATGTAAGAAAATAAGAAACTTTGACATTTAAGAAGTGTTGAGGGGGTTTGTTTGAGATCTCCACAACCATATTTCTTCAAAAAAGTGTGAACGACAGCGACAAGAAGAAGACAAAAAAAGCCCTAAAATGCAATGATTGTTGGCGATGGAAATAATGAAAATGCCTTTGTCTACCAAGATTCTGGAGGGTAAATGGAAAATGAACTGACAATAGGGGTTTACATGTGTTTTTTGATTGATACACGGTTGTTTTAAAATACAAGAATGCGCATTTTAACATATTTGCCCTTCTTTAAATTATCGTGTGCACTACACTTACTCAGTTAACAACAGTAACTGACGAAACGAGCCAGTAAGAACAAATTGCGTTAATTATTGAAAGATTGAGGTTAAAAGTCTTACAAAGAAAGTGTTGAAGGCAAAATCGTAACAAAGGTAAAAGGTTGAGGGTGAACGTATAATTTATCCTCTATAATACATTATCATAACCTAAATATTATCAGCCCTTAAAGAATCCAATATTATATTTATTTGGACATTAGAAGAAATTATTTTGCTACTTCGGGTTGATTTTATTTTCCTTGAAAAACAATTCAATTTAAAATAGTTTTTTGATTTGTAATTAGAGTAGTTCAATCTTGTTTCTTACTTTGTAAGCTGCAAAAATGGGTTTCATTCAACAACTTAACTCCATTAAAATGTCACGTCTTCTTGCACATTATGCATTATTCAAGAAATACATATTTTATTAATAATGAAATAATATAGAATTATGAGGGGTTGTGCTTTAACCTCTAGCTAGAAGTGCAAAGAAAATAATCTACTTTTACTCTAAAAAAAAAAGAAGTAAATAAAACAAAAATCCGAATAAAAAATAAAAGAAAAGAAAGAAACTCATCTTCTACCTTTACTTAGGCGTGTAGAACAGTTGGTCCATCTTGGTTCACCTTAATGGAAGCCCAGAACGGATCACTCAAAGGCTCCAAATGAGCCACATTATTTGGTTGGTCTAGTCCAGTCATCCGAAGATCCCTGACATTAACTATGCCCAGCAATTTTCTCTATTTTCTTCATTAACTTCTAGAAAATTTGAAATTAAAAAGGAGTACACGAAAGCTAACTACGAATGGCAACAGGGGGAAGAGGACAGGGACGGGACGAATCTTACCATCCCCGCATTGTCGGAGATTTTGGGATGGGGTGAGGGTGGGGGTGGGGGTGGCGTAAAAATTAAAATATTCTTATTTATCGTCTCGTTTAATTTATTAATTATTAATTTTTCTTATTTTAAAACATAAAAATAAAATAAAATAAAAAAATTTAAGACAGTTCAGGTCCATGATTCTCATTCCCGTCCCATTCGGGGGTGGGATGGGAGTGGAGTATTTTGTCATCCCAAAAGCCATAGACAGTCTTGTGATCCACTGTACCCCTTTCGTCTATTTAACTAATAATTTGAAGCTATAACATAGCCGACTTAAGGTATTAGGCAACTGCGCTTCACATAGCCGACTTAAGGTATTAGGCAACTGCGCTTCACATAGCCGACTTAAGGTATTAGGCGACTTAGGCAGTCCGCCTAATGCTCCAATTTAGAGAAGGCCCCCGATTGTCTAAAATTACTTTTAATTTTTTGAATAAGTAATATTTTCTTTTGTTAATAAAACTAAAACTAAAATGGAACCAACCTACAACAACTTAGGTCAATAAAACCCCAAATCATTTTCTGAAAACTCAAATCATTTAATTATTTCAAGAATCAAGAAACCAATTTTAGTACCCTAAACATCTATTCTTCTTCCATTTTCCTGTTTTATTTTTCTAATGTTAGAAACTTTCTCTTCATCTTCTTTATGACAATGAAATATATAAAACTCCAAATTGTTTCATCGATTACACGTGCAATAGAAGTAAAAACTATTTTCTTGAAAACGATTTGACTAAACATAAGGTTCCTCGATTGTTTTTTGAAGGCAAAATTTGGTGAAATTTGGTTACTCATTAGTTTCTATTGATTAATTCTCATAAATTGATTTTTGACAAATACGTTTTTAAAGCCAATTAGATAAGCCTTGAGGTAAGATTTTGAATTCTACGTTCTGACATAGAATTCTCTGTAATGGTAGTTTTGATTTTTTAAATTAATTTTGTGATAATTTACTTTTGATTTTTTTGTTTTAATTTCTCTTTTTCCTCATAGGATTCAATACATCTATTAACATTGAGGAAACGAGTAAAGTGAAGACTCTAATTTGGAAAAGTTTTGAATTTTTGTTCATTTGAAAGTTGACCTAACAATATTTCAAGGTGATATCTTTCCTACTCATTTGTTGTGTTGCTTGATTTTTAGAAAAATAATGTTTGAATCTCGGAAACATTTTAATTAAAACATGATGAGTTTCAAATATAGATAATTTAGATTTATTTTCAGAATTAAAAGTGTTCATGAAAATTTTTCAAAAGGAAAAGAACAATCCAATGGATATTCTTTATTAAATAAAAATAGTCGATTATTTTCCAAATACGACTTAGCCATTGACTGAACTTAGTCTATTACGTTTACGGCCTCTGTGTACAGCTAGCCTATCTTAGTGCATGTTTGGCAATATTTAAATTTTAATTTAAGCTTATCAAACATATTTTTATTCATACATTTTCTAAGACCCTCAACTTACAAATTTTTTATTATTCATACATTTCATAGAATCTAAAATAGGAAGACTCGGTACACAAATGAAACCATACATTTTGTAAACTCTTATTGTTCATGTTGCCTTCTAGAAAATTATCCTCGAAAATAGGAAGACTCGGTACATAAATGAAATTAAATATCACTCATACTCAAAAAAATAAAGAAAAAAATCAGTCGATCATGATGTGCATTCATAAGCAAAGTGCCTTTACTAATTTTTAGTATTCACTTTACCTTAAATAATTTACTAATGGAGTGACGAGCATGAAATTTGTTCCATGCTTCAGCATCTTGTACGCCGTCTTGATTTTTCTGGTGGTTTAGCAATTGAAGATTTTATGGTAAAATTTAGAGATTGGATTTAAAAACTTGGGAGAAATTAATACATATTCATTTTGCAGCATGTTGATTTGTCATTGCATTTGTTGTAGGTTCGGGCATCAAAATATCCCAAGTCATTCTGTGGTTATAGAGCTATTCTCGATGTACAATTTTATAACAGAGTGACCTTTGCGATTCTCGATTTACTTGATAAAAGCAATATGTTCAAGATGCCAGAAGACCTAATCCAATACGTCATCGACAAGTTGTCATTACTATGGAAAGACTATCCACATTTATATTTTTCGTTATGTAGTCGTTCATTCTAGTCACAGTTGAAGTCGACAATATTTGTGTGCGATCCTGACAATAGTTGCCTTATAGACGGTCAACTTAAAGTTGACTTAGCCCCTGTTTAGTATAGATAAAATTTAAATTTGTAGAAGATTTTGATAAAAAATGATGAAATATGTGGTTGAAAAGTTGATAAAAGTTGAGGGTCCTATAAAATGTGTAGTTGAAAACGAGTTTAAAAAAAATGAGTTTTAAAAAATGGGGCCCAAACATGCTCTTAAAGTCCTTTAGTATCATTGTCCCGATGCTTTTAAAGGAAACCAACATTGCTTTGAAGTCAGATACTCTTCTAATAGAAATGGTTGACAAAATTACTAAACAAGGGATTTCATAAGTTTTTTATTACAAATAAATATGCATTTACTCATATTTATTTAGTTGTAGCATTAGTGTTGACCATTGTTTTATAGTCTTTCAGGGTGATTGTGATGTTTACGTAATAAAATATATAGAATTTCTGAGTATTGATGTTCTATAGAACAAGTTAATAACTTCCATACGACAAGTACAGAAAAACGATGGTTGCTGATTTATTTGCACTCGATTATGACCTATAGGACATTTTGCTATGTAATTTTATGTTTTTTAGTGTAAATACCTTGTACTTATTACAGTACAAGAAAAGGTAGCTATAGCAGCGACATTCGACATTAATAGCGACGACAAAATGTCGCCTCTATTTGTACTGTACAATAGAGACAACAAAGAAATGTCGTCGCTATAAGTTAAAAATCTATAGCGACGATCAAAGTCATCTTTATATTCAATACGTCGTCGCTAGTATACTTAATATGTAGCGATGACATAAGAAGTCGTCGAGAAATACTTTCCAAATGGTGGGAATATTAGTGCCAACTTTTTGTACAAATAGTGTCGTCGCAATAGATATATAGATGATGGTGTTCGTCACGTGAATCATGATTCTCTTCGTAATTTATAATGAAGTCTATTGAAACAACAATTGTCGTCACTCTAGAGTTCTCAAAATTAGCGAAAAAATTGGTGCCCATTTCTTATCTATAGCGACGACATTTTTAATCTATAGAGACGACACATGTCGTCGCTATAGAATCTCATTTTTCAGCTCACCATCTCCGTATTTTTGTACTGTATTTTTGCAATTTTTCCATTTTCTTCTCCATAATTGTTCTCCAACTCCATCTTTTTTCTCCATAATCATCTTCTTTCCATTTCATTTCTCCATCTCCATCTATTATTTTTACTGCATTTGTGAAAATATAGTATTTTTTAGGTATGGATATTGATAAAAGTTGGATAAAAATTAGAAATCGCACAAAATCGTCAGATTTTTAGAATGGTTTGAAAGAATTTATAAACATGGCTAGGCCATATGCAAATGACATAGAAATGATTAAATGCCCATGCACAAGATGTTTAAACGGTCTCACACATCCATTGAAAATTGTCGAGGCTCACATATTTCGTCATGGTTTTGGAAAAAGTTATGTAACCTGGATATACTGGAGTTCAGACTGCGAATGTGTATAGACAGAATGAGAGATCATGTGTGGAGGATGATATGATGGATGTCATGGACGACGTAGTCGATGATGAGCATGCTGGTACAAGCACCGATGGTTACTATGATGAATTATTTGAGGCTCTGCATTCAGAACTATACCCGGAGTTTCATCATTTTCGTTCTTCAAATTTTTAGTGAAGTTGATGCATATTAATGTTGTGAACAAATGGAAAAAGAAGTCTGTCGATGATCTTTTGAAGTTGTTGAAGTTAGCTTTCTCAAACATGAACCTAATGGACTCCTACTACGAAGCTAAGAAGATGATGACGAAGCTTGGTTTGGGTTAAAAATCCATTCACGCCTGCAAGAACGACTGTTCACTGTTTTGGGGTGAGCATGCTGATAGACAAACTTGTCCGATTTACCAAGAAAGTTGTTAGGTGCACACTTCTGGAAGAGTGAAAATAAGAATGTTTTACATAAGGTGTTGCACTAGACTGAAATGTATGTTCACGACAAAAGATACTGTAAAGCTCATGCGGTGGCACAATATAAGAAGGTTTAGGGATGAAGATGAAATGCAGCATCCCGTTGACGGGAAGGCATTGCGGGATTTTGACAGAAAACATCCATTGTTCGCAAGTGAGATCCAGAATGTCCAGTTAGGTTTGGCCGCAGATGGATTCAATGCATTTGGTGACATGAGTCTGGCGTATAGCATGTGGCCATTAGTTTTTACAATTTACAACCTGCCACCTTGGTTATGCGTGAAACCCGAATACCTCATAGTTACTCTCTTGATACATGGCCCTAAAACACAGGGTATGGACATTGATGTATTATTACGACCATTGGTGGATGAGTTGAATGAGTTGTGGGCCGATGAGATTAACACACGTGATGCTGGAACCAATAATATGTCAGTATTCAGAATGCGTACAGCATTGTTGTCGACAGTCAACAATTTTTCAGCGATAAGTAGTTTGTAGGGTTGGCGCAGTCAAGGGTACATGGCATGTCCTACATGCAACAAGGAGACTCCTTCAGTCCACGTGATAAATAAGATAGCTAACCTGGGTCACCGAAAATTCCTACCATCCATGCATCATTTTAGGAGCAATTTAGACTTTGATGGGAAGACGGAGAGATGACCACCTCTGCGTCGGTTAACAGCTGTAGGTATTTTAGCACAGTTAAGCCATGTGAGACATAGTATTCCGAAAAAGCACCCTAACGACAGGAGTGCTAGAAAGAGAACAAGTGATGATGAGTTGAATTGGAGAAAAATGAGTATTTTCTATGAGTTGTCGTATTGGTCTTCTACTGAGCTAAAACATAACATCGATGTTATGTATGTAGAGAAGAATGTTTGTAACAGCTTTCTAGGCATAATTCTAGACGATCCATTCAAATCAAAGGACACAGGCAATGCTAGGTGCGATCTGATGCAATTAGGGATCAAAAGAGAGTTACACTTGTATCAAAACAAGAACATGTGTATGAAGCTTACCATATGTTACACCATGTCCATTGCAAACCATCAGAGGTTTTGCAACTTCATCTGATCAGTTGAGTTTCCAGATGGCTTCACTTCAAATCTTCGAAAAATATTGCTCCTAATGACAACCGCATTATTAGGTTGAAGTCACACAATGAATAAAACTATTTTCACTACAATTATTGAACTGTGCACATTCTTCAAGCAGCTTTGTGCAAGAACAATAAAGGTTAACGACATGATGGATTCCCACGATCACCTGATACTCATCATCTGCAAGTTGGAACGAATTTTTCTGCTAGCCTTATTCGACATCATGATTCACCTCGTAATATATCTGCCATAAGAGACAATCCTTGGAAGTACGGTACCCATGAGATAGATGTATCCGTTCGAGTGATACCTAAAGAAACTGAAGGACTACGTCAGAAATCGAGCTCAGCCCAAGGGTTCAATAGCTGAAGGGTATGTTGTTGACGAGGCATTGACTTTTTGTTCGAGGTACTTTGAGGACATAGAAACAAGGTTCAACCGAGGACATAGAAACAAGGATGTAAGTGTTTCACAAAGACAACTTTCTATTTTTCAGTCGCAGTGTTGTCCAATTGGAAAAAAGACACCAATGACGCTTCCTACTCCTGTTCGAAGGCAAGCGATGTTTTACGTCCTCAACATCTATTCTAAAATTAAGACATTCTTGCAGTAAAACTTCGTTCTTAAATATTAATAACTTATCTTGAATAAACTTTGTCATTTTAAACGAACTAATTAGTTGATCTTATATGCCTTGTACAAGGAACATAGGCAGGAGCTATTGACTAATAGCTGCCCAAACATCGACCAGATGCATAGAAGAGACTTTCATGGTTGGTTTTACAGAAAGGTAAACGAACAACGACAGAATACATTTCAAATATATCCACATTCTCAATTACAGTAATATTGACTAAAACCAACTTCCTCGTCATCCAGGTATATGAAATGCTCCAAATCCATGCCCATCAAGTTTCTCATGAGTTGTTTTCGTTGGCCAGTGGATGTTACTAGCATGTTTTGTCTTACACATCATGTGTTGTGAAAGGAGTTCGCTTCCTTACATATTATCGTCATATTCGAAGAAAAATGCAGAAGAGTGGTGTGTCCGTCTTAGGGACTAGGGGTGAGGTTTACTACGGGCAGCTGCAAGAGATACTGGAGCTATAGTTTGGACCGAAACTTTTAGTTTTTATGTTCTGATGCAAATGGTTTAGGTGTGATGGAAGACAGAGGGTAACTGAGAATAATGCTACCAATATTGACATCAGTGCAAAGACGTTCAAGGGTGACCAATTCATACTTGCTAGCCAAATACAACAAGTGTTCTACATTGAAGATCCTTCCCGTGGTCTGAACTTGCGAGTAGTACAAGTATTCCATCACAGGAGTACATGGGATATGATGGGATCTAACATCACAAAGATAAACCTGCTCCATAATAACAACTCTTCTTATTTATCTCTGACCATTGATCTTGGCAACTTAGAGCACATATCCTTGCACCGGGATGATGGTGAAGCTGATAAGATAGGAGTATCGGTTATCAAGAGAACCTCGTCTGATACTGTAGGAGATACTTCATTCATTAACAACGAGAATGTGGAAGACGACACACATGAAGAATATGAGGATGACGAAATATTGAGTGAAATTAATAAGGACAAAAGTGACGCTAATGAGGATCAATCGTATCATAATAGTGAATCAGATTGAATGTTGTTATTCGTCACTAAAATTTATGAAATAAACTTACAAAAATTTTGTTGTTGTTGTTGTTGTTAGTGAATCAGATTGAATGTTGTTGTTCGTCACTAAAATTTATGAAATAAACTTACAAAAATTTTGTTGTTGTTGTTGTTGTTAGTGAATCAGATTGAATGTTGGTGTTCGCAACGAAAAATTGGCGAACAAGGACTTTATTTGTACAATAACAAGAAATTGGAGATCCACATGTAACCTCCTAAAACTTGAAGGACAAACATTACAAAATTAAGAGGATGAAATTGAAATAAAAGAGGAAATATAATAACCAAAATGAATATAATTTAAAGATTAGGGACCTGACAGCAAATAAACAATGTTTTCAGCGACGACATTTGTCGTCGCTATATATCTGAAAAATTGGGCGCCATGTTTTAAGCGCGTGCACAAAAAAAATTAAAAACATGTCGTCAATATAATCAATAACGACGACATATGTTGTCGCTATAGAGTTAAATTCGTTTAATTCACGCGTCAGACCCTCTTCTTCCTCATTTCTCATTTCCTGTGTTTTTTCCATCATCTGCCGTCTGACAACATCCGCCCACAGTAACCTGAGGTCTGCACTCCACGACAGAAATCTCCAAGTCTCGCTTGATTAAGGTTAGCTCAGAACCCGAAATATTAGCTTAGATTTCACGGGTTTTTTTCAATTTTTAAGTTCATTCGTTGTTGAATGTTTTTCATTATCAGTTCGAGTTTTTTATTGTTTGATGGTTTAGATTCAAGGCATGTTCATTTTTATGTTTCAGTTCCTTTTGGGTTATTTGATTTCTGACTTTTAAGTTGATTTTGCACTAGATTTTTAAGTTGATTTTGTACTGGAATTATAATATTTTGAATGATTTAATTTCAACACAACCTGCACTGGATTTTTGAATATTGTAAATAATTTTGCACTGTCATTATCTCAATATATAAACTGGAGATTTAGGACCTGCACTGAATTTCAACACAACCTGCGCTCGATGTTGTGAATGATTTGGCACTGTTATTTTTGATTTCTTATTTCTGTCGTTAAATTGTGTCAAAAAAGAGAATCTTGTCTTGTTTGTTAAAGTGATTTGGAGATTGAATTGATGAATGCAAGGTGGTAAAGCGATGAATATTTTCCTGCTTATTTCTATGTTCTATTTTGTGTCTGCTTGAGGTGGTAAAGCTTGGTGGTTTCAACTAAAATGTGGAGTTGTTTGATGCAATTCAGTAAAATGAAAGTTAGGGATAAATTGCACATAAAATCATAATTTAGGGACTCAAGTGTAATAAACTAAGTTTAGGGACCAATTCATCGATAAATTAAAAGTTAGGGATCAATTTCACATGAACTCATAATTTAGGGACTCATGTGTAATAAACTAAGTTTAGGGACAAATTCATCAGTAAAATAAAAGTTAGGGATCAATTTCACAAAAACTCATAATTTAGGGACTCGTGTACAATAAACTAAGTTTAGGGACCAATTCATCAGTGAAATAAAAGTTAGGGATAAATTTGACAAAAACTCATAATTTAGGAACTCATGTATAATAAACTAAGTTTAGGAAACAATTCATCAGTAAAATAAAAGTAATGGATCAATATCACAAAAACACATAATTTAGAGACTCATGTGTAATAAACTAAGTTTAGGGACCAATTCATCAGTAAAATAAAAGTTAGGGATCAATTGCACATAAACTCATAATTTAGGGATTTTTGTGTAATAAACTAAGTTTATGGACCAATTCATCATTAAAATGAAGGTTAGTGATCAATTGCACAAAAACTTGAATAATTTAGGGACTCGTGTGTAATAAACTAAGTTTAGAGACCAATTCATCAGTAAAATAAAAGTTATGGATCAAGTGCCAAAAAAAGTGAGAACATCCAAGAAGAATGTTTCGCATAAGGTGTTGCGATATTTTCTCTTGGCCTCTAGACTAATATATATGTTCGCGACGAATGATACTGCAAAACTTATGCAGTGGCACAGTATAGGAAGGTCTAGAGATGAAGATGAAATGCAGCATTCCGTGGACGGTAATGTGTGACGGGACTTTGACAAGGAACATCCAATGTTCGTAAGTGAGATCCGGAATGTTTGGTTAGGTTTGGCCGTAGACAAATTCAATCCATTTGGAGACATGAGTCAAGTTTACATCATGTGGCTAGTAGTTGTAATAGTTTACAATCTGCCACCTTGGTTGTGCATGAAATCAAAATACATCATGCTTACTCTCTTGATACATGGCCCTAAAGCACCGGGTAAGGACATTGATGTATTCTTACGACCATTAGTTGACGAGTTGAAGGAGTTGTGGGCCAATAGGATTGAGACGCGTGACGCTGGAACCAATAATAGGTCGGTTTCAGAATGCATGTAGCATTATTGTGGATAGTTAACGATTTCCTAGCGAGAAGTAGTCTTTCGGATTGGAATAGTTAGGGGTACATGGCATGTCCTACATGCAACGAGGAGACGACTTCAGTTCATGTGATAGGTTGGTTTTATACGAAGGTAAACGAACAACGATCAATTACATTTCAAATATGTACAAAATTTTCTTGTCTTTAACATTTACTAAAACCAACTTCCACTTTATCCAGGTATATGCACTGCACCAAAGCAACGCCCCTCAAGTTTCTCATGAGTTGTTTTCGTTGGCTAGTGGATGTTACACACTGGTTATGTCTTACATGGCCTGTGTTGTAAATAGAGTTCGCTTTCTAACATATGATCGTGATATTCGAGGAAAACGTAGAACAGTTGTGTGTCTGTCCCAGGGATTGGGGGTGAAACTTACTACGGGCAACTGCAAGAAATACTAAAGGTACAGTTCTGAAATAAATTTTATATCAATTTCACTGTTGTTGATGTTAGTGAATCAGATTGAATATTGTTGTTCGTCACTAAATTGATTGCTTTAGGTCAAAACTCGAGTTTGGATGGAATTGAAAATTTTGATAACGGAAAATAAACGAAGAATGACTGAAATTGTACAAAAAAATGGAAATGGGGACCTACATGTAACCTCGTAAAACTTGAAGGACTTACATTCCAAATAAAAGAGGATGAAATTTAAATAAAATAGGAAATACAAGGACCAAAATGAAGAAGATTTAAACATGAGGGACTTAACTGCAAATAAACACAACGACGACATGGCGTCGCTATATGTTGTAAAATTTTCGATTAAATTTGGCGGCACATTTTAAGCGCGTGCTCAAAAAAATTAAAAAGAGATGTGGTCGTAATATGTTATAGCGAGAACTATTGTTGTCTCTACAGAATCAAGTATCTTAAACCACACAATTCACTTTCTTATTCCCCATTTCTTTTTTTCTCCATGTCTGTGCCTTCTCCGTTATCGCTAGTGTCTGCCCTCCACAGTTTTCAAATAAACAACTAGGGATGGCAATGGGGCGGGTTATTGCCAAGTCCGGGGCGGGGCCGGCCGCGCCCCGAGACCGGCGAATTCGCGAGGCGGGTCGAGGCTTGACCCTCCAACCAACCCGGTTAAGGGATTTTTTTTAAAACAGAAAAAAAAAATTTAAAAAATGAAATAGGAATTTTTTATACATATGTAGGAAATAAAACAAAATAAATAAAAGATTGGGATTGTGGTGTAGTCGTCAAGAGTTATAATTTCATAACTTCAACCCGTGTTCGATTCTTGTTCAACCAATTTTATAATAAAAAATGATTTTTAAATTGTAATTCTATTTTATGAAAGTGGCGGGGCGGGGTTGCCCCAGACCCCCCCGGACCTGCCCCTATTACCCTAATAGTCGGGGCGGGTCCGGGTCGACGGGTTTTTTTGCCTTCTTTATAAAAAACCCATCCTCACAACAAAATTCCAATCCTCGATCATTGGCAATCGAAAAACCGAAAATCCAAATTCCATATAAAAAATCCAATATCCACGCTCTAGAATTCCTCAATCCCCATCCAAAATCATTAGCCGTGCGCAACGATCTATGATCTCTGGGCTACAACAATATTCACTCCATTATTTACGGGAAGAGTGTAAACAGCGGAAAGAAGTGAGAGAGAGCTCAAATCCGGCAACGGTGCTTTCTTCTTGAACGTTTGTTTATACTTAATCAGGTAATTGTTGGATGAATTTTTTTACAAATTTGTGTGTGTTTTTTTTTTTTTTTTTTTTTGTTTTCCAAAAAAAAGACCAAGATGACGAAGGTTGGGAGCAGTGTCCTTTTTGTAGAAGTTTAATTATCATTGCATTTGGTTCCTGTGGAAGTTTGTGTCTGAAAAGTTGTGAAAGTTAAGCACTTCTTCCTGTTGTAGTTAGTGGACAGGATTAGGTGGATATAAGTAAAATGTTCCATGTAGGTGAAATCCTGGATTGCAGGAGTTGAGAGAGAGGGGAGAAGAAACGGAAGTTCATATATGACTCAATATCTCATAGGAAGAATTAGTAGTGTTGCATTGCATAATACAAGATTTTGACTTTCAATATGAAATGAGCTAATTCCAATATCTATCTTCATTTGTTTTAATCTTTCCTTTTTCCTGAAATAGTGATCCAAAATGCTACAAGGAATATTGAATGCCCAAAGAGCTGTGCTTTGCCATCAGTTGATTATTACTTTTTGTTTGTTTGGAAGCAAATTTCATTCAAATGCATGTGATTTTTAAGGGCATGCGATTTTAACATGGTTAATGGCAACATGTAATAGGGGCACATGGTTGGTCCACTTATTTCCTTAATTTTTACATGTGTCTTTTTTAATTAATTTCTTATTATTTGTACATATTTACTCTTTTAATAATTGTCTAATAATTTTCATATCGTAATATATCTTAATAATTAATCTGAGAATCAATTATTCTGTAAGATAAAATAAGCAATTAAATATAAGTTTAAAATGATTAGCCAAGTCATGCAATTAAATTATAATTTTTTAACTTCTGATATCGAAATTAAATTGCTACTCACATTAAATAAAAATATATAAAATTTAATTTTAGATATAATAGAATAAAATAGATATTAATTTCAGCATAATAAAATAGATATTTATTAAGAATGCTGGGTTTATTGTTTGGTGGTTCTTAATCTTGGGGTGGATTATCCCTATTGACCCAACATCTATTAATTTGTTGTAAAATTATGGAATAATTATTGATAACTATTTAGACTTATGAGGATATTTAGTCTTATCAATATATTTAGATAAGCTTTATTTGATTGTATTCAAATCTCTTTGTAACCTACTTTGGAATTTTATAAATATAGGTCAATAATTATAATAAAATAGACAATTCACTTCGCATCTCTTTTATTATTCTATCTTCTTTTTCTAGTTTCATAACACGTTATCAGCACGATTTCTCTCTGTGATCCAGCATCAAATTAATTCATTGAAAGAAATTAATCTCCTTTTAAACAAGGTATTCTTTCTAACCTTGTGCAGTCTATAGATTTCTTTTATTCCAACCAATACGTGTGTTTCATAATCATCATGATTATACAGGTTTGAAATTAAAGCTTCTAGTTGCCATTAAAAATCCTAGCTTTGAATATAAGATTTGATAATCATACTCACTACCCAAATACTTCCAATTAATACACTATAAAATTCAACAACTGAAAAAAAAATTCTAAATTTCCACAATTGTGTGCGGGTGAGAATTTGATCAAATTAAAGGACGATTGTTTTTGTACTTGCGAGTTGCATTTTTTTTCTTAATCTCAAAATGTTTGCTTAAACAATTACTTTGAATATTTGTTGAATTTATATTATATTTTATGAATATATGTTAATATAAAATTATTGTGGACAATTATCAACTCTCGAACAATATTTGTTTTAATTGTGCTTTTCTGAAGAAACACAATTTTACAATTCTATCAATATTCCAGAAGAATATTGTATCTTATGTCACAACCTAACATATAAATATTCTAGAAGAATATTTTGTTGTTGCTTCAGAATAATCAAAAATTTATATTACATTAATATTTCAGTAGAATATTAATTGCTCTCGAATAGCCTAATTATATAAGATAAATATTCTATAAGAATATTATAATATTTTTCTGAAGAGCAAATATTTACTTCAGAATAATGATTTGTTGTTGTCCATGAAGAAGCAAAACATTATAATATTCTGACAAAATATTAGCTGCTCATGAAGAGTATAACATTACAATTTAAGTATTCCAGAAAAATATTAATTGCTCCTGAAAAGTATGACGTTATAATTTTTATATTTCAGAAGAATATTGAGCAGTATTCGAAATAATATTTTATTGTGCTCTAGAAGAAACACATATTTCAAATAATATCACATCACATAATTAAATTGTAATATAAATAAATAATTAATCAACTAATACTTATTCTCGAAGGAAAGCATATAAATCATGTTATGTTAACATTGATTAATGCGAATTATTTAATCATTGTTCGATTTTTTTAGTAAAATTTTTTACTTAATCGTTAAATTATTTTGTATTGTGTCGTTGCTCTTGAAGAACAGCGACATTATATTCAATTAATATTCTAGGAGAATATTGCATTGTAACTCCTAAAGAAGCACAATATTACATATATTAATATTTTGATATTGCTCCTGAAGAAGCACAAATTTATATTATATTAATATTTTCCTGAAGAACGTAATTTTATTATTAAAATAATTTGTTGTAGATCTCGAAGAAGCACAATGTTAAAATATTCTGACAGAATATTACTTGCACAATATTCCAGAAGAATATTGAGCTATTGATCCTGAAGAGCAATGTCCAAATAGTAATTTATTTTGGTCTTGAAGAAGCGCATGTCTTAAAGAAGAATATTGAGTTATTGTTTTCTGAAAAAGTATAATTTCTACATAATAATATTCTAAAAAATTATTGATTTCATTTTTTTTATTAATCACAACTTTATAAATATCAATATTCCAGAAGAATATTGTGTTGGTGTTTCTGAAGAAACACCACTTAAGTTTATGCATATTTTAAACGAACTTTGGAACTTGTATCGTATGTATCTATCTTATATATAATTATATTTTATACATTATTGTATGATTTTAGAGATTTATCATTCTAATTATCGATGAAACTGGTCAATACATCTTTATCAGCTTTCCACTGGTAAAATTTCATGTTTTTCAAAACAAAAGAAAACAAAAACAAGATGGCGGCAGTGATGATCTATGTGTATTTTTAGGGTGCCCTAATAACAAATGATTGTATTAAATTAAATGTTTGTTCTTACAAGTTATCTAACGAGTAATTCTATATGGGCTAATATAATTACTCATGTTGTCATAATATCACAAATTATTATAATGAGAAAATGCATCAAGTTTGAAATTTTAATTTGCATTGTTAAACTAGTTCTTAGTTGATTAAAATATTTCTTTATATTTAAATTTCTTTTTAGTTTTAAACTCATTTTTAAAAATTATCTATTTGGTCATGTTTACAGATTCATGATGAATTGTCAAGATATCTGTTTAGCTGATAGTGCAACTACTCATACAATTCTTCAAGATAAAAAATATTTTTTGGACTTAACATTAGAAGAAAATAATGTTAATACAATATCCGGTATATCAAATATTGTTGAAGGCTCCGGAAGAGCTAATATTATAATACCAAATAATATGAAATTCCATATAAACGATGCACTTTATTCTAGCAAATTCAGAAGAAATTTGCTTAGTTTTAAAGATATCTGCAGCAATGGATACCATATTGAGACGATGCAAGAAAATAATTATAAATATATTTGCATAATTTCTTTTGTATCTGGCCAGAAACGGATAAAAGAAAAACTCATTGCACTTCCATCTGGCATGTATTCTACAATCACAAAAATATTTGAATCAAACAATGTCACAAACTCGAAGTTCGTTGAACCAAAAAGCTTTATGCTTTGGCATGATCGACTTGGACACCTATGAGCAATAATGATACGCCGAATAATTAATGACTCACATGGACATCCTCTAAAGAACCAGAAGATTCTTTTACCTAATGATTATCCATGTGCTGCTTGTTCACAAGGCAAGTTGGTCATTAGACCTTCTATTACGAAGGTTCATGTTGAATCTCTAACTTTGTTAGAAAGAATTGACGGAAATGTATGTGTGCCGATACACCCATCATGTGGACAATTTCGTTATTTTATAGTATTAATTGATTCTTCTACTAGATGGTCAGATGTCTACTTACTTTCTACCAGAAGTGTAGATTTTTTAGACTATTTGCTTAAATTATAAAACTACGAGCTCAATTCTCTAATTATTCAATCAAGACAATCCATCTTCATAATGCTAGTGAATTTAGATCACAAGCATTCAATGATTATTGTATGTCAGTACACAAAATGGTTTAGCAGAGTTGTTTACCAAACGTCTTCAATTGATTGCCAGGCTTTTACTTATGAAAACAAAACTCCCAATATCTGTTTGAGGTCATGCTATATTACATGCTGCATTATTAGTTCGTATAAGACCAACTGCTTATCATGAATACTCACATTTACAACTTGCATTTGGTCACGAACCTAATATTTCTCATTTACGTGTTTTTGGTTGTGCTGTCCAAGTCCCAATTTCATCTCCACAATGTACAAAAATGGGTCCTCAATGAAGACTTGGAATTTATGTTGGGTTTGACTCACTATTTATTATTAGGTACCTTGAACCTTTAACAGGTGATTTATTTACTCCACGTTTTACAGATTGTCATTTTGATGAAATGATTTTTCCAACTTTGAGATTGTCATTTTGAAGAAATGATTTTTCCAACTTTGGGAGGGGAAAAACTACATCATGAAAAACAAGATAAATTTTTTTAGATTGAAACAACTTTATCTCATTTTGATCCCTACAGTAATCAATGTGAGCAAAAAGTTGACAAAATTATTCACTTGCAAATAGTTGCAAGCCAATTACCTGATGTATTCGTTATTACAAGAAAAGTGACAAAGTCATATGTTCCAGTAGAAAATACTCCTACAAAAATTGATGTCCATGTAGGACAATCTGCCATAGCAAATGAATCTCAAATACGCCAGAAGCGTGGTCGACCAGTTAGTGCCTAAGACTCTGTACCTTGAAAGAAAAAAAGTACAAGAGAAAACTCAACTAAAAACTTTTAATGAAACAATGGTAGAAACAATTGATCAATTAAACACTGATAATGTGATTCCTGAAGAATCACAAGTGTCTAAAAATAATGAGTTTTCAATAAATTATTTATCATCTCATAAATTATGGGAACGAAATAATATTGTCGTGGACAATATCTTCACCTCTAATGTGACACTAAATATCATACAAAATGAGGATCCTGAACCACAATCTATTAAAGATTGTCAAAATAGAAATAATTGGCCAAAATAGAAAGAAGTCATACATACGGAGTTGAATTCCTTAGAAATATGAAAAGTGTTTAGATATGTAGTTCGCATCCCTGAAAATGTAATCCCTGTAGGATACAAATGAGTCTTTGTAAGAAAAATGAATGAAAACAATGAAATTATAAGATACAAAGCCCGACTAATAGCCCAAGGCTTCTGACAAAGACCTGTGATTGATTATAAGGAAACATATTCTCCCGTAATGGACACCATCACATTTAAATTTTTAATAAGTTTGATTGTATCAAAAGGCTCGATATGCACCTTATGTATGTAGAAACTGCATATCTGTATGGTTCACTTGATCTACATACGCATGAAAATTCCTGAAGGATTTAAAGTGTCAGAAGCAAATGATTCATTCTCCAGAACAATGTTCTCAATTAAATTGTAAAGATCATTGTATGGATTAAAACAATTTGGACGAATGTGGTATAATCGCCTTAGCGAATATTTGTTGAAAGAAGGTTATAAAAACGACGATGTATGTCCTTGTGTTTTCATAAAAAAAAATATATATATATTAGATTTGTAATTGTGACAGTTTATGTTGATGATTTAAACCTTATATAAACTCCTGAAGAGCTCAACAAAACTGCAGATTATTTAAAATATGAATTTGAGATGAAAGATTTGGAAAAAATCAAATTCTGTTTTGGATTACAAATTGAACATTTTCCAGAAGTATTATTTGTTCATCAATCTTCTTATACAGAAAAAGTTTTAAAGCGTTTTTATATAGATAAAACATATCCATTGATATCACTTATGGTCGTTTGATCACTTGAAGTGAAAAAAAATCCATTTCGCCCACTCGAAGATGTGGAAATAACTCTTGGACCTGAAGTACCATACTTAAGTGCAATTGGTGCATTAATGTATCTTGCAAATTGCACTCGACCGGACATAGCTTTTTCTCTAAATCTCCTTGCAAGATATAGCTCTGAACCCACTCAAAGATATTGGAATGGGGTTGAACACATTCTTTGTTACCTAAAAGGTACTGTTGACATGGGATTATTTTATTCACGAAAATTAAGATCGTCTTTAGTAGGATATGCAGATGCGGGTTATCTTTCCAATCCACATAAAGCTAAATCACAAATAGGATATGTGTTTACACGTAGAGGAACAGCTATATCATGTAGATCTATGAAGCAAACATTGACAGCAACATCTTCAAATCATTCTAAAATTATTGCAATGCACGAAGCAAATCGAGAATGTGCATGGTTGAGAAATATGACACATCATATCCAAGTATCATGTGAATTACCTTTAACAAAGGATAGTCCAATAATATTGTATGAAGACAATGCAGTTTGTATTGCACAACTCAAAGGAGACTACATCAAAGGGGACATGACAAATTATATTTCTCCAAAATTCTTCTATACACACGAGCTTCAGAAAAATGGTGACATCGATGTTCAATAAATTCGCTCAAGTGACAATTTGGCTGACTTATTCACAAAAGTATTGCCGACATCCACATTCAAGAAATTGGTGCACGAGATTGTGATGCGTCGACTCAAAGATCTTCAGTGATTAATATTAGGGGAGTAGTTGTACTCTTTTTTCTTAGTCCAGGTTTTGTCTTACCCGATTTTCTTGGCAAGGTTTTAATGAGGCAACATTTTCTTAATACTCCAAAATTTTAACAATTACTGTACTCTTTTTTCTTTTCGTTTGATATTTTGTTCCATTGGATTTTTATCAAACAAAGTTTTTAACGAGATAGTTATTGTAGAAATAGTCATCAAAAGAGGAGTGTTGTAAAATTATGGAATAATTATTAATGACTATTTAGACTTATCAGGATACTTATTGATGACTATTATAGATTAAAATGTATATAGAGATGACAAAATGTAGTCCCTAATTATCTAGAGTCACTAATCTATTGAGACGACCTATAGTGACGACATTGTCATCACTGTATGTAAGAAACGACGACTACTGATCTTTTAATGGCGACTCTTGTCGTCGCTATAGACCTCATTTCGTGTATTGAGTACCTTTAAATACCCATCATCAACGGCTTAGATCAAGTCCTCAGAATGGATAGTCCAGATGAAGTTGAAGCTACTAAGCAAAAATCGCATTTTCCTTGTGCGTTTATAAAGGATAATAACAATTTCAGCCAGCTTCTGAATTTTGGATCACATTTTAACAATAGGTACTCAAATTATAGGATTGTTTGGGAATGAATTCATCCGATGTTGATAATGGGAGTTTAGAGATTTCTTTCCTTTTTGGAGGATTTACTTCACAGGGTTGTTAGGCGTTAATTTAGGAACAGATTTATAAAGGTTGCAAATGAAACCGTTAATATAAATATAAAATTCACTTGTTAGAAGTATTTAGCCTAATTTTTCCAGTAAAATTCACTTGTGAATATAAATAGTAGGCGTATCTAAAGAGACTAGAGAAACAAATTTGGCTGAACATTCCAATTCTCGACCCTATATTATTATTTAAATTTTAAACTTAATTGACAAGAATGATAAACTTAAATTTTAAACTTACAAATTTTAAATTTTAAACTTATTATCAAAATTTTAATTAATAAAATAACATTATTAACTAAATAAAAAATTACAAAAATCACAAATCATAACCCAAAAGGTATAAAGCCTTACATGTGTTCTATCTTCATCATTAAAATATATAACAAAAAATGATACTCTCTATGTCCTCTAAAGATAAATTATTTTTATTTTCACACATTTAAAAAAAAAAAACATAATTATTATAGTTGAAACAATCAATTTTATTTAAGTTTTTCCTTATTTATATATCTCTACATTGTAGTTCATATTTATTAATAACATAGCACAAATATACATATTACAAAATTAAGAAATTAACTCTATTATTAACTTTCTATAATTTAGGACTGATGAATAAATAAAATGAACTTATCTTTATGGGACGGAGAAAATATCAATTTATGGAGGCAAACGTGATTCAACGGTATAGAGTGCATACATTTATGTTTCTTCCCCAGATTGAGGGTATCCACTCTTTAACATTAATGTTTGGATCAACATTGTAATCTCAGTTTCACCAAAAATGTTAAAAAGTCAACGTCTACTGCCTCAATGGTTCCTCAGATACACTTCTAGAGACAGTAAACAAACTGGATTGATCTCGAATGACATTGCTTGTATATATGTGTATCAAATCTTTATTTATTGTATAAAAAACTTATGTCACAATATGAATTCATAAGAAAATAAACATTAGTTAAATGTCTGTTTCTTCGACGACTACGACCTTTATAATATATATTTCATGCAAAAACATGAAAAGATAACTTCAAACAACCAAAATAATTACAGTCGAATGTGTTACAATAATTAAAAAAAAACATCAACTTTAGACAACAATAATTAAGAGGTACTGTTTCTGTCTGAATTCTTATCATTTCCGGTATGGAAACACCGGGATGCTCTGTTCATTTCTAAAGAAATTGTGCGGATCCACCTTTGTCTTAATCTTTACCAATCTATTGAAATTTTCCTTGAAATACTTGATACCATAAACTGCACCTTCCAAGTAACTGTTTCTCCCATTGTGGTTAATCCCCAAATCAAGATCCCTGTAATTCAGAAATGCTTCCCTTGGCAACTTGGAGACGAAAGGAGTCATATAAGCATACAACTTTCTTGTCAAATTTATGTATTTTTCAGCGGCCTCGACACCATTTTCATTCCAGTTTGTTGCATACTGAAGCTTGGCTAGATTTCCAGCTCTATGTGGAAAAGGCTTTTCTGATGGTGGAATCTCAGCCATTCTTCCTCCATATGGATTGAATGTAAGCATTACTGATTCCAATTCTATCATTCTCTTGAATATGAACTCTAAACCCTGTTTTGGAATTGGGTTTTTTAAGTAATCAGATTTTCTTTTCAGGTGGGTTAGTACTTGAGGAACCCTACTGAGGAGAATGTTAACCGGAGTTCCGGCCGGGAAGTTTGTCCAGAAAAGGACAGATTCAACCCAACTCATTTCAGTACAGTCGGATTGTTTCAATCCCAGATCAGGAAAAGTTTCATTCATGAGGGAGACAAGTTTTTTGGAATCTCCAAGAAACAAGGTCAAGAATGTTGCTCTGTTGGTTTTCTCTCCAGTTCGGATACTGCTGTTCACGACATCAAGTGTCATTCTGACGAAGATTTCTTCAGGCAACTTGTCTGCAACTTGCTGGTAACTGTAAACGATATTCGTTAAGTTTTCCTCGTAAGTTCTTGTGACTCGGAAAACAGTAACTGTAGAGGGGACTCGAACAAGCTTGATTTTGTATGCTAGAACAACTCCAAAGCTGGATCCACCACCTCCAGTAATTGCCCAGAACAAATCCTCTCCCATTGATGCACGATCAAGAATCTGGCCATTAACGTCAATTATTTGTGCATCAATAATATTGTCAACGGAGAGGCCGTATTTTCGCATCATGTTACCGTATCCACCGCCGCTCAAATGGCCGCCAACGCCGACTGTCGGACAAACTCCAGCGGGGAAGCCATGAACATTACTTTTCTCTGCAATTCTGTAGAAAACTTCACCAACAATTGCTCCAACTTGAACCCATGCAGTCTCATTTTCAATACTGACATTGACTGAACTAAAGTTGAACATATCAAGAATGAAAAAAGGAACATCTGAAACATAAGAAACCCCTTCATAATCATGTCCTCCACTGCGGATTTTCATTTGCAGTCCATGAATTTTAGAGCAAACAATGGCTGCTTGGATGTGTGAAACTTGCAATGCAGTCAGAATCAATTGGGGCTTACGCGTTGTGGATTCATTGAACCGCAAGTTTCGTATATAAGATTGCAAAACAGCAGAATAAGAAGAATTTTCAGGAGTGTATAATACTGCAGAAATTGGATTAGAGGGTTCAGAATGGCTCTCAAGGCATTCAAGAAAACCCTCATGAGATGAATTATTTGCAGTAGCCCATGAAACAGAAAGAAGAAGGATTAAAAATAATGAAATTACAGCAAAAACTCTTGAACTTTTCATTTTGATCTGAAGTATGTTATTTTGGTGAATGGAAATGTTGAAGAGTGGAATATATATAAAGAATGTGGGCAGCCATTTTAGCACATGTTTGGACATGCTTAAATTATAATTTTAATTGGTCAAATTGGTAAAGTATACTTTTTATCTACACATTCCATATAGGACTCACAACTTACAACATACTTTTTATCCACACATTCACCAACAACTTATATTATAAGCACTTAAAAAATAATTTCAACAGTACCAAAGATGTGCTTAATATTAAACAACAACAAAATCAAAGAAGTAGAGTTAGAGCCCGTTTGGTGTAGATTATAAAGTAGTTTATTTGACCAAAATAGTTTATTTGACAAAAAACGGTTTATTTGACCAAAATTTTTGCCTTGTAGCATGACATTTTTTACCATTATTAGTCAGATAAACTATTTTTGTCAAATAAACCAGTTTATAATCCACACCAAACGAACACTTAAGATATGCTGTCTCAAATGTATGCACTTTAAGCTGTTCCACCATTTAAAAATGTACACATAATTCAATAAATATAAGTCAATATTAACATTAAGTGTGAACACATTAAACAATTGTATTTATTGGATGATGTGTACATTTTTAATTGTTGGAATAGCTTAGGGGACATACATTTGGAACAGCAGATCTTGACTCAAAGAAGTAGATAATGCAAATCTTCTAAAATTTGACCATGAAAGATTCAAACCGGAGAAGTATCTTAACATAATAAGCCTTGTCAATTTTAATTAATTTATAGTGAAAGCTCCTTTTATCTACATATAGATAATATATTAATGGTGAAGTATTCACACAATGGAATAATTCATTTTGTCGAAACTCTTGAACTTTTCATTTTGATCTAAAAAATGTTATTTTGGTGAATGGAAATGTTAAAGGGTGGAATATATATAAAGAATGTGGGCAGCCATTTTAGCACATGTTTGGACATGCTTAAATTATAATTTTAATTGGTCAAATTGGTAAAGTATACTTTTTATCTACACATTTCATATAGGACCCACAACTTACAACATACTTTTTATCAACACATTCACCAACAAGTTATATTATAAGCACTTAAAAAATAATTTCAGCACTATCAAAGATGTGCTTAATATTAAACAACAACAAAATCAAAGAAGTGGAGTTAGAGCCCGTTTGGTGTGGATTATAAAGTAGTTTATTTGATCAAAATAGTTTATTTGACAAAAAACGGTTTATTTGACCAAAATTTTTGCCTTGTAGCATGACATTTTTTACCATTATTAGTCAGATAAACTATTTTTGTCAAATAAACCAGTTTATAATCCACACCAAATGGACACTTAAACTCTGCTGTCTCAAATGTATGTCCTTTAAGCTGTTCCACCATTTAAAAATGTACACATAATTCAATAAATATAAGTCAATATTAACATTAAGTGTGAACACATTAAACAATTGTATTTATTGGATTATGTGTACATTTTTAATTGTTGGAATAGATTAGGGGACATACATTTGGAATCTTGACACAAAGAAGTAGATAATGCAAATCTTCTAAAATTTGACCATGAAACATTCAAACCGGAGATGTATCTTAACATAATTAGCCTTGTCAATTTTAATTAATTTATAGTTGATTGTCAATTTTAATTAATTTATAGTGAAAGCTCCTTTTATCTACATAATAGATAATATATTAATGGTGAAGTATTCACACAATGGAATAATTCATTTTGTCGAAGAAAAATAAAAAATCAATCCTTCAACTTATTTTTATGATCCACCACGAATATTGTTTGACCAAAAACAACAAAAACATAAATTAACATGGACAATATAAAGTAATTTTTTTTCTTTTAATCGGTATTCACCACTAAAAATTTGACCATTGGGGACGGTTAACCCTCCCCAATGCTAGATAACCGTCCCCAATGTATATTGGGAACTGTAACATCAATCGTCCCTGTTATGGACGGATGCCAACCGTCCCTAATGTTAGTAATTTTAATATATATATTTATTATGGACGGATGCCAACTGTCCCTAATGTTCGTAATTTTAAAAAAAAAAATTGATTATACAGTACATGTGTACCGCTTTAGTTACACAATTTTTTAATCACAGCAAAAAAGTAAATCTTTCAAATATAAAAAATAATAATCATTACACATTTACAAAATATGTAATAACTCTAATTGAGTAATGCTACTTGTACCAAAACAACTTCAATTTATAAATCCAAACTAACATATCCATATCCATATCCATTTAGAAAGCAGCTTACCAATTCTGCATGTGCAAGAAAACAAATGAAAAACTTACATTAGAGAAGAAAAATTATTTTAATGACAAAAAATAGAGTTATAAAAATTTAAATATGAAAAGGAGTTGACCAAAATAATTATTTCATGTTTCACAATAATACTGTAACTCCTCATATTTATTAACAAAACTAGCATACTAAATATTTATATAATGGGTTCTGCTGCCTATGTAAAGATAACCATCAGAAAGACTTGGCAACTCCAGAATCCAGTTCATTAAAATCTAAAAGATATGCTCATGAGGTCCAACATTGTTTGGATCCTTTTCACTTGTATTCCCTTGAGTTTTCCTAAGAATTATCAGAAAGAATGACCATAGAATATACTCACAAAACTATTCACATCATTATATCCATCAAACATCTCAAGAGACGAACATAAATGAAACAATACAACTAACTTTATCTTAGCCGTTAAAAGGATGTGGCTGCAAACCAAATAAAATAACCCGACATATCAACTTTTAATGATGAATATGTGCCTTGTATAACTCAGACATACAACTCCATGATTTACTCAATCTTTCGACCTCAATAGATGTAGTGAACATATGCCAACAAGTAAAATGGTACCAATTGAGGACAAATTAAGAATAGTGACTTTGATGGTTGAGGCATGTCTTGCATAGACCACAAGAAACACATGATCACAAAACTAGTGGTAGTGAGACAAATGTAAAACCATTTTTAACATGAATCATTGTCAATGGAATAACCAAGAGTTGGCATGACCAAATTTAGGCCTAGTTGGCAAATCGAAAATTAAAAATCATTAAGAGTAAATCTTAGATTTTCCAATCTCATTCAGTTGAAGAGTTACACATTCATACAAGAACAACGATCTATTCAAATGAAGAAATTAAGAATCTATTTAACTGTAAATCTTAATCCCATGCCATTCACGAATTTGGAAAATCGTTTTCCAAGTTTGTGCAGGGGCCAATATTAAGAGCATTAGTTACCTTCTGAATTAACGGGAAATTGCCTAATAAAAATCTTTATGTCTGCCCTGCAGTTTTACCTATTCATAGAAAATGACACAAATCAAAATCATACAAACATCATATTAGAACGCGCATTTTCCTATTCTTTAACCTCTTTGACCAGAAACATAAAAAATTGAAGGTTAGCTTACCCATGCTCACGATTTTGCCTTCTTTGGATTTTCTTTCCTCTTCTTCCTTTTTGAGCACTAGATGTAATGAGAGAATTTGAATAAGGCTAAAAAGGAAAAATAATTGTAAAACGATGAGGGTTCATAAGATAATAGTAACATGAAACAAATTGAAAGGCATCAGAATGGAGATTTTAATTAAGCAATATATGCTTAAAATGGTCGAATTTTTAGCAATTATAATCATTCCCTGCTTCACTGAAAAGATATTCATCAATGATTCCACCATTAAGCAACTTCCAGAATTCGAACTCTTCACTAATTATTGTAGGAACATCGTAGTGCAAAAAATTGATGAAAGTCAAAAGCTTGAGGTTAGTTACACTCACTAGCAACACTAAGTCTATCACGCTCTCTTCTTGCCTCCAGCTCAACCATTTCCTGAAGAACATGTCAACAAGTTAAGGACGTCTCTTCTCAAAAATCTAAATCTAATTGATAACTAAAATAAGAACCCATCCAACCATATCTGCAAGCAACAACATTACGATCTATCAAAATATACCTTAGCTCACATGCTAATTTAGAAAACAACATGCTCGCTTCTGAAATAATATAGCTGGATGTCGACATATTGGCAGAAAAAAAGGGACAATGCAGGAGCCAACAAGACTTAAAACAACTCCATGATTAACTCAATCTTGCGACCTCAAAATAGCACGAGCATTGCAATAACTCCGTGATTTATCCAATTTTGCGATCTCAATAGATGTCATAACTCAAATAAGTGTCATTTTATACTTATTTGGACTATAAAAATTGGACAATTATAAGTACTCTTAAGTGATTTTCTACTTAATTATGTGTCTATTTAATTATTTTAGGTCAAAACCCCGAGATCAGATGGAATTGGAGAAAAATAAAGCAAAATAGGTGAAAAGGGACTGAAGGCGTACGAAAACTTGGATATGGGGATCAACTTGCGAACATACAAAAGTTGAAGTGCTTGGATTGCAAATAAAAGAGGACTAAATTGAAATGAAAGAAGAAATCAGAGGACTAAAGAAGATAAAATCCAAAGTTGAAGGACTTGGACTACAAATAAGATGAATAAAGAGGAGAAAAAGGACAAATTATGAACAAGGGACCAAATAAAATACATGTCAAACCTTGGAGGACTAAATAAGATGAATAAAGAGGAGAAATTATGAACAGACCAAATAAAATACATGTCAAACATTGGAGGACTAAGTGTGCAAATATGGATTGAAACCAATTTTGGCCATTTTCTCACTGTTTGCTGCGGTGCAAACCGTGGTTCTACCGCGGCAATGCGCTATTCATGCGTCTGGGTGTTTTTTGGCTTATTTTTAATTCCAGTCAGGGCCTTTTTCGTCTTTTCATGTACATGAGTTGTTAAATTAATAAAACACTATATAAAGACCTAACCTAGGTCAAAATAAGGGTTGTTGAATCTTTGGAGAAGACAAGAGAAGACAAAGAAAAGAACGGCGAAGAAAACGAAGAACGACTAAGATCAAGAAGATTGGAGCGTGAAGATCAAGCTATCTTGGTGCAAGATAATCAACGTCTTTTCATCTTTTCTTCAAAACCCGGTTATGTATTCAAATCTTCTAATGTTTTCTTCTTCCCGAATCATGAGTAGCTATATTCAAAGTTTGGATGAACGATGTAGCCTAGTTTTAATTCTTTAATTTCGAATATCAAGTTTTGACTTATAAATTATTTAAGTATTTGGAATAACTGGCCATTATTTCATTGATCTTGTGGATTGTAATGAACTGAGAAGCAAATTATTAATCTAGACCACATAGTAAAATCCGGCAATTGGATAAAAGGTAGAGATACACTTTTATTATTGTCGCGGTCTGAATTCAATTCTTATGAGAATTAATGCATCTAATTAAAGACTATTCTGACTGTCTAAGTTGACTTAATTAGATATGACTAATTTGAACTCGAGAGAGGTAAATTAGGTTAAATTCGTGAATTCGACCGAATACAACTTTAGAAACAAATCTTGAGAGGAGGGATTAGAGATGATAACTAGGTGAATTCATTTGTCCAAACTCTTTAACCATTATTCTTTTCTAAATTATTGTTATTTGCTTTTACATAAGTTATTATATTATTTCCTTAAATTCATAGTTTTAGTTTAAATCTTTCAAATCAACTCAATTCAAATTGTTTTAAATAAATTAGCATTAATATTAATTTAACTAGTATCTAAATAAGATAGTCTTCGTGGGAACGATAATCCGGACTCAATAGGTCCACTTTATTACTTATTTGCGCTATTGTACACTTGCAATCACATTATTTTCACAACAAGAAAGTCCAAGATCATGCTAAAGTTTATTTAATATGTCTGAACCATGGTTATAGCTGAGGTGAAGGAACCTCAAAAGTCCACATCGGATAAAGTTGGGTTAGAAAATAAGTTTATAAGGGGATTGGGCTACTCGGATAGACCCCATCGAATTCTCTTTACTCAAATCACACAAGGGTGGGAATTTAATCGTAAGTATAAGCACATTGCAAATTCAAGGAGGTGCAAAACTTGACCTCGAATGACCTATATCACGTACAATGACCCAAACAGAATTGGACAATTACAAAGATAAATGGAAGCTGAATTAGGACCATAAGGGCTTCATATGAGCCTTCACCAAGAGAAAACAATAAGATAAAAATGCACCTAAAAATTAAATAGATGAGGGACCTGTGACACAGTAAATGATAAGACTCAACTCATGAGGCCCAGTTCCATTACCAGAACATTAGGGAGTTTCTGAGAATAGAAGAACCAAATTACTTCAGAAAGTTACTACTTCACTATAGATTTTTAATATCTGTCCAAATAAGTAATGAATATATCCTTTCAGTAATGGACAATTTGCTAGTTGTGAAATCTTATATGATGGAGGAAATCATCATGAGCATGGAGACTGCTGTTTGCACTGAAAATCCTATAGATTTTCTTAACATAATATCATCTTGATATTGAATTTTACATATTAAATTTGAACTCAAGATTCGAATTCTGCAGGGCAGTAATGTTTTAACCTTGCCATAACAAAATTCATAGGTTCTACAAATTGAGTTCTTATCTTGATGAATGATCTATGATCAACATGCTACTCATGCTGCATATAAGTTAATTTAAGGCCACATGACACATTTATTCCTGAATTTGCTAAAGTTCTCAAGTTTATATTATTCATAGATGTCCATTGTGAAAAACACCTTCAAACGAGAATCAATGCATGAAAAAAAAAAAAACAAAAACAAAAAAGCACTCTGTGGGATTGTAATTCCTATTTCCTAAAATAGCATGTACAAGGTCACGAATAGATCCAGCTGCCTCTAATTTCAAGTCAAGGCGAACAAACAGTAGGAAGACCTCTGATGGTTCATTATAATTTTACAAACACTGGACAAGTTCCAAATTCATATTCAATACAAATGAAAGAGATTAAAAGAAGATAATATCTCGTTTTACTGTCTGAAGTATTTTCAAAGGCTGTCAAATGTGAGAACTGCCATCATAAATACCCAAATCAAGCAAATGGATAAAAATCTTAAAATTGGGAAACTAGAGACACGAACCAAAAATGGATTCTGAACTGCTTCATTTCAGCAGAGTTTTTAATGAAATATTGATGCGTGACCATTGTTGCAACTAATCTAGAAAAAGACCCAAATGTTCTAGCAACTACAATCTGAATGGCCACCAGTGAATTAACCGCAATAGATAAAAATTATACAAAAATCCATCAAAGTGAACCAAAATAACTTCAAGAAAAATGAAATCCATATTCATTAATTCAAATCATAAAAATTGCCTTTACCTTTCGGCCTTGCAGGAGCATAAGCAAGGCCGTTCAATCCAAGGCGCTATGAGTTGAGGAAATGGAGATTTGAGAGAATCAGTTGTTTACCTTTACCAAAAACTGACGTATATAAGTCTTTTGTGTGAGTGGATCTTACAGTCGGTGTAGAGAGAAACCAAGAAACCGAAAGGGAAAAAAAATTGCAGCCCAGATATCATTGTGAACAGAATATGATTTTGGATGGGTATTATGGATTTCAAGAGCGTGGATATGGGAATGTGGTTGTAGAATTTGGATTTTCGTTATGTGAATTGTTGATCACTAGGAGATGGATCTGGAATTTGTAGGGAGGATTGAGATTTGTTGGGAGGATTTGGTCTGTGTTTTTGTATTGTAAAGACAGACGTATGTGAAGAAAATGAGTGCGTGGGGGTGAAAAACCTCCCTACGATATCAGGGACGGTTATTTTTGGAAAATTGTGTTCCAGTTAAGAATGTTTGGGACATTTTGCACAACAGTCTCCATAAAAATATTTAGCCAAAAATTGAACGCAAAATAGAATCAACATCTGCAACGGATCAAACCGTCCTAAATAATATATTGTTGGGGACAAAACTTGAAAAATCCGTCCCTATTAACTCATTTTTGGGACGCACGTTTCTAAACCGTCCCTAATGATTGACTATTGGGGACGAAATATTAAACCGTCCCAAATTAGGCGTTCCCAAAAGTAATTTTTTTAGTAGTGATTCCTGGCCTCCTTGCTTGAATGGTTATAGTTAATTGATGCTCTCCATGAATGCACATTTTTTGTGACCAATTTTCCCACATAACTGACAAGTCATGTGCATTTAATGTCTCTCTTTTTTTTTCTTGGATGATTTTGGTGCCTCATATGGTTATCATCTCTTTGCATTATTTGGCCGACCAAGCATCTTGATGTGACTAGGTGGATGATACCCTTATCTATCCAAAGTTCTAGCATTTCTACTAGACGATTGAATGGTGTTCATGCCTTGATGTAGGTTTACTTGTTGTAACATTTGTCCATATAATCTTCAATATTCATTCTCTGATTATGCTATTGATTGCATGGCAACAAAGAAGCCCAGTCAACTATTGCCTTCTTCCCGAACAAGCCATTTTCTCCAAATTAACTACAAATGTTCCTCCAAATGCATCAGATTTTCACCACCCAATTTGGTCCTAAACATCCGGGATTTCATACTAGTCTTCTCTAGTATTATACAAATCCTTTGTCCAAAAGGTCTTGCCCATTTTATTAATGTTTATCTCTTTGTCTCCATCCTTGTAATTAGGTAACACCTAATGTTTGTCCAACCTTTTCTGCAATATTGCACGTTAAATGTTTCACACAAATTATTTAGTAAAATCTCACACTTGATATTGTCCCTAAAATGAGATCTACTCCACTGACTCGTAGTCTTGTCAATAAGCCAATTGTATGCATCAATGTCTTCTCCCTTTAGTCTTTTCATAACTTCCTTCTTGTGAGCAGCTGCACATAACATATTTTTCAATGTCAACTCGTTCCTACTTCTCCTAAAATTGTTGTACATTTGCCTCACACAGAATTGACATTCAACATTCTCACCCCAGCTCTCTAATGCATCAATCAAGCCTTTCTGCCTATCACTCATGAATGACCAACTATGTGATTTGACTACAACATAAGCAATGTGAACATTGAGTTGTCTCCATAAATTCAAAATTAGTGTCAATATGCACCCTCGAAAATCTCATTTAAAAAAACAGCCATCTAGACCAATGACCCTCCTACACCCTACCGTAACTCTTTATTTACAAGCACTAACAAACATAAACCCTTTGAAAGACCTATCATTCCCAACCATTTTTGTCTTCAATATATAGTGCTTCCAATTCAAAGTTTGGTAGTAGTAATCCATAAATTTATATTGTTCGTTATTTATCCCTCTGATTGCTTCAAGGTGGCCCTTGTTCTATACTATTGTGCTGTAGTTACTGAAACCACGCAATATTTCTTCACCTGAGTCTCAAAAGAAAGAATTTTTCAACTCGGATCAAATCTGAATGTGTCTATGTATTTGTATGCAAAATAAGTTGAATTTGCATTCCTACTATTGAATATCATTGTACCGTCGTGCTCTAAATCCAAGGTGATCCTAGTCTTCTTACAGTCAAACAAAAATCTGGCATAGACAACCCATTGAAAAGTTTTATAACGTCTACCTCTTACACGAATGCTATCATTGTTGACAAGTCTGATACTATTCCTTAATGGTCTTCTTTAGAATTAATTTACTTGCAAATCTCATACCTAATAAATATAATAATGTCAATAAGTTAAAAATAGTACATATTATATAACAACATATATGTATATAAAAGATTGGGGACCTCATGTATAACATTTCTAAAAGGTTGGAGACATAATGTATCAGCATAGTATTTATCAGAAATGAGGGTCTATAATATCAATTGATCTTTGAACACATTATCACTACTGTCTCTTTCATCTTTATAATCATTGTAGATACTATGTAGATCTTCTGAATTTTCATTATGACTTTGTTTATAATCCATGTTTGTGTCATCATTCCATGTGAAATGCAAATCAAATTTCACTTTAGATTTGGGACAATTGAGGTTGGCTGCCTCTTGCTCATAGTCTGAATCCGTTAATCATCTACCTCTATATTGTTAGTACCTAGATCAACACCAACAACATCATCTTCACCATAACTATTGATGGAAAAATAGTTACATTGGATCTTTATTAACTTGCAAGAACAAACGACATGGCTCAGATTAATACTTACCATCCCACCATAAAACACCACACGAAAAAATTGATTTCAGCTAACCTCCACTTTGGTTCCAAACAAAAATCTGCAAAACGCAAAAAACACATGCTCAGTAGTTGTAAAAAATGAATTCTAAACTAATTAGAACTCAATATACATGTACCAATGTTTAGAAGTGTAAGACATCTTCTAAACTTTACCAAAGGAAACATCTTAGTGCCCATATTTGTAGGGTTATAGTCCGTATGCACTTTCTCAAGTTTAATCAAATTTTGAGATACCATATCTCTAATAAAATACAGTCTAACATCTATAAGTTTAGTGCGTTCATAAAAAATAGGGTTCTTATACAAATGATTACCTGATTGACTATCAAAATATATAGTTACATTATCACTTAAAACACATAGTTCATTAAGTAAACATTTAACCCACATAGTTGTTACAACCCGCTTTAAATTAGTCAAAGTCAATAAATTTTTTGGTCAAGTCCAAGTCAAATAGTCAAAGTGAGACTTAAATTAAGTAAATAAATTTTTTGGGGCTATTTTGAAAAATATGGTTAATTAGGGATTTAAATTATTCAACAAGGAAGCTAGGAACTTAAGTTACAATTTTGGTTGATTTGTAAAATGAAATTGGGACCTTTCCAGATAATTCTGCGCAGAGAGAGAGAGAGAGAGAGAGAGAGAGAGAGAGAGAGAGAGAGAGGGGGGGGGGGGGGGAGACGCAGAGAAAATAAAAGGAGAAAAGAAAAGAAAAGAAAAGGAAGAAAAAGGAAAATGAGGAAGAAGAAGAAGAAGAAAGGGTCCGGCTGAAATCAACTTTTAAGGCTTGGGGTTGTCCGTTTCCTTTGTAATTTCAAGAGGTAATTAATAAATTTCTTATTTTAGAAATGAGGTTAAAAATTAGGGTTTTTGCTTATTGACTTCAATGTCAAAATTATGAAGGTTAAATGATTGTTTTGAGTTTAATGAGATAATTATTCAAGTTTAGTAATGGATTTAATGGTTGAATTTTTAGGGTTCTTGAAACTAGTGGATTAAATTAAGATTTAAACAAGTTTAAGTTTATTAAGCCCATGTTAGTTTATTTCTTGTTCAAGAGGCTTGTTTTGTTGGAGTTATTTAAAGTTTAGCATACCCATGTATATAAGTTCAATTTTGGCCAATTATGAAGTTAATTGAACAGGAGATTTGGTATAAATGTGCAATCTTTTTCAATTATAAATTAAAGGGAGAATGGATTAGCCACTATAAGGTATTTTCTTGTGGATTTGAAAGATGTCCAGCTGTAGTACTTGGGAGTAAAGTGTGGGCCAGTTTGGCTAGTATGTTGAATGTGGATTTACTGTGAGCAAGTGATAATTAATTGAGACAACTTAAGTTTGATCTGAATTCCTATTTTAACTTTCAGGATGTGACATGAAGATTGGTCAGGCTTATAGTATTTGTGAAATTACAAAGATTGTAAATTGATTACTTATAAAATGGAATGCGAGAAATATGTGATATTGAAATCTACTAGAAAAGTGCCCATGATTTTACATATTCTAGTGCACTGAGGGGTTTTGGCCGTGTTCTATATTACACTGAGGGGTCTAATTGGTCGTGTACATATAGTTCATTGAGGGTCTTGACCGTGTACTAGGGTGTATTATCAGAGGTCTTCATGACCCACTCTTATGCACAAAGGGGCTTTGGACCGTGTACAAGGGTGCTTATCTCAGAGGTCTTTAGGACCCACTTTTGTACACTGAGGGGCTTTGGAAGAATCATTCGATAGAAGAGGCTGCATGGAAGAATGAGGATTAGATGCGTGCTCAATTTCTCAATTATTTCAAGCCTAGCCGATCGAATTTCGAGGACGATATTATTTGAAGGAGGTAAGATTGTTACGACTCGTTTTAAATTAGTCAAAGTTAAAATTTATTTAATCAAAGTCAATATAATTTTTGGGTCAAGTCTCAGTCAAATAGTCAAAGTTGGACTTATATTAAGTAAATAAATTGTTTGGAGGCTATTTTATAAAATATGGTTGTTTAAGGATTTAAATATCACTATATGTAAGTTGGAGACTTGGGTTGCAATCAGGTGTATTTTTTAAAATGAATTTGGGACTTTCTAGACAACTCGGCAGAGGGAGAGAGAACGTGGCAGAGGAGAGGAAAAACAAGGGAAAAAGAAAAGAAAGAAAAGGAAGAAAAAGGAAAAAGAAGAAGAGGAAGAAAGGTGCCAGCCGATTCATCAGCTAGTCGGAAAATTTAAGGTTTGGGTTCTTCAACTTCTCCATTTTCAAGAGATAAGCGAAAACCCACTTATTTTAGAAATGAGGTTAAATTTAGGGTTTTTACTTATGGACTTAAATATAAAATTTATGAAAGGAGATAAGTTATTTTTAGTGACATGAGCTATATTTGCATGTTAAATGAAGGATTTAATTGATGAAATTTTAGGGTTCTTGACTTAGTGGGTTTAATTAGAGATTTAAGCTATTTTAGGCATTTTAAGACTTGTATTGGTTTATTTATGTTATAAGTTTGGAATGGTGATTTTAGCAAACCCTAGAATTTCTATTTGGATCCTTTAAGCGAATGTAATATAAAGGAGACTATTTATGAGCCTTATGGAAGATTAGAATTGATTGAGAATGTTAAGGAGCATTATATGTTATTGAATTAATGGATATGAGTTTCTAGCTTGATGACTTTACTATGAAAGTTAAAAAAATTATTGTTGGTGGTGTGTAATCGACAGAGGTTAAAGCGAAGAAGAAAAGTGGTAAATTAGAAAAAGGTTTAGATCAAGTGAGTAAAGGAATTTTGGAGAAGTTTTGCTTAAGTATGGGTAGATTTAGCTTAGTCTTGCTTTTTAAATATCAATATTCCTTGGGATGGTTATTTATTTATTCGAGCAAATATATTCTATTTCAGGAGGTGACGAAGAGGTTGGTGTTGCGTACCGACCAACCAAGTCTAGTCAAGCAAACTCTGTGAGTGAAAAAATTTATTTTTAGAAAATAAGCATTTAATTATATTATATTAATTTGTAAAGTTATATGAATTGTTTCATTATCTCAGTACTTCTAGTACATTATATAAATTGTAAAAAAGAAATTATTTTTCAAGTGTTGGACAAGTATGATTTTTAGTACAAGTTAGCTTTTATAAATGAGAATTTCAGTAAAGTTTATTTTAAAACTACCAAAAAGTACCCAAGTGATTTTACTTGCTCTGCACTGGTGTGAATTCGTTTCTACAGTGTATGACCAAATACGGTGAATTCGTTTCCATAGTCTATGACCAGATATGGTGATTACCCGCTCTGCACTGATGTGAATCTGTTTCCACAATGTATGACCAGATTATTAGAGGTCTTTAGGACCCACTCTCGTACACATATAGGCTTTGGGCTGTGTACCGGGGTGTTTAGCCCTTTAGGGGCAACTCTGTACATGTATGACCAGATTTCAGATTTCAGATTATCAGTTATTCATGGTACCTTTTTGATGTAATAATTATAGATTTCAGATTTCAGACATTAGATTTCAGATAATAGATTATACAGTTTCAGACTTTAAATTACGGCTTACAGTTTAATCAGATTACGTTTTGTTTGAAAACTACATTTATACTAGCATTTCTCAGTTTCTTTATGCTTGCAGTTATTTTACTTACAAAAGAATATGGAATTCTTAATTTTTACTGCTTAAGAGTATTACAGAAAATTCTGAATTTTAGTAAATATTTTAAACAGGAAAAAGTATAATTATTTACAAACTCTCCACTCATTGAGTTACAAACTCACGTATTTCGTCACTCTTTTTCTTATTAGGACGCAATTGAGCTATTTGAGCAACTTTTGGAAGATTCTGCAAGAGCCACAGCCACTGGATTTAGTGATTTGTATGATTACATTTTGTTAAGCATGTCATTATCATACAATTGTCTCATGTCCACTAGTTTTAGTATATTTCATTTTGATATTGTTGTGGCATGTAGAAGTTAGAGGGGCTTGCCGCTTTTTGATGTAATTATTATATATTTGGGCTGTTTTGTAAATGATAGTAGAATTGATCGAGTTGGCTATATTTTATTTTTGATTGGTTCATATTTGGGTTAGGTGGACCCCAATTGACTTTGTATATATATTGTGTTCGAGAAATTTGTTGCTTTTCAGGTTTGGTTTAATTCAATTTACAAGGAAAACTCTGCCAAAATTTTTATAAAATATTTTTAGTCAAAGAAGAGTCAATAAGTTATAGAAAAGTCTAAGTAGCCTTAATGGTGGGTTCGGCATCCAGTTGGCATCCATCATCGGCGTACGGCACGTCTTAGGTCCACTAGGGTGATTCAGGACGGGTCTTGTTAAGTTAGTATCATAGCATGGTCACATGTCTATAGACTTGCATTGCATGCATCATAAACTTGTTTTAAGACACAAATTTCCCATTTTATAGGTCATGGATCATAAACTTGTTTTAAGACACAAATTTCCCATTTTATAGGTCATGGCTCGTGGCGGAAAGACAAGCAGACTCCCAAATAGAGTGCCTCAAACTCAAAATGCTCATGATGAAGAAGATAGTAGAGAGGCCTGTAGAGCTAATGAGTCAATTTATCAAACTGCTCAAAACTCAAGACATAGAAATGAGGCTGCAAATGACCCCTATATCGATAGACTTGCTGAAACTCTTGATGCTTTATTGCAAAGGCAGCAAAATGCAGATAGGTTCAGTATTGAGCGAGCAAAGAGGTTGGGAGCGAGAGTTTTTAATGGTAAGGGTGACCCTTCAGATGCAGATAATTGGATGACCCAATTAGAGAGAGTTTTCGATGTCATGGAGTACCCAGAGGAAAAAAAATTGTGCTTGGCTATTTTCTTACTGGTGGAAGTGGCGTATGATTGGTGGTTGACAATTCAAAGTCGATATGCAGACCCCAGTGTTATTACATGGGTAGATTTCAAGGATGTTTTTAATAAATCATACTACCCTCAAGCCTATAAAGATGCCAAACATGATGAGTTCTTGCATTTAGTTCAAGTGTCTATGACAGTAGTTGAATATCAGAAGAGGTTTATGGAGCTATCAAAATACGTTGCATTGTTGATAGATAATGAAGCTGACAGGTGAAGGAGGTTTGAAAGTGGGTTGAGGAGTGAGATTAGGGTAGCGGTGACAGGTGGAAATTATAAAGACTTTGGCAAACTTGTTGAAGCTGTTTTGAGAGTTGAGAAGTGCATTTTAGATACATGGGGTCACAAAGAGCAGATGATAGTTAGAGGCAGTATTAGTCAGTCAGGGACTTGGACTTCTAGGGGCACGTCGTCTCTGAAAAATAGACTTGGCTTTTGGTCGGGTGTCACCAATACCGGCAGTTTCAAAACCAAGTCTACAAGGGGCCAGAGTTCAAGGTCCAGTCATGGTTTAGTCTAACAGTCAGCATATCGTCGCTCTCATACTCAGGGTTCTTTTCAGAGTCCAAGTCAGAGACCAGTTACTTCTACACATGATGAAAGTTCTAGTCATGCTAGGTTTCTACAGTGTCAGTTGTGTGGGAGATTCTATCCGGGTAAGTACCTTAGAAGAGCTGATGTTTTCTATCAGTGTGGTCAGGTCGGGCTCATGAAGAGAGACTGTTCAGATCGACCTCAGGGAAGTGGTGTACCTCAGGTGCAGTCATGTGTTAGTGCTGCTAGGCAGGCTCAAAATCAAAATCAGAATACTAGAGTAAGTAGAGCATGTATGTCCAATAGAGCACAGGCAAACATTTCTAGCAGTAGTGGTGTTCGACAGAAGGACCAAGCAGGACGTCCCAGGACCCAAGGGAGATTTTTTGCAGTGACTCAGCTGGATGGTGAGGAGTCCACAGATGTAGTCATGGGTACGTTGTCTATTTTTGGCAGGAATGCTCGTTGTTTAATTGATTCAGGTGCTACACATTCATTTGTTTCTTATGCATTTGCTATCTATGCGGATCGTATGTTGGAACCATTAGACAGTGACCTAGTATTGGCGACACCAGTAAGAGATTCACTTTCAACTAACAGTGTGTATAAGGATTGTGTGATTAAAGTGAATGATTAGTAGTTGAAGGCTAATTTGATTTCTCTCGATATTCATGATTTTGATGTTATTTTGGGCATGGACTTCTTAGCTGCAAATCGTGCTTCAGTTGATTGCTTTCGCAAAGAAGTTGTGTTCCGAAGGCCAAGAGAGCCTGAAATTATTCTTAGTGATGAATGGAGAATTTTACTGTCTTGTTTAATATCTGCACTTGATGCTAGGAAATTTCTTAAAAATGGGTGTTAGGCATATTTGACTTATGTAATTGACAGTCATATTACTAAGCTGAAATTGGATGATATTCCTATTGTACGAGATTTTCCTGATGTATTTCTAGAAGATCTTCCTGGATTACCACCAGACAGAGAAATCGGGTTCACACTATTGATTTGATTCCAAGGACAACTCCTATCTCTCAGGCACATTACAGAATGGCTCCAGTAGAGCTAAAAGAATTGAAAGTGCAGTTGCAAGAACTAGTCGATAAGGATTTTATTAGACACAGTGTATCTCTATGGAGAGCACCAGTCTTGTTTGTGAAGAAGAAAGATGGCACAATGAGATTATGTATCGACTATAGGCAGTTGAACAAAGTGACAATTCGCAATAAGTACCATCTACTTCGTATTGATGACTTGTTCGATCAACTTCGGGGTGCTATTATATTTTCTAAGATCGACTTGCGTTTAGGGTATCATCAACTTAAAATCATAGATGTCGATGTACCAAAGACTGCTTTCAAGTCTCGGTATGGACATTATGAGTTCTTTGTGATGCTATTCGGTCTAACTAATGCTCTAGCAGCATTTACGGATTTGATGACCATGGTGCTTCATCCATACTTGGATAGATTTGTGATTGTCTTTATTGATGATGTATTAGTTTATTCTCGCAGTCATGAGGAACATGTCGAGCATTTGAAGACTATTTTACAGACTTTGCGAGATAAACAGTTGTATGCTAAGTTCAGTAAATGTGAATTCTAACTTGACAAAGTGGTATTTCTAGGTCATGTCATTTCAGCAGAAGGCATTTATGTAGATCCCATCAAGATCGAGCCAGTAATGAAATGGGAATGCCCTACAAATGTGACAGAAGTTCAGAGTTTTCTTGGTCTGGCAGGTTATTATTGTCGGTTCGTAAAAGGATTCTCCAAAATTGCTCTTCATTTGACTGGTCTGACTCAAAAGAACTCTAAATTCGTGTGGAGTAAAGAATGTGATAAGATCTTTTGAGAGCTGAAGAACAAACTAGTTTATGTTCCCATACTTATTCTTCCATCTCCAGGTGAAGAGTTCGTGATTTATAGTGATGCTACTTGACAGGGCTTAGGTTGTGTTCTGATGCAGAATGGAAAAGTTATAGCTTATGCTTTAAGACAATTGAAGAATCATGAGTTAAACTACCCAACACGTGACTTAGAGTTGGCTGTAGTGGTGTTGGCATTGAAGATTTGGAGGCAATACCTATATGGTGAGAAATGTCAGATATTCAGAGATCACAAAAGTTTGAAGTACAATTTTGATCAAAAGAAACTGAATTTGAGGCAAATGAGATAGTTAGAATTGATAAAGGATTATGATTGCAGAATTGATTATCATCCAGGGAAAGCTAATGTAGTTGCTGATGCTCTTAGTAGAAAGACTAGCAGTTCTTCATCTCAATCCAGTGCAGTATGTACTTCTATGTTTTGTGAGTTCAAAAAACTACATGCCCAGTTGTCAGCTACTACCTCGGGAGCAGTTTTAGCTCATTTTCAGGTGAGACCTACTTTGATTGACAGGATTAGATAAGCTCAATCTCATGATCTAACACTTAGATTATTGAAAGTAGAGGTTAGTACTGGTTTGCGGACAGATTATGCAATTCGAGATGATGGTGCTTTGGTTATGGGAAGTCGATTGTGTGTTCATGACGTTTTAGAATTGAAGAAAGAAATTTTAGAAAAGGCACACAGTTCAGCTTATGCGATGCACCCAGGTAGTACTAAAATATACCACATATTGAAAAAGCATTTCTGATATGAAGATGGAAATAGCGAAGTTTGTATCCAAATGTCTCATTTGTCAGCAGGTCAAGCCAATTCGTTAGAAGGCAGTTGGACTTTTGCAACCATTGCCTATTCCAGAATGGAAATGGGAGCATATTACTATGGCCTTTTTGTTCGGCCTTCCTTGTACTCAGAATGGTCATGATGGTGTTTGGGTTGTTGTGGATCGTTTGACCAAGGTTGTGACGTTCTTACCGATCAAAGCTACTTACACTTTAAACAAGTTGGCAAAGTTGTATGTAGATGAGAGAGTCAGCTTATTCGGTGCTCCAGTGTCTATTGTGTCAGATAGAGATCCGCAGTTTACATCTAAATTCTGGCCTAGTTTGTAGGAAGCTATGGGCACTAAGCTACATTTCAGCACAGCTTTTCACCTTCAGACAAATGGTCAATCAGAGAGAACCATACAGACTCTAGAGGATATGTTGCACGTTTGTGTTCTACAGTTCAAAGGTAACTAGGATACCCATTTGTCTTTGATGGAGTTTTCTTATAATAACAGTTACCATTCCAGTATTGAGATGGCTCCTTTTGAAGCACTATACGGCAGAAAATGCAGAACACTAGTTTGTTGGAATGAAGTTGGGGAAAGAAATTTAATAGGTCCTGAAATGGTTCAAATTACTTCGAAGAATGTAGAAGTGATTAAAGAAAAATTGGAGGTAGCACGAGATAGGCAGAAGAGCTATGCAGATAGAAGGAGAAGAGATCTTGAATTCGAAGTTGGGAATAAAGTTTTCCTAAAATTATCTCCATGGAAGGGTGTTTTGAGATTTGGCAAGCGGGAAAAGTTAAGTCCTCAATATATTGGGCCTTATGATATTATTGAGCAGATTGGGCCAGTTTCTTATCAGTTAGCCTTGCCAGTTGAGTTATCTAGGATTCACGATATATTCCATGTCTCTATGCTTCGGAAGTATATTCCAGATCCTTCACATATTTTGGAATCTCAGCTAGTGGAATTGAAGGAAAACTTGACCTATGAAGAAGATCTTAGACAGAAATGAGCAAGTTCAGCGGAACAAGATCGTTTTGTTAGTTAAGGTCCTTTGGAAGAATCATTCGATAGAAGAGGCTACATGGGAGAATGAGGATCAGATGCGTGCTCAATTTCCTCAATTATTTCAAGCCTAGCCGATCGAATTTCGAGGACGAAATTCTTTGAATGTGGTAAGATTGTTACGACTCGTTTTAAATTAGTCAAAGTCAAAATTTATTTAGTCAAAGTCAATATAATTTTTGGGTAAAGTATAAGTCAAATAGTCATAGTTGGACTCAAATTAAGTAAATAAATTGTTTGGAGGCTATTTTATAAAATATGGTTGTTTAAGGATTTAAATATCACTATATGTAAGTTGGGGACTTGGGTTGCAATTAGGTGTATTTTTTAAAATGAATTTGGGACTTTCTAGAGAACTCGGTAGAGGGAGAGAGAACGCGGCAAAGGAGAGGAAAAACAAGGGAAAAAGAAAAGAAAGAAAAGGAAGAAAAAGGAAAAAGAAAAAGAGGAAGAAAGGTGCCAGCCGATTCATCAGGTAAAAAATTTAAGGTTTGGGTTCTTCAACTTCTCCATTTTCAAGAGGTAAGCGAAAACCCACTTATTTTAGAAATGAGGTTAAATATTAGAGTTTTTACTTATGGACTTATATATAAAATTTATGAAAGGAGACAAGTTATTTTTAGTGACATGAGCTATATTTGCATGTTAAATGAAGGATTTAATTGATGAAATTTTAGGGTTCTTGACTTAGTAGGTTTAATTAGAGATTTAAGCTATTTTAAGTATTTTAAGACTTGTATTGGTTTATTTATGTTATAAGTTGGGAATGGTGATTTTAACTAACTCTAGAATTTCTATTTGGGTCCTTTAAGCGAATGTAATATAAATGAGACTATTTATGAGCCTTATGAAAGACTATAATTGATTGAGAATGTTAAGTGAGAATGTTAAGGAGCATTATATGTTATTGAATTAATGGAAATGAGTTTCTAGCTTGATGAATTTACTATGAAAGTTAGAAAATTATTATTGGTGGTGTGTAATCGATAGAGGTTAAAGCAAAGAAGAAAAGCGGTAAATTAGAAAAAGGTTTAGATCACGTGAGTAAAAGAATTTTGGAGAAGTTTTGCTTAAGTATGGGTAGATTTAGCTTAGTCTTGCTTTTTAAACATTAATGTTTCTTGGGATGGTTATTTATTTATTCGAGCAAATATATTTTATTTCAGGCGGTGACGAGGAGGTTGGTGTCGCATAACGACCAACCTAGTCTAGTCAAGCAAACTCTGTGAGTGGAAAATTTTATTTTCAGAAACAAGCATTTAATTATATTATATTAATTCGTAAAGTTATTTGAATTGTTTCATTATCTCAGTGCTTCTAGTACATTATATAAATTGTAAAAAAAGAATTATTTTTCAATTGTTGGACAAGCATGATTTTTAGTACAAGTTAGCTTCTCTAAATGAGAATTTGAGTAAAGTTGATTTTAAAACCACCAAAAAGTACCCAAGTGATTTTAGTCGCTCTGCACTGGTGTGAATTCGTTTCTATAGTGTATGACTAGATATGGTAATTTTACCTGCTCTGCACTGGTGTGAATTCGTTTCCACAGTGTATGTCCAGATTGGTGATTTACCCGCTCTGCACTGGTGTGAATCTGTTTCCAGTGTATAACCAGATTATTATAGGTCTTTGGGACCCACTCTCGTACACACATAGGCTTTGGGCCGTGTACCGGGGTGTTTAGCCCTTTGGGGGTAGCTCTGCGCACGTATGACCAGATTTCAGATTACAGATTACATATTATTAGTTATTCGGAGTACCTTTTTGGTATAGTAATTATAGATTTCAAATTTCATACATTAAATTTCAGATAATAGATCATGCAATTTCAGACTTTAAATTACGGCTTACACTTTATTCAGATTACATTTTGTTTGAAAACTACATTTATACTAGTATTTCTCAGTTTCTCTATGCTTGCAGTTATTTTACTTATAAAAGAATAAGGAATTCTTAATCTTTACTGCTTAAGAGTATTATAGAAAATTCAGAATTTCGGTATTTTAAACAGGAAAAAGTATAATTATTTGCAAACTCTCCACTCACTGAGTTATAAGCTCACGTATTTCGTCACTATTTTTCTTATTAGGTCGCAATTGAGCTATTTGAGCAGCTTTTGGGAGATTATGCAAGAGCCACATCCACTTGATCTAGTTATTTGTATGATTACATTTTGTTAAGAATGTCATTATCATACAATTGTATCATGTCCACTAGTTTTAGTATATTTCATTTTGATATTGTTGTGGCATGTAGAAGTTAGAGGGGCTTGCCGCCTTTTGATGTAATTATTATATATTTGGGAAGCTTTGTAAATGATAGTAGAATTGATCAAGTTGGCTATACTTTATTTTTGATTGGTTCATATTTTGGTCAGGTAGACTCCAATTGATTTTGTATATATATCGTGTTTGAGAAATTTGTTGATTTTCAGGTTTGATTTAGTTCAATTTACAAGAGAAACTCTACCAAAATTTTTATAAAATATTTTTAGTCAAAGAAGAGTCAATAAGTTATAGAAAAGTCTAAGTTGCCTTAATGGTGGGTCCGTCATCCAGTTGGCATCCATCATCGGCGCACGCCACGTCTTGGGTCCACTAGGGTGATCCAGGACGGGTTGTGTCAATTTTTGTCTGAATCTTATCATTTCCGGTATGGATGCTTTGTTCATTTCTAAAGAAATTGTGCGGATCCACCTTTGTCTTAATCTTTACCAATCTTTTGAAATTTTCTTTGAAATACTTGATCCCATAAACTGCACCTTCCAAGTAACTATTTCTCCCATTGTGGTTAATCCCCAAATCAAGATCCCTGTAATTCAGAAACGCTTCCCTTGGCAACTTGGAGACGAAAGGAGTCATATAATTATACAGCTTTCTTGTCAAATTTATGTATTCTTCAGCGGCCTCGACCCCATTTTCATTCCAGTTTGTTGCATACTGAAGCTTGGCTAGATTTCCAGCTCTATGTGGAAAAGGCTTTTCTGATGGTAGAATCTCAACCATTCTTCCTCCATAATTATTGAATGTAAGCATTACTGATTCCAGTTCTATCATTCTCTTGAATATGAACTCTAAACCCTGTTTTGGAATAGGGTTTTTTAAGTAATCATATTTGCTTTTCAGGTGGGTTAGTACTTGAGGAACCCTACTGAGAAGAAAGATAACCGGAGTTCCGGCTCGGAAGTTTGTCCAAAATAGGATAGATTCAATCCAACTCATTTCAGTACAGTCAGATTGTTTCAATCCCAGATCAAGAAAAGTTTCATTCATGAGGGAGAGAAGTTTTTCGAAATCTTCGAGGAACAAGGTCAAGAATGTTGCTCTGTTAGTTTTCTCTCCAGTTCGGACACATCAAATGTCATTCTGACGAAGATTTCTTTAGGTAACTTGTCTGCAACTTGCTGGTAACTGTAAACGATATTCGTCAAGTTTTCCTCGTAAGTTCTTGTGACTCGAAAAATAGTAACCGTAGAGGAGACTCGGACAAGCTCGATTTTGTATGCTAGAACAACTCCAAAGCTGGATCCACCACCTTCTGTAATTGCCCAGAACAAATCCTCTCCCATTGATGCACGATCAAGAAACCGGCCATTAATGTCAATTATTTGTGCATCAATGATGTTGTCAACGGAGAGACCGTATTTTCACATCATGTTACCGTATCCACCGCCGCTAAAATGGCCGCCAACGCCGACTGTCGGACAAACTCCAGCGGGAAAGCCATGAACATTACTTTTCTCTGCAATTCTGTTGTAAATTCACCAAGAATTGCTCGAACTTGAACCCATGCAATCTCATTTTCAATACTGACATTGATTGATTGAAAGTTGAACATATCAAGTATGAAAAAAGGAACATCTGAAACATACGAAACACCTTCATAATCATGGCCTCCACTGCAGATTTTCATTTGTAGGCCATGAATTTTAGAGCAAACAATGGCTGCTTGGATGTGTGAAACTTGCAATGCAGTCAGAATCAATTGGGGCTTACGCGTTGTAGATTCATTGAACCGCAAGTTTCGTATATGAGATTGCAAAACAACAGAATAAGAAGAATTTTCAGGAGTGTATAATACTGCAGAAATTGGATTAGAGGGTTCAGAATGGCTCTCAAGGCATTCAAGAAAACCCTCTTGAGATGAATTATTTGCAGTGACCCATGAAACAGAAAGAAGAAGGGTTAAAAAGAATGAAATTATAGCAAAAACTCTTGAAATTTTCATTTTGATCTAAAGTATGTTATTTTGGTGAATGGAAATGTTAAAGGGTAGAATATATATATTTAAAGAATGTGGGCAGCCATTTTAGCACATGTTTGGACATGCTTAAATTATAATTTCAATTGGTCAAATTGGTCAAACATACTTTTTGTTCACACAATTCATATATGACCCACAACTTACAACATACTTTTTACAAATCAAAGAAGTAGATAATGCAAATCTTCTAAAATTTGACCATGAAAATTCAAACCAGAGAAGAAAGAATCGTAACATAATAGCGTAGGCCTTTGAAATTTAATTAATTTATAGTTGATTGTCAAATTTTTTTAATTTATAGTTGATTGTCAATTTTAATTAATTTATGGTGAAAGCTCCTTTTATCTAGATAATAGATAATATATGAATGGCACAATGGATTAATTCATTTTGTCGGAAAAAAAAAAAATCCTTCAACTTATTTTTATGATCCACCACCACTACAAGAAATGAGGTCAATAGCGGCAACATATGTCGTCGCTGAATACTCAGAAGTCGTCTCTTTAACTTGTTAAAGACGACTAAGTCGTCGCAACAAGTTAGTGTCTCTAGAGATATAGCGACGACATTATGTCGTCTCTATAAAAATTTGTATCTATAGCGACGACAATGTCGTCTCAATAATGTCGTGACAATATCTCGAAAACAGATATAAAGGGACGACAAAGTCGTTGCAAAAGTCGTCGCTATTTACAAAATAATAGAGACCATTATCTCGTCGCCATACGTCCTTCTCATACAGCGACGACTCTGTCGTCGCTATTACTAATTGTTTTAATTTACTACAGCGACGACAGTGTCGCCGCTATAAACGTTTTGAATTTTTTTAAAATTTTTTTTTTTATTTCCAAATAATATAAATAATATATAAAAAATTCTAAACATCTACGGACCCTCCAAACCGTCGTCCTCGTCCCCGTTCTCCTCCTCCTCCTCCTCCTCCTCCTCCTCCTCCGCAGGCACAACTGGTATTTTACTTTTTAGAAACTCAATTTCACGCTGCATTTGGCATAGCTGATCCTCATACATGGCAAACTGAAGATCATTATTCTGAGGGTCTGCAGAGGACTAATGGAAAGTTCCTTGTGGGGCAAACGATGCAGCAGTCAAATCTAGTGAGGGAGAGGTGCCCTTCAGAACCCGGCCAACCCCACGGACGTGACCTCATCGTTCTCCGAGAACTTCCTTTGCGATAGCACGCTCGTCTAACGATGCGCTATTGGAGGCGACTTGTGTATGTTGAGTCTCTCTCAACTCAACAAGTTTATCCTGTTCAGTGAAAAAATAATAATAAATAATAATATCATGCATGTCAGATAAAATTATATTAACATAATTTAAAAATTCTCACATAGTCACCAGCCACCTGCGGGTTCACCCAATTGTCATCCCGGAAGGTGTGAAACGTCCGGAACGAATCAATAATCCCCGGCCACTTCTGGGTCTCGGGGTCCCGCTACGATAATTTAAACGTGAAATGTAGTTAGTATACATTTTTACGTAATGTAGTGAAGATATGTATAATGATATTGAAAATTTATATGTTGTACCTGATCGTAACGCTTGGCAGAGAAGCTCTTCGACCCCTGCACGCTTGGGTATTTAGCCTTACCCGATTGGGTTTATTTTTGGAGGACCGTTTCTGAAGGTATAACATATAATTGATTAGCAAAAAATGCATTAGTTAAAAAAAGTATATAAAATATCGTAAACAATATATAAACAATATGTACCACGAAAGTAGGACTGGTGAAGAAGTCAATGCACTTCTGCTAGTCCTCGGCGGACATCTCACCGTATGGTTGGCTCGGTTCATGCGCTTTTAAGTGATTATGCGCCTTGACTTTGTAATCGCGATAACGATCGGCCGCCAGACGATCTACTGTGGCACATACTGCCCGGTACCCGTCGGGCGACCGATCGCCCTGCAGATCGAATTAGCTCTGCAAGAGTGAAAAAAAATACGTTAATGTAGAAGTCGTGAAACAAGTATTTATTAAGTGTACTAATAACAAAACTAATTTAAGTGTACTAATAACAAAACTAATTACAGAGAATGAGTACAAGGTGATCGTGGGATGCTATCATGTTGCTAACCTTTAGTGTTCTTGCACAAAGCTTTCTGAAGAACGTGCACAGTTCAATAATTACCGTAGAAATTGTTTTGTTCAAGAATGCCCAATATCCGACTGGTAATAACCGTTGCATGATAATATAGCAATCATGTGACTTCAAGCCGATAATACGCCTGTCATTTGGAGCAATATTCTTCTGAAGATTAGAAGCGAAGCCATCTGGAAACTCAACCGATTAGATAAATTTACAAAACTTCTTACGATTTGAAGACGACATAGTGTAACATGCGGCAGGCTTCATCCACCTATTCCCGTTCTGATACAAGTGCAACTCCCTTTTGATCCCTAATTGCATTAGATCGCACCTCGCATTGACTGTGACTTTTGATTTTAATGGATCGTCCATAATTGTGCTAAGCAAGCTATCACAAACATTCTTCTCTACGTGCATGACATCGATGTTATGTTTGAGCTCTGTAGAAGTCCAATACTCTTTTTTCTCCAATTGAGCTCGTCATCACTTCTCCGAATTGTAGCACCACCGTAATTTGGGTACTTTCCTGGACTTCTATATTTGACACGACTTAACTGTGCTAAAATGTCTGTAGGCGTTAACCGACGTAGAGGTGGTCGCCTATCTATCCTCCTATCGAAGTCTAAATTGCTCTGAAAATGATGCCTGGATGGCAGGAACCGACGATGACCCAGATAAGCTGTCTTACCTATCACACAGACTGAAATAGTATCCTCGTTACACGTCAGACATGCCTTGTACCCCTGACCACTCCAACCAGACAACAAAGCTGCACGCAGTCTGAATACTAACTTGCTGTTGGTTCCACCGTCTCCCATGTCAATTCCATCGGCCCACAACTCCTTTAACTCGTCCACTAATGGTCGTAAAAATACACCAATGTCCTTACCTGGTGCTTTAGGACCAGGTATCAACAGAGTAAGCATGAGGTATTCGGGCTTCATGCATAACTATGGTGGCAAGTTGTAAACTCTTACAACTACTGGCCACATGCTGTACGATAAACTCATGTCACCGAATGGATTGAATCCTTCTGCGGCCAAACCTAACCTGACATTCCTGATCTCACTTGCGAACAGTGGATGTTTCATGTCAAAATCCCGCCATGCCTTTCCATCAAATGGATGCTGCATTTCATCATTGTCCCTAGACCTTCCTATACTGTGCCACCACATAAGTTTTGCAGTATCCTTCGTCACGAACATACGTTTTAGTCTGGGGGCCAAGGAAAAATATCGCAACACCTTATGCGGAACATTCTTCCCGTTCACTTTTCCAGAAGTGCGCACCCAACGACTTTCCTGGCAAATCGGGCAAGTTTGTCTATTAGCATGTTCACTCCAAAACAGTGCATAGTCGTTCTTGCAGGCATGAATAGATTTGTAACCCAAACCAAACTTCGTCATCAGCTTCTTAGCTTCGTAGTAAGAGTCAACCAAGTTCATGTTTGGGAATGCTAACTTCAGCAATTTCAAAAGATCATCGACAGACTTGTTTGTCCATTTGTTCATAACTTTAATATGCATCAACTTGACTAAAAAATTTAGGGATGAAAATGGTGAAACTCCCGGGTACAGTTCTGAATGGAGAGCCTGAAACAGTTCGTCATAGTAACCATCGGTGCTTGTACCTGCATGCTCATCACCAACTACGTCGTCTATTACATCCATCATCTCATCTTCCACACCATTTCGCTCATTCTGTCTATACACATTCGCAGTACGAACATCGATCTCGCCATGATATATCCAGGTAACATAACTCCCCGCAAAACCATTACGAAATATGTGAGCCTTGAAAATTTTCAATGGATGTGTGAGACCGTTTAAACATTTTTTGCACGAACATTTAATCCTTCCTCTGTCGTTAACATATGGCCTCGCTATGTTTATAAATGCTTACAAACCGTTCCGAAAATCTATAGATTTTGTGCGATTTCTAATTGTTGTCCAACTTTTATCAATATCCATACTTGAAAAATACTATATTCTTACAAATACAGTACTGATAATAAATGGAGATGATGAAATAAATTTTAAAGAAGATGATTATGAAGGAAAACAATAGAAATGCAAATGACCGGGGAGATGCAGAGATGAAGAAGAAATTTTTTCGAATGTAGTATACAATACAGAAATGCGGAGATGGGAAGAAGATAAAGAAGAGTCTATAGCGACGACATTGTCGTCGCTATAGATAAAGGTCGTCGCTAAAGGATCATTCCCATTTTATGAGAAAGTTAATAAGTCACGTGCCTGCAAAATTGATCCATATAAGTATAGCGACGACCTATGTCGTCACTATTGATAACAATTGGGTGCCAATTTTCTCGCTTAAGTTGATGTAGGTATATAGCGACGACATAAGTCGTCTCTATAGACCTCATCACACTTTACGAGAAAATTCATGATTCACGTGACTTCTAGCATCATCCGCAACTCAATTGCGACGACATGTGTCGTCGCTATTTATGCATCAAAATGCCACCATTTGTTCCCGCCGTTTTCGAATCTTAGTGGCGATGACATGGAAAGACGTCGTTATAGGGTCTACGTAACAGCGACGACATATACTCTATGGCGACGACATAAGTTTTGCGTATATTGCGACGACATTTCTTAGTCGTCTCTACTATGTAGAATCAATAGAGACAACTTTGTGTCGTCGCAATAAGTGTCGCCACTATTGACCCTCTTTATTGTAGTGCACGAATATTGTTTGACCAAAAACAACAAAAACATAAATTAACATGGACAATATAAAGTATTTTTTTTTCTTTTTATCGGGAGTCCTCGCCTTGTTGCTTGAATAGTTATAGTTAATTGATGCTTTCTATGCATGCACATTTTTTGTGACCAATTTTATCATGACAAGTCATGTGCATTCAATGTCTCTCCTTTTTTTTCTTGGATGATTTTGGTGCCTCGCCTGGTTTTCATCTCTTTGCATTATTTGGCCGACCAAGCATCTTGATGTGACTAGGTGGATGATAAGATCCTTACCCTTATCTATCCAGAGTTCTAGCATTTCTACTAGACGATTGAATGGTGTACATGCCTTGATGTAGGTCTACTTGTTGTAACATTTGTGCATATAATCTTCAATATTCATTCTCTGTTGATGCTAGTGATTGCATGGCAACAAGGAAGTCCAGTCAACTATTGCCTTCTTCCCAAACAAGCCATTTTCTCCAAATTAACTACAAATGTTCCTCCAAATGCATCAGATTTTCACCACCCAATTTGGTCCTAAACATCTGGGATTTCATACTAGTCTTCTCTAGTATTATACAAATCCTTGGTCCAAAAGGTCTTGCCCACTTTGTTAATGTTTATCTCTTTGTTTTCATCCTGGTAATTAGGTAACACCTAATGTTTGTCCAACATTGTCTGCAATATTGCACATTAAATGTTTCACACAAATTATTTAGTAAAATCTCTCACTTGATATTGTCTATGAAATGAGATTTGCTCCACTAACTCGTAGGCTTGTCAATAAGCCAATTGTGTGCATCAATGTCTTCTCCCTTTAGTCTTTTCATGACTTCCTTCTTGTAAGCAGCTGCACATAACATATTTTTCAATGCCAACTCTTCTTTACTTCTCTTAAAATTGTTGTGCATTTTCCTCACACAGAATTGACGTTCAACATTCTCACCCCAACTCTCTAATGCATCAATCAAGCCTTTCTGCCTATCACTCATGAATGACCAACTATGTGATTTGACTACAACATAAGCCATATGAACATTGAGTTGTCTCCATAAATTCAAAATTAGTGTCAATATGCACCCTCCAAAATCTCGTTTCAAAAAACAGCCATCTAGACCAATGACCCTCCTACACCCTACCATAACTCCTTATTTACAAGCACTAACAAACATAAACCCTTTGAAAGACCCTATCATTCCCAACCATTTTTGTCTTCAATATATAGTGCTTCCAACACAAATTTTGGCAGTAGTCATCCATAAACTTATATTGTTCATTATTTATCCATCTGATCGCTTCAAGGTGGCCCTTATTCTATACTATTGTGCCCTAGATATTGAAACCACGCAATATTTCTTCACTTGAGTCTGAAAAGAATGAATTTTTCAACTCAGATAAGATCTGAATCTGTCTATGTACTTGTATGCAAAATAAGTTGAATTTGCATTCCTATTGTTGAATATCATTGTACCGTCGTGCTCTAAATCCAAGGCAATCCTAAAAATCTTACGGTCAAACAAAAATCTGGCATAGACAACCCATTGAAAAGTATTATAACATCTATCTCTTACAAGAACGCTATCATCTTTGACAAGTCTGATACGTTTCTTATAAGGAGTATCACCATTTAAGCAGTGGATGGAGTCAAATTTGTCAGATAGCAAGCAATTTATCTGCTTCACCAAAAAGATTTAGGCACACTAGAACTCAACATCATACATCTAACCTTATCAAAAAAAGTACTATTCATCCTTTCAGCAACCCCATTCTGTTGAGGAGTGTAAGACACAATTTTGTGTCTAGTAATGCCACTGTCATTGCACAAGTTATCAAAGTCGGCAATTTAGAATTCAAAACCATTATCATTGTGCAAATATTTTATCTTTTTACCTGTTTGATTCTCCACTTGAACTTTCTAATTTTTAAATTTAATGAAAATTCACTTTTATCTTTTAATAGATAAAATCACACACATCTAGAGAAATCATCAATAATAGACAAAAATATTTGTTACCACCAAAAGTGGGATTGCTCCCAAGATCTCACAAATCAGTATGAATATATTCTAACATTCTATTTGTCTTGTGCGTGTTAGATGAAAATGATATCCTACGATGTTTTTCAAGCACACAATGATCACAAAATGACATGTTAAAAACCTAATCCTTACCAAACACACCTTTATTATTAAGGAACTTAAATCCCTTAACACTAACATGAGCAAATTTATTATGCCACTTCTGTGTGTGATCAGTGTCAATGGAAGCAATAGTAGAATTTAAACCACTTATCACTTCAGCACGTACAATATAAATGCCATTTCTTCTAATAGTTTTAAATGCTCCAAGTGCACCCATAGTCATTTTTAACATATCATTGCCAAGCACACCAACAAAACCTATTTTCTCCAACTCCCCTACAGAAATTAAATTTCTACCAACGTATGGAATGTATCCAATTCCCTTCAATGTGTGCACAAAACCACTATCAAATCAAACAATCACATCACCAATGTTAGTAATGTTATATGCAACACTACCCCATGCAAAGACATTTCCATGATTACTTTCATGTAAATGATCAAACCAATATTTATTTGATGTGATGTGAAAAGATGCACCGAAGTCAAGAATTTACTCATCCATATGGGAGTTCATAGACAGGTTAATCTCACCAAGATCGGAATTTAAAAGCATGTAAACCTCATCAGACTCCTCTCTGAGTACTACCACATTCATCTCATTATTTTCTCTTTGATCACTCTATTTATTCATTTATTTATAACTGTCACTAATGAAATGACTTATTTTGTCACAACCACAACATTTATTCTCTTTTACCCTTCCTTGTAACTTGGGACCAAAAGATTTATCAATAGCTTTTAAAACTTTTTGTTGAACCAAAATACCTTTCATTTTATGTTGCCAAATAGAAAAATCACATTTACCAGTAAAGACACCCAAGTAAAAACGATGTGCAGACATCTCAACAAATAAGAGCACACACCAACAAGCACCTTAAGATAATCACATAGAAAAAGCTAAATACCTTAATATATACCGTTTAAGATATCCAAGATTTAGTGAGATTCGTGATCTTAGATCAAGAGAATTTTCAAATAGGCAAAGTCTAGGTGACAGTTCTAAATTGTAACAATAATCGAACATAAACAAAGTATTGCAAATAATCTACAACAAAGTCAAAAACCAATTAAAACACAAATCACAAAAATGGGCACGCAAATTCCTAGCAGCAGGTAATGGCTATCCCGCACGGTAACCCCAAACATAATGGCCACCCCCACACAATGGCCTGCTACTACAAGAATTTAAAAGAGAACAAACAATTTACTAGAGCGGACCAATCTGACGGTCCGTAATAATGGAGAGATGTGAATTTATTTATTTTATTATTACTTTTGCATATTTAAATTTCAGCAATTTTGGAGCAGAAAGACGACACCAAGTTCGAATCCAAAAGTGTCCAATGAAAGCACTGCTCACTAAATATTAATCTGCAAATAAAAATAAAAAATTCAGAATAAAAAATAAGCTATATCAGCCCCAAAATAATTTCTAAAAAAAAATTTGGCTAAAAATAGTTCTGCTGCCTATCGCTGCCAGCCGTCCATCACTAGCCACCGGTCATCCGTTTCAGTCCAATCAATTGTTTCAAGAGCCAACTAAGCTTTGATATCAAACAAGGCTAAGAAAAATTAATGGACACAAAGAGATGAACTCTTTCATATTAACCAAATCATAAAACTACTTAAACTTTAGGGACAAAACGTGCAAAATTGGAAAATTAAAGAAAATTTGTGCCATAACTTCATGTTTTCCGCAGTCAACAGCGGCAAGCAAACATTGGCCATTTCAAAACTTTACTGTTTGCCGCGGTTGGGCAGCGGCAAGAAAACTGCGGCTTGACCGGCCCTTTTTTGTATTATTTTCACTAGTAAGTTGGAGCCTTTTCTGTCTTTTCACGTGCATGAGTTTTAATACGAAGTTGAGACTATATAAAGACCGAATCTAGGTCGAATAAGGGTAGACAACGGCTAGAAACAAGAGAAAAAAATCACATGGTGAAGAAGACTTTTGAAAATTTTCTTCTCCTTCAATCCATGCTAGTTTTGTAAAATCTTTTGTTTTTAATTTAATATGTTCTTCTATTTTATTTTATTTTGAGCCAAGGTAGACGATGAAACAATGTTTAAACGAAGTGATTATTTTGTTATTCTTTTAATTCCATTTCATGCTTAAACTTTTGTGGTTCGTTCTTGTTGAATAATTAAAAAAAATTCATCTTAAATATCTTGTATTTTTTATAGTTAGAAATTAGTTTGATGAATTCTTGCTTGGTGTTGAACATATTTTATTAGTTTCTTTTGATTTTCTGTTAACTTGTTATCGATTTGGGATACATAGAATACTTAGGATATGAAACCTATAATTCTATGTTTTCTTTGAATTGTGTTTGATACGAAAGTAATTTAAGATTTAAGAAATTGGGAACCAATATTAGACTTTCTTATTTTGGATTTAATTGACAAATATTTTGTGACGACAATAGATTGGTTTCAAATTGTCGTTTGATTTTGGAAATTAATCTATAATCGGAATTGATAAGTTAAACAACGGTGGATTTCGAAACCTTGACAACACAAACTAAGTAAGACTCATTCGTAGTGGTAGTGGGGGAATAAAATAAACATAAGCTATCGTATATTTTCTAAGGTTCTCAATCATAAAAAGCACTTCCTTGTCTGACATCATCCTCACCTACCATCCATTAGATTCGTACTTTACCTTTCCATTGATGTACATAATATATTGGACATTATCCAAAAATCCTACCTCCATGGACGCATTTTACTGTGAACAATTAATGTATAGCCCTCACATGCATAGAGAAAAAAAACCTTCAACCATCAGAATCCTGAAATATAGTTCACTAGGTGTTATAATGTAAGAAAATAAGAAACTTTGACATTTAAGAAGTGTTGAGGGGGTTTGTTTGAGATCTCCACAACCATATATCTCAAAAAAGTGTGAACGACAGCGACAAGAAGAAAACAAAAAAAAGCCCTAAAATGCAATGATTTTTGGCGATGGAAATAATGAAAATGCCTTTGTCTACCAAGATTCTGGAGGGTAAATGGAAAATGAACTGACAATAGGGGTTTACATGTGTTTTTTGATTGATACACGGTTGTTTTAAAATACAAGAATGCGCATTTTAACATATTTGCCCTTCTTTAAATTATCGTGTGCACTACACTTACTCAGTTAACAACAGTAACTGACGAAACGAGCCAGTAAGAACAAATTGCGTTAATTATTGAAAGATTGAGGTTAATAGTCTTACAAAGAAAGTGTTGAAGGCAAAATCGTAACAAAGAAAGTGTTGATTCTCATCCCAGTCCCATTCGGGGGTGGGATGGGAGTGGAGTATTTTGTCATCCCAAAAGCCATAGACAGGCTTGCGATCCACTGTACCTCCTTCGTCTATTTAACTAATAATTTGAAGCTATAACATAGCAGACTTAAGGTATTAGGCGACTGCGCTTTACATAGCCGACTTAAGGTATTAGGTGACTTAGGTAGTCCGCCTAATGCTCCAATTTAGAGAAGGCCCCCGATTGTCTAAAATTACTTTTAATTTTTAGAATATGTAATATTTTCTTTTGCTAATAAAACTAAAACTAAAATGGAACCAACCTACAACAACTTAGGTCAATAAAACCCCAAATCATTTGCTGAAAACTCAAATCATTTAATTATTTCAAGAATCAAGAAACCAATTTTAGAAACTTTCTCTTCATCTTCTTTATGACAATGAAATATATAAAACTCCAAATTGTTTCATCGATTACACGTGCAATCGAAGTAAAAACTATTTTCTTGAAAACGATTTGACTAAACATAAGGTTCCTCGATCGTTTTTTGAAGTCAAGATTTGGTGAAATTTGGTTACTCATTAGTTTCTATTGATTAATTCTCATAAATTGATTTTTGACAAATACGTTTTTAAAGCCAATTAGATAAGCCTTGAGGTAAGATTTCAAATTCTACGTTCTGACATAGAATTCTCTGTAATGGTAGTTTTGATTTTTTAAATTAATTTTGTGATAATTTACTTTTGATTTTTTGTTTTAATTTCTCTTTTTCCTCATAGGATTCAATACATCTATTAACATTGAGGAAACGAGTAAAGTGAAGACTCTAATTTGGAAAAGTTTTGAATTTTTGTTCATTTGAAAGTTGACCTAACAATATTTCAAGGTGATATCTTTCCAACTCATTTGTTGTGTTGCTTGATTTTTAGAAAAATAATGTTTGAATCTCGGAAACATTTTAATTAAAACATGATGAGTTTCAAATATAGATCATTTAGATTTATTTTTAGAATTAAAAGTGTTGATGAAAATTTTTCAAAAGGAAAAGAACAATCCAATGGATATTCTTTATTAAATAAAAATAGTCGATTATTTTCCAAATACGACTTAGCCATTGACTGAACTTAGTCTATTAAGTTTACGGCCACTGTGTACAGCTAGCCTATCTTAGTGCATGTTTGGCAATATTTAAATTTTAATTTAAGCTTATCAAACATATTTTTATTCATACATTTTGTAAGACCCTTAACTTACAAATTATTTATTATCCATACATTTTATAGAATCTAAAGCTTATAAACACTTAAAAAAAAATTAAGTATTGCCAAAACATGCAAAAAATTTGAAACAACATAATATATAGTGGTGGATTTTTATTTTTTTTTACAAACGTTCATTACGAGTTTTCATACTTTATTTTATTTATACACTATACTATACATAAACAAATAAACAAACTCACTCACACCATTGTTTGACCTCATTTCACATTAATATGTTGGTTTTTCTTCTAAACATATAACTTAGATTAATAATGTGCAATGTCTAAAATAATATCACAAAAGAAACAAATATCAAACTCTTATTGTTTATGTTGCCTTCTAGAAAATTATCCTCCAAAATAGGAAGACTCAGTACACAAATGAAATTAAATATCACTCATACTCAAAAAAATAAAGAAAAAAATCAGTCGATCACGATGTGCATTCATAAGCAAAGTGCCTTTAGTAATTTTTAGTATTCACTTTACCTTAAATAATTTACCAATGGAGTGATGAGCATGAAATTTGTTCCATGCTTCAGCATCTTGTACGCCGTTTTGATTTTTCCGATGGTTTAGCAATTGAAGATTTTATGATAAAATTTAGGGATTGGATTTAAAAACTTGGGAGAAATTAATACATATTCATTTTGCAGCATGTTGATTTGTCATTGCATTTGTTGTAGGTTCGGGCATCAAAATATCCCAAGTCATTCTGTGGTTATAGAGCTATTCTCGATGTACAATTTTATAACGGAGTAACCTTTGCGATGCTCGATTTACTTGATAAAGGCAATATGTTCAAGATGCCAGAAGACCTAATCCAATACGTCATCGACAAGTTGTCATTACTATGGAAAGACTATCCACATTTATATTTTTCGTTATGTAGTGGTTCATACTAGTCACAGTTGAAGTCGACAATATTTGTGTGCGATCCTGACAATAGTTACCTTACAAACGGTCAACTTATAGTTGACTTAGCCCCTGTTTAGTGTAGATAAAAATTTAATTTGTAGAAGATTTTGATAAAATTTGATGAAATGTGTGGTTGAAAAGTTGATAAAAGTTGAGGGTCCTATAAAATGTGTGGTTGAAAACGAGTTTAAAAAAAATGAGTTTTAAAAAATGGGGCCCAAACATGCTCTTAAAGTCCTTTAGTATCATTGTCCCGATGCTTTTAAAGGAAACCAACATTGCTTTGAAGTCAGATACGCTTCTAATAGAAATGGTTGACAAAATTACTAAACAAGGGATTTCATAAGTTTTTTATTACAAATAAATATGCATTTACTCATATTTATTTAGTTGTAGCATTAGTGTTGACCATTGTTTTATAGTCTTTCAGGGTGATTGTGATGTTTATGTAATAAAATATATAGAATTTCTGAGTACTGACGCTCGATAGAACAAGTTAATAACTTCCATACGACAAGTACAGAAAAACGATGGTTGCAGATTTATTTACACTCGATTATGACCTATAGGACATTTTGCTATGTAATTTTATGTTTTTTAGTGTAAATACCTTGTACTTATTACAGTACAAGAAAAGATAGCTATAGCAGTGACATTAATAGCGACGAAAAAATGTCACCTCTATTTGTACTATACAGTAGAGACGACAAAGAAATGTCGTCGCTATAAGTTAAAAATCTATAGCGACGACCAAAGTCATCTTTATATTCAATACGTCGTCGCTAGTACACTTAATATGTAGCGACGACATAAGAAGTCGTCGGGAAATACTTTACAAATGGCGGGAATAATTAGCGCCAACTTTTTGTACAAATAATGTCGTCGCAATAGATATATAGATGATGTTGTTCGTCATGTGAATCATGATTCTCTTCGTAATTTATAATGAAGTCTATTGAAATGACAATTGTCGTCACTATAGAGTTCTCAAAATTGGCGAAAAAATTGGTGCCCATTTCTTATCTATAGCGACGATATTTTTAATCTATAGAGACGACACATGTCGTCGCTATACAATCTCCTTTTTCAGCTCACCATCTCCGTATTTATGTACTGTATTTTTGCAATTTTTCCATTTTCTTCTCCATAATTGTTCTCCAACTCCATCTTTTTTCTCCATAATCATCTTCTTTCCATTTCATTTCTCCATCTCCATCTATTATTTTTACTACATTTGTGAAAATATAGTATTTTTTAGGTATGGATATTAATAAAAATTGGATAAAAATTAGAAATTGCACAAAATCATCAGATTTTCAGAACGGTTTGAAAGAATTTATAAACATGGCTAGGCCATACATAAATGACAGGGAAATGATTAAATGTCCATGCACAAGATGTTTAAACGGTCTCACACATCCATTGAAAATTGTCGAGGCTCACATATTTTGTCATGGTTTTGGAAAAAGTTATGTAACCTGGATATAGCAAGGTTCAGACTGCGAATGTGTATAAACAGAATAAGATAGCATGTGTGGAGGATGATATGATGGATGTCATGGACGACGTAGTCGGTAATGAGCATGCTGGTACAAGCACCGATGGTTACTACGATGAATTGTTTGAGGCTCTGCATTCAGAACTATACTCGGGAGTTTCATCAATTTCATTCTTAAATTTTTTAGTGAAGTTGATGCATATTAAGGTTGTGAACAAATGGAAAAACAAGTATGTCGATGATCTTTTGAAGTTGTTAAAGTTAGCCTTCTCAAACATGAACCTAATGGACTCTCACTACGAAGCTAAGAAGATGATGACGAAGCTTGGTTTGGGTTACAAATCCATTCACGCCTACAAGAACGACTGTTCACTGTTTTGGGGTGAGCATGCTGATAGACAAACTTGTCTGATTTACCAAGAAAGTCGTTAGGTGCACACTTCAGGGAGAGTGAGAAGAAGAATGTTCTACGTAAGGTATTGCACTATTTTTCTTTGGCCCCCAGACTGAAATGTATGTTCGTGACAAATGATACTGTAAAGCTCATGTGGTGGCATAATATAAGAAGGTCTAGGGATGAAGATGAAATGCAGCATCCCGTTGATGGGAAGGCATTGCGGGATTTTGACAGAAAATATCCATTATTCGCAAGTGAGATCCTGAATGTCCAGTTAAGTTTGGCTGCAGATGGATTCAATGCATTTGGTGACATGAGTCTGGCGTACAACATGTGGCCATTAGTTTTTACCATTTACAACCTGCCACCTTGGTTATGTATGAAACATGAATACCTCATACTTACTCTATTGATACATGGCCCTAAAGCACAGGGTATGGACATTGATGTATTCTTACGACCATTGGTGGATGAGTTGAACGAGTTGTGGGCCAATGAGATTAACACGCATGATGCTAGAACCAATAATATGTCAGTATTCAGAATGCGTACAGCGTTGTCGATAGTCAACAATTTTTCAGCGATAAGTAGTTTGTAGGGTTGGCGCAGTCAAGGGTACATGGCATGTCCTACATGCAACAAGGAGACTCTTTCAGTCCGCGTGATAAATAAGATAGCTAACCTGGGTCACCGACAATTCCTACTGTCCATGCATCATTTTAGGAGCAATTTAGACTTTGATGAAAGGACGGAGAGACGACCACCTCTACGTCGGTTAACAATTGCAGACATTTTAGCACAGTTAAGCCATGTGAGACTTAGTATTCTGGAAAAGCACCGTAACGACGAGAGTGCTAGAAAGAGAAGAAGTGATGATGCGCTGAATTGGAGAAAAATGAGTATTTTTATGAGTTGACGTATTGGTTTTCTACTAAGCTAAAACATAACGTCGATGTTATGTACGTAGAGAAGAATGTTTGTAACAGCTTGCTCGGCACAATCTAGATGATCCATTCAAATCAAAGGACACAGTCAATGCCAAGCGCAATCTGATGCAATTAGGGATCAAAAGAGAGTTGCACTTGTATCAAAACAAGAACAGGTATATGAAGCCTACTATATCTTACACCATGTCCATTGCAAACCATCAAAGGTTTTGTAACTTTATCCGATCGGTTGAGTTTCCAGATGGCTTCGCTTCAAATCTTCGAAAAATATTGCTCCTAATGACAGCCGCATCATTAGGTTGAAGTCACATGATGAATAAAACTATTTTCACTACAATTATTGAACTGTGCACGTTCTTCAGGCAGCTTTGTGCAAGAACAATAAAGGTTAACGACATGATGGATTTCCACGATCACTTGATACTCATCATCTGCAAGTTGGAACGAATTTTTCTGCCAGCCTTCTTCGACATCATGATTCACCTCATAATATATCTACCATAAGAGACAATCCTTGGAAGTACGGTACACATGAGATGGATATATCCGTTAGAGCGATACCTAAAGAAACTGAAGGACTACGTCAGAAATCGAGCTCAGCCCGAGGGTTCAATAGCTGAAGGGTATGTTGTTGACGAGGCATTGACTTTTTGTTCGAGGTACTTTGAGGACATAGAAACAAGGTTCAACCGAGGACATAGAAACAAGGATGTAAGTGTTCCACAAAGACAACTTTCTATTTTTGAGTCGTAGTGTTGCCCAATTGGAAAAAAGACACCAATGACGCTTCCTACTCTTGTTTGAAAGCAAGCGATGTTTTACATCCTCAACATCTATTCTAAAATTAAGACATTCTTACAGTAAAACATCATTCTTAAATATTAATAAATTATCTTGAATAAACTTTGTTATTTTAAATGAACTAATTAGTTTGGACCGAAACTTTTAGTTTTTATGTTCTGATGCAAATGGTTTAGGTGTGATAGAAAACGGAGGGTAACTGAGAATAACGCTACCAATATTGACATCAGTGCAAAGACGTTCAAGGGTGACCAGTTCATACTTGCTAGCCAAACACAACAAGTGTTCTATATTGAAGATCCTTCCCGTGGTCTGAACTTGCGAGTAGTACAAGTATTCCATCACAGGAGTACATGGGATATGATGGGATCTAACATCACAAAGATAAACATGCTCTATAATAACAACTCTTCTTATTTATCTCTGATCATTGATCTTGGCAACTTAGAGCACATATCCTTGTACTGGAATAATGGTGAAGCTAATGAGATAGGAGTATCGGTTATTAGGAGAACCTCGTCTGATACTGTAGGAGATACTTCGGTCATTAACAATGAGAATGTGGAAGACGACACACATGAAGAATATGAGGATGACGAAATACTGAGTGAAATTAATAAGGACAAAAGTGACGCTGATGAGGATCAATCGTATCATAATAGTGAATCAGATTGAATGTTGTTGTTCGTCACTAAAATTTATGAAATAAACTTACAAAAATTTTGTTGTTGTTGTTGTTAGTGAATCAGATTGAATGTTGGTGTTCGCAACGAAAAATTGGCAAACAAGGACTTTATTTGTACAATAACAAGAAATTGGAGATCCACATGTAACCTCCTAAAACTTGAAGGACTAACATTGCAAATTAAGATGATGAAATTGAAATAAAAGAGGAAATATAATAACCAAAATGAATGTAATTTAAAGATTAGGGACCTGACAATAAATAAACAATGTTTTCAGGGACGACATTTGTCATCGCTATATATGTGAAAAATTGGGCGTCACGTTACAAGCGCGTGCACCAAAAAATTAAAAACATATCATCAATATAATCAATAATGACGACATATGTTGTTGCTATAGAGTTAAATTCGTTTAATTCACGCGTCAGACCCTCTTCTTCCTCATTTCTTATTTCCTGTGTTTTTTCCATCATCCGTCGTCTGACAATATCCGCCCATGGTGACCTGAGGTCTGCACTCCATGACAGAAATCTCCAAGTCTCTCTTGATTAAGGTTAGCTTAGAACCCGAAATATTAGCTTAGATTTCACGGGTTTTTTTTCGATTTTTAAGCTCATTCATTGTTGAATGTTTTTCATTATCAATTCGAGTTTTTTATTGTTTGATGGTTTAGATTTGAGGCATGTTCATTTTAATGTTTCAATTCCTTTTGGGTTATTTGATTTCTGACTTTTAAGTTGATTTTGCACTAGATTTTTAAGTTGATTTTGTACTAGATTTTTAAGTTGATTTTGTACTAGATTTATAATGTTGTGAATGATTTAATTTCAACACAACCTACAATATTGTAAATAATTTTGCACTGAATTTCAACACAACCTACACTGGATGTTGTGAATGATTTGGCACTGTCATTTTTTATTTCTTATTTCTGTCGTTAAATTGTGTCAAAAAAGAGAATCTTGACTTGCTTGTTAAAGTGATTTGGAGATTGAATTGATGAATGCAAGGTGGTAAAGAGATGAATCTTTTCCTGCTTATTTCTATGTTCTATTTTGTGTCTGCTTGAGGTGGTAAAGCTTGGTGGTTTCAACTACAATGCGGAGTTGTTTGATGCAATTCAGTAAAATGAAAGTTAGGGATAAATTGCACATAAAATCATAATTTAGGGACTCAAGTGTAATAAAATAAGTTTAGGGACCAATTCATCCATAAATTAAAAGTTAGGGATCAATTTTACATAAGCTCATAATTTAGACTCATGTGTAATAAACTAAGTTTAGGGACAAATTCATCAGTAAAATTAAAGTTATGGATCAATTTCACAAAAACTCATAATTTAGGGACTCGTGTGCAATAAACTAAGTTTAGGGACCAATTCATCAGTGAAATAAAAGTTAGGGATAAATTTTACAAAAACTCATAATTTAGGAAATCATGTATAATAAACTAAGTTTAGGGACCAATTCATCAGTAAAATAAAAGTTATGGATCAATTTTACAAAAACACATAATTTAGAGACTCATGTGTAATAAACTAAGTTTAGGGACTAATTCATCAGTAAAATAAAAGTTAGGGATCAATTGCACATAAACTCATAATTTAGGGATTTGTGTGTAATAAACTATGTTTAGGGACCAATTCATCATTAAAATGAAGGTTAGTGATCAATTGCACAAAAACTTGAATAATTTAGGGACTTGTGTGTCATAAACTAAGTTTAGAGACCAATTCATTAGTAAAATAAAAGTTAGGGATCAATTGCCAAAAAAAGTGGGAACATCTAAGAAGAATGTTTCGCATAAAGTGTTGCGATATTTTCTCTTGGCCTCCAGACTAATACGTATGTTCGCGACGAAGGATACTGCAAAACTTATGCAGTGACACAGTATATGAAGGTCTAGGGATGAAGATGAAATACAGCATTCCGTGGACGGTAACGTGTGACGGGACTTTGACAAGGAACATCCAATGTTCGCAAGTGAGATCCGAAATATCTGGTTAGGTTTGGCCGCAGACAAATTCAATCCATTTGGAGACATGAGTCAAGTTTACAGCATGTGGCTAGTAGTTATAACAGTTTACAATCTGCCACCTTGGTTGTGCATGAAATCAAAATACATCATGCTTACTCTCTTGATACATGGCCCTAAAGCACCGGGTAAGAACATTGATGTATTCTTACGACCATTGGTTGATGAGTTGAAGGAGTTGTGGGCCAATAGGATTGAGACGCATGACGCTGGAACTAATAATAGGTCGGTTTCAGAATGCGTACAACATTATTGTGGATAGTTAACGATTTCCTAGCGAGAAGTAGTCTTTCGAATTGGAATGGTTAGGGGTACATGGCATATCCTACATGCAACGAGGAGACGACTTCAGTTCGTGTGATAGGTTGGTTTTATAGGAAGGTAAACGAACAACGATCAATTACATTTCAAATATATGCAAATTTTTTTTTCTTTAACATTTGCTAAAACCAACTTCCACTTTATCCAGGTATATGCACTGCACCAAAGCAACGCCCCTCAAGTTTCTCATGAGTTGTTTTCGTTGGCTAGTGGATATTACACGCAGGTTATGTCTTACATGGCCTGTGTTGTAAATAGAGTTCGCTTTCTAACATATGATCGTGATATTCGAGAAAAACGCAGAACAGTTGTGTGTCTGTCCCAGGGATTGGGGTGAAACTTACTACGGGCAGCTGCAAGAAATACTAAAGCTACAGTTCTAAAATAAATTTATATCAATTTCGCTGTTGTTGATGTTAATGAATCAGATTGAATATTGTTGTTCGTCACTAAATTGATTGCTTTAGGTCAAAACTCGAGTTTGGATGGAATTAAAAATTTTGATAACGGAAAATAGGCGAAGAATGACTGAAATTGTACCAAAAAAATGGAAATGGAGACCTACATGTAACCTCGTAAAACTTGAAGGACTTACATTCCAAATAAAAGAGGATGAAATTGAAATAAAATAGGAAATACAAGGACCAAAATGAAGAAGATTTAAACATGAGGGACTTAACTGCAAATAAACACAGCGACGACATGGCGTAGCTATATGTTGTAAAATTTTCAAGTAAATTTGGCGGCACGTTTTAAGCGCGTGCTCAAAAAAATTAAAAAGAGATGTGGTTAGGGCTGGGCAAAATAACCGCCAAACCAACCCGACCCGAACTGACTCGGGTCGGTTTGGGCAGTTTTCGGGTCGGGAAAACCCAACCCGAAACCGACTCGGTTTTTTTAAAAAAAAATAATTTTTTTTTTTTAGCTATACTTGGCCCAAAACCGGAAACCCGAACCGACCCGGGTCGATTTCGGGCCAAAATTTTTTTTTTTGTTTGGTTTGGCTTTTTGCCAAACCGAATTTTACTCGGTTTGGGTCGGGTTGGGTCGAAAACATACCCAACCCGACCCACGCCCACCCCTAGATGTGGTCGGTATATGTTATAGCGAGAACTATTGTTGTCTCTACATAATCAACTATCTTAAACCACGCAATTCACTTTCTTATTCCCCATTTCTTTTTTTCTCCATGTCTGTGCCTTCTCCGTTATCGCTACCGTCTGCCCTCCACGGTTTTCAAATAAATAACTAGGGATGGCAATGGGGCGGGTTATTTCCAAGTCCGGGGCGGGGCCGGCCGCGCCCCAAGACTGGAAATTTCGCGGGGCGAGTCGGGGCTTTGACCCTCCAACCAACCCGGTTAAGGGATTTTTTTTAAAACAGAAAAAAATAATTTAAAAAAATGAAATAGGAATTTTTTATACATATGTAGGAAATAAAACAAAATAAATACAAGATTGGGATTGTGGTGTAGTGGTCAAGAGTTATAATTTCATAACTTCAACCCGTGTTCGATTGTTGTTCAACCAATTTTATAATAAAAAATGATTTTTAAATTGTAATTGTATTTTATGATTTACCAAAAACAAAAAAAATTTAAAGTGGCGGGGCGGGGTTGCCTCAGACCCCCCCGAACCCGCCCCTATTACCCTAATAGTCGGGGCGGGTCTGGCCATCTTTATAAATAACCCATCCTCACAACAAAATTCCAATCCTCGATCGTTGGCAATCGAAAAACTGAAAATCCAAATTCCATATAAAAAATCCAATATCCACACTCTAGAATTCCTCAATCCCCATCCAAAATCATCATCCGTGCGCAACGATCTACGATCTCTGGGCTACAACAATATTCACTCCATTATTTACGGGAAGAGTGTAAACAGCGGAAAGAAGTGAGAGAGAGGTCAAATCCGGCAACGGTGCTTTCTTCTTGAACGTTTGTTTATACTTAATCAGGTAATTGTTGGAAAATTTTTTTTTACAAATTTTGTGTGTTTTTTTTTTTTTTGTTCGATTTTCCAAAAAAAGACCAAGATGACGAAGGTTGGGAGCAGTGTCCTTTTTGTAGAAGTTTAATTATCATTGCATTTGGTTCCTGTGGAAGTTTGTCTGAAAAGTTGTGAAAGTTAAGCACTTCTTCCTGTTGTAGTTAGTGGACAGGATTAGGTGTATATAAGTAAAATGTTCCATGTAGGTGAAATCCTGGATTGCAGGAGTTGAGAGAGAGGGGAGAAGAAACGGAAGTTCATATATGACTCAATATCTCATAGGAAGAATTAGTAGTGTTGCATTGCATAATACAAGATTTTGACTTTCAATATGAAATGAGCTAATTCCAATATCTATCTTCATTTGTTTTAATCTTTCCTTTTTCCTGAAATAGTGATCCAAAATGCTACAAGGAATATTGAATGCCCAAAGAGCTGTGCTTTGCCATCAGTTGATTATTACTTTTTGTTTGTTTGGAAGCAAATTTCATTCAAATGCATGTGATTTTTAAGGGCATGCGATTTTAACATGGTTAATGGCAACATGTAATAGGGGCACATGGTTGGTCCACCTATTTCCTTAATTTTTACCTGTGTCTTTTTTTAATCTAAAAATCAATTATTCTGTAAGATAAAATAAGCAATTAAATATAAGTTTAAAATGATTAGCCAAGTCATGCAATTAAATCATAATTTTTTAACTTCTAATATCGAAATTAAATTGCTACTCACATTAAATAAAAATATATAAAATTTAACTTTAGATATAATAGAATAAAATAGATATTAATTTCAGCAGAATAAAATAGATATTTATTAAGAATGCTGGGTTTATTGTTTGGTGGTTCTTAATCTTGGGGTGGATTATCCCTATTGACCCAACATCTATTAATTTGTTGTAAAATTATGGAATAATTATTGATAACTATTTAGACTTATCAGGATACTTAGTCTTATCAATATATTTAGATAAGCCTTATTTGATTGTATCCAAATCTCTTTATAACCTACTTTGGAATTTTATAAATATAGGTCAATAGTTATAATAAAATAGACAATTCACTTCGCATCTCTTTTATTATTCTATGTTCTTTCTGTAGTTTTATAACACGTTATCAGCACGATTTCTCTCTGTGATCCAGCATCAAATTAATTCATTGAAAGAAATTAATCTCTTTTTAAACAAGGTATTCTGTCTAACCTTGTGCAGTCTATAGATTTCTTTTATTCCAACCAATACGTGTGTTTCATAATCATCATGATTATACAGGTTTTAAATTAAAGCTTCTAATTGCCATTAAAAATCCTAGCTTTGAATATAAGATTTGATAATCATACTCACTACCCAAATACTTCCAACTAATACACTATAAAATTCAACAACTGAAAAAAAAAAAAAAAATCTAAATTTCCACAATTGTGTGCGGGTGAGAATTTGATCAAATTAAAGGACGATTGTTTTTGTACTTGCGAGTTGTATATTTTTTTTCTTAATCTCAAAATGTTTGCTTATACAATTACTTTGAATATTTGTTGAATTTATATTATATTTTATGAATATATGTTAATATAAAATTATTGTGGACAATTATCAACTCTCGAACAATATTTGTTTTAATTGTGCTTTTCTGAAGAAACACAATTTTACAATTCTATCAATATTCCAGAAGAAGAATATTGTATCTTATGTCACAACCTAACATATAAATATTCTAGAAGAATATTTTGTTGTTGCTTCAGAATAAACAAAAATTTATATTACATTAATATTCCAGTAGAATATTAATTACTCTCGAAGAGCCTAATTATATAAGATAAATATTCTATAAGAATATTATAATATTTCCCTGAAGAACAAATATTTACTTCAGAATAATGATTTGTTGTCCATGAAAAAGCACAACATTATAATATTCTGACAAAATATTAGCTGCTCATGAAGAGCATAATATTACAATTTAAATATTCCAGAAGAATATTAATTGCTCCTGAAAAGTATGACGTTATAATTTTTATATTCCAGAAGAATATTGAGCAGTATTCGAAATAATATTTTATTGTGCTCTAGAAGAAACACATATCTCGAATAATATCATATCACATTTAAATTGTAATATAAATAAATAATTAATCAACTAATACTTATTCTCGAGGGAAAGCATATAAATCATGTTATGTTAACATTGATTAATGTGAATTATTTAATCATTGTTCGATTTTTTTAGTAAATTTTTTTACTTAATCATTAAATTATTTTGTATTGTGTCGTTGCTCTTGAAGAACAACGACATTATATTCAATTAATATTCTAGGAGAATATTGCATTGTAACTCCAAAAGAAGCACAATATTACATATACTAATATTTTGATATTGCTCTTGAAGAAGTACAAATTTATATTATATTAATTTTTTCCTGAAGAACGTAATTTTATTATAAAAATAATTTGTTGTAGATCCCGAAGAAGCACAACGTTAAAATATTCTGACAGAATATTACTTGCACAATATTCTAGAAGAATATTGAGCTATTGATCCTGAAGAGCAATGTCCAAATAGTAATTTATTGTGGTCTTGAAGAAGCGCATGTCTTAAAGAAGAATATTGAGTTATTGCTTCCTGAAAAAGCATAATTTCTATATAATAATATTCTAAAAAATTATTGATTTCATTTTTTTAATTAGTCACAACTTTATAAATATCAATATTCCAGAAGAATATTGTGCTGGTGTTTTTGAAGAAACACTACTTAAGTTTATGCATATTTTAAACGAACTTTGGAACTTGTATCATATGTATCTATCTTATATATAATTATATTTTATACATTATTGTATGATTTTAGAGATTAATCATTCTAATTATCGATGAAACTGGTCAATACATCTTTATCAGCTTTCCACTGGTAAAATTTCATGTTTTTCAAAACAAAAGAAAACAAAAAAAAGATGGCGGCAGTGATGATCTATGTGTATTTTTAGGGTGCCCTAATAACAAATGATTATATTAAATTAAATGTTTGTTCTTACAAGTTATCTAACGAGTAATTCTAGATGGGCTAACATAATTACTCATGTTGTCATAATATCACAAATTATTATAATGAGAAAATGCATCAAGTTTGAAATTTTAATTTGCGTTGTTAAACTAGTTCTTAGTTGATTAAAATATTTCTTTATATTTAAATTTCTTTTTAGTTTTAAACTCATTTTTAAAAATTATCTTTTTGGTCATGTTTATAGATTCATGATGAATTGTCAAGATATCTGTTTAGCTGATAGTGCAACTACTCATACAATTCTTCAAGATAAAAAAATTTTTTTGGACTTAACATTAGAAGAAAATAATGTTAATACAATATTCGTTATATCAAATATTGTTGAAGGCTCCGGAAGAGCTAATATTATATTACCAAATAATACGAAATTCCATATAAACGATGCACTTTATTCTAGCAAATCCAGAAGAAATTTGCTTAGTTTTAAAGATATCCGCAGCAATGGATACCATATTGAGACGATGCAAGAAAATAATTATAAATATATTTGCATAATTTCTTTTGTATCTGGCCAGAAGCGGATAAAAGAAAAACTCATTGCACTTCCATCTGGCATGTATTATACAATCACAAAAACATTTGAATCAAACAATGTCATGAACTCGAAGTTCGTTGAACCAAAAAGCTTTATGCTTTGGCATGATCAACCTGGACACCTATGAGCAATAATGATGCACCGAATAATTAATAACTCACATGGACATCCTCTAAAGAATCAGAAGATTCTTTTACCTAATGATTATCCATGTGCTGCTTGTTCAAAAGGCTAGTTGGTCATTAGACCTTCTATTACGAAGGTTCGTGTTGAATCTCTAATTTTTTTAGAAAGAATTGACGGAAATGTATGTGTGCCGATACACCCACCATGTGGACCATTTCGTTATTTTATAGTGTTAATTGATTCTTCTACTAGATGGTTAGATGTCTACTCACTTTCTACTAGAAGTGTAGATTTTGTTAGACTACTTGCTTAAATTATAAAACTACGAGCTCAATTCTCTAATTACTCAATCAAGACAATCCATTTTCATAATGCTAGTGAATTTAGATCACAAGCATTCAATGATTATTGTATGTTAGTACACAAAATGATTTAGCAGAGTCGTTTACCAAACTTCTTCAATTGATTGCTAGGCTTTTACTTATGAAAACAAAACTCCCAACATTTGTTTGGAGTCATGCTATATTACATGCTGCATTATTAGTTCATATAAGACCAACTGCTTATCATGAATACTCACATTTACAACTTGCATTTGGTCACAAACCTAATATTTCTCATTTACGTGTTTTTGGTTGTGCTGTCGAAGTCCCAATTTCATCTCCACAATGTACAAAAATGGGTCCTCAATGAAGACTTGGAATTTATGTTGGATTTGACTCACCATGTATTATTAGGTATCTTGAACCTTTAACAGGTGATTTATTTACTGCACGTTTTACAGATTGTCATTTTGATGAAATGATTTTTCCAACTTTGGGAGGGAAAAAACTACATCATGAAAAACAAGATAAATTTTTTTAGATTGAAACAACTTTATCTCATTTTGATCCCTGCAGTAATCAATGTGAGCAAGAAGTTGACAAAATTATTCACTTGCAAATAGTTGCAAGCCAATTACCTGATGTATTCGTTATTACAAGAAAAGTGACAAAGTCATATGTTCCAGTAGAAAATACTCCTACGAAAATTGATGTTCATGTAGGACAATCTGCCATAAGAAATAAATCTCAAATACGCCAGAAGCGTGGTGGACCAGTTGGTGCCAAAGACTCTGTACCTCGAAAGAAAAAAGTACAAGAGAAAACCTAACTAAAAACTTTTAATGAAACAATGGTAGAAACAATCAATCAATTAAACACTGATAATGTGATTCCTGAAGAATCACAAGTGTCTAAAAATAATGAGATTTCAATAAATTATTTATCATCTCATAAATTATGGGAACGAAATAATATTGTCATGGACAATATCTTCACCTTTAATGTGACACTAAATATTATACAAAATGAGGATCCTGAATCACAATCTATTAAAAATTGTCAAAATAGAAATAATTGGCCAAAATAGAAAGAAGCCATACATACGGAGTTGAATTCCTTAGAAATATGAAAAGTGTTTAGATATGTTGTTTGCATCCCTGAAAATGTAATCCCTGTAGGATACAAATGAGTCTTTGTAAGAAAAATGAATGAAAACAATGAAATTATAAGATACATAGCCCGACTCATAGCCCAAGGCTTCTCATAAAGACATGTGATTGATTATAAGGAAACATATTCTCCCGTAATGGACACCATCACATTTAAATTTTTAATAAGGTTGATTGTATCACAAAAGCTCGATATGCACCTTATGTATGTAGTAACTCTATATCTGTATGGTTCACTTGATAGTGACATACACATGAAAATTCCTGAAGGATTTAAAGTGTCAGAAGCAAATTATTCATTCTCCAGAACAATGTTCTCAATTAAATTGTAAAGATCATTGTATGGATTAAAACAATTCGGACGAATGTGATATAATCGCCTTAGCAAATATTTGTTGAAAGAAGATTATAAAAATGACGATGTATGTCCTTGTGTTTTCATAAAAAATATATATATATTAGATTTGCAATTGTGACAGTTTATGTTGATGATTTAAATCTTATATAAACTCCTGAAGAGCTCAACAAAACTGCAGATTATTTAAAATATAAATTTGAGATGAAAGATTTGGAAAAAATCAAATTCTGTCTTGGATTACAAATTGAACATTTTCCAGAAGTATTATTTGTTCATCAATCTTCTTATACAGAAAAAGTCTTAAATTGTTTTTATATAGATAAAACATATCCATTAATATCGCTTATGGTCGTTTGATCACTTGAAGTGAAAAAAGATCCATTTCGCCCACTCGAAGATGTGGAAATAACTCTTGGACCTGAAGTACCATACTGAAGTGCAATTGGTGCATTAATGTATCTTGTAAATTGCACTTGACCGGACATAGCTTTTTCTATAAATCTCTTTGCAAGATATAGCTCTGTACCCACTCAAAGATATTAGAATGGGGTTGAACACATTCTTTGTTACCTACAAGGTACTATTGACATGGGATTATTTTATTCACGAAAATTAAGATCGTCTTTAGTAGGATATGCAGATGCGGGTTATCTTTCCAATCCACATAAAGCTAAATCACAAATAGGATATGTGTTTACACGTAAAAGAACAGCTATATCATGTAGATCTATGAAGCAAACATTGACAGCAACATCTTCAAATCATTCTGAAATTATTGCAATGCACGAAGCAAATCGAGAATGTGCATGGTTGAGAAATATGACACATCATATCCAAGTATCATGTGAATTACCTTTAACAAAGGATAGTCCAATAATATTGTATGAAGACAATGCAGTTTGTATTGCACAACTCAAAGGAGGCTATATCAAAGGAGACATGACAAATTATATTTCTCCAAAATTCTTCTACACACACGAGCTTCAGAAAAATGGTGATATCGATGTTCAATAAATTCGCTCAAAGTGACAATTTGGCTGACTTATTCACAAAAGTATTGTCGACATCCACATTCAAGAAATTGGTGCACGAGATTGTGATGCGTCGACTCAAAGATCTTCAGTGATTAATATTAGGGGAGTAGCTGTACTCTTTTTTCTTAGTCCAGGTTTTGTCTCACTCAATTTTCTTGGCAAGGTTTTAATGAGGCAACATTTTCTTAATACTCCAAAATTTTAACAATTACTGTACTCTTTTTTCTTTTCGTTTGATATTTTGTCCCATTGGATTTTTATCAAACAAAGTTTTTAACGAGATAGTTATTGTAGAAATAGTCATCAAAAGAGGAATGTTGTAAAATTATGAAATAATTATTAATGACTATTTAGACTTATCAAGATACTTATTGATGACTATTATAGATTAAAATGTATATAGAGACGACAAAATGTCATCCCTAATTATCTAGAGTCACTAATCTATTGAGACGACCTATAGTGACGACATTGTCATCACTGTATGTAAGAAACGACGACTACTGATCTTTTAATGGCGACTCTTGTCGTCGCTATAGACCTCATTTTGTGTATTGAGTACCTTTAAATACCCATCATCAACGGCTTAGATCAAGTCCTCAGAATGGATGGTCCAGATGAAGTTGAAGCTACTAAGCAAAAATCGCATTTTCCTTGTGCGTTTATAAAGGATAATAACAACTTCAGCCAGCTTCTGAATTTTGGATCACATTTTAACAATAGGTACTCAAATTATAGGATTGTTTGGGAATGAATTCATCGGATGTTGATAATGGGAGTTTAGAGATTTCTTTCCTTTTTGGAGGATTTACTTCACAGGGTTAATGTTAGGCGTTAATTTAGGAACAGATTTATAAAGGTTGCAAATGAAACCGTTAATATAAATATAAAATTCACTTGTTAGAAGTATTTAGCCTAATTTTTCCAGTAAAATTCAATTGTTAATATAAATAATAGGCGTATCTCAAGAGACTAGAGAAACAAATTGGGCTGAACATTCCAATTCTCGACCCTATATTATTTAAACTTAATTGACAAGAAAATGATATAAATCTCAATGTAAACTTTATTAACATTGCAATCCAGTCGTTATCTATTATCAAAATTGTAATTAATAAAATAACATTATTAACTAAATAAAAAATTTACAAAAATCGTAAATCAAAAGGATTAAAGCTGTCGAACCCCAACTTTTATGTGTTCCATCTTCATCATTAAAATATATAACAAAAAATAGTATTCTTTCCGTCCCATAAATATAAGCAAATTCTATTTTCACAAAGATTTAAAAAAAAAAAAACTTAATTATTATAGTTGAAGCAATAATTTTTTCCTAATATATGTATCCATACATTAATATAATGCACATTAAATATGAGCACATATTTGAAACCTTTTATACTATCAACAAACAAAGAAAGTAGATTATAATTTAGAACACATGAATAAATAGTGTAAGTCCATACATCTTTATGGGACGGAGAATGTATCAATTTATAGAGTGCATACATGATTCAACGGTATAGAGTGCATACATTTTAGTTTCTTCCCAAGATTGAGGGTATCCACTCTCTAACATTAATGTTTGGATCAACATTGTAATCTCAGTTTCACCAAAAATGTTAATGACATAAGATAAAAGTAAACGTCTACTGCCTCAATGGTTCCTCTGATACACTTCTAGAGACAGTAAACAAAGTAGATTGATCTCAAATGACATTGCTTGTATATATGTGTATCAAATCTTTATTTTTGTATAAAAAACTATGTTACAATATGAATCCATGAGAATATAAACATTAGTTAAATGTTTGTTTCTTTGACTTCGACCTTTATAATATATATTTCATGCAAAAACATGAAAAGATAACTTCAAACAACCAAAATAATTACAGTCGAATGTGTTACAATAATAAAAAAAAAACATCAACTTTAGACAACAATAATTAAGAGGTACTGTTTCTGTCTGAATTCTTATCATTTCCGGTATGGAAACACCGGGATGCTTTGTTCATTTCTAAAGAAATTGTGCGGATCCACTTTTGTCTTAATCTTTACCAATCTATTGAAATTTTCCTTGAAATACTTGATCCCATAAACTGCACCTTCCAAGTAACTGTTTCTCCCATTGTGGTTAATCCCCAAATCAAGATCCCTGTAATTCAGAAATGCTTCCCTTGGCAACTTGGAGACGAAAGGAGTCATATAAGCATACAACTTTCTTGTCAAATTTATGTATTTTTCAGCGGCCTTGACCCCGTTTTCATTCCAGTTTGTTGCATACTGAAGCTTGGCTACATTTCCAGCTCCATGTGGAAAAGGCTTTTCTGATGGTGGAATCTCAGCCATTCTTCCTCCATAAGGATTGAATGTCAGATTTACTGATTCCAGTTCTATCATTCTCTTGATTATGAACTCTAAACCCTGTTTTGGAATAGGGTTTTAAAAGTAATCAGATTTTCTTTTCAGGTGGGTTAGTACTTGAGGAACCCTACTGAGAAGAAAGATAAGCGGAGTTCTGGCTGGGAAGTTGTTCCAGAAAAGGACAAATTCAATCCAACTCATTTCAGTACAGTCGGATTGTTTCAATCCCAGATCAGGAAAAGTTTCATTCATGAGGGAGAGAAGTTTTTTGGAATCTCCTAGGAACAAGGTCAAGAATGTTGCTCTGTTGGTTTTCTCTCCAGTTCGGACACTGCTGTTCACGACGTCAAGTGTCATTCTGACGAAGATTTCTTCAGGCAACTTGTCTGCAACTTGCTGGTAACTGTAAACGATATTCGTCAAGTTTTCCTCGTAAGTTCTATAGACTCGGAAAACAGTAACTGTAGAGGGGACTCGAACAAGCTTTATTTTGTATGCTAGAACAACTCCATAGCTGGATCCACCACCTCCAGTAATTGCCCAGAACAAATCCTCTCCCATTGAAGCACGATCAAGAATACGGCCATTAACGTCAATTATTTGGGCATCAATAATGTTGTCAACGGAGAGACCGTATTTTCGTATCATGTTACCGTATCCACCGCCGCTGAAAAGGCCGCCAACGCCGACTGTCGGACAAACTCCAGCGGGGAAGCCATGAACATTACTTTTCTCTGCAATTCTGTAGTAAACTTCACCAAGAATTGCTCCAACTTGAACCCATGCAGTCTCAATTTCAATACTGACATTGATTGATCGAAAGTTGAACATATCAAGTATGAAAAAAGGAACATCTGAAACATACGAAACACCTTCATAATCATGGCCTCCACTGCGGATTTTCATTTGCAGGCCATGAATTTTAGAGCAAACAATGGCTGCTTGGATGTGTGAAACTTGCAATGCAGTCAGAATCAGTTGGGGCTTACGCGTTGTAGATTCATTGAACCGCAGGTTTCGTATATAAAATTGCAAAACATCAGAATAAGAAGAATGTTCAGGAGTGTATAATACTGCAGAAATTGGATTAGAGGGTTCAGAATGGCTCTCAAGGCATTCAAGAAAACCCTCCTGAGATGAATTATTTGCAGTGGCCCATGAAACAGAAAGAAGAAGGGTCAAAAAGAATGAAATTATAGCAAAAACTCTTGAAATTTTCATTTTGATCTGAAGTATGTTATTTTGGTGAATGGAAATGTTAAAAGGTGGAATGTTATTTTGGTGAATGGAAATGTTAAAAGGTGGAATATATATAAAGAATGTGGGCAGCCATTTTAGCACATGTTTGGACATGATTAAATTATAATTTCAGTTGGTCAAATTGGTAAAGTATACTTTTTATCTACACATTTCATATAGGACCCACAGCTTACAACATACTTTTTATCCACACATTCACCAACAACTTATATTATAAGCACTTAAAAAATAATTTCAGCACTACCAAAGATGTGCTTAATATTAAACAACAACAAAATCAAAGAAGTAGAGTTAGAACCCGTTTGGTGTGGATTATAAAGTAGTTTATTTGACCAAAATAGTTTATTTGACAAAAAACGGTTTATTTGACCAAAATTTTTGCCTTGTAGTATGACATTTTTTTACCATTACTAGTCAGATAAACTATTTTTGTCAAATAAACCAGTTTATAATCCACACCAAACGGACATTTAAGCTCTACTGTCTCAAATGTATGTCCTTTAAGCTGTTCCACCGTTTAAAAATGTACACATAATTCAATAAATATAAGTTAATATTAACATTAAGTGTGAACACATTAAACAATTGTATTTATTGGATGATGTGTACATTTTTAATTGTTGGAATAGCTTAGGGGACATACATTTGGAACAGCAGATCTTGACTCAAAGAAGTAGATAATGCAAATCTTCTAAAATTTGACCATGAAACATTCAAACCGGAGAAGTATCTTAACATAATTAGCCTTGTCAATTTTAATTAATTTATAGTTGATTGTCAATTTTAATTAATTTATAGTGAAAGCTCCTTTTATCTACATAATGTATAATATATTAATGGTGAAGTATTCACACAATGGAATAATTCATTTTGTCGAAACTCTTGAACTTTTCATTTTGATATAAAGTATGTTATTTTGGTGAATGGAAATGTTAAAGGGTGGAATATATATAAAGAATGTGGGCAGCCATTTTAGCACATGTTTGGACATGCTTAAATTATAATTTCAGTTGGTCAAATTGGTAAAGTATACTTTTTATCTACACATTTCATATATGACCCACAACTTACAACATACTTTTTATCCACACATTCACCAACAACTTATATTATAAGCACTTAAAAAATAATTTCAGCACTACCAAATATGTGCTTAATATTAAACAACAACAAAATCAAAGAAGTAGAGTTAGAGCCCATTTGGTGTGGATTATAAAGTAGTTTATTTGACCAAAATAGTTTATTTGACAAAAAACGGTTTATTTGACCAAAATTTTTGCCTTTTAGCATGACATTTTTTTACCATTATTAGTCAGATAAACTATTTTTGTCAAATAAACCAGTTTATAATCCACACCAAACGGACACTTAAGCTCTGCTATCTCAAATGTATGTCCTTTAAACTGTTCCACCGTTTAAAAATGTACACATAATTCAATAAATATAAGTCAATATTAACATTAAGTGTGAACACATTAAACAATTGTATTTATTGGATGATGTGTATATTTTTAATTGTTGGAATAGCTTAGGGGACATACATTTGGAACTGCAGATCTTGACTCAAATAAGTAGATAATGCAAATCTTCTAAAATTTGCCCATGAAACATTCAAACCGGAGAAGTATCTTAACATAATTAGCCTTGTCAATTTTAATTAATTTATAGTTGATTGTCAATTTTAATTAATTTATAGTGAAAGCTCCTTTTATCTACATAATAGATAATATATTAATGGTGAAGTATTCACACAATGGAATAATTCATTTTGTCGAAGAAAAATAAAAAATCAATCCTTCAACTTATTTTTATGATCCACCACGAATATTGTTTGACCAAAAACAACAAAAACATAAATTAACATGGACAATATAAAGTAATTTTTTTTCTTTTAATCGGGATTCACCACTAAAAATTTGGCCATTGGGGACGGTTAACCATCCCCAATGCTAGATAACCGTCCCCAATATATATTGGGAACTGTAACATCAATCGTCCCTGTTATGGACGGATGCCAACCGTCCCTAATGTTAGTAATTTTAATATATATATTTATTATGGACGGATGCCAACCGTCCCTAATGTTCGTAATTTTAAAAAAAAAAATTGATTATACAGTACATGTGCACGGCTTTAGTTACACAATTTTTTAATCACAGAAAAAAGTAAATCTTTCAAATATAAAAAATAATAATCATTACACATTTACAAAATATGTAATAACTCTAATTGAGTAATGCTACTTGTACCAAAACAACTTTAATTTATAAATCCAAACTAACATATCCATTTAGAAAGCAGCTTACCAATTCTACATGTGCAAGAAAAGAAATGAAAAACTTACATTAGAGAAGAAAAATTATTTTAATGACAAAAAATAGAGTTATAAAAATTTAAATATGAAAAGGAGTTGACCAAAATAATTATTTCATTTATTGACAAAACTAGCATACTAAATATTTATATAATGGGTTCTGCTGCCTATGTAAAGATAACCATCAAAAAGACTTGGCAACTCCATAATCCAATTCATTAAAATCTAAAAGATATGCTCATGAGGTCCAACATTGTTTGGATCCTTTTCACTTGTATTCCCTTGAGTTTTCCTAAGAATTATCAGAAAGAATGACCATAGAATATACTCACAAAACTATTCACATCATTATATCCATCAAACATCTCAAGAGACGAACATAAATGAAACAATGCAACTAACTTTGTCTTAGCCGTTAAAAGGATGTGGCTGCAAACCAAATAAAATAACCCGACATATCAACTTTTAATGATGAATATGTGCCTTGTATAACTCAAACATACAACTCCATGATTAACTCAATCTTGCGACCTCAATAGATGTAGTGAACATATGCCAACAAGTAAAATGGTACCAATTGAGGACAAATTAAGAATAGTGACTTTGATGGTTGAGGCATGTCTTGCATAGACCACAAGAAACACATGATCACAAAACTAGTGGTAGTGAGACAAAGGGAAAACCATGTTTAACATGAATCATTGTCAATGGAATAACCAAGAGTTGGCATGACCAAATTTAGGCCTAGTTGGCAAATCAAAAGTTAAAAATCATTAAGAGTAAATCTTAGATTTTCCAATCTCATTCAGCTGAAGAGTTACACATTCATACAAGAACAACGATCAATTCAAATGAAGAAATTAAGAATCTATTTAACTGTAAAATTTAATCCCAGGCCATTCACGAATTTGGAAAATCGTTTTCCAAGTTTGTGCAGGGGCCAATATTAAGAGCATTAGTTACCTTCTGAATTAACGGGAAATTGCCTAATAAAAATCTTTATGTTTGCCCTGCAGTTTTACCTATTCATAGAAAATGACACAAATCAAAATCATACAAACATCATATTAGAACACGCATTTTCCTATTCTTTAACCTCTTTGACCAAAAACATAAAAAATTGAAGGTTAGCTTACACATGCTCACGATTTTGCCTTCTTTGGATTTTCTTTCCTCTTCTTCCTTTTTGAGCACTAGATGTAATGAGAGAATTTGAATAAGGCTAAAAAGGAAAAATAATTGTAAAACGATGAGGGTTTATAAGATAATAGTAACATGAAACAAATTGAAAGGCATCAGAATGGAGATTTTAATTAAGCAATATATGCTTAAAATGGTCGAATTTTTAGCAATTATAATCATTCCCTGCTTCACTGAAAAGATATTCATCAATGATTCCACCATTAAGAAACTTCCAGAATTCGAACTCTTCACTAATTATTGTAGGAACATCGTAGTGCAAAAAATTGATGAAAGTCAAAATCATGAGGTTAGTTACACTCACTAGCAACACTAAGTCTATCACTCTCTCTTCTTGCCTCCAGCTCAACCATTTCCTGAAGAACATGTCAACAAGTTAAGGACGTCTCTTCTCAAAAATCTAAATCTAATTGATAACTAAAATAAGAACCCATCCAACCATATCTGCAAGCAACAACATTACGATCTATCAAAATACACCTTAGCTCACATGCTAATTTAGAAAACAACATGCTCGCTTCTGAAATAATATAGCTGGATGTCGACATATTGGCAGGAAAAAAAAGGGACAATGCAGGAGCCAACAAGACTTAAAACAACTCCATGATTAACTCAATCTTGCGACCTCAAAATAGCACGAGCATTGCAATAACTCCGTGATTTAACCAATTTTGCGATCTCAATAGATGTCATAACTCAGATAAGTGTGATTTTATACTTATTTGGACCATCAAAATTGGACAATTATAAGTACTCTTGAGTGATTTTCTACTTAATTATGTGTCTATTTAATTATTTTAGGTCAAAACCCCGAGATCGGATGGAATTGGAGAAAAATAAAGCAAAATAGATGAAAAGGGACTGAAGGCGTACGAAAACTTGGATATGGGGATCAACTTGCAAACATACAAAAGTTGAAGTGCTTGGATTGCAAATAAAAGAGGACTAAATTGAAATGAAAGAAGAAATCAGAGGACTAAAGAAGATAAAATCCAAAGTTGAAGGACTTGGACTACAAATAAGATGAATAAAGAGGAGAAAAAGGACAAATTATGAACAAGGGACCAAATAAAATACATGTCAAACCTTGGAGGACTAAGTGTGCAAATAAGGATTGAAACCAATTTTGGCCATTTTCTCACTATTTGCTGTGGTGCAAACCGAGGTTCTACCGCGGCAATGCACTGTTCATGCGTCTGGGTGTTTTTTGGCTTATTTTTAATTTCAGTCAGGGCCTTTTTCGTCTTTTCATGTACATGAGTTGTTAAATTAATAAAACACTATATAAAGACCTAACCTAGGTCAAAATAAGGGTTGTTGAATCTTTGGAGAAGACAAGAGAAGACAGAGAAAAGAACGGCGAAGAAAACGAAGAACGACTAAGATCAAGAAGATTGGAGCGTGAAGATCAAGATATCTTGGTGCAAGATAATCAACGTCTTTTCATCTTTTCTTCAGAACCCGGTTATGTATTCAAATCTTCTAATGTTTTCTTCTTCCCGAATCATGAGTAGCTATGTTCATAGTTTGGATGAACGATGTAGCCTACTTTTAATTCTTTAATTTCGAATATCAAGTTTTGAATTATAAATTATTTAAGTATTTGGAATAACTGGCCATTATTTCATTGATCTTGTGGATTGTAATGAACTGAGAAGCAAATTATTAATCTAGACCACATAGTAAAATCCGACAATTGGATAAAAGGTAGAGATACACTTTTATTATTGCCGCGGTCTGAATTCAATTCTTAGGAGAATTAATGCATCTAATTAAGGTCCACTTTATTACTTGTTTGCGATATTGTACACTTGCAATCACATTATTTTCACAACAAGAAAGTCCAATATCATGCTAAAGTTTATTTAATATGTCTGAACCATGGTTATAGCTGAGGTGAAGGAACCTCAAAAGTCCACATCGGATAAACTTGGGTTAGAAAATAAGTTTATAAGGGGATTGGCCTACTCGGATAGACCCCATCGAATTCTCTTTACTCAAATCACACAAGGGTGGGAATTTAATCGTAAGTATAAGCACAGTGCAAATTCAAGGAGGTGCAAAACTTGACCTCGAATGACCTATCACGTACAATGGCCCAAACAGAATTGGACAATTACAAAGATAAATGGAAGCTGAATTAGGACCATAAGGGCTTCATATGAGCCTTCACCAAGAGAAAACAATAAGATAAAAATGCACCTAAAAATTAAATAGATGAAGGACCTGTGACACAGTAAATGATAAGACTCAACTCATGAGGCCCAGTTCCATTACCAGAACATTAGGGAGTTTCTGAGAATAGAAGAACCAAATTACTTCAGAAAGTTACTACTTCACTATAGATTTTTAATATCTGTCCAAATAAGTAATGAATATATCCTTTCAGTAATGGACAATTTGCTAGTTGTGAAATCTTATATGATGGAGGAAATCATCATGAGCATGGAGACTGCTGTTTGCACTGAAAATCCTATAGATTTACTTAACATAATATCATCTTGATATTGAATTTTACATATTGAATTTGAACTCAAGATTCGAATTCTGCAGGGCAGTAATGCTTTAACCTTTCCATAACAAAATTCATAGGTTCTACAAATTGAGTTCTTATCTTGATGAATGATCTATGATCAACATTCTACTCATGCTGCATATAAGTTAATTTAAGGCCACATGACACATTTATTCCTGAATTTTCTAAAGTTCTCAAGTTTATATTATTCATAGATGTCCATTGTGAAAAACACCTTCAAAAGAGAATCAATGCATGAAAAAAAAAAACAAAAACAAAAAAGCACTTTGTGGGATTGTAATTCCTATTTCCTAAAATAGCATGTACAAGGTCATGAATAGAGCCAGCTGCCTCTAATTTCAAGTTAAGGCGAACAAACAGTAGGAAGACCTCTGATGGTTCATTCTAATTTTACAAACACTGGACAAGTTCCAAATTCATATTCAATACAAATGAAAGAGATTAAAAGAAGATAATATCTCGTTTTACTGTCTGAAGTATTTTCGAAGGCTGTCAAATGTGAGAACTGCCATCATAAATACCCAAATCAAGCAAATGGATAAAAATCTTAAAATTGGGAAACTAGAGACACGAACCAAAATGGATTCTGAACTGCTTCATTTCAGCAGAGTTTTTAATGAAATTGTTGCAACTAATCTAGAAAAAAGACCCAAATGTTCTAGCAACTACAATCTGAATGGCCAGCAGTGAATTAACCGCAATAGATAAAAATTATACAAAAATCCATCAAAGTGAACCTAAATAACTTCAAGAAAAATGAAATCCATATTCATCAATTCAAATCATAAAAATTGCCTTTACCTTTCGGCCTTGCAAGAGCATAAGCAAGGCCGTTCAATCCAAGGCGCTATGAGTTGAGGAAATGGAGATTTGAGAGAATAAGTTGTTTACCTCTACCATAAACAGACGTATATAAGTCTTTTGTGTGAGTGGATCTTACAGTCGGTGTAGAGAGAAACCAAGAAACCGAAAGGGACAAAAAAAAAATCGCAGCCCAGATATCATTGCGAACAGAATATGATTTTGGATGGGTATTATGGATTTCAAGAGCGTGGATATGGGAATGTGGTTGTAGAATTTGGATTTTCGTTATGTGAATTGTTGATCGCTAGGAGATGGATCTGGAATTTGTAGGGAGGATTGAGTTTTGTTGGGAGGATTTGGTCTGTGTTTTCGTATTGTAAAGACAGACGTATGTGAAGAAAATTAGTGCGTGGGGGTGAAAAACCTCCCTACAGGGACGGTTATTTTTGGAAAATTGTGTTCCAGTTAAGAATGTTTGGGACATTTTGCACAACAGTCTCCATACAATTATTTAGCCAAAAATTGAACGCAAAATAGAATCAACATCTGCAACGGATCAAACCGTACCAAATAATATATTGTTGGGGACAAAACTTGAAAAATCCGTCCCTATTAACTCATTTTTGGGACACACGTTTCTAAACCGTCCCTAATGATTGACTATTGGGGACGAAATATTAAACCATCCCAAATTAGGCGTTCCCAAAAGTAATTTTTTTAGTAGTGATTCCTGGCCTCCTTGCTTGAATGGTTATAGTTAATTGATGCTCTCCATGAATGCACATTTTTTGTGACCAATTTTCCCACATAACTGACAAGTCATGTGCATTTAATGTCTCTTTTTTTTTCTTGGATGATTTTGGTGCCTCATCTGGTTTTCATCTCTTTGCATTATTTGGCCGACCAAGCATCTTGATGTGACTAGGTGGATGATAAGATCCTTACCCTTATCTATCCAGAGTTCTAGCATTTCTACTAGACAATTGAATGGTGTTCATGCCTTGATGTAGGTTTACTAGTTGTAACATTTGTCCATATAATCTTCAATATTCATTCTCTGATTATGCTATTGATTGCATGGCAACAAAGAAACCCAGTCAACTATTGCCTTCTTCCCGAACAAGCCATTTTCTCCAAATTAACTGCAAATGTTCCTCCATATGCATCAGATTTTCACCACCCAATTTGGTCCTAAACATCCGGGATTTCATACTATCTTCTCTAGTATTATACAAATCCTTGGTCCAAAAGGTCTTGCCCACTTTGTTAATGATTATCTCTTTGTCTCCATCCTTGTAATTAGGTAACACCTAATGTTTGTCCAACCTTTTCTGCAATATTGCACGTTAAATGTTTCACACAAATTATTTAGTAAAATATCACACTTGATATTGTCCCTAAAATGAGATCTGCTCCATTGACTCGTAGGCTTGTCAATAAGCCAATTGTATGCATCAATGTCTTATCCCTTTAGTCTTTTCATAACTTCCTTCTTGTGAGCAGCTGCACATAACATATTTTTCAATGCCAACTCTTTCTTACTTCTCCTAAAATTGTTGTACATTTGCCTCACACAGAATTTACATTCAACATTCTCACCCCAGCTCTCTAATGCATCAATCAAGCCTTTCTGTCTATCACTCATGAATGACCAACTATGTGATTTGACTACAACATAAGCAATGTGAACATTTAGTTGTCTCCATAAATTCAAAATTAGTGTCAATATGCACCCTCCAAAATCTCATTTAAAAAAACAGCCATCTAGACCAATGACCCTCCTACACCTTACCATAACTCTTTATTTACAAGCGCTAACAAACATAAACCCTTTGAAAAACCCTATCATTCCCAACCATTTTTGTCTTCAATATATAGTGCTTCCAATTCAAAGTTTGGCAGTAGTAATCCATAAATTTATATTGTTCATTATGTATCCCTCTGATCGCTTCAAGGTGGCCCTTGTTCTATACTATTGTGCTGTAGTTACTGAAACCACGCAATATTTCTTCACCTGAGTCTCAAAAGAACGAATTTTTCAACTCGTATCAAATCTATGTATTTGTATGCAAAATAAGTTGAATTTGCATTCCTACTATTGAATATCATTGTACCGTCGTGCTCTAAATCCAAGGTGATCCTAGTCATCTTACAGTCAAACAAAAATCTGGCATAGACAACCCATTGAAAAGTTTTATAACGTCTACCTCTTACACGAATGTTATCATTGTTGACAAGTCTGATACTATTCCTTAATGGTCTTCTTTAGAATTAATTTACTTGCAAATCTCATACCTAATAAAAATAATAATGTCAACAAGTTAAAAATAGTACATATTTTATAACAATATATATGTATATAAAAGATTGGGGACCTCATGTATAACATTTTTAAAAGGTTGGAGACATAATGTATCAGCATAGTATTTATCAGAAATGAGGGTCTATAATATCAATTGATCTTTGAACACATTATCACTACTGTCTCTTTCATCTTTATAATCATTGTAGATACTATGTAGATCTTCTGATTTTTCATTATTACTTTGTTTATAATCCATGTTTGTGTCATCATTCCATGTGAAATGCAAATCAAATTTCACCTTAGATTTGGGACAATTGAGGTTGGCTGCCTCTTGCTCATAGTCTGAGTCCGTTAATCATCTACCTCTATATTGTTAGTACCTAGATCAACACCAACAACATCATCTTCACCATAACTATTGATGGGAAAATAGTTTCACCGGATCTTTATTAACTTGCAAGAACAAACGACATGGCTCAGATTAATACTTACCATCCCACCATAAAACACCACACGAGAAAATTGATTTCAGCTAACCTCCACCTTGGTTCCAAACAAAAATCTGTAAAACTCAAAAGTCATGTGCTCAGTAGTTGTAAAAAATGAATTCTAAACTAATTAGAACTCAATATACATGTACCAATGTTTATAAGTGTAAGACATCTTCTAAACTTTACCAAAGTAAACATCTTAGTGTCCATATTTGCAGGGTTATAGTCCATATGCACTTTCTCAAGTTTAATCAAATTTTAGATACCATATCTCTAATAAAATATAGTCTAACATCTATATGTTTAGTGCGTTCATAAAAAATAGGGTTCTTATACAAATGAATACCTGATTGACTATCAAAATATATAGTTACATTATCACTTAAAACACAGTTCATTAAGTAAACATTTAACCCACATAGTTATTACAACCCGCTTTAAATTAGTCAAAGTCAATAAATTTTTTGGTCAAGTCCATGTCAAATAGTCAAAGTGAGACTTAAATTAAGTAAATAAATTTTTTGGGGCTATTTTGAAAAATATGGTTAATTAGGGATTTAAATTATTCAACAAGGAAGCTAGGGACTTAAGTTGCAATTTTGGTTGATTTGTAAAATGAAATTGGGACCTTTCCAGATAATTCTGCACAGAGAGAGAGAGAGAGAGAGAGAGAGAGAGGGAGAGGGAGGGAGACGCAGAGAAAATAAAAGGAGAAAAGGAAAGAAAAGAAAAGGAAGAAGAAGGAAAATGAGGAAGAAGAAGAAGAAGAAAGGGTCCGGCCGAAATCAACTTTTAAGGCTTGGGGTTGTCCATTTCCTTGTAATTTCAAGAGGTAAGTAATAAATTTCTTATTTTAGAAATGAGGTTAAAAATTAGGGTTTTTGCTTATTGACTTCAATGTCAAAATTATGAAGGTTAAATGATTGTTTTGAGTTTAATGAGATAATTATTCAAGTTTAGTAATGGATTTAATGGTTGAATTTTTAGGGTTCTTGAAACTAGTGGATTAAATTAAGATTTAAACAAGTTTAAGTTTATTAAGACCATGTTAGTTTATTTCTTATTCAAGATGCTTGTTTTGGTGGAGTTATTTAAAGTTTAGCATACCCATGTATATAAGTTCAATTTTGGCCAATTATGAAGTTAATTGAAAATGAGATTTGGTATAAATGTGCATTCTTTTTCAATTATAAATTAAAGGGAGAATGGATTAGCCACTATAAGGTATTTTCTTGTGGATTTGAAAGATGTCCAGCCGTAGTACTTGGAAGTAAAGTGGGGGCCAGTTTGGCTAGTATGTTGAATGTGGATTTACTGTGAGCAAGTGATAATTAATTGAGACAACTTAAGTTTGATCTGAATTCCTATTTTAACTTTCAGGATGTGACATGGAGATTGGTCAGGCTTATAGTATTTGTGAAATTACAAAGATTGTAAATTGATTACTTGTAAAATGGAATGCGAGAAATATGTAATATTGAAATCTACTAGAAAAGTGCCCAAGATTTTACCTATTCTAGTGCACTGAGGGGTCTTGGCCATATTCTATATTACACTGAGGGGTCTAATTGGTCGTGTACATATAGTTCATTGAGGGTCTTGACCGTGTACTAGGGTGTATTATCAGAGGTCTTCATGACCCACTCTTATGCACAAAGGGGCTTTGGACTGTGTATAATGGTGCTTATCTCAGAGGTCTTTGGGACCCATTTTTGTACACTGAGGGGCTTTGGAAGAATCATTCGATAGAAGAGGCTACGTGGAAGAATGAGGATTAGATGCGTGCTCAATTTTCTCAATTATTTCAAGCCTAGCCGATCGAATTTCGAGGACGATATTCTTTGAAGGAGGTAAGATTGTTACGACTCGTTTTAAATTAGTCAAAGTCAAAATTTATTTAATCAAAGTCAATATAATTTTTGGGTCAAGTCTCAGTCAAATAGTCAAAGTTGGACTTATATTAAGTAAATAAATTGTTTGGGGGCTATTTTATAAAATATGGTTGTTTAAGGATTTAAATATCACTATATGTAAGTTGGAGACTTGGGTTGCAATCAGGTGTATTTTTTAAAATGAATTTGGGACTTTCTAGAGAACTCGGTAGAGGGAGAGAGAATGCGGCACAGGAGAGGAAAAACAAGGGAAAAAGAAAAGAAACAAAAGGAAGAAAAAGGAAAAAGAAGAAGAGGAAGAAAGGTGCCAACCGATTCATCAGGTAGTCGGAAAATTTAAGGTTTGGGTTCTTCAACTTCTCCATTTTCAAGAGATAAGCGAAAACTCACTTATTTTAGAAATGAGGTTAAATTTAGGGTTTTTACTTATGGACTTAAATATAAAATTTATGAAAGGAGATAAGTTATTTTTAGTGACATGAGCTATATATGCATGTTAAATGAAGGATTTAATTGATGAAATTTTAGGGTTCTTGACTTAGTGGGTTTAATTAGAGATTTAAGCTATTTTAGGCATTTTAAGACTTGTATTGGTTTATTTATGTTATAAGTTTGGAATGGTGATTTTAGCAAACCCTAGAATTTCTATTTGGGTCCTTTAAGCGAATGTAATATAAAGGAGACTATTTATGAGCCTTATAGAAGATTAGAATTGATTGAGAATGTTAAGGAGCATTATATGTTATTGAATTAATGGAAATGAGTTTCTAGCTTGATGACTTTACTATGAAAGTTAAAAAAAATTATTATTGGTGGTGTGTAATCGACAGAGGTTAAAGCGAAGAAGAAAAGTGGTAAATTAGAAAAAGGTTTAGATCAAGTGAGTAAAGGAATTTTGGAGAAGTTTTGCTTAAGTATGGGTAGATTTAGCTTAGTCTTGCTTTTTAAATATTAATGTTGCTTGGGATGGTTATTTATTTATTCGAGCAAATATATTTTATTTCAGGAGATGACGAGGAGGTTGGTGTCGCGTACCGACCAACCAAGTCTAGTCAAGCAAACTCTGTGAGTGAAAAAATTTATTTTTAGAAAATAAGCATTTAATTATATTATATTAATTTGTAAAGTTATATGAATTATTTCATTATCTTAGTACTTCTAGTACATTATATAAATTGTAAAAAATAAATTATTTTTCAAGTGTTGGACAAGTATGATTTTTAGTACAAGTTAGCTTTTATAAATGAGAATTTCAGTAAAGTTTATTTTAAAACCACCAAAAAGTACCCAAGTGATTTTACTTGCTCTACACTGGTGTGAATTCGTTTCTACCGTGTATGACCAAATATGGTGAATTCGTTTCCATAGTGTATGACCAGATATGGTGATTTACCCGCTCTGCACTAGTGTGAATCTGTTTCCACAATGTATGACCAGATTATTAGAGGTCTTTAGGACCTACTCTCGTACACATATAGGCTTTGGGCTGTGTACCGGGGTGTTTAGCCCTTTAGGGGCAACTCTGTGCATGTATGACCAGATTTCAAATTTCATATTATCAGTTATTCATGGTACCTTTTTTATGTAATAATTATAGATTTCAGATTTCAGACATTAGATTTCAGATAATAGATTATGCAGTTTCAGACTTTAAATTACGGCTTACAGTTTAATCAGATTACGTTTTGTTTGAAAACTACATTTATACTAGCATTTCTCAGTTTCTTTATGCTTGCAGATATTTTACTTATAAAAAAATATGGAACTCTTAATTTTTACTGCTTAAGAGTATTACAGAAAAATTCTAAATTTTAGGAAACAATTTTAAACAGGAAAAAGTATAATTATTTACAAACTCTCCACTCATTGAGTTACAAACTCACGTATTTCGTCACTATTTTTCTTATTAGGACGCAATTGAGCTATTTGAGCAACTTTTGGAAGATTCTGCAAGAGCCACAGCCACTTGATTTAGTGATTTGTATGATTACATTTTGTTAAGCATGTCATTATCATACAATTGTCTCACGTCCACTAGTTTTAGTATATTTCATTTTGATATTGTTGTGGCATGTAGAAGTTAGAGGAGCTTGCCGCCTTTTGATGTAATTATTATATTTTTGGACCATTTTGTAAATGATAGTAGAATTGATCGAGTTGGCTATACTTTATTTTTGATTGGTTCATATTTGGGTCAGGTGGACCCCAATTGATTTTGTATATATATTGTGTTTGAGAAATTTATTGCTTTTCGGGTTTGGTTTAATTCAATTTACAAGAGAAACTCTGCCAAAATTTTTATAAAATATTTTTAGTCAAAGAAGAGTCAATAAGTTATAGAAAAGTCTAAGTAGCCTTAATGGTGGGTTCAGCATCTAGTTGCCATCCATCATCGGCGCACGGCACGTCTTGGGTCCACTGGGGTGATTCAAGACGGGTCTTGTTAAGTTAGTATCAGAGCATGGTCACATGTCTATAGACTTGCATTGCATGCATCATAAACTTGTTTTAAGACACAAATTTCCCATTTTATAGGTCATGGCTCGTGGCGGAAGGACACGCAGACTCCCAAATAGAGTGCCTCAAACTCAAAATGCTCATGATGAAGGAGATAGCAGAGAGGCTAGTAGAGCTGATGAGTCAATTTATCAAACTGCTCAAAACTCAAGACATAGAAATGAGGCTACAAATGACCCCTATACCGATAGACTTGCTGAAACTCTTGATGCTTTATTGCAAAGGCAGCAAAACGCAGATAGGTTCAGTATTGAGCGAGCAAAGAGGTTGGGAGCGAGAGTTTTTAATGGTAAGGGTGACCCTTCAGATGCAGATAATTGGATGACCCAGTTGGAGAGAGTTTTCGATGTCATGGAGTACCCAGAGGAAAAGAAATTGTGCTTGGCTACTTTCTTACTGGTGGAAGTGGCGTATGATTGGTGGTTGACAGTTCAAAGTCGATATGCAGACCCCAGTGTTATTACTTGGGTAGATTTCAAGGATGTTTTTAATAAATCATACTACCCTCAAGCTTATAAAGATGCCAAACATGATGAGTTCTTGCATTTAGTTCAAGTGTCTATGACAGTGGTTGAATATCAGAAGAGGTTTATGGAGCTATCAAAATACGCTGCATTGTTGATAGATAATGAAGCTGACAGGTGAAGGAGGTTTGAAAGTGGGTTGAGGAGTGAGATTAGGGTAGCGGTGACAGGTGCAAATTATAAAGACTTTGGTAAACTCGTTGAAGCTGTTTTGAGAGTTGAGAAGTGCATTTTAGATACACGGGGTCACAAAGAGCAGATGACAGTTAGAGGCAATATTAGTCAGTCAGGGACTTGGACTTCTAGGGGCACGTCGTCTCTAAAGAATAGACGTGGGTTTTGGTCGGGTGTCACCAATACCGGCAGTTTCAAGACCAAGTCTATAGGGGGCCAGAGTTCAAGGTCCAGCCATGGTTTAGTCTAACAGTCAGTATATCGCCGCTCTCATACTCAGGGTTCTTTTCAGAGTCCAAGTCAAAGACCAGTTACTTCTACACATGATAAAAGTTCCAGTCATGCTAGGTTTCCACAGTGTCAGTTGTGTGGGAGATTCTATCCGGGTGAGTACCTTAGAAGAACTGATGTTTTCTATCAGTGTGGTCAGGTCGGGCTCATAAAGAGAGACTATTCAGATCGACCTCAAGGAAGTGGTGCACCTCAGGTGCAGTCAAGTGTTAGTGCTGCTAGGCAGGCTCAAAATCAAAATTAGAATACTGGAGTAAGTAGAGCATGTATGTCCAATGGAGCACAGGTAAATATTTCTAGCAGTAGTGGTGTTCGACAGAAAGACCAGGTAGGACGTCCCAGGACCCAAGGGAGATTTTTTGCAATGACTCAGCTGGATGGTGAGGAGTCACCAGATGTAGTCATGGGTACGTTGTCTATTTTGAGCAGGAATGCTCGTTGTTTAATTGATTCAGGTGCTACACATTCATTTGTATCTTATGCATTTGCTATCTATGCGGATTGTATGTTGGAACCATTAGACAGTGACCTAGTATTGGCGACACCAGTAAGAGATTTACTTTCAGCTAACAGTGTGTATAAGGATTGTGTGATTAAAGTGAATGATTAGTAGTTGAAGGCTAATTTGATTCCTCTCGATATTCATGACTTTGATGTTATTTTGGGCATGGACTTCTTAGCTGCAAATCGTGCTTCAGTTGATTGCTTTCGCAAAGAAGTTGTGTTCCGAAGGCCAAGAGAGCCTGAAAGTATTCTTAGTGATGAATGGAGAATTTTACCGTCTTGTTTAATATCTGCACTTGATGCTAGGAAATTTCTTAAAAATGGGTATTAGGCATATTTGACTTATGTAATTGACAGTCATATTACTAAGCTGAAATTGGATGATATTCCTATTGTACGGGATTTTCCTAATGTATTTCTAGAAGATCTTCCTGGATTACCACCGGACAGAGAAATCGGGTTCACTATTGATTTGATTCCAGGGACAACTCCAATCTCTCAGGCACATTACAGAATGGCTCCAGTAGAGCTGAAAGAATTGAAAGTGCAGTTGCAAGAACTAGTAGATAAGGGTTTTATTAGACACAGTGTATATCCATAGAGAGCACCAGTCTTGTTTGTGAAGAAGAAAGATGGGACAATGAGATTATGTATCGACTATAGGTAGTTGAACAAAGTGACAATTCGCAATAAGTACCATCTACTTCGTATTGATGACTTGTTCGATCAACTTCGGGGTGCTACTATATTTTCTATGATCGACTTGCGTTTAGGGTATCATCAACTTAAAATCATAGATGTCGATGTACCAAAGACTGCTTTCAAGTCTCGGTATGGACATTATGAGTTCTTCGTGATACTATTCTGTCTAACTAATGCTCTAGCAGCATATATGGATTTGATGAACATGGTGCTTCATTCATACTTGGATAGATTTGTGATTGTCTTTATTGATAATGTATTAGTTTATTCTCGTAGTCATGAGGAACATGTCGAGCATTTGAAGACTATTTTACAGACTTTACAAGATAAACAGTTGTATGCTAAGTTCAGTAAATGTGAATTCTGACTTGACAAAGTCGTATTTCTGGGTCATGTCATTTCAGTAGAAGGCATTTATGTAGATCCCATCAAGACTGAGCCAGTAATGAAATGGGAATGCCCTACAAATGTGACAGAAGTTCGAAGTTTTCTTAGTCTGGCAGGTTATTATCGTCGGTTCGTAAAAGGATTCTCCAGAATTGCTCTTCATTTGACTAGTCTGACTCAAAAGAACTCTAAATTCGTGTAGAGTAAAGAATGTGATAAGAGCTTTCGAGAGTTGAAGAACATACTAGTTTCTGTTCCCATACTTATTCTTCCATCTCCAGGTGAAGAGTTCGTGATTTATTGTGATGCTACTCGACAGGGCTTAGGTTGTGTTCTGATGTAGAATGGAAAAGTTATAGCTTATGCTTTAAGACAATTGAAGAATCATGAGTTGAACTACCCAACACGTGACTTAGAGTTGGCTGAAGTGGTGTTGGCATTGAAGATTTGGAGGCATTACCTATATGGTGAGAAATGTCAGATATTCACATATCACAAAAGTTTGAAGTACAATTTTGATCAGAAGAAACTGAATTTGAGGCAAATGAGATAGTTAAAATTGATAAAGGATTATGATTGCAGAATTGATTATCATCCAGGGAAAGCTAATGTAGTTGCTGATGCTCTTAGTAGAAAGACTAGCAGTTCTTCATCTCAATCCAGTGCAGTATGTACTTCTATGTTTTGTGAGTTCAAAAAACTACATGCCCAATTGTCAACTACTACCTCAGGAGCAGTTTTAGCTCATTTTTAGGTGAGACCTACTTTGATTGACAGGATTAGAGAAGCTCAATCTCATGATCTAACACTTAGATTATTGAAAGTAGAGGTTAGTACTGGTTTGTGGACAGATTATGCAATTCGAGATGATGGTGCTTTGGTTATGGGAAGTCGATTATGTGTTCATGACATTTCAGAATTGAAGAAAGAAATTTTAGAAAAGGCACACAGTTCAGCTTATGCGATGCACCCAGGTAGTACTAAAATATACCACATATTGAAAGAGCATTTCTGATATGAAGATGGAAATAGTGAAGTTTGTATCCAAATGTCTCATTTGTCAGCAGGTAAAGCCAATTCGTTAGAATGCAGTTGGACTTTTGCAACCATTGCCTATTCCAGAATGGAAATGGGAGCATATTACTATGGACTTTTTGTTCGGCATTCCTTGTACTCAGAATGGTCATGATGGTGTTTGGGTTATTGTGGATCATTTGACCAAGGTTGTAACGTTCTTACCGATCAAAGCTACTTACACTTTAAACAAGTTGGCAAAGTTGTATGTAGATGAGATAGTCAGCTTATACGGTGCTCCAGTGTCTATTGTGTTAGATAGAGATCTGCAGTTTACATCTAAATTCTGGCCTAGTTTGCAGGAAGCTATGGGCACTAAGCTACATTTCAGCACAGCTTTTCACCTTCAGACAGATGGTCAATCAGAGATAACCATACAGACTCTAGAGGATATGTTGCGCGTTTGTGTTCTACAGTTCAAAGGTAACTAGGATACCCATTTGTCTTTGATGGAGTTTTCTCATAATAACAGTTACCATTCCAGTATTGAGATGGCTCCTTTTGAAGCACTATACGGCAGAAAATGCAAAACACTAGTTTGCTGGAATGAAGTTGGGGTAAGAAATTTAGTAGGTCCTGAAATGGTTCAAATTACTTCGGAGAATGTAAAAGTGATTAAAGAAAAATTGGAGGTAGCACGAGATAGGCAGAAGAGCTATGCAGATAGAAGGAGAAGAGATCTTGAATTCGAAGTTGGGAATAAAGTTTTCCTAAAATTATCTCCATGGAAGGGTGTTTTGAGATTTGGCAAGCGGAAAAAGTTAAGTCCTCGATATATTGGGCCTTATGAAATTATTGAGCAAATTGGGCAAGTTGCTTATCGGTTAGCCTTGCCAGTTGAGTTATCTAGGATTCACGATGTATTCCATGTTTCTATGCTTCGGAAGTATATTCTAGATCCTTCACATATTTTGGAATCTCAGCCAGTGGAATTGAAGGAAAACTTGACCTATGAAGAAGATCTTAGACTGAAAGGAGCAAGTTCAGCAGAACAAGATCGTTTTGTTAGTTAAGGTCCTTTGGAAGAATCATTCGATAGAAGAGGCTACATGGGAGAATGAGGATCAGATGCGTGCTCAATTTTCTCAATTATTTCAAGCCTAGCCGATCGAATTTCGAGGACGAAATTCTTTGAACGTGGTAAGATTGTTACGACTCGTTATAAATTAGTCAAGGTCAAAATTTATTTAGTCAAAGTCAATATAATTTTTGGGTCAAGTATAAGTCAAATAGTCAAAGTTGGACTCAAATTAAGTAAATAAATTGTTTGGAGGCTATTTTATAAAATATGGTTGTCTAAGGATTTAAATATCACTATATGTAAGTTTGGGACTTGGGTTGCAATTAGGTGTATTTTTTAAAATGAATTTGGGACTTTCTAGAGAACTCCGCAGAGGGAGAGAGAACGCGGCAAAGGAGAGGAAAAACAAGGGAAAAAGAAAAGAAAGAAAAGGAAGAAAAAGGAAAAAGAAAAAGAGGAAGAAAAGTGCCAGCCGATTCATCAGGTAAAAAATTTAAAGTTTGGATTCTTCAACTTCTCCATTTTCAAGAGGTAAGCGAAAACCCACTTATTTTAGAAATGAGGTTAAATATTAGAGTTTTTACTTATGGACTTAAATATAAAATTTATGAAAGGAGACAAGTTATTTTTAGTGACATGAGCTATATTTGCATGTTAAATGAAGGATTTAATTGATGAAATTTTAGGGTTCTTGATTTAGTGGGTTTAATTAGAGATTTAAGCTATTTTAAGTATTTTAAGACTTGTATTGGTTTATTTATGTTATAAGTTTGGAATGGTGATTTTAGCAAACTCTAGAATTTCTATTTGGGTCCTTTAAGCGAATGTAATATAAAGGAGACTATTTATAAGCCTTATGAAAGACTATAATTGATTGAGAATGTTAAGTGAGAATGTTAAGGAGCATTATATGTTATTGAATTAATGAAAATGAGTTTCTAGCTTGATGACTTTACTATGAAAGTTAGAAAATTATTATTGGTGGTGTGTAATTGATAGAGGTTAAAGCGAAGAAGAAAAGCGGTAAATTAGAAAAAGGTTTAGATCAAGTGAGTAAAAGAATTTTGGAGAAGTTTTGCTTAAGTATGGGTAGATTTAGCTTAGTCTTGCTTTTTAAACATTAATGTTTCTTGGGATGGTTATTTATTTATTCGAGCAAATATATTTTATTTCTGGAGGTGACGAGGAGGTTGGTGTCGCGTAACGACCAACCTAGTCTAGTCAAGCAAACTCTGTGAGTGGAAAATTTTATTTTCAAAAACAAGCATTTAATTATATTATATTAATTCGTAAAGTTATTTGAATTGTTTCATTATCTCAGTGCTTCTAGTACATTATATAAATTGTAAAAAAAAGAATTATTTTTCAAATGTTGGACAAGCATGATTTTTAGTACAAGTTAGCTTTTCTAAATGAGAATTTGAGTAAAGTTGATTTTAAAACCACCAAAAAGTACCCAAGTGATTTTACTCGCTCTGCACGGGTGTGAATTCGTTTCTATAGTGTATGACTAGATATGGTGATTTTACCGGCTCTGCACTGGTGTGAATTCGTTTCCACAGTGTATGTCCAGATTGGTGATTTACCCGCTCTGCACTAGTGCGAATCTGTTTCCAGTGTATAACCAGATTATTAGAGGTCTTTGAGACCCACTCTCGTACACATATAGGCTTTGGGCCGTGTAACGGGGTATTTAGCCCTTTGGGGGTAGCTCTGCTCGCGTATGACCAGATTTCAGATTTCAGATTACAGATTACATATTATTAGTTATTCAGGGTACCTTTTTGGTATAGTAATTATAGATTTCAAATTTCATACATTAGATTTCAGATAATAGATCATGCAATTTCAGACTTTAAATTACGGCTTACACTTTAATCAGATTACATTTTGTTTGAAAACTACATTTATACTAGTATTTCTCAGTTTCTCTATGCTTGCAGTTATTTTACTTATAAAAGAATAAGGAATTCTTAATCTTTACTGTTTAAGAGTATTATAGAAAAATTCAGAATTTTGGTAAATATTTTAAACAAGAAAAAGTATAATTATTTGCAAACTCTCCACTCACTGAGTTATAAGCTCACGTATTTCCTCACTCTTTTTCTTATTAGGTCGCAATTGAGCTATTTGAGCAGCTTTTGGGAGATTATGCAAGAGCCACATCCACTTGATCTAGTTATTTGTATGATTACATTTTGTTAAGAATGTCATTATCATACAATTGTATCATGTCCACTAGTTTTAGTATATTTCATTTTGATATTGTTGTGGCATGTAGAAGTTAGAGGGGCTTGCCGCCTTTTGATGTAATTATTATATATTTGGGAAGTTTTGTAAATGATAGTAGAATTGATCAAGTTGGCTATACTTTATTTTTGATTGGTTCATATTTGGGTCAGGTAGACTCCAATTGATTTTGTATATATATCGTGTTTGAGAAATTTGTTGATTTTTAGGTTTGATTTAGTTCAATTTACAAGAGAAACTCTACCAAAATTTTTATAAAATATTTTTAGTCAAAGAAGAGTCAATAAGTTATAGAAAAGTCTAAGTTGCCTTAATGGTGGGTCCGTCATCCAGTTGGCATCCATCATCGGTGCACGGCACGTCTTGGGTCCACTAGGGTAATCCAGGACGGGTTGTGTCAATTTTTGTCTGAATCTTATCATTTCCGGTATGGATGCTTTGTTCATTTCTAAAGAAATTGTGCGGATCCACCTTTGTCTTAATCTTTACCAATCTATTGAAATTTTCCTTGAAATACTTGATCCCATAAACTGCACCTTCCAAGTAACTGTTTCTCCCATTGTGGTTAATCCCCAAATCAAGATCCTTGTAATTTACAAATGCTTCCCTTGGCAACTTGGAGACGAAAGGAGTCATATAAGCATACAGCTTTCTTGTCAAATTTATGTATTTTTCAGCGGCCTCGACCCCATTTTCATTCCAGTTTGTTGCATACTGAAGCTTGGCTAGATTTCCAGCTCTATGTGGAAAAGGCTTTTCTGATGGTGGAATCTCAGCTATTCTTCCTCCATAATTATTGAATGTAAGCATTACTGATTCCAGTTCTATCATTCTCTTGAATATGAACTCTAAACCCTGTTTTGGAATAGGGTTTCTTAAGTAATCATATTTTCTTTTCAGGTGGGTTAGTACTTGAGGAATCCTACTGAGAAGAAAGATAACCAGAGTTCCGGCTCGGAAGTTTGTCCAGAAAAGGACAGGTTCAATCCAACTCATTTCAGTACAGTCAGATTGTTTCAATCCCAGATCAAGAAAAGTTTCATTCATGAGGGAGAGAAGTTTTTCGGAATCTTCGAGGAACAAGGTCAAGAAAGTTGCTCTGTTAGTTTTCTCTCCAGTTCGGACACATCAAGTGTCATTCTAACGAAGATTTCTTTAGGTAACTTGTGTGCAACTTGCTGGTAACCGTAAACGATATTCGTCAAGTTTTCCTAGTAAGTTCTTGTGACTCGAAAAACAGTAACTGTAGAGGAGACTCGAACAAGCTTGATTTTGTATGCTAGAACAACTCCAAAGCTGGATCCACCACCTCCAGTAATTGCCCAGAACAAATCCTCTCCCATTGATGCACGATCAAGAAACCGGCCATTAACGTCAATTATTTGTGCATCAATAATTTTGTCAACGGAGAGACCGTATTTTCGCATCACGTTACCGTATCCACCGCCGCTGAAATGGCCGCCAACGCCGACTGTCGGACAAACTCCAGCGAGGAAGCCATGAACATTACTTTTCTCTGCAATTCTGTAGTAAATTCACCAAGAATTGCTCGAACTTGAACCCATGCAATCTCATTTTCAATACTGACATTGATTGATTGAAAGTTGAACATTTCAAGTATGAAAAAAGGAACATCTGAAACATACGAAACACCTTCATAATCATGGCCTCCACTGCAGATTTTCATTTGTAGGCCATGAATTTTAGAGCAAACAATGGCTGCTTGGATGTGTGAAACTTGCAATGCAGTCAGAATCAATTGGGGCTTACGCGTTGTAGATTCATTGAACCGCAAGTTTCTTATATAAGATTGCAAAACAACAGAATAAGAAGAATTTTCAGGAGTGTATAATACTGCAGAAATTGGATTAGAAGGTTCAGAATGGCTCTCAAGGCATTCAAGAAAACCCTCTTGAGATGAATTATTTGCAGTGACCCATGAAATAGAAAGAAGAAGGGTTAAAAAGAAAGAAATTATAGCAAAAACTCTTGAAATTTTCATTTTGATCTGAAGTACATTATTTTGGTGAATGGAAACGTTAAAGGGTAGAATATATATATATATAAAGAATGTGGGCAGCCATTTTAGCACATGTTTGGACATGCTTAAATTATAATTTCAGTTGGTCAAATTGGTCAAACATATTTTTTGTTCACACAATTCATATATGACCCACAACTTACAACATACTTTTTACAAATCAAAGAAGTAGATAATGCAAATCTTCTAAAATTTGACCATGAAAATTCAAACAGGTGAAGAAAGAATCGTAACATAATAGCGTAGGCCTTTGAAATTTTAATTAATTTATAGTTGATTGTCAACTTTTTTTACTTTATAGTTCATTGTCAATTTTAATTAATTTATAGTGAAAGCTCCTTTTATCTAGATAATAGATAATATATGAATGGCACAATGGAATAATTCATTTTGTCGAAAAAAAAAAAATCAATCCTTCAACTTATTTTTATGATCCACCACCACTACAAGAAATGAGGTCAATAGCGGCGACATATGTCGTCGTTGAATACTCAGAAGTCATCTCTTTAACTTGTTAGAGGCGACTAAGTCGTCGCTAAATGTTGTCGCAACAAGTTAGTGTCGCTAGAGATATAGCGACGACATCATGTCGTCTCTATATAAATTTGTATCTATAGCGACGACAATGTCGTCTCAATAATGTCGTGACCATATCTCGAAAACAGATATAAAGGGACGACAAAGTCGTCGCTATTTACAAAATAATAGAGACCATTATCTCGTCGGCATACGTCCTTCTCATATAGCGACAACTCTGTCGTCGCTATTACTAATTGTTTTAATTTACTACAGCGACGACAGTGTCGCCGCTATAAACGTTTTGAATTTTTTTTAAATTTTTTTTATTTCCAAATAATATAAATAATATATAAAAAATTCTAAACATCTATAGACCATCCAAACCGTTGTCCTCGTCCCCGTTCTCCTCCTCCTCCTCCGCAGGCACAACTGGTATTTTACTTTTCAGAAACTCAATTTCACGCTGCATTTGGCGTAGCTGATCCTCGTACATGGCAAACCGAAGATCATTATTCTAAGGGTCTGCAGAGGACTGATGGGAAGTTCCTTGTGGGGCAAACGATGCAGCAGTCGAATCTAGTGAGGGAGAGGTGCCCTTCAGAACCCGACCAACCCCACGGACGTGACCTCATCGTTCTCCGAGAACTTCCTTTGCGATAGCACGCTCGTCTAACGATACGCTATTGGAGGCGACTTGTGTATGTTGAGTCTCTCTCAACTCAACAAGTTTATCATGTTCAGTGAAAAAATAATAATAAATAATAATATCATGTATGTCAGATAAAATTATATTAACATAATTTAAAAATTCTCACATAGTCACCAGCCGCCTGCGGGTTCACCCAATTGCCATCCCGGAAGGTGTGAAATGTCCAAAACGAATCAATAATCCCCTGCCACCTCTAGGTCTCGGGGTCCCGCTACGACAATTTAAACGTGAAATGTAGTTAGTATACATTTTTACGTAATGTAGTGAAGATATGTATAATGATATTGAAAATTTATATGTTGTACCTGATCGTAACGCGTGGTAGAGAAGCTCTTCGACCCCTGCACGCTCGGGTATTTAGCCTTACCCCTATTGGCTCTAATTTTGGAGGACCGTTCCTGGAGGTATAACATATAATTGATTAGCCAAAAATGCATTAGTTAAAAAAAGTATATAAAATATCGTAAACAATATATAAACAATACGTACCACGAAAGTAGGACTGGTGAAGAAGTCAATGCACTTCTGCCAGTCCTCGGCGGACATCTCGCCGTATGGTCGGCTCGGTTCATGCGCTTTTAAGTGATTATGCACCTTGAGTTTGTAATTGCGATAACGATCGGCCGCCAGACGATCTACTGTGGCACATACTGCCCGGTACTCGTCGGGCGACCGATCGCCCTGTAGATCGAAGTAGCTCTGCAAGAGTGAAAAAAAAATACGTTAATTTAAAAGTCGTGAAACAAGTATTTATTAAGTGTACTAATAACAAAACTAATTTAAGTTCATACCTCGATAATGCTACGTAACCGTGCCCGCTGCTCCTCTGGAACCTCTGTCCACGAAGGGTAGCACGAGGGCACGGTGAATCTCACTTGGTTCCCAACCAAGCGCGTGAAGTACTTCGCGTTATTCTCGATCGTCTGCATTGTGCGTTCGACATTGTCGAACGCGATAGGAAGTGGCATCTTCCCGTTAGCCTGCCAAACCATCTCAAGGTTGATGTCTCGAGAGATACCCCGTCGCTTTGACGGGGGTGCTGAAAATGAAAAAATTGTAAATTGTATTGATCATACGATTTTCAACGATATGTATAAAATAATAAATAATTACAATTTGAACGAAGAGTCTTACCAGACTCGCAGGCCAAAGGGAGCCAGTGAGATGGCTGCTGTGGAGGATCTCCTGCACCATCACCTCCGTGCGACATCACGTCAGCCATACTAACACATGACATAATTGCGAACATCACGTCAGCCATACTAACTTTGAATGTATTATATTTTATTTCTAATTGGTCCCTAAACTTATTTTATTGCAAAGAAATCCCTAAACTTTGAATTTATGGAAAAAATTTGAAGTTATTATATTTTATTTTAAATTGGTCCCTAAACTTATTTTATTGCAAATAAGTCCCTAAACTTTAATTTATGGCAAAAATTTGAAGTTATTATATTTTATTTTAAATTGGTCCCTAAACTTATTTTATTGCAAATAAGTCCCTAAACTTTAATTTATGGCAAAATTTTGAATTTATTATATTTTATTTCAAATTTGTCCCTAAACTTATTTTATTGCAAATAAGTCCCTAAACTTTAAATTTATGGGAAAATTTGAATGCATTATATTTTATTTCACTTTGGTCCCTAAGCTTATTTTATTGCAAAGAAGTCCCTAAACTTTGAATTTATGGAAAATTTTGAATTAATTATATTTTATTTCAAATTGGTCCCTAAACTTATTTTATTGCAAAGAAGTCCCTAAATTTTGAATTGATGGGAAATTTTCAATTTATTATATTTGATTTCAAATTGGTCCCTAAATTTATGTTATTGCAAATAAGTCCCTAAACTTTGAATTTATAGAAAATTTTGAATTTATTATATTTTATTTCAAATTAGTCCCTAAACTTATTTTATTGCAAATAAGTCCCTAAACTTTAATTTATGGCAAAATTTTGAATTTATTATATTTTATTTCAAATTGGTCCCTAAACTTATTTTATTGCAAATAAGTCCCTAAACTTTAAATTTATGGAAAATTTTGAATACGTTATATTTTATTTCACTTTGGTCCCTAAGCTTATTTTATTGCAAAGAAGTCCCTAAACTTTGAATTTATGGAGAAATTTGAATTAATTATATTTTATTTCAAATTGGTCCCTAAACTTATTTTATTGCAAAGAAGTCCCTAAATTTTGAATTGATGGGAAATTTTGAATTTTTTATATTTTATTTCAAATTGGTCCCTAAATTTATTTTATTGCAAATAAGTCCCTAAACTTTGAATTTATGGAAAATTTTAAATTTATTATATTTTATTTCAAATTAGTCCCTAAACTTATTTTATTGCAAAGAAGTCCCTAAACCTTGAATGTATGGAAAAAATTGGTCCCTAAATTTATGAGAAAATTTGAATGCATTATATTTTATTTCACTTTGGTCCCTAAACTTATTTTATTACAAAGAATTCCCTAAACTTTGAATTAATGGGAGACTTTGAAATTATTATATTTAATAAAAAATTGGTCCCTACAATTATTTTTTTGCAAATAAGTCCCTAAACTATGAATTTATGAGAAAATTTGAATTTATGATATTTAATTTCAAATTGGTCCCTATAATTATTTTATTGCAAATAAGTCCTTGAACTTTGAATTTATGGGAAAATTTGAATTTATTACATTTTATTTCAAATTGGTCCCTAAACTTATTTTATTGCAAATAAGTCCCTGAACATTGAATTTATGAAAAATTTTGAATTTATTATATTTAATTTCAAATTCGTCCCTAAACTTATTTTATTACAAATAAGTCCCTGAACTTTGAATTTATGGAAAATTTGAATTCATTATATTTTATTTCAAATTGGTTCCTAAACTTATTTTATTGTAAATAAGTCCCTGAACTTTGAATTTATAAGACAATTTGAATTTATTATATTTTATTTCCAATTGGTCCCTAAACTTATTTTATTGCAAATAAGTTCCTGAACTTTGAATTTATGAGAAATTATGAAATTATTATATTTAATTTCAAATTAGTCCCTAAACTTTGAATTTAACAATTTAACGATTTAACGATCCCTAACATTTATTTTAGTGATGAATTAGCCCCTACAATTAGTTTATTACACACGAGTCCCTAAATTTTGAGTTTTTTGTAAAATTGATCCCTAACTTTCATTTTAATGATGAATTGGCCCCTAAACTTAGTTTATTTCAAATTAATCCCTAAATTTTGAGTTTTTGTGAAATTGATCCCTAACAATTATGTTACTGATGAATTGGTCCCTAAACTTAATTTATTACAAATGAGTCCATCATTGATCCCTAACTTCCCTAAATTACCAATTTCATCAAACATGCAAAATCATTCATAAAATAATTTTCTCCTCCAAACAACAACATTACCTAGCATTTCATCAAACAACAAAAACTGTGCAAACTCACCCCAACATTATTGCAAAAAATCATTCACAACATAATTAAAAAAATCATTCACAAAAATCAAGTTGCAAAATTATTCCCAAATATACAACATTCCACTGCATTTCAGTTTCATTCAGGAGTGCAAAATCAAATTCAAAGGCAGTGCAACAGATAAAAAATTCATAAATGAAGCAACATAGAAAAAATTCAAAAATGAAGCAACTGAGTATTGCAGTTGAAGAATAAATAAAATCCAAAAAAATATATACAAAGTTGGGGTTATGTTACAGATAAAGGAAACCATTATTTTGTTAACCGGAGGTGCCTTTGATGGGGACTTTGATATTCCAATTTTCACCGATCCTTGTGATGTCGATATTATTGATCCAGTCAATGATGTTACTTTCGAAGATCCAGTTGTCTTTGATGATTGCTGAAGAACAATTATTTTCAATCAATGAAAAACTTTACAATGTAGGAGCAATTGTTGTAGTTGATTTCGAGTTCATGAATGCAATTCTATTTCTAGCTTTCAGTTTGTAATTTCTGCTTCAAGTTTTTAGACATTTCAAGTACCACTAAAGTCTCTCATCTCTTCTGTACTCTAATTTTTAAGAACCACATATTTTTTTTCCCATTAATTTTTCTATAGTTATATATATAATGGAAAAAAATTAAAAATATTTGAGAGTTCACCAACTATTTTACAACTTTAAATCAAGCTAGCATCTCCAATGTTACGGATGATGAAGAAGAAAAAAGAAGAGAAACTTACAGATGACTGAACTGGAATGCACACCTCAGGTCACAATGGGCTGATTCTGGCGGACGGTGGAAGAAGACGGCAGACGACGGTGGCGACTGTCACGCGAAGGCACTGGAATAAGAACAAGCAAAGCCAAAATGGAAAAGAAGAAGGTTACGCGTAAATTAAAAGGTCTGACTCTATAGCGACGACATATGTCGTCTCTATTAATCACTGAAGCGACGACATTTTTTTCAGTTTTTAAGGACACGCGCCTAAAGCTTGGCGCCCAATTTTCAGGATAATATGTCGTCACTATTGTTCAACAATCTGAACACATTTGTTAATATTTTTTAAGAACACGTGCCTAATATGTGGTGCCCAATTTTAAGGGAAATACGTTATTGACCCTACTATACTAATGACTGAATGGTAATATCTCATTTGAAGTGAATTTTTAAATTGAAATAATTTTTAATATTTAATATTATCAATAATTTTTAATATTTCATATTATCAATAATTTTTATTATTTAATATTATTGATATTTAAAATTATCAATAATAATTTTTAATATTTAATATTTAATTTTTAAATTGTTATATTTAATATTTATTTGGGTCCTCATAATTTTTCTTTTAGTTCAATTTCATCCAAATTTATTTGCAACATAAGTTCTTTAAGTTTTACAATGTTAGATATAATGGTCCCCAGTAGCATGTTTTTGTACAATTGCATAACTTTTTTATCCTACATTTTGACCAATAGCAATGATAGTATGAATGACAAACATTCAAGCCGAAAACAGTAACAACAATTTGAACATGCGTTTTTATAAAATAATTTCATAAAATTTAGTGACGCACAATAACATTTCAATATGATTCACTATCATGATACGATTGATCCTCATCATCGTCACTGACGTCTTCATTGATTTCACTCGATGTTTCGTCATCTTCGTATTTTGCATTTGTATCGTCTTCAACATCATCGTCGTTTATAAACGAAGTTTCTCCTGCATTATCTGACGAGGCTCTCCTGATAACCGATGCTTGGATCTCATCAGCTTCATCATCATCCCGGTGCAAGGATACATGCTCTATGTTACCAAGATCAATGACTAGAGATAAACTGGAAGAGTAGTTATTGTAGAGCATGTCAATCTCTGTGATGTTAGCTCCCACTGTGTCCCACGTACTCCTGTGATGGACAATTTGTACTACTCGCCAGTTCGGACCACGAGATGGTTCTTTAATGTAGAACACTTGTTGTGCTTGGCTAGCAAGTATGAACTGATCATCCTTGAACGCCTTTGCACTGATGTCAATACTGGTAATGTTATTCTCAGTTACCATCCGTCTCCCATCACACCTAAACCACTTGCATCGGAACAGATAAATTGAAAGTTTCGGTCCATATTCTAGCTCCAGTATATCTTGCAGTTGCCCGTAGTAAATCTCACGCCCAGTCCCTGGGACGGACACACCACTATTCTGAGTTTTTCTTTGAAGATCACGATCATATGTCACGAACCGAACTCCTTTGACAACACAAGCCATGTATGACATAACCTGCTGGTAACATCCACTGGCCAATGTAAATAACTCATGAGAAACTTGATGGTTGTGGCTTTGGCGCATTGCATATAGCTGCATGACGAGAATTATTCTCAGTTATTGAAAGCAATTATGCTGAAAACTTGCAATTTTATTCAGTCGATGTTCGTTTATCTTTCTGTAGAACCAACCATAAAAGTCTCTTCTGTGCACTAGTTCGATGTTTGGACAGCCATTGGTCAGTAGTTCCTGCCTATGTTCCCTAAACAAAGTATTGAAGATCAAAGTTTATTAGTTCGTTTCAAATGATAAAGTTAATTCGAGATAAACAAATAATAATCAGGAATTAATGCCATCTTACTGCAAGAATGGCTCAACTTCATAACAGTTGTTCAGGACGTAAAAAATTGCTTGATTTCGAAATTGAGTAGGAAACATCGTTGGTGACTGCTTTCCAAGTGGGTGACACTGCGACTGAAAAATAGAAAGTTGTATCTGTGGAACAGTAGCATCCTCGTTTCAGTCTGGTCGGTCGAACCTTGTCCCTATGTCCTGGAAGTACCTCGAACAAAAGGTCAATGCCTCGTCCACAACATACCCTTCAGCTATTGATCCCTCAGGCCAAGCTCGATTTTTGACGTATCCCTTCAATTTCTTTAGGTATCGCTCGAATGGATACATCTATCTCATGTGCACCGGACCTCCAAGGATTGCCTCTTCTGGTAAATGCATTACGAGGTGAATCATGATGTCGAAGAAGGCTGGCAGAAATATCCGTTCCAACTTACAGAGAATGAGTACAAGGTGATCGTGGGATGCTATCATGTCGCTAACCTTTAGTGTTCTTGTACAAAGCTTTCTGAAGAATGTGCACAGTTCAATAATTACCGTGAAAATTATTTTATTCAAGAACGCCCGATATCCGACTAGTAATAACCGTTGCATGATAATATGGCAATCATGTGACTTCAAGCCGATAATACGGCTGTCATTTGGAGCAATATTCTTCCGAAGATTAGAAGCGAAGCCATTTGGAAACTCAACCGATCGGATAAACTTACAAAACTTCTTACGATTTGAAGACAACATGGTGTAACATGCGGCAGGCTTCATCCACCTATTCCCGTTCTGATACAAGTGCAACTCCCTTTTGATCCCTAATTGCATTAGATCACACCTCGCATTGACTGTGTCTTTTGATTTTAATGGATCGTCCATAATTGTGTCGAGCAAGCTATAACAAACATTCTTCTCTACGTGCATGACATCGATGTTATGTTTGAGCTCTGTAGAAGTCCAATACAGGAACTCATAGAAAATGCTCTTTTTTCTCCAATTGAGCTCGTCATCACTTCTCCGAATTGTAGCACCATCGTAACTTGGGTGCACCATCGTAATTTGGGTGCTTTCTTGGACTTCTATATCTGACACGACTTAACTGTGCTAAAATGTCTGTAGGCGTTAACCGACGCAGAGTTGGTCGCCTATATGTCCTCCCATCGAAGTCTAAATTGCTCCGAAAATGATGCCTGGATGGCAGGAACTGACGATGACCCACATAAGCTGTCTTACCTATCACACGGACTGAAGGAGTATCCTCGTTGCACGTCGGACATGCCTTGTACCCCTGACCACTCCAACCCAAAAAACTACTTCTCGATGGAAAATCGTTAACAGTCCACAACAAAGTTGTTAGCAGTCTAAATACTGACTTGCTGTTGGTTCCACCGTCTCTCGTATCAATCCCATCGGCCCACAACTCCTTCAACTCGTCCACTAATGGTCGTAAAAATACACCAATGTCCTTACTCGGTGCTTTAGGACCAGGTATCAACAGAGTAAGCATGAGGTATTCGGGCTTCATGCATAACCATGGTGGCAAGTTGTAAACTCTTACAACTACTGGCCACATGCTGTACGACAGACTCATGTCACCGAATGGATTAAATCCTTATGCGGCCAAACCTAACTTGACATTCCTGATCTAACTTGCGAACAGTGGATGTTTCATGTCAAAATCCCGCCATGCCTTTCCATCAACGGGATGCTGCATTTCATCATCGTCCCTAGACTTTTCTATACTGTGCCACCTCATAAGTTTTGCAGTATCCTTCGTCGTGAACATACGTTTTAGTCTGGGGGCCAAAGAAAAATATCGCAACACCTTATGCGGAACATTCTTCCTGTTCACTTTCCCAGAAGTGTGCACCCAACGACTTTCCAGGCAAATCGGGCAAGTTTGTCTATCAGCATGTTCACTCCAAAACAGTGCACAGTTGTTCTTGCATGCATGAATTGATTTGTAACCCAAACCAAGCTTTGTCATCAGCTTCTTAGTTTCGTAGTGAGAGTCAACCAGGTTCATGTTTGGGAATGCTAACTTCAACAATTTCAAAGATCATCGACAGACTTGTTTGTCCATTTGTTCATAACTTTAATATGCATCAACTTGACTTAAAAATTTAGGGATGAAAATGATGAAACTCCCGGGTAAAGTTCTGAATGGAGAGCCTAAAACAGTTCGTCATAGTAACCATCGGTGCTTGTACCTGCATGCTCATCACCAACTACGGCGTCTATTACATCCATCATCTCATCTTCCACACCCTCTCGCTCATTCTGTCTATACACATTCGCAGTACAAACATCGATCTCGCCATGATATATCGAGGTGACATAACTCCCCGCAAAACCATTACGAAATATGTGAGCCTCGACAATTTTCAATAGATGTGTGAGACCGTTTAAACATTTTTTTCACGGACATTTAATCCTTCCTCTTTCGTTAACGTATGGCCTGCCATGTTTATAAATGCTTGCAAATCGTTTCGAAAATCTACAGATTTTGTGCGATTTCTAATTGTTGTCCAACTTTTATCGATATCCATACTTGAAAAATACTATATTCTTACAAATACAGTACTGATAATAAATGGAGATGAAGAAATGAACTTTAAAGAAGATGATTATGAAGGAAAACAATAGAAATGCAAATGACCGGAGAGATGCGGAGATGGAGAAGAAATTTTTTCGAATGTAGTCTGCAATACAGAAATGCAGAGATGGGAAGAAGATAAAGAAGAGTCTATAGCGATGAAATTGTCGTCCCTAAAGGATCATTCCCATTTTACGAGGAAATTAATAAGTCACGTGCCTGCAAAAATGATCCATATAAGTATAGCGACGACATGACCTATGTCGTCGCTATTGATAACAATTGGGCACCAATTTTCCCGCTTAAGTTGATGTAGGTCTATAGCGACGACTTATGTCGTCGCTATAGACCTCATCACAATTTACGAGAAAATTCATGATTCACGTGACTTCTAGCATTATCCGCAACTCAATTGCGATGACATTTCTTAGTTGTCTCTACTGTGTAGAATCAATAGAGACGACTTTGTGTCGTCGCAATAAGTGTCGCCGCTATAGACCCTATTTGTTGTAGTGCACGAATATTGTTTGACCAAAAACAACAAAAAAATAAATTAACATGGACAATATAAAGTATTTTTTTTTCTTTTTATCGGGAGTCCTCGCCTTGTTGCTTGAATAGTTATAGTTAATTGATGCTTTCTATGCATGCACATTTTTTGTGACCAATTTTCTCATGACAAGTCATGTGCATTCAATGTCTCTCCTTTTTTTTCTTGGATGATTTTGGTGCCTCATCTGGTTTTCAACTCTTTGCATTATTTGGCCGACCAAGCATCTTGATGTGACTAGGTGGATGATAAGATCCTTACCCTTATCTATCCAGAGTTCTAGCATTTCTACTAGACGACTGAATGGTGTACATGCCTTGATGTAGGTCTACTTGTTGTAACATTTGTCCATATAATCTTCAATATTCATTCTCTGTTGATGCTAGTGATTGCATGGCAACAAGGAAGCCCAGTCAACTATTGCCTTCTTCCCAAACAAGCCATTTTCTCCAAATTAACTGCAAATGTTCCTCCAAATGCATCAGATTTTCACCACCCAATTTGGTCCTAAACATCTGGGATTTCATACTAGTCTTCTCTAGTATTATACAAATCCTTGGTCCAAAAGGTCTTGCCCACTTTGTTAATGTTTATCTCTCTGTTTTCATCCTGGTAATTAGGTAACACCTAATGTTTGTCCAACATTGTCTGCAATATTGCATGTTAAATGTTTCACACAAATTATTTAGCAAAATCTCTCACTTGATATTGTCTATGAAATGAGATTTGCTCCACTAACTCGTAGGCTTGTCAATAAGCCAATTGTGTGCATCAATGTCTTCTCCCTTTAGTCTTTTCATGACTTCCTTCTTGTGAGCAGCTGCACATAACATATTTTTCAATGCCAATTGTTCTTTACTTCTCCTAAAATTGTTGTACATTTTTCTCACACAGAATTGACGTTCAACATTCTCACCCTAGCTCTCTAGTGCATCAATCAAGCCTTTCTTCCTATCACTCATGAATGACCAACTATGTGATTTGACTACAACATAAGCCATATGAACATTTAGTTGTCTCCATAAATTCAAAATTAGTGTCAATATGCACCCTCTAAAAGCTCGTTTCAAAAAACAGCCATCTAGACCAATGACCCTCCTACACCCTACCATAACTCCTTATTTACAAGCACTAACAAACATAAACCCTTTGAAAGACCCTATCATTCCCAACCATTTTTGTCTTCAATATATAGTGCTTCCAACACAAATTTTGGCAGTAGTCATCCATAAACTTATATTGTTCATTATTTATCCATCTGATCGCTTCAAGGTGGCCCTTATTCTATACTATTGTGCCCTAGATATTGAAACCACGCAATATTTCTTCACTTGAGTCTGAAAAGAATGAATTTTTCAACTCAGATAAGACATGAATCTGTCTATGTACTTGTATGCAAAATAAGTTGAATTTGCATTCCTATTGTTGAATATCATTGTACCGTCGTGCTCTAAATCCAAGGCAATCCTAAAAATCTTACGGTCAAACAAAAATCTGGCATAGACAACCCATTGAAAAGTATTATAACATCTACCTCTTACAAGAACGCTATCATCTTTGACAAGTTTGATACATTTCTTATAAGAGGTATCACCATTTAAGCAGTGGATGAAGTCAAATTTGTCAGATAGCAAGCAATTTATCTGATTCACCAAAACGATTTAGGCACACTAGAACTCAACATCATACATCTAACCTTATCAAGAAAAGTACTATTCATCCTTTCAGCAACCCCATTCTGTTGAGGAGTGTAAGACACAATTTTGTGTCTAGTAATGCCACTGTCATTGCACAAGTTATCAAAGTCGGCAATTTAGAATTCAAAACCATTATCATTATGAAAATATTTTATCCTTTTACCTGTTTGATTCTCCACTTGAACTTTCTAATTTTTAAATTTAATGAAAATTCACTTTTATCTTTTAATAGATAAAATCACAGACATCTAGAGAAATCATCAATAATAGACAAAAAATATTTGTTACCACCAAAAGTGGGATTGCTCCCAAGATCTCACAAATCAGTATGAATATATTCTAACGTTCTATTTGTCTAGTGCGTCTTAGATGAAAATGATATCCTACGATGTTTTTCAAGTACACAATGATCACAAAATGACATGTTAAAAACCTAATCCTTACCAAACACACTTTAATTATTAAAGAACTTAAATCCCTTAACACTAACATGAGCAAATTTATTATGCCACTTCTGTGTGTGATCAGTGTCAATGGAAGCAATAGTAGAATTTAAACCACTTACCACTTCAGCATGTACAATATAAATGCCATTTCTTCTAATAGTTTTAAATGCTCCAAGTGCACCCTTAGTCATTTTTAACATGTCATTGCCAAGCACACCAACAAAATCTATTTTCTCCAACTCCCCTACAGAAATTAAATTTCTACCAACGTGTGGAATGTAGCCAATTCCTTTCAATGTGTGCACAAAACCACTATCAAATCAAACAATCACATCACCAATGTTAGTAATGTTATATGCAACACTACCCCATGCAAAGACATTTTCATGATTACTTTCATGTAAATGATCAAACCAATATTTATTTGATGTGATGTGAAAAGATGCACCGGAGTCAAGAATTTACTCATCCATATGGGAGTTCATAGACAGGTTAATCTCACCAAGATCAAAATTTAAAAGCATGTAAACCTCATCAGACTCCTCTCTGAGTACTACCACATTCATCTCATTATTTTCTCTTTGATCACTCTATTTATTCATTTATTTATAACTGTCACTAATGAAATGACTTAATTTGTCACAATCATAACATTTATTCCCTTTTACCCTTCCTTGTAACTTAGGACCAAAAGATTTATTAATAGCTTTTAAAACTTTTTGTTGAACCAAAATACCTTTCATTTTATGTTGCCAACTAGAAAAATCACATTTACCAGTAAAGACACCCAAGTAAAAACGATGTGCAGACATCTCAACAAATAAGAGTACACACCAACAAGGACCTCAAGATAATCACGTAGAAAAACCTAAATACCTTTATATATACAGTTTTAGATATCCAAGATTTAGTGAGATTCGTGATCTTAGATCAAGAGAATTTTCAAACAAGCAAAGTCTAGGTGACAGTCCTAAATTGTAACAATAATCGAACATAAACAAAGTATTGCAAATAATCTACAACAAAGTTAAAAACCAATTAAAACACAAATCACAAAAATGGGCACGCAAATTCCTAGCAGCAGGTAATGGCTATCCCACACGGTAACCCCAAACCTAATGGCCATCCCACACAATGGCCTGCTACTACAAGAATTTAAAAGAGAACAAACAATTTACTAGAGCGGACCAATCTGACGGTCCGTAATAATGGAGAGATGTGAATTTATTTATTTTATTATTACTTTTGCAGATTTAAATTTCAGCAATTTTGGAGCAAAAAGACGACACCAAGTTCGAACCCAAAAGTGTCCAACGAAAGCACTACTCACTAAATATTAATCTGCAAATAAAAATAAAAAATTCAGAATAAAAATAAGCTATATCAGCCCCAAAATAATTTCTAAAAAAAAATTTGGCTAAAAATAGTTCTGCTGCCTATCGCTGCCAGCTGTCCATCACTAGCCACCGGTCATCCGTTTCAATCCAATCAATTGTTTCAAGAGCCAACTAAGCTCTGATATCAAACAAGGCTAAGAAAAATTAATGGACACAGAGATGAACTCTTTCATATTAACCAAATCATAAAACTACTTAAACTTTAGGGGCAAAACGTGCAAAATTGGAAAATTAAAGAAAATTTGTGCCATAACTTAATGTTTTTCGCAGTCAACAGCGGCAAGCAAACATTGGCCATTTCAAAACTTCACTGTTTGCCGCGGTTGGGCAGCGGCAAGAAAACCGCGGCTTGACCGGCCCTTTTTTGTATTATTTTCAGTAGTAAGTTGGAGCCTTTTCTGTCTTTTCACGTGCATGAGTTTTAATACGAAGTTGAGACTATATAAAGACCGAATCTAGGTCGAATAAAGGTAGACGACGGCTAGAAACAAGAGAATAAAATCACATGGTGAAGAAGACTTTTGAAAATTTTCTTCTCCTTCAATCCATGCTAGTTTTGTAAAATCTTTTGTTTTTAATTTAATATGTTCTTCTATTTTTTTTTTTTTTAGCCAAGGTAGACGATGAAACAATGTTTAAACGAAGTGATTATTTTGTTATTCTTTTAATTCCATTTCATGCTTAAACTTTTGTGGTTCGTTCTTGTTGAATAATTAAAAAAAAATTCCATCTTAAATATCCTGTATTTTTTATAGTTAGAAATTAGTTTGATGAATTCTTGCTTGGTGTTGAACATATTTTATTAGTTTCTTTTGATTTTCTGCTAACTTGTTTTCGATTTGGGATACATAGAATGCTTAGGATGTGAAACCTATGATTCTATGTTTTCTTTGAATTGTGTTTGATACGAAAGTAATTTAAGATTTAAGAAATTGGGAACCAATATTAGACTTTCTTATTTTGGATTTAATTGACAAATATTTTGTGACGACAATAGATTGGTTTCAAATTGTCGTTTGATTTTGGAAATTAATCTATAATCGGAATTGATAAGTTAAACAACGGTGGATTTCGAAACCTTGACAACACAAACTAAGTAAGACTCATTCGTAGTGGTAGTGGGGGAATAAAATAAACATAAGCTATCGTATATTTTCTAAGGTTCTCAATCATAAAAAGCACTTCCTCGTCTGACATCATCCTCACCAACCATCCATTAGATTCGTACTTTACCTTTCCATTGATGTGCATAATATATTGGACATTATCCAAAAATCGTACCTCCATGGACGCAATTTATTGTGAACAATTAATGTATAGCCCTCACATGCATAGAGAAAAAAAACCTTCAACCATCAGAATCCTGAAATATAATTCACTAGGTGTAATAATGTAAGAAAATAAGAAACTTTGACATTTAAGAAGTGTTGAGGGGGTTTGTTTGAGATCTCCACAACCATATTTCTTCAAAAAAGTGTGAACGACAGCGACAAGAAGAAGACAAAGAAAAGCCCTAAAATGCAATGATTTTTGGCGATGGAAATAATGAAAATGCCTTTGTCTACCAAGATTCTGGAGGGTAAATGGAAAATGAACTGACAATAGGGGTTTACATGTGTTTTTTGATTGATACACGGTTGTTTTAAAATACAAGAATGCGCATTTTAACATATTTGCCCTTCTTTAAATTATCGTGTGCACTACACTTACTCAGTTACCAACAGTAACTGACGAAACGAGCCAGTAAGAACAAATTGCGTTAATTATTGAAAGATTGAGGTTAAAAGTCTTACAAAGAAAGTGTTGAAGGCAAAATCGTAACAAAGGTAAAAGGTTGAGGATGAACGTATAATTTATCCTCTATAATACATTATCATAACCTAAATATTATCAGCCCTTAAAGAATCCAATATTATATTTATTTGGACATTAGAAGAAATTATTTTGCTACTTCGGGTTGATTTTATTTTCCTTGAAATACAATTCAATTTAAAATAGTTTTTTGATTTGTAATTAGAGTAGTTCAATCTTGTTTCTTACTTTGTGAGCTGCAAAAATGGGTTTCATTCAACAACTTAACTCCATTAAAATGTCACGTCTTCTTGCACATTATGCATTATTCAAGAAATACATATTTTATTAATAATGAAATAATATAGAATTATGAGGGGTTGTGCTTTAACTTCTAGCTAGAAGTGCAAAGAAAATAATCTACTTTTACTTTTAAAAAAGAAGAAGTAAATAAAACAAAAATCCGAATAAAAAATAAAAGAAAAGAAAGAAACTCATCTTCTACCTTTACTTAGGCGTGTAGAACAGTTGGTCCAACTTGGTTCACCTTAATGGAAGCCCAGCACGGATCACTCAAAGGCTCCAAATGAGCCACATTATTTGGTTGGTCGAGTCAAGTCATCCGAAGATCCCTTACATTAACTATGCCTAGCAATTTTCTCTATTTTCTTCATTAACTTCTAGAAAATTTGAAATTAAAAAGGATTACACAAAAGCTAACTACTAATGACAACAGGGGGGAGGGAACAGGGACAGGACAAATCTTACCATCCCCGCATTGTCGGAGATTTTGGGATGTGGTGGGGGTGGCGTAAAAATTAAAATATTCTTATTTATCGTCCCATTTAATTTATTAATTATTATTTTTTATTATTTTAAAACATAAAAATAAAATAAAATAAAAAGATTTAGGACAGTTCGGGTCCATGATTCTCATCCCAGTCCCATTCGGGGGTGGGATGGGAATGGAGTATTTTGTCATCCCAAAAGCCATAGACAGGCTTGCGATCCACTGTACCTCCTTCGTCTATTTAACTAATAATTTGAAGCTATAACATAGCAGACTTAAGGTATTAGGCGACTGCGCTTTACATAGCCGACTTAAGGTATTAGGTGACTTAGGTAGTCCGCCTAATGCTCCAATTTAGAGAAGGCCCCCGATTGTCTAAAATTACTTTTAATTTTTAGAATATGTAATATTTTCTTTTGCTAATAAAACTAAAACTAAAATGGAACCAACCTACAACAACTTAGGTCAATAAAACCCCAAATCATTTGCTGAAAACTCAAATCATTTAATTATTTCAAGAATCAAGAAACCAATTTTAGAAACTCTCTTCATCTTCTTTATGACAATGAAATATATAAAACTCCAAATTGTTTCATCGATTACACGTGCAATCGAAGTAAAAACTATTTTCTTGAAAACGATTTGACTAAGCATAAGGTTCCTCGATCGTTTTTTGAAGTCAAGATTTGGTGAAATTTGGTTACTCATTAGTTTCTATTGATTAATTCTCATAAATTGATTTTTGACAAATACGTTTTTAAAGCCAATTAGATAAGCCTTGAGGTAAGATTTCAAATTCTACGTTCTGACGTAGAATTCTCTGTAATGGTAGTTTTGATTTTTTAAATTAATTTTGCGATAATTTACTTTTGATTTTTTGTTTTAATTTCTCTTTTTCCTCATAGGATTCAATACATCTATTAACATTGAGGAAACGAGTAAAGTGAAGACTCTAATTTGGAAAAGTTTTGAATTTTTGTTCATTTGAAAGTTGACCTAACAATATTTCAAGGTGATATCTTTCCTACTCATTTGTTGTGTTGCTTGATTTTTAGAAAAATAATGTTTGAATCTCGGAAACATATTAATTAAAACATGATGAGTTTCAAATATAGATCATTTAGATTTATTTTCAGAATTAAAAGTGTTGATGAAAATTTTTCAAAAGGAAAAGAACAATCCAGTGGATATTCGTTATTAAATAAAAATAGTCGATTATTTCCAAATACGACTTAGCCATTGACTGAACTTAGTCTATTAAGTTTACGGCCACCGTGTACAGCTAGCCTATCTTAGTGCATGTTTGGCAATATTTAAATTTTAATTTAAGTTTATCAAACATATTTTTATTCATACATTTTGTAAGACCCTCAACTTACAAATTATTTATTATCCATACATTTCATAGAATCTAAAGCTTATAAACACTTAAAAAAAAATTAAGTATTGCCAAAACATGCAAAAAATTTGAAACAACATAATATATAGTGGTGGATTTTTATTTTTTTTACAAACGTTCATTACGAGTTTTCGTACTTTATTTTATTTATACACTATACTATACATAAACAAATAAACAAACTCACTCACACCATTGTTTGACCTCATTTCACATTAATATGTTGGTTTTTCTTCTAAACATATAACTTAGACTAATAATGTGCAATGTCTAAAATAATATCACAAAAGAAACAAATATCAAACTCTTATTGTTTATGTTGCCTTCTAGAAAATTATCCTCCGAAATAGGAAGACTCAGTACACAAATGAAATTAAATATCACTCATACTCAAAAAAATAAAGAAAAAAAATCAGTCGATCACGATGTGCATTCATAAGCAAAGTGCCTTTACTAATTTTTAGTATTCACTTTACCTTAAATAATTTACCAATGGAGTGATGAGCATGAAATTTGTTCCATGCTTCAGCATCTTGTACGCCGTTTTGATTTTTCTGATGGTTTAGCAATTGAAGATTTTATGGTAAAATTTAGGGATTGGATTTAAAAACTTGGGAGAAATTAATACATATTCATTTTGCAGCATGTTGTTTTGTCATTGCATTTGTTGTAGGTTCGGGCATAAAAATATCCCAAGTCATTCTGTGGTTATAGAGCTATTCTCGATGTACAATTTTATAATGGAGTAACCTTTACGATGCTCGATTTACTTGATAAAGGCAATATGTTCAAGATGCCAGAAGACCTAATCCAATACGTCATCGACAAGTTGTCATTACTATGGAAAGACTATCCACATTTATATTTTTCGTTATGTAGTCGTTCATACTAGTCACAGTCGAAGTCGACAATATTTGTATGCGATCCTAACAATAGTTGCCTTACAAACGGTCAACTTAAAGTTGACTTAGCCCCTTTTTAGTGTAGATAAAAATTAAATTTGTAGAAGATTTTGATAAAAGTTGATGAAATGTGTGGTTGAAAAGTTGATAAAAGTTGAGAGTTCTATAAAATGTGTGGTTGAAAACGAGTTTAAAAAAAGTGAGTTTTAAAAAATGGGGCCCAAACATGCTCTTAAAGTCCTTTAGTATCATTGTCCCGATGCTTTTAAAGGAAACCAACATTGCTTTGAAGTCATATATGCTTCTAATAGAAATGGTTGACAAAATTACTAAACAAGGGATTTCATAAGTTTTTTATTACAAATAAATATGCATTTACTCATATTTATTTAGTTGTAGCATTAGTGTTGACCATTGTTTTATAGTCTTTCAGGGTGATTGTGATGTTTACGTAATAAAATATATAGAATTTCTGAGTACTGACGCTCGATAGAACAAGTTAATAACTTCCATACGACAAGTACAGAAAAACGATGGTTGCTGATTTATTTACACTCGATTATGACCTATAGGACATTTGGCTATGTAATTTTATGTTTTTTAGTGTAAATACCTTGTACTTATTACAGTACAAGAAAAGATAGCTATATCAGCGACATTAATAGCGACGACAAAATGTCACCTCTATTTGTACTGTACAATAGAGACGACAAAGAAATGTTGTCGCTATAAGTTAAAAATCTATAGCGACGACCAAAGTCATCTTTATATTCAATACGTCGTCGCTAGTACACTTAATATGTAGCGACGATATAAGAAGTCGTCGGGAAATACTTTACAAATGGCGGGAATAATTAGTGCCAACTTTTTGTACAAATAATGTCGTCGCAATAGATATATAGATGATGTTGTTCGTCACGTGAATCATGATTCTCTTCGTAATTTATAATGAAGTCTATTGAAACGACAATTGTCATCACTATAGAGTTCTCAAAATTGGCGAAAAAATTGGTGTCCATTTCTTATCTATAGCGACGACATTTTTAATCTATAGAGACGACGCATGTCGTCGCTATAGAATCTCCTTTTTCAGCTCACCGTCTTTGCATTTATGTACTGTATTTTTGCAATTTTTCCATTTTCTTCTCCATAATTGTTCTCCAACTCCATCTTTTTTCTCCATAATCATCTTCTTTCCATTTCATTTCTCCATCTCCATCTATTATTTTTACTACATTTGTGAAAATATAGTATTTTTTAGGTATGGATATTGATAAAAATTAGATAAAAATTAGAAATTGCACAAAATCGTCAGATTTTCGGAACGGTTTGAAAGAATTTATAAACATGGCTAGGCCATACGTAAATGACAAGGAAATGATTAAATGTCCATGCACAAGATGTTTAAACAGTCTCACACATCCATTGAAAATTGTCAAGGCTTACATATTTTGTCATGGTTTTGGGAAAAGTTATGTAACCTGGATATACCGAGGTTCAGACTGCGAATGTGTATAGACAGAATGAGAGAGCGTGTGTGGAGGATGATATGATGGATGTCATGGACGACGTAGTCGGTGATGAGCATGCTGGTACAAGCACCGATGGTTACTATGATGAATTGTTTGAGGCTCTGCATTCAGAACTATACCCAGGAGTTTTATCATTTTCATTTTTAAATTTTTTAGTGAAGTTGATGCATATTAAGGTTGTGAACAAATGGAAAAACAAGTCTGTCGATGATCTTTTGAAGTTGTTGAAGTTAGCTTTCTCAAACATGAACCTAATAGATTCCCACTACGAAGCTAAGAAGATGATGACGAAGCTTGGTTTGGGTTACAAATCCATTCACGCCTGCAAGAACGACTGTTCACTGTTTTAGGGTGAGCATGCTGATAGAAAAACTTGTCTGATTTACCAGGAAAGTTGTTAGGTGCACACTTCTGGGAGAGTGAAAAGAAGAATGTTCTACGTAAGGTGTTGCACTATTTTTATTTGGCCTCCAGACTGAAACGTATATTCACGACAAAGGATACTGTAAAGCTCATGCGGTGGCATAATATAAGAAGGTTTAGGGATGAAGATGAAATGCAACATCCTGTTGATGGGAAGGCATTGCAGGATTTTGACAAAAAATATCTATTGTTCGCAAGTGAGATCTGGAATGTCCAGTTAGGTTTGGCTGCAGATGGATTTAATACATTTGGTGACATGAGTCTGGCGTACAACATGTGGCCATTAGTTTTTACCATTTACAACCTGCCACCTTGGTTATGTATGAAACTTGAATACCTCATACTTACTCTCTTGATACATGGCCCTAAAGCACAGGGTATGGACATTGATTTATTCTTACGACCATTGGTGGATGAGTTGAACGAGTTGTGGGCCGATGAGATTAACACGCATGATGCTGGAACTAATAATATGTCAGTATTCAGAATGCGTACAGCGTTGTTGCCGACAGTCAACAATTTTTCACCGATAAGTAGTTTGTAGGGTTGGCACAGTCAAGGGTACATGGCATGTCCTACATGCAACAAGGAGACTCCTTCAGTCCACGTGATAAATAAGATAGCTAACCTGGGTCACCGACAATTCCTACCGTCCATACATCATTTTAGGGGCAATTTAGACTTTGATGAAAGGACGGAGAGACGACCACCTCTGCGTCGGTTAACAGTTGCAGACATTTTAACACAGTTAAGCCATGTGAGACATAGTATTCTGGAAAAGCACCCTAATGACGGGAGTGCTAGAAAGAGAAGAAGTGATGATGAGCTGAATTGGAGAAAAATGAGTATTTTCTATGAGTTGACATATTGGTCTTCTACTGAGCTAAAACATAACATCGATGTTATGTACGTAGAGAAGAATGTTTGTAACAGCTTGCTCGGTACAATTCTAGACGATCCATTCAAATCAAAGGACACAGTCAATGCCAAGCGCGATCTGATGCAATTAAGGATCAAAAGAGAGTTACACTTGTATCAAAACAAGAATAGGTGTATGAAGCCTACTGTATGTTACACCATGTCCATTGCAAACCATCAAAGGTTTTGCAACTTTATCCGATCGATTGAGTTTCTAGATGGCTTCACTTCAAATCTCCGAAAAATATTGCTCCTAATGACAACTGCATTATTAGGTTGAAGTCACGCGATGAATAAAACTATTTTAACTACAATTATTGAACTGTGCAAATTCTTCAAGCAGCTTTGTGCAAGAACAATAAAGGTTAACGACATGATGGATTTCTACGATCACCTGATACTCATCATCTGCAAGTTGGAACGAATTTTCTGCCAGCCTTCTTCGACATCATGATTCACCTCGTAATATATCTGCCATAAGAGACAATCCTTAGAAGTACGGTACATGAGATGGATATATCCATTAGAGCGATACCTAAAGAAACTGAAGGACTAAGTCAGAAATCGAGCTCGGCCCGAGGGTTCAATAGCTGAAGGGTATGTTGTTGATGAGGCATTGACTTTTTGTTCGAGGTACTTTGAGGACATAGAAACAAGGTTCAACCGAGGACATAGAAACAAGGATGTAAGTGTTCCACAAAGACAACTTTCTATTTTTCAGTCGTAGTGTTGCCCAATTGGAAAAAAGACACCAATGATGCTTCCTACTCCTGTTTGAAGGCAAGCAATGTTTTACATCCTCAACATCTATTCTAAAATTAAGACATTCTTGCAGTAAAACTTCATTCTTAAATATTAATAAATTATCTTGAATAAACTTTGTCATTTTAAATGAACTAATTAGTTGATCTTATATGCCTTGTACAGGGAACATAGGCAGGAGCTATTGAACAATGGCTGCCCAAACATCGACCAGATGCATAGAAGAGACTTTCATAGTTGGTTTTATAGAAAGGTAAACGAACAACAACCGAATACATTTCAAATATGTCCACATTCTCAATTACATTAATATTGACTAAAACCAACTTCCTCGTCATCCAAGTATATGAAATGCTCCAAAGCCACGCCTATCCAATTTTTCATAAGTTGTTTTCGTTGGCCAGTGGATGTTACCAGCATGTTTTATCTTACACGGCATGTGTTGTGAAAGGAGTTCGCTTCCTTACATATTATCGTGATATTCGAAGAAAAATGCAGAACAGTGGTGTGTCCGTCTTAGGGACTAAGGGTGAGGTTTACTACGAGCAGTTGCAAGAGATACTGGAGCTATAGTTTGGACCGAAACTTTTAGTTTTTATGTTCTGATGCAAATGGTTTAGGTGTGATAGAAAACGGAGGGTGACTGAGAATAACGCTACCAATATTGACATCATTGCAAAGACGTTCAAGGGTGACCAATTCATACTTGCTAGCCAAACACAACAAGTGTTCTATATTGAAGATCCTTCCCGTGGTCTGAACTTGCAAGTAGTACAAGTATTCCATCACAGGAGTACATGGGATATGATAGGATCTAACATCACAAAGATAAAGCTGCTCCATAATAACAACTCTTCTTATTTATCTCTGATCATTGATCTTGGCAACTTAGAGCACATATCCTTGTACCGGGATAATGGTGAAACTGATGAGATAGGAGTATCGGTTATCAGGAGAATCTCGTCTGCTATTGTAGGAGATACTTCGGTCATTAACAACGAGAATGTGGAAGACGACACACATGAAGAATATGAGGATGACGAAATATTGAGTGAAATTAATAAGGACAGAAGTGACGCTGATGAGGATCAATCGTATCATAATAGTGAATCAGATTGAATGTTGTTGTTCGTCACTAAAATTTATGAAATAAACTTACAAAAATTTTGTTGTTGTTGTTGTTAGTGAATCAGATTGAATGTTGGTATTCGCAACGAAAAATTGGCGAATAAGGACTTTATTTGTACAATAACAAGAAATTGGAGATCCACATGTAACCTCCTAAAACTTGAAGGACTAACATTGCAAAATTAAGAGGATGAAATTGAAATAAAAGAGAAAATATAATAACCAAAATGAATATAATTTAAAGATTAGGGACCTGACAGTAAATAAACAATGTTTTCAGGGACGACATTTGTCATCGCTATATATGTGAAAAATTGGGCGCCACGTTTTAAGCGCGTGCACCAAAAAATTAAAAACATATCGTCGATATAATCAATAATGACGACATATGTTGTTGCTATAGAGTTAAATTCGTTTAATTCATGCGTCAGACCCTCTTAAAGGTTAGCTCAGAACCCGAAATATTAGCTTAGATTTCACGGGTTTTTTTCAATTTTTAAGCTCATTCGTTGTTGAATGTTTTTCATTATCAGTTCGAGTTTTTTATTGTTTGATGGTTTAGATTTGAGGCATGTTCATTTTTATGTTTCAATTCCTTTTGGGTTATTTGATTTCTAACTTTTAAGTTGATTTTGCACTAGATTTTTAAGTTGATTTTGTACTGGATTTATAATGTTGTGAATGATTTAATTTCAACACAACCTGCACTTGATTTTTGAATATTGTAAATAATTTTGCACTGTCATTATCTCAATGAATAAACTGGAGATTTAGGGATATGCACTGAATTTCAACACAACCTACACTGGATGTTGTGAATGATTTGGCACTGTCATTTTTTATTTCTTATTTCTGTCGTTAAATTGTGTCAAAAAAGAGAATCTTGTCTTGCTTGTTAAAGTGATTTGGAGATTGAATTGATGAATGCAAGGTGGTAAAGAGATGAATCTTTTCCTGCTTATTTCTATGTTCTATTTTGTGTCTGCTTGAGGTGGTAAAGCTTGGTGGTTTCAACTACAATGTGGAGTTGTTTGATATAATTCAGTAAAATGAAAGTTAGGGATAAATTGCACATAAAATCATAATTTAGGGACTCAAGTGTAATAAAATAATTTTAGGGACCAATTCATCCATAAATCAAAAGTTAGGGATCAATTTCACATAAACTCATTATTTAGAGACTCATGTGTAATAAACTAAGTTTAGGGACAAATTCATCAGTAAAATGAAAGTTATGGATCAATTTCACAAAAACTCATAATTTAGGGACTCGTGTGCAATAAACTATGTTTAGGGACCAATTCATCAGAGAAATAAAAGTTAGGGATAAATTTTACAAAAACTCATAATTTAGGAAATCATGTATAATAAACTAAGTTTAGGGACCAATTCATCAGTAAAATAAAAGTTATGGATCAATTTCACAAAACACATAATTTAGAGACTCATGTGTAATAAACTAAGTTTAGGGACTAATTCATCAGTAAAATAAAAGTTAGGGATCAATTGCACATAAACTCATAATTTAGGGATTTGTGTGTAATAAACTAAGTTTAGGGACCAATTCATCGTTAAAATGAAGGTTGGTGATCAATTGCACAAAAACTTGAATAATTTAGGGACTCGTGTGTCATAAACTAAGTTTAGAGACCAATTCATCAGTAAAATAAAAGTTAGGGATCAATTGCCAAAAAAAGTGGGAACATCCAAGAAGAATGTTTCGCATAAGGTGTTGCGATATTTTCTCTTGGCCTCCAGACTAATACGTATGTTCGTGACAAAGGATACTACAAAACTCATACAGTGATACAGTATAGGAAGGTCTAGGGATGAAGATGAAATGCAGCATTCTGTGGACGGTAATGTGTGACGGGACTTTGACAAAGAACATCCAATGTTCACAAGTGAGATCCGAAATGTCTGGTTAGGTTTGGCCGCAGACAAATTCAATCCATTTGGAGACATGAGTCAAGTTTACAGCATGTGGCTAGTAGTTATAACAGTTTACAATCTGCCACCTTGGTTGTGCATGAAATCAAAATACATCATGCTTACTCTCTTGATACATGGCCCTAAAGCACCGGGTAAGAACATTGATGTATTCTTACAACCATTAGTTGACGAGTTGAAGGAGTTGTGGGCCAATAGGATTGAGACGCATGACGTTGGAACTAATAATAGGTCGGTTTCAGAATGCGTACAGCATTATTGTGGATAGTTAACGATTTCCTAGCGAGAAGTAGTCTTTCGAATTGGAATGGTTAGGGGTACATGGCATGTCCTACATGCAACGAGGAGACCACTTCAGTTCGTGTGATAGGTTGGTTTTATAGGAAGGTAAACGAACAACGATCAATTACATTTCAAATATATGCAAATTTTTCTTTTCTTTAACATTTACTAAAACCAACTTCCACTTTATCCAGGTATATGCACTGCACCAAAGCAACGCCCCTCAAGTTTCTCATGAGTTGTTTTCGTTGGCTAGTGGATGTTACACACAGGTTATGTCTTACATGGCCTGTGTTGTAAATAGAGTTCGCTTTCTAACATATGATCGTGATATTCGAGGAAAACGCAGAACAGTTGTGTGTCTGTCCCAGTGATTGGGAGTGAAACTTACTACGGGCAGTTGCAAGAAATACTAAAGCTACAGTTCTAAAATAAATTTATATCAATTTTGCTGTTGTTGATGTTAGTGAATCAGATTGAATATTGTTGTTCGTCACTAAATTGATTGCTTTAGGTCAAAACTCGAGTTTGTATGGAATTGAAAATTTTGATAACGGAAAATAGGCGAAGAATGACTAAAATTGTACAAAAAAATTGAAATGGGGACCTACATGTAACCTAGTAAAACTTGAAGGACTTACGTTCCAAATAAAAGAGGATGAAATTGAAATAAAATAGGAAATACAAGGACCAAAATGAAGAAGATTTAAACATGAGGGACTTAACTGCAAATAAACACAGCGACGACATGGCGTAGCTATATGTTGTAAAATTTTCAATTAAATTTGGCGGCACGTTTTAAGCGCGTGCTCAAAAAAATTAAAAAGAGATGTGGTTAGGGCTGGGCAAAATAACCTCCAAACCGACCCGACCCGACCCGACTCAGGTCGGGAAAACCCAACCCCAAACCGACTCGATTTTTAAAAAAAAAAAGCATTTTTTTTTTTAGCTATACTTGGCCCAAAACCGGAAACCCGAACCGACCCTGGTCAATTTCGGGCCAAATTTTTTTTTTTTGTTTGGTTTCGGTTTGGCTTTTTGCCAAACCGAATTTTACTCGGTTTAGGTCGGGTTGGGTCGAAAACAGACCTAACCCGACTCACGCCCACCCCTAGATGTGGTCGGTATATGTTATAGCGAGAACTATTGTTGTCTCTACATAATCAACTACCTTAAACCACGCAATTCACTTTCTTATTCCCCATTTCTTTTTTTCTCCATGTATGTGCCTTCTCCGTTATCGCTACCGTCTACCCTCCACGGTTTTCAAATAAATAACTAGGGATGGCAATGGAGCGGATTATTGCCAACTCCGGGGCGGGGCCGGCTGCGCCCCGAGACTGGCAAATTTGCGGGGTGAGTCGAGGCTTTGACCCTCCAACCAGCCCGGTTAAGGGATTTTTTTTAAAACAGAAAAAAATAATTTAAAAAAATGAAATAGGAATTTTTTATACATATGTAGGAAATAAAACAAAATAAATACAAAGATTGGGATTGTGGTGTAGTGGTCAAGAGTTATAATTTCATAACTTCAACCCGTGTTCGATTCTTGTTCAACCTATTTTATAATAAAAAATGATTTTTAAATTGTAATTCTATTTTATGATTTACCAGAAACAAAAAAAATTTAAAGTGGTGGGACGGGGTTGCCTCAGACCCCCCCGAACCCGCCCCTATTACCCTAATAGTCGGGGCGGGTCTGGGTCGGCAGATTTTTTTGCCATCTTTATAAATAACCCATCCTCACAACAAAATTCCAATCCTCGATCGTTGGCAATCGAAAAACTGAAAATCCAAATTCCATATAAAAAATCCAATATCCACACTCTAGAATTCCTCAATCCCCATCCAAAATCATTATCCGTGCGCAACGATCTATGATCTCTGGGCTACAACAATATTCACTCCATTATTTAGGGGAAGAGTGTAAACAGCGGAAAGAAGTGAGAGAGAGCTCAAATCCGGCAACGGTGCTTTCTTCTGGAACGTTTGTTTATACTTAATCAGGTAATTGTTGGATGAATTTTTTTACAAATTTGTGTGTGTGTGTGTGTTTTTTTTTTTTTTTTTTTTGTTCGATTTTCCAAAAAATAGACCAAGATGACGAAGGTTGGGAGCAGTGTCCTTTTTGTAGAAGTTTAATTATCATTGCATTTGGTTCCTGTGGAAGTTTGTGTCTGAAAAGTTGTGAAAGTTAAGCACTTCTTCTGTTGTAGTTAGTGGACAGGATTAGGTGGATATAAGTAAAACAATGCAATCTGGTTGTTCCATGTAGGTGAAATCCTGGATTGCAGGAGTTTAGAGAGAGGGGAGAAGAAACGGAAGTTCATATATGACTCAATATCTCATAGGAAGAAATAGTAGTGTTGCATTGCATAATACAAGATTTTGACTTTCAATATCTCATAGGAAGAAATAGTAGTGTTCCTTTTGTTTGGAAGCAAATTTCATTCAAATGCATGTGATTTTTAAGGGTATGCGATTTTAACATGGTTAATGGCAACATGTAATAGGGGCACATGGTTGGTCCACCTATTTCCTTAATTTTTACCTGTCTTTTTTAATTAATTTCTTAGTATTTGTTCATATTTACTCTTTTAATAATTGTCTAATAATTTTCATATCGTAATATATCTTAATAATTAATCTAAAAATCAATTATTCTCTAAGATAAAATAAGCAATTAAATATAAGTTTAAAATGATTAGCCAAGTCATGCAATTAAATTATAATTTTTTAACTTCTAATATCGAAATTAAATTGCTACTCACATTAAATAAAAATATATAAAATTTAATTTTAGATATAATAGAATAAAATAGATATTAATTTCAGCAGAATAAAATAGATATTTATTAAGAATGCTGGGTTTATTGTTTGGTGGTTCTTATTCTTGGGGTGGATTATCCCTATTGACCCAACATCTATTAATTTGTTGTAAAATTATGGGATAATTATTAATAACTATTCAGACTTATCAGGATACTTAGTCTTATCAATATATTTAGATAAGCCTTATTTGATTGTATCCAAATCTCTTTGTAACCTACATTGAAATTTTATATACATAGGTCAATAGTTATAATAAAATAGACAACTCACTTCGCATCTCTTTTATTATTCTATCTTCTTTCTCTAGTTTCATAACACGTTATCAGCACGATTTCTCTATGTGATCCCGCATCAAATTAATTCATTGAAAGAAATTAATCTCTTTTTAAACAATGTATTCTTTCTAACTTTGTGCAGTCTATTGATTTCTTTTATTCCAACCAATACGTGTGTTTCATAATCATGATGATTATACAGGTTTGAAATTAAAGCTTCTAATTGCCATTAAAATTTGATAATCATAGTCACTACCCAAATACTTCCAATTAATACACTATAAAATTCAACAAATGAAAAAAAAAATTCTAAATTTCCACAATTGTGTACGGGTGAGAATTTGATCAAATTAAAGGACAATTGTTTTTGTACTTGCGAGTTGCATTTTTTTTTTCTTAATCTCAAAATGTTTGCTTATACAATTACTTTGAATATTTGTCGAATTTATATTATATTTTATGAATATATGTTAATATAAAATTATTGTGGACAATTATCAACTCTCGAATAATATTTGTTTTAATTGTACTTTTCTAAAGAAACATAATTTTACAATTCTATCAATATTCCAGAAGAATATTGTATCTTATGTCACAACCTAACATATAAATATTTTAGAAGAATATTTTGTTGTTGCTTCAGAATAAACAAAAATTTATATTACATTAATATTTCAGTAGAATATTAATTGCTCTCGAAGAGCCTAATTATATAAGATAAATATTCTATAAGAATATTATAATATTTCCCTGAAGAGAAAATATTTACTTTAGAATAATGATTTGTTGTTGTCCATGAATAAGCACAACATTATAATATTCTGACAAAATATTAGCTGCTCATGAAGAGCATAACATTACAATTTAAATATTCCAGAAGAATATTAATTGCTCCTGAAAAGTATTACGTTATAATTTTTATATTCCAGAAGAATATTGAGCAGTATCCGAAATAATATTTTATTGTGCTCTAGAAGAAACACATGTCTCGAATAATATCATATCACATAATTAAATTGTAATATAAATAATTAATCAACTAATGCTTATTCTCGAAGGAAAGCATATAAATCATGTTATGTTAAAATTGATTAATGGGAATTATTTAATCATTGTTCGATTTTTTTAGTGAAATTTTTTACTTAATCGTTAAATTATTTTGTATTGTGTCGTTGCTCTTGAAGAACAACGACATTATATTCAATTAATATTCTAGGAGAATATTGCATTGTAACTTCTAAAAAAGCACAATATTATATATATTAATATTTTGATATTGCTCCTGAAGAAGCACAAATTTATATTATATTAATATTTTCCTGAAGAACGTAATTTTATTATTAAAATAATTTGTTGTAGATCCTAAAGAAGCACAACGTTAAAATATTCTGACAGAATATTACTTGCACAATATTCCAGAAGAATATTGAACTATTGATCCTGAAGAGCAATAGTCCAAATAGTAATTTATTGTGGTCTTGAAGAAGCGCATGTCTTAAAGAAGAATATTGAGTTATTGCTTCCTGAAAAAGCATAATTTCTACATAATAATATTCTAAAAAATTATTGGTTTCATTATTTTTTTTTATTAATCACAACTTTATGAATATCAATATTCCAGAACAATATTGTGTTGGTGTTTCCGAAGAAACACCACTTAAGTTTATGCATATTTTAAACAAACTTTGGAACTTGTATCGTATGTATCCATCTTATATGTAATTATATTTTATACATTATTGTATGATTTTAGAGATTTATCATTCTAATTATCGATGAAACTGGTCAATACATCTTTATCAGCTTTCAACTGGGAAAATTTCATGTTTTTCAAAACAAAAGAAAACAAAAAAAGATGGCGGCAGTGATGATCTATGTGCATTTTAGGGTGCCCTAATAACAAATGATTGTATTAAATTAAATGTTTGTTCTTACAAGTTATCTAACGAGTAATTCTATATGGGCTAACATAATTACTCATGTTGTCATAATATCACAAATTATTATAATGAGAAAATGCATCAAGTTTGAAATTTTAATTTGCGTTGTTATACTAGTTCTTAGTTGATTGAAATATTTCTTTATATTTAAATTTCTTTTTAGTTTTAAACTCATTTTTAAAAATTATCTTTTTGGTCATGTATATAGATTCATGATAAATTGTCAAGATATGTGTTTAGCTGATAGTGCAAATACTCATACAATTCTTCAAGATAAAAAATATTTTTTGGACTTAACATTAGAAGAAAATAATGTTAATATGATATCCGGTATATCAAATATTGTTGAAGGCTCCGGAAGAGCTAGTATTATATTACCAAATAATACGAAATTCCATATAAACGATGCACTTTATTCTAGCAAATCCAGAAGAAATTTGCTTAGTTTTAAAGATATCCGCAGCAATGGATACCATATTGAGACGATGCAAGAAAATAATTATGAATATATTTGCATAATTTCTTTTGTATCTGGCCAGAAGCGGATAAAAGAAAAACTCATGGCACTTCCATCTGGCATGTATTATACATTCACAAAAATATTTGAATCAAACAATGTCACGAACTCGAAGTTCGTTGAACCAAAAAGTTTTATGCTTTGGCATGATCGACTTGGACACCTATGAGCAATAATAATGCGCCGAATAATTAATAACTCACATGGACACCCTGTAAAGAACCAGAAGATTCTTTTACCTAATGATTATCCATGTGTTGCTTGTTCACAAAACAAGTTGGTCATTAGACCTTCTATTACGAAGGTTCGTGTTGAATCTCCAACTTTCTTAGAAAGAATTGATGGAGATGTATGTGTGCCGATACACCCACCATGTGGACCATTTCGTTATTTTATAGTATTAATTGATTCTTTTACTAGATGGTCACATGTCTACTTACTTTCTACTAGAAGTGTAGATTTTGTTAGACTACTAGCTTAAATTATGAAACTACGAGTTCAATTCTCCTATTACTCAATCAAGACAATCCATCTTCATAATGCTAGTGAATTTAGATCACAAGCATTCAATGATTATTATATGTCAGTACACAAAATAGTTTAGCAGAGTCGTTTATCAAACGTCTTCAATTGATTGCTAGGCTTTTACTTATGAAAACAAAACTCCCAACATCTGTTTGGGGTCATGCTATATTACATGCTGCATTATTAGTTCGTATAAGACCAACTGCTTATCATAAATACTCACATTTACAACTTGCATTTGATCACGAACCTAATATTTCTCATTTACGAGTTTTTGGTTGTGCTGTCCAAGTCCCAATTTTACCTCCACAATGTACAAAAATGGGTCCCCAATGAAGACTTGGAATTTATGTTGAGTTTGACTCACCATCCATTATTAGGTATCTTGAACATTTAACATGTGATTTATTTACTGCACGTTTTACAGATTGTCATTTTGATGAAATGATTTTCCCAACTTTGGGAGGGAAAAAACTACATCATGAAAAACAAGATAAATTTTTTTAGATTGAAACAACTCTATCTCATTTTGATCCCTGCAGTAAACAATATGAGGAAGAAGTTGAGAAAATTATTCACTTACAAATAGTTGCAAGCCAATTACCTGATGTATTCGTTATTACAAGAAAAGTGATAAAGTCATATGTTCCAGCACTGCGAAAATTGATGTCCCTGTAGAACAATCTGCCATAGCAAATGAATCTCAAATACGCCAGAAGCGTGGTCGACCAGTTGGTGCCAAAGACTCTGTTCTCGAAAGAAAAAAGTACAAGAGAAAATCCAACTAAAAACTTTTAATGAAACAATAGTAGAAACGATTGATCAATTAAACACTGATAATGTCATTCCTGAAGAATCACAAGTGTCCGAAAATAATGAGATTTCAATAAATTATTTATCATCTCATAAATTATGGGAACGAAATAATATTGTCGTTGACAATATCTTCACCTTTAATGTGACACTAGATATCATACAAAATGAGGATCCTGAACCACAATCTATTAAAGATTGTCAAAATAGAAATGATTGGCCAAAATAGAAAGAAGCCATACATACGGAGTTGAATTCCTTAGAAATATGAAAAGTGTTTAGATATGTAGTTCAGATCCGTGAAAATGTAATCCCTGTAGGATACAATTGAGTCTTTGTAAGAAAAATGAATGAAAACAATGAAATTACAAGATACAAAACCCGACTCATAGCCCAAGGCTTCTCACAAAGACCTGTGATTGATTATAAGGAAACATATTCTCCCGTAATGGACACCATCACATTTAAATTTTTAATAAGTTTGATTGTAATCACAAAGGCTCGATATGCACCTTATGTATGTAGTATCTGCATAACTGTATGGTTCACTTGATAGTGACATAGACATGAAAATTCCTGAAAGATTTAAAGTGTCAGAAGCAAATGATTCATTCTTCAGAACAATGTTCTCAATTAAATTGCAAAGATCATTGTATGGATTAAAACAATTCGGACGAATGTGGTATAATCGCCTTAGCGAATATTTGTTGAAAGAAGGTTATAAAAACGACGATGTATGTCATTGTGTTTTCATAAAAAAAAAAAATATATATATATATATATATTGGATTTGCAATTGTGGCAGTTTATGTTGATGATTTAAACCCTATATAAACTCCTGGAGAGCTCAACAAAATTGCAAATTATTTAAAATATGAATTTGAGATGAAAGATTTGGGAAAAATCAAATTCTGTCTTGGATTACAAATTGAACATTTTTCAGAAGTATTATTTGTTCATCAATCTTCTTATACAGAAAAATTCTTAAAGTATTTTTATATAGATAAAGCACATCCATTGACATCGCTTATGGTTGTTTGATCACTTGAAGTGAAAAAAGATCCATTTTGCCCACTCGAAGATGTGGAAATAACTCTTGGACCTGAAGTACCATACTTAAGTGCAATTGGTGCATTAATGTATCTTGCAAATTGCACTCGACCGGACATAGTTTTTTTCTATAAATCTCCTTGCAAGATATAGCTCTGCACCCACTCAAAGATATTGGAATGGGGTTGAACACATTCTTTGTTACCTAAGAGGTACTGTTGACATGGGATTATTTTATTCACGAAAATTAAGATCGTCTTTAGTAGGATATGCAGATGCGGGTTATCTTTCTGATCCACATAAAGCTAAATCACAAATAGGATATGTGTTTACACGTAGAGGAACAGCTATATCATGGAGATCTATGAAGCAAACATTGACAACAACATCTTCAAATCATTCTGAAATTATTGCAATGCACGAAGCAAATCGAGAATGTGCATGGTTGAGAAATATGACACATCATATCCAAGTATCATGTGAATTACCTTTAACAAAGGATAGTCCAACAATATTGTATGAAGACAATGCAGTTTGTATTGCACAACTCAAAGGAGGCTACATCAAAGGGGACAGGACAAAGCATATTTCTCCAAAATTCTTCTATACACACGAGCTTCAGAAGAATGGTGACATCAATGTTCAATAAATTTCCTCAAGTGACAATTTGGCTGACTTATTCACAAAAGCGTTGCCGACATCCACATTCAAGAAATTGGTGCACGAGATTGTGATGCGTCGACTCAAATATCTTCAGTGATTAATATTAGGGGAGTAGCTGTACTCTTTTTTCTTTGTCCAGGTTTTGTCTCACTCGATTTTCTTGGCAAGGTTTTAATGAGGCAACATTTTCTTAATACTCCAAAATTTTAACAATTACTGTACTCTTTTTTCTTTTCGTTTGATATTTTGTCCCATTAGATTTTTATCAAACAAAGTTTTTAACGAGACATTTATTGTAGAAATAGTCATCAAAGGAGGAGTGTTGTAAAATTATGGAATAATTATTAATGACTATTTAGACTTATCAGGATATTTATTGATGACTATTATAGATTAAAATGTATATAGAGACGACAAAATGTCGTCTCTAATTATCTAGAGTCACTAATCTATTGAGACGACCTATAGTGACGACATTGTCATCACTGTATGTAAGAAACGAAAACTACTTATCTTTTAATGGCGATTCTTGTCGTCGCTATAGACCTCATTTCGTGTATTGAGTACCTTTAAATACCAATCATCAACGGCCTAGATCAAGTCCTCAGAATAGATGGTCCAGATGAAGTTGAAGCTACTAAGCAAAAATCGCATTTTCCTTGTGCGTTTATAAAGGATAATAACAACTTCAGCCATCTTCTGAATTTTGGATCACATTTTAACAATAGGTACTCAAATTATAGGAGTACGTGGACTTTCGTTAGCACAAAATAATTCTCAAATCCTAATCTAGACCGTAGAAATCATCTAGTTCATTAATTTCTATAATAGGATTTGTTTTTCAACTCTCACGTGTGGATTATTGCTAGATGCAGAACACTTGGCTGCTGTGACAAATCAAAATTTAGAATATAGAAATTGGTGTTGTGCATCAGAACTTAGTTTCTACGGTCCGAGTTATTAAGAGATGACGATTTTTATCCCAAATCATGTAAGGTAAATAAATTTTTAAATATTTGTTGTGTATATCAGTTCAATTCACAAAACTTGATTTTGGCGGTAGTTGAGAGAAACCTACTGTTAGTGGAAGTTGCCTATAACAACATCATCCAAGCTATTATATAGACATGGCACTACATGAAGCTCTATATGGCAAGTAGTGTAGATATCTATTCATTAGGACGAAGTTGGAGAAAAAAGGGTTCTAAGATGATAAGTGTATTTTGTGCACTTATTTGGACCTCTAAACTAAGCTTTTATCTCGTTATATTATTGATTTTTTACTTAGTTTAGTGTATTATTCTTCTTATTTCAGTTTTGGACCTGTTTATAAACAAATGGAGAGAAAAATGGACAGAAAGAGCAACAACTTGGTGAAATTGACGACTAAATTGAGTTGTTGAAGTAAATATCAAGAGCTAAATATTGGAGGATGGTGAAGAAGATAAATTCAATAAGTTTAAGGTGTGTTAGAGTGACAATGAAGAGTTGAATCAATGGATCAAACACCAGAAAGTCAAATAATCGAACTGAAAAACTACCTACCGAAGTATGTGGAGAAATTTGAGTATAACTTTTGATATTAATATCTCCACAAGGAAAATGATATACCATTAGAAAGATAATTGAATTATAAGTCCAAAACTTTTTACGGATCTCAATTTAGAGTTTCCTATAAGAAGTTATGGCCATTTGAAACATATACGCGGAGCAGAAAAAAGTTGAACTGCGCAATCGCCTGAGATATAGCTGCGCGATCACCTAGAACCTATTTTCGTCAGCAAAATGCATTTTGGTTGGCCTGGGCGATCGCCCGGGTTTGCACTAGGCGATCACTCAATGTAATTTTGGCAGACACGGATTTTTGTTTCCTTTTTGAGTTCGACTCCAATTAGGAAACCTTTTGGGACGCGATTTTAATAATTTTTTGACATTTTTTGGGGCACAACATGGATACTATAAATTTGAGTTATTAACTTATAACAAGAGAGCCGTTTTGGGAGTCATTTTAGGCTGATCTGGGAGCCGATTTAGAGAGAAGAACGGGAAAAAATCAAGAACGAAGATCAAAATTCATCATTTCAAAATTAAAACGAAGATCAAGTTCTAGATTCTACCTCCCAATTATTTTCTTCATATCCGGGTGATGAGTTCCATATTTTATTTTTATTTTTCTTTTCTTCTTCTTAGTATGTTAGACTAGATTTATTTTAGTGCTAGGATCGTGATGAAGTTTGTATCATGAATCTTTAATTCTTCGAACTTAGTTTTTGATATTTAAGCATGTTTTTAATTTTGAATAATTGATATTGATTTCTCTTCATCTACAATTATATGCGTAATAGTTGTATGATTCTTGTGGCTTGTCTTACCATCGAGAGATTGAAAATAAGTTATACACATATCAATTATCGTAGAGTCCGATATGGTTAGAGATATACCGCTATATTTTACGTGATCTTTAAGTATTCACAAATTCTAATGTATTCTTATATGTTCGCATCCGTCATAGAAATATAGTCGGGTCATATATAGGAATATGTTTAATTCTACTCGAGAGAGATTGTTAAAACAAATTAGGAATATTGATCTTAATAATTAAATCATGTTATCAAATTCAACGGTTCGGGTTAAAGGAAATTGGTATAAGTGGATTCGGAATCCTAGTACGCTTTTCTTTTCTTTTCTAATTTTAAAGTAATTTTTTTTAATTTAATCTCCTATTTGTTTGAATTATAATTAGTTAATTGTTCTTATTTTATAGTTTAATTAGTTTTTAATCACCAAACTTCCAAATTTTATTAGATTCGGTTAAAGTTAGTATAATTGAACTAAACTATCTAAATCTTCGTGGGAACGATACTTGGACTCAACATCCACTTTATTACTTGAGCGATCCATGCACTTGCGGAATATTAAAGATACAAAATCGCTGAAATAAGACCATAAATTATTTAGTATACTATTCAGGCCATAAACAAGATCAAAAAATTTCATAAATTTATTATTCTCATTTTTCAATTACCGTAGTGACGTCATTGGCAGAAAGTTCACGATCATTAATTAATCAGAACTTTAACCAAAAGTGCATAACTTTTGAATCATACCATGAACAAGAATGTAATGCGAAAAACGTAAATGAACACCAGAGTTTTCGCCCTTAAGGACTCGAGTTTGCCCAACAATTTGCTACTTCTTGTTGAAGTTCCACAAAGTGAATTTCGGTTTCAATACATTAAAAGATTTAGAACGTCTCAGAGATTACAAGTACAAATTACGAAGAAAACATAAATCCTCTAACCCCTTACAAATCAAGAGTCAATTAGAGATTAACCTCTTAAATTATCACAAATGAAAATAACTCTCACAGAGGAAGTAAAACCACCATATACATGGTAAGATTTCATAGAGGAACCAAATCAGAGAAAAAGAAGAAGAAGAAGAAGAAGAAATGGATTTTAGCAGTAATCAGAGAGAGAAGAAGAATGAGTCAAAGTAGGGTTTTAGACTGACATCACCATTCTCCTGCCCATTATGGACATGGCATGCTTTGTCACAAATTTAATCCAGCATGACAAACGGCCACCCCACCTCACTGACAACAATCATCTCCTTACTCTCTCTTAATCTCTACTTCGGCGATTTGGTGACCCAATTCGCAGTAAGATTTTGGGGATATGAGAGAATAGCTTATTTCAAAGCTTGTAATGCAATGTATGTATATCCCAGCCTTGGGTTTTCAAAGACAATTGAAGGGTCAATCGTCACTTTTTCACCTCTATCACCAAACTTATCTCTATAGTACAGGAGCTGCCTCTGCTTGATATAATGAGCTTCAGTATCAGTGAGAGGCCTATTGTTGCTGATGACTTTGTTGTGGGTTACATGAGCAGCACCTAGAGATGGTAACAACAACAACAACAAGAGAGGTAGCAAATCCAAAAGCATCAATTGAAAATATACAATACAACTACTCTTTTCCTTTATCTCACATCAGGCATCTGAAGCTCAACTTGTATTTTTTTTACTTATTATTATTCTTCTTCTTCTTCTCCTTGAGAGTGTATTTCAAAGCTTGATTTGAGAATGTGAGATGAAGAAGAATGCGATCTAGAATAGGGATTTTGGGATGTCCGGCTACTATGTAGTAGTGGGTTGGCGACATGAGGTGGTGCTTTTCACGTACATGGTGGTTTTCGATTTAGGGCACCAACTGCGGTGAAATCGGAGAGAGAGCATGAAAGACTGAGCAACGAACATTAGGAATAGTGGTTCTGCGTACACGATGTGCTCAGAGGATTGGCACCAAGTGAATGCACTGGCGAGGAGGCGATTTTGGGCCACCCAAATTGCTCGAAGTAGAGAGGGAGAGTGAGGGGCTAATTGTTTGTTGGGTGGGGTCGGGTCGGGTCGGGTGTTGGATTAAATTTGTGACAAAGCATGCCATGTTCACAGTGGGCAAGAGAACGATGCTATTGAGACTGAAGACCAAAAGACGCGAATGAGTACCTTTAAATACCCATCATTAACAACTCAGATCAAACCCATAGAATGGATGGTCCAAATGAAGTTGAAGCCACTAAGGAAAATCCTTATGCATTTGTAAAGGAAAATAACAACTTCATCCAGCTTCTCAATTTTGGATCACATTTTAACTGTTTGGTAAACGGTCAATGGACAAAGATAATAGATAAACTTTATTTTATCTTGTTTGGGTAAAACTAATATCCGAATAAACTTCTCTCCATGTTTATCCGGATAATAATTTTAAATTAAAAACGATGACAATTTTTATCTTCACAAAGATGAGGACAAAAATATTTATCCGGATAAAAAATTATTCAATTTTTTTAATAGACAAAAATATCCATCTATTATTGGATTCATGTATTAGGAAACGTATTGTTTTCATTTTTCTTCCAAATCAATTTCAACATCTCTCTTTCTCCAAATCAATCTCGACTTCTCTCCTTATCCAAATAAATCTCTTGCTCTAAATCAATTTCGAATAGACGAGTTACTTTCATATTGGTTTTGGAAACTTGTTTGGATTTGAAATCTTTTAAATTTATTATTTCATAAACATTATTAACTAGTTATTGTGATTTTGTTTATAGCATAATTATATATTTTCACTAACATATTAATTATGTACGAACACCCACTAGGACTAAAAAATAATTCATGTTATTGTTTTAAATATTTTATAGTAAGAAGTGTATTTTGGATATTTTAACTATTTTATCATTTATCTAGTGTTGTTGAGCCAAACATGATAAATATAGAAGTATTATTTTTCTATTCTTATACTTAACTAAATTAAATAGGATAATAATAAACTAGTTATCCAGATTATAATTATTATTCAGATAATTATTATTTAGTAAAATAGTTTTATCCACAAACCAATTAAACTTAGTTACTCAAATTTTAGGATTGTTTGGGAATGAATTCACCGGATGTTGATAATGGGAGTTTCGGCAGATTTATAAAGGTTGCAAATGAAACCGTTAATATAAATATAAAATTCACTTGTTAGAAGTATTTAGCCTAATTTTTCCAGTAAAATTCACTTGTTAATATAAATAGTAGGCGTATCTAAAGAGACTAGAGAAACAAATTTGGCTGAACATTCCAATTCTCGACCCTATATTATTATTTAAATTTTAAACTTAATTGACAATAAAATGATATAAATCTTAATGTAAACTTTATTAACATTGCAACATTTAATTATCTTAATGTAAACTTAATTGATAAGATGCTCTTATTTATTATCAAAATTTTAATTAATAAAATAACATTATTAACTAAATAAAAAATTACAAAAATCACAAATCATAACCCAAAAGGTATAAAGCCTTACATGTGTTCTATCTTCATCATTAAAATATATAACAAAAAATGATACTCTCTATGTCCTCTAAAGATAAATTATTTTTATTTTCACACATTTAAAAAAAAAAACATAATTATTATAGTTGAAAAAATCAATTTTATTTAAGTTTTTCTTTATTTATATATCTCTACATTATAGTTCATATTTATTAATAACATAGCACATTAAATATACATATTACAAAATTAAGAAATTAACTCAACTTTCTATAATTTAGGACTGATGAATAAATAAAATGAACTTATCTTTATGGGACAGAGAAAATATCAATTTATGGAGGCAAACGTGATTCAACGGTATAGAGTGCATACATTTATGTTTCTTCCCCAGATTGAAGGTATCCACTCTTTAACATTAATGTTTGGATCAACATTGTAATCTCAGTTTCACCAAAATTGTTAATGATATAAGATAAAAGTCAACGTCTACTGCCTCAATGGTTCCTCAGATACACTTCTAGAGACAGTAAACAAACTGGATTGATCTCGAATGACATTGCTTGTATATATGTGTATCAAATCTTTATTTATTGTATAAAAAACTTATGTCACAATATGAATTCATAAGAAAATAAACATTAGTTAAATGTCTGTTTCTTCGACGACTACGACCTTTATAATATATATTTCATGCAAAAACATGAAAAGATAACTTCAAACAACCAAAATAATTACAGTCGAATGTGTTACAATAATTAAAAAAAAACATCAACTTTAGACAACAATAATTAAGAGGTACTGTTTCTGTCTGAATTCTTATCATTTCCGGTATGGAAACACCGGGATGCTCTGTTCATTTCTAAAGAAATTGTGCGGATCCACCTTTGTCTTAATCTTTACCAATCTATTGAAATTTTCCTTGAAATACTTGATACCATAAACTGCACCTTCCAAGTAACTGTTTCTCCCATTGTGGTTAATCCCCAAATCAAGATCCCTGTAATTCAGAAATGCTTCCCTTGGCAACTTGGAGACGAAAGGAGTCATATAAGCATACAACTTTCTTGTCAAATTTATGTATTTTTCAGCGGCCTCGACACCATTTTCATTCCAGTTTGTTGCATACTGAAGCTTGGCTAGATTTCCAGCTCTATGTGGAAAAGGCTTTTCTGATGGTGGAATCTCAGCCATTCTTCCTCCATATGGATTGAATGTAAGCATTACTGATTCCAATTCTATCATTCTCTTGAATATGAACTCTAAACCCTGTTTTGGAATTGGGTTTTTTAAGTAATCAGATTTTCTTTTCAGGTGGGTTAGTACTTGAGGAACCCTACTGAGGAGAATGTTAACCGGAGTTCCGGCCGGGAAGTTTGTCCAGAAAAGGACAGATTCAACCCAACTCATTTCAGTACAGTCGGATTGTTTCAATCCCAGATCAGGAAAAGTTTCATTCATGAGGGAGACAAGTTTTTTGGAATCTCCAAGAAACAAGGTCAAGAATGTTGCTCTGTTGGTTTTCTCTCCAGTTCGGACACTGCTGTTCACGACATCAAGTGTCATTCTGACGAAGATTTCTTCAGGCAACTTGTCTGCAACTTGCTGGTAACTGTAAACGATATTCGTTAAGTTTTCCTTGTAAGTTCTTGTGACTCGGAAAACAGTAACTGTAGAGGGGACTCGAACAAGCTTGATTTTGTATGCTAGAACAACTCCAAAGCTGGATCCACCACCTCCAGTAATTGCCCAGAACAAATCCTCTCCCATTGATGCACGATCAAGAATCTGGCCATTAACGTCAATTATTTGTGCATCAATAATATTGTCAACGGAGAGACCGTATTTTCGCATCATGTTACCGTATCCACCGCCGCTGAAATGGCCGCCAACGCCGACTGTGGGGCAAACTCCAGCGGGGAAGCCATGAACATTGCTTTTCTCCGCAATTCTGTAGTAAACTTCACCAAGAATTGCTCCAACTTGAACCCATGCAGTCTCATTTTCAATACTGACATTGACTGATCGAAAGTTGAACATATCAAGTATGAAAAAAGGAACATCTGAAACATACGAAACACCTTCATAATCATGGCCTCCACTGCGGATTTTCATTTGCAGGCCATGAATTTTAGAGCAAACAATGGCTGCTTGGATGTGTGAAACTTGCAATGCAGTCAGAATCAATTGGGGCTTACGCGTTGTGGATTCATTGAACCGCAAGTTTCGTATATAAGATTGCAAAACACCAGAATAAGAAGAATTTTCAGGGGTGTATAATACTGCAGAAATTGGATTAGAGGGTTCAGAATGGCTCTCAAGACATTCAAGAAAACCCTCATGAGATGAATTATTTGCAGTAGCCCATGAAACAGAAATAAGAAGGGTTAAAAATAATGAAATTATAGCAAAAACTCTTGAACTTTTCATTTTGATCTAAAGTATGTTATTTTGGTGAATGGAAATGTTAAAGGGTGGAATATATATAAAGAATGTGGGCAGCCATTTTAATTTTAAACAACAACAAACTCAATGTAGTAGATAATGCAAATCTTCTGCAATTTGACCATGAAAATTCAAACCTGAGAAGGAAGAATCGCAACTTAATTAGCCTTTGACATTTTAATTAATTTATAATTGATTTTTAATTTAAAATAGTTATAGTGACATCTCCTTTTATCTAGATAATATGAAGTATTAACACACGTGGAATAATTCATTTTGTCGAAGAAAAATAAAAAATCAATCAATCAACTTATTTTTATGATTACACGTTATGCCACTATCTAAATCCAGTTTACTTGTGGGGAATAACTAACGATCTTGCGTGATTATTTTTTTAATATTTTGATTAAATAGTTATTAGATTGTTTTTTATTATTATTTTTAATCTCTTTTCTTGTTTATTTCAACAATTACGTTATTATATTAAATTTATAATTTATAATATGTTTCATGACCACAATCTTTAGGTTTTATCTGTGTTCTATTTATAATTTAAATAATAGGATAAATTATATGTTTCATTCCCAACCTTTCACCCTTGTTTTGATTTGGCCCTCAATCTTTTTTTGTCAGACTTTTAACTTCAATCTTTCACCAATTAACGCAATTCGTTATTACTAACTCATTCCGTCAATTCTTGCCATTAAAAGACACAAGTGTGTACACGTGGTAATTTAAAGAAGAGCAAAAATGTCAAAATGTGCATTATTCCGTCAACTCTGGAAACCCATTTACTTGACATTTTTATATTTATTAAGAAATTATCTTCTTGTCATAACTTGCACAAGTATTTCAATTTTAGAACAATAGATTCACGTTTTTGCAGACGTGAAAATCGTTTGGAGTTAAAGACTTCGTAGACTAATAACATTCCCGGCATAAGTTTTTTTCTCTCTAAAAGAAAGGAAAATGCTTGTCGTTGCTTCATGTGGTACGGTCCACCAATATGCGACCGATCTAAGTATATTATAGCTGAGTTATTGAGGTCAAAGGAAAGATTGGAAGATGAATTAAGAGTTATACGAGTTGAAAGAGCATAAGCAACAAAATCTATATGAACTAAAAGGGCAAATGCAATAGAAGCTCTACGATCTAAAAGAGCAAATGACCAAATCCAACTTCAAACCAAATCCAATTCCAATTCCAATTCCAACAGCATCTACCAGCACAAGTAGAAGTAGTAGTAGAACAACGAACATGTTGTTATAATTTTAGTTGCATTTGTGGGTTTGTTGCAAAATGGTTTTGGGTAATTTTGTTCATTTCGTCCCCCAATCTTTTAAACTTGTTAGAGCAAGCATCCCCAACCTATTTATTATGATGTATTGTATTTGTATAGTTCAAGTGGCATATGTTGTCATATAATCCCAATGTTGAATGTAATATCACATGTATTTAATCTAGCAAAATGAGTTTAGTGTGTACATATATGGTATCTCAATAGACTATTATTAGCCAAAAAAAAATAATACTGTTGGACAACATGGACAGTACAAGAAGACAACAAAATGTTTGTGTGAGAACATGTTCCATTGCACAAAATACAGACTACAAAAACTTGAATTTTCCATCAAAATACAACATTGAACATCAATTCCCCCATCCACGTATATCATTCACAACAAAACTCCCTCCAAAACTGTCATTAACAAGAAACAACAACATTCAGCAACAAATTATCCACCAATAATATTGTTTGACCAAAAACAACAAAAACATAAATTAACACGGACAATATAAAGTAAGTCATGTGCATTCAATGTCTCTCTTTGCTTTTTATCTTGGATGATTTTGGTGCCTCATCTGGTTATCTTCTCTTTGCATTATTTGGCCGACCAAGCATCTTGACGTGACTAGATGGATGGTGTATATGCCTTGATGTAGGTCTATTTGTTGTAACATTTGTCCACATAATCTTCAATATTCATTCTTTGATGATGCTACTGATTGCATGGAAACAAAGAAGCCAAGTCAAGTATTGCCTTCTTCCCGAACAAGTCATTTTGTCCAATTTAACCGCAAATGTTCATCCTTCAAATGCATCAGATTTTCACCACCCAATTTGGTCCTAAACATCCGCAATTTCATACTATTCTTCTCTAGTATTATACAAATCCTTGGTCTAAAAGGTCTTGCCCATTTTGTTAATGTTTATCTCTTTGTTTCCATTATTGTAATTAGGTAACACCAAATGTTGTCCAACCTGATCTGCAATATTGCACGTTAAATGTTTCACACAAATTATTTAGTAAAATCTCACACTTGATATTTGTCTCTTAAATGAGATCTGCTCCACTAACTCGTAGACTTGTCAATAAGCCAATTGTATGCATCAATGTCTTATCCCTTTAGTCTTTTCATAACTTCTTTCCTGTCAGCAGCTGCACATAACATATTTTTCAATGCCAACTATTTGTTACTTCTCCTAAAATTGTTGTGCATTTGCCTCACACAGAATTGACATTCAACATTCTCACCCCAACTCTCTAATGCATCAATTAAGTATTTATGTCTGTCATTCATGAATGTCCAACTATGTGAATTGACTATAGTCATATGAACATTGAGTTGTCTCCATAAATTCAAAATTAGTGTCAATATGCACCCTCTAAAATCTCATTTCAAAAAACAACCATCAATACCAATGATCATCCTATACCCTACCATAACTCCTTCTTTGCAATCACTAACAAACATAAACCCTTTGAAAGACCAATCATTCCAAACCATTTTTGTCTTCAATATATAGTGCTAATTCTAATACAAATTTTGGCAGTAGTCATCCATAAACTTATATTTTTCATTATTTATCCCTCTGATTACTTCAAGGTGGCCCTTATTCTATACTATTGTGCCCTAGATACTGAAATCACACAATATTTCTTCACTTGATTCTCAAAAGAAGGAATTTTTCAACTTGGATCAGATTTGATTCTGTTTATTTACATGTATGCAAAATAAGTTGAATTTGCATTCCTATTGTTGAATATCATTGCACTGTCGTGCTCTAAATCCAAGGTGATTCTAAACATCTTACGGTCAACCAATTGAAAAGTTTTATAACATCTACCTCTTACACATACGCTATCATCGTTGACAAGTCTAATACTATTTCTTAATGGTCTTCTTTAGAATTAATTTACTTGCAAATCTCATACCTTATAAATAGTACATATTATATAACAACATTTATGTATATAAAATATTGTGGACCTCATGTATAACAATTCTAAAAGGTTGTAGACATAATGTATCAGCATAGTACTTATTAGAAATGAGGGTCTATAATATCAAGTGCTCTTTGAACACATCATCATTAGTGTATCTTTCATCTTTATAACCACTGCGGATAGTATGTAGATCTTCTGAATTTTCTTTATGACTTTGTTCATAATCCATGTTTGTGTCATCATTTCATGTGAAATGCAAATCAAATTTCACCTTATAACTAGCACAATTGATGTTGGCAGCCTCTTGCTCATAGTCTGAGTCTATTAAAGATTTATCCACCTCTATATTGTTAGCACCTAGATCAACACCAACAACATCATCTTCACCATAACCATTGTTGCGAAAATAGATTCATCGAATCTTTATTTACTTGCAAGAACAAACGGCAGAGCTCAGATTAATACTTACCATCCCACCATAAAACACCCCATGAGAAAATTGATTTCAGCTAACCTCTACATTGGTTCCAAATTTTTTTTTGCAAAACCCAAAAATCACATGCTCAATAGTTGTCAAAAATGAATTCTAAACTAATGAACTCAATGTACATGTACCAATGGTTGGAAGTGTAAGACAGCTTCTAAACTTTACCAAAGTAAACAATTTAGTGCCCATATCTGCAAGGTTATAGTCCGTATGCACTTCCTTGTGACTTATAACGATTTCTACCTTTTTCTATTGCCACCACTATTTTGCCCACATTCACCTCCAGCTCCACCTCCAACTCCACTTTCACTTCCACTACTCAACTGAGGTCTACCCCTCACATAATGAATCTCACCATTTTTTTTCTTATTTTTTTAAAACTTCAACTCACTCTCCTTACTTTTTAGAGAGTCTATGACAATGTCAGATGTAAGGGTCTCCTTCCCATACTTGATTGCATTCTTGACTTCCTTATATGAATAAGAAATGACATTCAATAAGATTATAGCTTTGTTAATTTCGGAGACCGTTTCACCACAGTCTGTAATATTTTGCACAAGCTTATTAAAAATACCAAGATTGTCATCCAAATCCATCGAGAGATCAATTTTAAAGCTAAATTTTTTTTCGAGGAAATAAATTTTGCTTGGAGTGGATTGAGTTAAATAAAAATCTTCTAATATTTTTCAAAACTTTTTTGTGGAATCAAATTTTCCATTTTTTTTTGCAAAACATGGTTTGATAAATGTAATATGATAGCAGTATAAACAAGTTAATCATAATCCTTTTTCTGATCCTTAGTAATAGTAGGACCAAAAGATTTATCGTTTTTAAAACTTTTTGTTGAACCAAAATACATTTCCTTTACTGTTGCCAAATAGAAAAATCACATTTAACAGTAAAGATACCCAAATCAAAACGATGTGCAGACATGTAAACAAATAAAATTACACACCAACAAGCATCTCAAGATAATCGCGTAGAAAAACGTAAATACCTCAATATATACCGATTTAGATTCTCAGAGTTTCGTGAGATTCGTGATTTTAAATCAAGAAAATATCCAAACAATTAAAGTATAGGTGACAGTTCTATATAGTAACAATAATCCAACATAAATAAAGTATTATAAAAAATCAACAACAAAGTTAAAAACTATTAAAACACAAATCACAATGATGGGCACGCAAATTCTTAGAAAAAAACAATAGTTACCCCACACGGTAGTCCCAAACTAATAGCCATCCCACACGATGGCCTGCTATTACAAGAATTTAAAAGGGATAAGCCAATTTACTAGAGCGGACCAATCTGACAGTCTGTAATATCGGAAAGATGCGAATTTATTTATTTTATTCTTACTTTTGCAGATTTAAATTTCAGCAGTTTTGGAGCAGAAAGACGACACCAAGTTCGAATCCTAAACTTTCCAACAAAAGCATTGTTGACTGAATATTAATTTGCAAATAAATATGAAAAATTCAGAATCGAAAATAAGCAATTTCAGCCTGAAAATAATTTCTAAAAATAAAAAAAAAATTGGTTGAACATAGTTCTGCTTCATGTCGCTGCCGGTCGTCCGTCACTCACCGTCGATCTTCCGTTTCAACCCAATCAATTGTTTGAAGAGCCAACCAAGCTATGATATCAAACAAGGCTAAAAAATATTACTGGACACAAGATGAAATTTTTCATGTTAACCAAGGCTCAAATTAAATCCTAATCCCACAATAACTGTATCACAATCTCAACCAGATGCCCAAAGAAAAATTTCATGAAGAAATGAGGATAATATTCACGAAGAAAAATAGTGGAAGAGAAACGCCATTTTATGGTCACTGATGGACTGCAAGAAAAAATGGCAGGAAAAACCAATTTACAAAATGGAAGGCAACCAATGCATTCCAGCCAACAAAACGTGGGGTGCGTGGGGTGGGTTTTTGTTAGCTAGATGATTTTCCTCTTCTTTACGATAGATATGGTCTAATCAATATATAACCAAAATAGGATAGAGTTATACTTATACTAAAACTCTTGTAGAAGACTACTACATTTAAACAAACAGATAATGATGGTTCAAACTTGATTACTTGAGCAACTACGATTGATTACATCTCAAAAGTGACCGTTATACAAACCTGTCCCAACAACCACAATTATCTATTTTGAACAGGTCAACGACTCGATACACTAGTGTGGGATTAACTTGGATCGTATATTTTATTTAAGACACAAGCCTAATTATGTACGAAATAATTATAATAATTGCCTTAGAGATTTTTTGGCACAAAATACCCAACAGTGGTCCATTACCTAAAGTTGTTAATAAAGTGCTTTTACCCGCCTTTGTAATTGGGTAATATAATAAATCTTCGATCATCGGCCAGGTCTACAAAATATAATTAAATTAACTCGTTTAATCATTATTGATCCTTTGTTTGTTTAGGACCAGAAATCACAACAACTATCAACACCATCACCTTCATCATCGATACCTTGACCACTAAAATCCACATGTACATGGTCACCTTTTAACAACATCATTTGCATTATCCACATTACTCCAACTACTTCTCAAACCAGCATCATTGACGATAAATATCTCAAAAGGTTGCCCAAAGATCTTATCATAATCATTATTAGTTAATATATCTTCTCATTTCTTCACAATTTCGTCATAGCTTCTAGACTTATCACTTTGAAAATGGGATGCAACCTTTGCCTCTTCTACAATTTTTTTAATAATAACACAATTGTTAAATACATTTCCTATATTACCACTGCATTGTTCTCCAATATCTTTGTCCACAAACATCGGCTCATCATTTTTAGGGACGGAGTCAGGATTTTTATTCAGTGTAGGCGAGATGTTAGCACAAAAATAAAAGTTCAAGGACCAAAAGTGAAATTATGTTACTAAGTGTAGGCCGGATAGTCATGCAATCATGTTATTTCTTAATTTCTCAATGTTGAAGGACCAAAAGTGAAATTTTGAATTTAAAATACCACTCTCTCTCTCTCTCTCTCAAATCCTCCTAAAGATATATATATATATATATATATATATATAGACCCACACACACAACTACACACAGAAATCTTTCTTCTCCTCCTCCTCCTCTTCCATTTTTCTCCATTTCTTCTTTATTTCTCCATAATTTAGTACAGGCGAATTTTTGCTCTTCTACAGATTTCATAAAATTCAATGCAAGCGGCCGCCGGCGCTCGGCTACATATGGCTCCGCCCCTGATCATTTTCAACATTATCACTAGGCTCTTCAACTACATACATTGGCTCAACACTGTAATCCATATCAAGTTCCATACCATCTTCTAGTTCTATAATGTCTAATTCTCTATGATTGTTACAACTACCAAACTAATTAGCGCAATTTTAATATACATGTTACCTACTTATCTTATTTTGTTAGTAATTATTTATTGATAAAAGTAATAATTAATATCTTATTTGGATTAAGACCAACTGTGAACAATTATGAAGATTCGGGGATCAAGGTAAAAGTTTTTAGAAGGATGGAATCAAGTTTAAAGCTTTGGAACAAAAATGATTAAATCTGCATGAAAAACTTGAAATAGAGACCAAATCACCAAACTACTTAAACTTTAGCGACAAAACCTGCAAAATTTGAAAATTAAAGAAAATTTGTAGCATAACTTACTATTTACCTCAATCAACAGTGGCAAGCAAACCGCGGTCATTTCAAAACTTCGCTGTTTGCCGTGGTTGGGCTGCGGGAAGAAAACTGCGGCCCGACCGGTCCTTTTTTGTATTATTTTCAGTAGTAAGTTGGGGCTTTTTCTGTCTTTTCATGTGCATGAGTTTTAATACGAAGTTGGGAGTATATAAAGACCGAATCTAGGTTGAATGAAGGGAGACGACGACTAGAAACAAGAGAGAAAAATCACATGACGTAGAAGACTTTTGGAAAATTTCTCATCCTTCAATCCATGCTGGTTCTATACACTACAAGAAAAGAGAGTTATAAAAGTCGTCCCTATAGATAGAATTGTCGTCGCTAAAGGACTACAGGGATGACATAGTCGTCCCTAACGATCGTCACAATAAGCCTGTCCTAGTAAGTCAACAAAGACGACAATAGTCGTCCCAATATATTCACGATTTATAGCGACCACTTTTATCGTTCCTATAGCCCTTATTTTCGTCTTTTACTTTCGTCCAAAAATCTTATTTGAGCTCGAACATCACTTTCGAGGACAACTAAACTTCTCTTTCCTATAGGACGACATTGGGATTCAAAAACAGATAACTGCTTTTTGGGAATGCATAGATCGTCATTTCTCTCTGGTCAGTTGAATCGTGTCTTGACGTCATCGAAATATTGTGAACAAAAAGTCAATGCTTCCTCAACAACATATCCTTCGGCTATAGAACCCTCAGGCTTCGATTGATTTCGCACATAGTCCTTTAGTTTCTTAAGATATCTCTCAAAAGGATACACCCACCTCATGTAAACGGGCCCACCAAGAATTGCCTCTTCAGGCAAATGCATCACAAGGTGAATCATAGGATGAGCTGTTGTTGAGCATTAACCATGTCGCTAACCTTTATTGACCTTGCACACAATTTTTTGAAAAATGTACAAAGTTCAATAATAGTTGATGAAATTGTCTTGTTTAGAAATGCTCGACACCCGACGGGCAACAATCTTTGCATGAGGATATGACAATCGTGTGACTTCAAACCAATTATTCGGCTTTCATTAGGCGCAACGTTCTTTCTCAGATTTGATGCAAAACCATCGAGAAATTTGACTTTCCGTATAAAATTGCAAAACTTTTGGCGATCTGCATCAATAAATGTGTACTATACTGCAGGCTTCATCAATCTCTCCTTATCTTCGTACAAGTGCAGCTCGTGTCTAATTTTTAATTTCATCAAATCACGTCTCGCTTTGTCTGTATCCTTAGATTTATGAGGATCGCCCAATAATGTACCCAACAAACTATCACAGACATTCTTTTCTACATGTATGACATCGAGATTGTGTTTCAACTCATTTGTCGACCAGTAGGGCAATTCATAGAAAATGCTCTTCTTTCTCCAGTTTAGCTCATCCTCATCCCTTTTTCTTTTAACACCCCCATAGCTTGGGTGTTTTCCTGGTGTTCTAATTTTCACACGACTAAGTTGCTGCAGGATATCTGTACTAGTCAATTGAGGCGGTGGCCCACGTCTCTCTGTTTGTCCGTTAAAAGTACAGTCATTTCGCCAATGATGAGTACTTGGTAAGAAACATCGATGACCCACATAAGCTGTCTTACCGATGACACGTGTCGAAGGTGTCTCTTCATTACAAGTTGGACATGCATCGTAACCCTGACCGCTCCACCTTGATAAACTACTACGAGCAGGAAAATCACTAACTGTCCATAACATCGATGCTTGCATTCTGAATATATAGTTATTACTTGATACATCACGCGTATCAATACCAAATGTCCTCAATTCCTTCAACTCATCCACTAATGGCCGTAAAAATACAACCATATCTTTGCCTGGTGTTTAGGGACAGTATTAAATTTTCTTCTTTCATACATAGCCAATGTGGTAGATTATAAGTTGCCAAAACCACCGGCCACATGCTGTAAGACTGACTCATATTACCAAAAGGATTGAAACCATCTAACGACAATCCCAGTCGAACGTTTCTTATCTCACAGGCAAAATCAGGGTGATTTTTGTCAAAGGCCCGCTAAGCTTTTCTATCTACGGGATGACCCATATCATCCTCGTCCCTCGAGCAACCTGTATTATGCTACCTCATTAGTGTTGCAGTATGTGTTGTTACAAACAAACGCTTCAGTCTAGGGGTCAATGGAAATAACGCAACACTTTATGCGGGACATTCTTCCCAGAGGATTTGCCAGCTATTTGTACCCAACAACTTTCATAGCAGACTGGACAAATTTCTTTATCAGCATTTTACTTCCAAAATAATGCACAATCATTCCTACAAACATGAATAGATTCGTACCCCAATCCGAACTTCAACATTAATTTTTTAGCCTTATAGTGAGAGTCGATAATATTGATTTTGGGAAAGGCCGATTTTAACAACTTCAATAGCCCATCTACAGATTTATTTGTCCACTTATTGACCACCTTAAAATGCATCAACTTAGTTAAAAAGTTTAGGGATGAGAAAGAAGATACTCCTGGATACAACTCTGAATGCAGAACATCGAACAAAGCGTCGTAACCTAAATCAGAAGCTGCAACAGCTGAGTCATCCCTGACCACATCGTTAAGTACATCTGCCATCTCATCTTCTGCAACAAGCCCTTCGTTCTGTCCTTGCATATTCACAGGTCCTTCCTCACTCTCCCCGTGATAAATCCACCACTCGTAGTTCTCGTAAAAACTGTGACGAAATATGTGAGACTCAACATCATCTACCAATTACATCATCATGTTTATACATCTTTTGCACGAACATTGAATCATCCCCCTATCATTTGCTAATGGCCTCGCCATATTTATGAACGCTTTCAGACCATGCCAAAACTCTGTAGACTTTGCCCTTTTTCTATTCAACTTTATCCAACTCTTATCGATTTCCATTTCCACTTTAGATTTGCTGCAACACCAAAAAATTAACAATAAATAAGTGCAGTATACAAGTGGTGTGAGAATGTACTAACTCCTTGTCGCTCCAGTACTAATTTTAGGTGTGGGCCCTAGCCATTCGACATTGATTTGTAATTTACGAGTTGTGTTAATTTTTCCTATTATTGCCTATGTTTCACGTGTAAATTTCGGCAGCATCTCCCTTCTATTCCTCCTAAGTGCGTGCACTCTTTTAAACACAGTCCACATCTGGAGAATAAAATAGAGACAATACCAAAAATCATACGCGATAGTCGAGGCAATCATAGGAAAAATGTATGATAACACAACTCGTAATTCACAAATTAATGTCAAACTGTCCGAAACATGACAATTCAAAGATTAGTCTGTAAACATCAAACAACCCAAAATGATGTTGTGTGCTTAACAAACTGATCTTCAAACATCATTCTAAGGTTTATGAAAGTGCAATGTATTGTGAAAATAAAATAGAAAAATAAATCTTAAATATATAAGTGAAGTACGTAAATTTGACTGACCAAGGATCTCTTGAAGATGGCAACTAAGACCTTTAAACTGGGGAACTGCAATAGAGAAAGAGAGATTCAAAATGGTAGAATTTGTGGACTAAGACTTCAAAGAGAATTTGAAGAAATGTTGCTTCTGTTGGCAATTTGTAGACTGGATCTATAGAGACGACATTATGTCGTCTCAATTGCTAGAATTGGGCACAAGAAAATCTCGCCAATATGCTGAAGGTATTAGGATTTACATGGACGAATATTTAGGTTATGGGGATGACAATAGTCGCCTTTGATTCTGGAGGGACGACATCCTCTGTTGTCTCTACAGGTCTGTACTCTTTATGGATGACAAATAAATCGTCCCTATAGATTATGGACCTGTAGGAACGTAATTTAACGCTATTAGGACGACTTAAGTCATCCCAGTAGCTTACAAATCAGGAAAAAAATGCCGCCATTTCTTATGACCTACGGGGACGAATTTTTTAGGCTATAAGTACGATATTAGTCGACTTTATTCCTTTATAGACGATATTCCGTGTTGACCCTATAGGTATGTACTCTATAGAGACGACAAAATAAATCATCTCTATAGAAGTTGGGCCTATAGGAACGACATTTAACGCTATTAGGACGACTAAAGTCATCCCAGTTGCTTACAAAGCGGGAAAAAATTGCGCCATTTCTTATGACCTATGGGGATGAATTTTTTAAGCTATAAGGACAATATTAGTTGACTTTATTTCTTTAGAGACAATATTACGTGTTGTCTCTATAGGTATGTACTCTATAGGGACGACAAAATAAGTCGTATCTATAAAAGCTAGGCCTATAGGAACGACTACTATGTATTAAGACAACTTTTGTCCTTTCTATATCTATTACAATCTTTAGAGACGACATTCTATTGTCGTCCCTATAAATGCTATATATAGAGACGAATTTGGTGTCGTCCCTATAGTTCCTTTTTATTGTAGTGCTATCAAATCTTATGTTTTTAATTTAATTATATTCTTATAATTTTTTTGAGCCAAGGTAGACGATGAAACATTGTTTAAACAAAGTGATCATTTTGTTATCTTTTTAATTCCATTTCGTGCTTAAACTTTTATGGTTCATTCTTGTTGAATAATTAAAATAATACTTTCATCTTAAATATCCTGAATTTTTTATAGTTGGAAATTAGTTTGATTAATTCTTGCTTGGTGCTTGAACATAATTTATTAGTTTCTTTTGATTTTTCGTTATCTTATTATCGATTTGATATACATAGAATGCTTAAGATGTGAAACATACGATTCTTTGTTTTCTTTGAATTGTGTTTGATACAAAAAAGCTTAAGTAATTTAAGATTTAAGCAAATGGGAACCGATATTGGACTTTCTTATTTTGGATTTAAATGACAAATATTTTGTGACGATCATAGATTGGTTTCAAGTTGTCGTTTGATTTTGAAACTTAATCTATAATCGGATAATTGCTAAGTTAAATAACGGTGGATTTCAAAACTTTGGTACTTTAACCACTTAATTCTTCAACACATCTTTCTAGTGAAAGTTTAATTAGTCTTTAATTCAAATTCTTTCAACCAAACCTCTTTTGACTAGACTAGTCCAGAACAACAGTTAATCGGATTAAATTAGGCTTTCTTCGTTGCAGTCCTAAAAAGATCGATCTCGTTGTTACTTTTCTATATTCCAATATATTTGTGCGCTTGCAAGTTATTAAAAATTTGACAACACATTAGATTTCTCGGTAGTGGTGAAATAAAATAAACATAGCTATCGTATATATGCTAATGTTCTCAATCATAAAAAGCACGTCCTCGTCTGATATCAACCTCACCAACCATCCATTAGATTCTTTCTTGGTCTCCTAAATACGTAACCCAGAGGCTGACTCAATCCTAACCTCTTAGCATAAAGGTCTAACCCAAATTTAAAAAAAGAAAAGAAATCAGAGTCCACATCCACAATGTAATTTACCTTTCCATTGATGTACATAATTAGACATTATCCAAAAATCCCACTACCATGGATGCATTTTACCGTGAACAATGTAGAACCCTCACATGCAGAGAGAGAAAAAAAAACCCTTCTACCATCATAATCCTAAAATATAATTCACTAGGTGTAATAATGTAAGAAAATAAAAAAACGTTGACATTTAAGAAGTCTTGAGGGGGTTTGTTTGAGATCTGCCACAATCATATTTCTTCAAAAAAGTGTGAACAACAACGACAAGAGAAAGAAGACAAAAAAGCCCTAAAATGCAATGATTTTTGGCGATGGAAATAATGAAAATGCCTTCGTCAACCGGGGTTCTTCTGGAGAAAAATGGAAAATAAACTGACAATAGGGGTATACATGTGCTTTTTAATTGATACACGGTTGTTTTGAAATACAAGAATGTGCATTTAAACATTTTTTCCCTTCTTTGAATTACCGTGTGCACTACCCTTACTCAGTTAACAACAGGAACTGACGGAACGAGCTAGTAAGAAAGAATTGCGTTAATTATTGAAAGATTGAGGTTAAAAGTCTTATAAAAAAAATGTTGAAGGCAAAATCGTAACAAAGGTAAAAGGTTGAGGGTGAACGTATAATTTATCCTCTATAATATAGCATCATAACCTAAATATTCTCAGCCCTTAAACAATCCAATATTATATTTATTTAGACATTAGAAGAAATTATTTTGCTGCTTCTGGTTGATTTTATTTTCCTTGAAAAATAATTCAATTTAAAATAGTATTTTGATTTGTAATTAGAGTAGTTCAATCTTGTTTCTTACTTTGTAAGCTACAAAAATGGGTTTTGTTGACCTCCAAAAATGGCTGCCAACAGAAACCCCATACCTCCTCTTCCTACGTGTATTTCCCTTCTAACTTAGATTGTCACGTGATTTATTCAACCACGTAGATAATCCTAGGACCGGGTGGATATGTAACAAAAGATAAAGAGAAACACACTTTGGTTGAAGTAGTAGCTTAAGGACCCCTAATTAATAATTTCTCAGATGGTTGTAACACTTGAAGAATAATTAGTATACAAAATTTGATATTTCTTGTGAGAGTAATGATTTCCACCCCCCCTCTCTTGTGAAGACGAGTTGGGTATTTATAGGAAAATTCTATTAGATTGTCATCCATTCGATTCGCGACACGTGGCTCGATCCAGAGAGCTCTAGAGTCACATCTTGGGTGTCACATCATTAATATTAATGCAGAAGTCATTTTTAGCCGCAACCTAAGAGGCTATGATGGTGACAAGCCGCCTTTTGCAGGCTGTCCAATCAGTCTTTTCGGGTCTGACTTGTAGTGTATCAGAGAGAAGTTAAAACGCAATCAGAGTCAGACTTTGACAGCCTCAGTTGTCTTAGATCCTTGGCACAAATAGCCTCGATTGTCTAACTTCCTCGGCACAAACAGCTTCGGTTGTCTAACTTCCTCGGCACAAATAGCCTCATTGACTTTGACTACGCACACGTGGAACCCAAGTGGGATTGCCCTGCCCACGTAGGATTGGGGCATAACAGGTTTCATTCAACAACTCTATTAAAACGCCACGTCTTCTTGCACATTATGCATTATTCAAGAAATATATATATATATATATATATATATATTTATGTTTTAAACTAAACCACTATATGCAGCATATTTTATTAATAATGAAATAATATAGAATTATGAGGGGTTGTGCTTTAAACTCTAGCTAAAAGTGCAAAGAAAATAATCTACTTTTACTTTTTTTAAAAAAAGAAGCAAATAAAACAAAAATCTGAATAAAAAAATAAAAAGAATGAAAAGAAAGAAACTCATTTTGTAGGGTTGTGTTACTACAAAATTTTCAAGAATGAGAGAACTTGTGCCCATGAATATGTACATTTTTCTCGACAAAAAATTCGTCTGGTAAAATATATCTTTTACCGACAAAAAAAAAATTAATACATTTGTAGGCTAATATATAACGGGAAAATTCTCAATTTTTTCTTACTTTTTAGTTCCTACAACCGAGTATTTCAAGGTTAAAAAATTAATTAATTTTCGTTTTAATATGAAAAATCCCTTCTAAATATGAAACTATTTCTGCCTAAAATCCCTCCTTCCCTCCTAAACATTGAATTAATTCTCATAACATACCGCCTCCAGCCTACCTCCAGCATCCCGCCTCCCGCCTCCATAGAACATCCTCTGCGAAGTGTGAGCCCAGCCCAAAAAATTTCCCACACCTCCCACACACTCTGTAGAAGTAATTGCCCAAATAAAGAAAATTTCGTTAGAGTGAGAAAGTTAGAGCTACAAGCACAGAAGAGGAGAAAGTTAGGTTTGAAATCTCATTTCTTTTGATTGAATTTTAATTGTTGATGAGATGTGAATCTCTTGATGGGTATACCTTGATTATTATTACTTGTCTCAAATAGAGAATTTTTCGTGAAAAAGTGGGAGTTTTCAATCAAGCAATTTTATTTTTCTTTTGATATTATTTTGTTTACAATTGAATTAAGATTTTGTTTGAAAACTATATATGCTGTTTTACTTGACTATGTATGCTAAATGCCAGCACTTGATGAATTTTATTGTACCGTGTGTTTCTGATCTTTGGGATGAACCATGGAAGTGTGTTTCTAATGTTTCTGATAAACTAGAAAATTTTATATTATTGCATAACCTTTGTTCTCTAGTGGATTGGACTATAAGATTTGTAGGTTTAAGGTTTCTCGGTGATTTTACGATAGTTTGGCAGTGCTGAGTAGTTGAGTAGTTTATAGTAGAGGATTGAGCATTAACGGTTGTCGTAAGCTAAAATTATTTTAAAGTTTATTTGTGCACCATAAGAAAATATTTCATAACTATCTTCTGAAGTTATATGTAGAACTAATAATCCCATAAAGATTGATTGCAATTCAGAGTTATAAAATTGATTACAATTTGACATAGAGAATAACTTATGGAAGATGGGCAAAAGGCAATACCCATGCTCAGGTACAAGTCCAAATATACTTGTCCAGAGGAGAGATATTCATAACTGGATTTTGGGTACAAAATTATAAGGATTCACTATGCATTGTTTCATGATTAAACAGCTAGGTACATGAATGAGAAGCAGAATAGGTACATATTTTTAGAGTTATGTTTAATTCAGCTCGACCATAGTGTTTAAGATAATATTTTCTTATGTTTTGGTTGAGAACACTATGCATTGTTTCATGATTAGTTCAATTTGTTGAGAACTTGAATTTATTGCTTGAAACATAATTTTTTTTTTCACTATCAGGATGGTTCGAAATTTTCCCGAAGTAGACACCTTTGAGTTTGCTTATGCCGGAAAAAACAAGTGTTGGACTGATAGTGGAGCTAAGGCTCAACATGTAAGAAACTCCCTACTTTGCAATTTTGATTTTCTCTGTCATGCGTATAGGATTAATGTTATATTAATTTTCATGTGCGTATAGAGAAATTATGAGAAGGGATCTGAGACAGTTAGAGTTAGAGATAGAAAATGCTTAATGATGGCAACGGGTCTCATGCCTATGATTCATTAAAACTGCAATCTTGAGCTTCTTGTTGCAGCAATTCTTGTGGATCGGATATACCTATCATTTAATAAAAGTAAAAAAAATCTTTGGATTTAAAAAGTATATATTTGAACTACTCTATGCATGAACCTCCAGGCTTTTGGAGATTTTTCGTTTCTTGCTAAAAAATTAGAATGGTGAAAAATGCAGAGTTCAACTTGCAGAAAAGGGGAACATCGAATCTTCTAGTACTTGTAGATTTCAAAAATCTATCGTTGATGATGTAGATTACCCATCATAATATACTCGACAATGATGCGGTGCCTGACTAATACTCGTTTGATCAAATTAGAAGAAAATTATGTTGAGTGTTGTGAGGAAAGTTAAATGATGTGAGTACATTTTGACAGAGCATCAGCTGGAAGAATTTGTATATCTGTACAAGTGAGGTAGATACGTAGATACCACTATTTATACTACTGTAGTGTAGGATAGCTTATACAAGGAGAATTGTTTCCTCTTTTGAAGGAGCACGATCCCTACATAGAAAAATAATTTGTCTATTATGGTTAATATGGCTTCACCTAAGTGTCAGGTGGGTTTGACCAGACAAATATCTTAGATGTAAGTGAACTACTCTACTCCAATTTAGTAGTAGCCATGTGAAAATGCCTACTATGCTAGGGATCCCTCACTCTTTCATAACAGTTTGTCACTAATCCAACAACCGAGATTAGAAGAAGAAAAGAAGAAGAGTATTTTTTTTGGTACCAGAAAATGATGTGCAGTGACAAAATTGAGATAGAAAATATAGTAAAAGAGCACTTAGGCCAGATATGTTATGTTTAATAGAAAACTAAGCGTCAAGTCACACTTCATCAACAAAATAAGCTTTGGTGAAAAGGTTATCAAAACTAAACATGAACTAGAAAAGAGTTCAACATTTCCATGATTCAAAAAAATTGAAGATGAAAAAAATAATAATTATCTATCAGAACTTTGATAGACTAATAGAACAATACAAAGGATGAGAAAGAGAAATAATTGGCATGAAAATGAATTGTGTCTACATTCTACAATTACTATCATATTCTTAGCTTTAATTAAAAAGTTTGTATAGGACCTAGATGACGTGAATGAACTTTAGCTTCTCAGAGAGTGGTTCCCACATGCCCTCATATGGTTAGGCAATGATATATTAGGTAAGGTCTATGATAGGCCCCCGATTCAAGCAACATACAAAGCGCGAACCAAGGTCCAAAAGGAAAAGAGCAATAAGGGAATCGGAAGAGAATGCTGAGAGAAAGATGTGGGGACCGCTGACTTCAACAAACTGCATGTGCAAGTAGTGGAGGACTTTAGATGCTGCTGGAAGAGAATAAAAGCATAGGAGGAAAGAGATGGATAACTATTTTGTTGACAGAACATAGAAGGAGAGATAGAGCCTCTCGAATTGCTTTAATATTTGTATTTACTTTGTATCTTTTTTATTCAATCAAATTGTAAAGTGAGAGTAAACTTTCCATATATATTACAATCCAAATTTACCATACAATTGCATTGTTTTCCTTATTACAAATTCTCTTATCAATTCCCTATTTAACTGGAGTCGTCTGAAATTTTGGAGGACTTCGGATAATTCTGCAAAATTTACACAAAACAGGTTAGTTCTTATCATTTTGGTATCAGAGCAACGATCATGGTAATGACTCTCACTGATCGAGTGGGTGTTATGGAAGGAAAAATGGAGGAAGTGCAACAAGAAGTGAAGCTGAGCATGGAAAATATGAAATCGGAATTTAGGGGGCAGATGACCACCTTACTGGAAAAATTTAATTGGATGACTGACAAGTGGGAGAAGCAAGAAAATGGTAGGAAGGGAAAGGAGTTAGAGGGGATCAAACCATATGAAATTCCCATATCATTGGAAAACTCATCGGTAATTAAGATGATGGGCCAAAAAAGTGAAGGAGGAAGAGGCTCGGAATAAGGATGGCGTCCCGATTACTGCAATAGACGATTGGAAATGCCTGTTTTCAATGGAATGGACCCGGATGGGTGGATCTACCTTGTGGAGAGGTATTTCGCTGTCAATCAAATGGCGGAGGTAGAGCGCTTGGACGCGACAGTGGTGTGTTTTGAGGGTGAAGCTTTGGCATGGTTCCAATGGAAAAAAAAAATGCAAGAGACTTCAAAATTGGGAAGAATTGAAGGTGAGGATGTTAGAGAGATTTAGACCTATCCTAGGAAGGATCGCTGGAGGAAAAATTCTTGGCCCTCCGACAAGAGAGTTCCGTCCGAGAGTACATGCGGTGGTTTGAGACGCTAGCTTCACCATTGGAGGAGATGCTAGAGGCTATACTAGAAGGCAATTTTATTAATAAACTGAGGCCCAAAATCAAGGTGGAGGTCCATCTAATGAAGCCCCAGGGATTGGGCTAGATAATGGAGATGGCCCAGCGCATTGAAGACAAAAACATGGCCCTAAAAAATCACTAGTTGGTTCCAGTCCAATTAAATCCAAAATCCCCTACTATATTCAATCAAACCCAATCTCTGTATATACAAATCCCACCCCAACAAAATTTCCCAATTATGGCAGACCAAGGAGTCCTTCAACAGTGAAACCCACAAATCCACCATTTAAAAGGTTGAGTGAGGCCGAGCTCTAGCTAAAGAAGGAGAAAGGGCTGTGTTTTCAGTGTGACGAGAAGTACACTATTGGTCACCGATGCAAAAACAAGGAGCTACAGGTGTTGTTGATTCAAGACGGAGATGAGTGGGAATTGGAGGAAGGTGTTGATGGCAAGGCGATGGAGGAAGAAGTAAATGGAGTGGGTTAGGTAGTGGAGTTGTCGCTTAATTCCGTGGTGGGACTGACCCCTCCAAAGATCATGAAAGTGATTGGAAGGATTGCTGGGTGAGAAGTTCTTATTTTGATTGGTTATGGAGCGTCTCATAATTTTATTTCTACAGAATTGGTTCAAAAATTGGGACTACTAAGGATTGCCGCCACCGGACATGGGGTCATAATGGGAATGGGACTTGCGATACAAGGCGCTGGAGTGTGCAAAGGTGTGATGTTGGAAACTCAACATGTAAAAATTAATGATGATTTCTTACCCTTGGAGCTGGGAAGTTCAGATGTCATCCTAGAAATGAAGTGGTTGGCTACTCTTGGGGGCACGCATGTAAATTGGAGGGATTTAACCATGAAGTTTTAGGTTGGAGAAACTTTAGTGACGTTGCAAGGAGACCCAAGTTTGAATAAAACATTGGTATCAATGAAGTCCATGATCAAGGCGTTTAAGGAACACGGTAAAAGAGTGTTGCTGGAACTTGGGAATATCACATCGGATTTTAATGATGATCAACTAGAGATTCCAGAGGCACTTCAAGCAGTATTAACAGTTCACGAGGGGGTGTTTGTTAAGCTCCGAGGGTTGCCACCTCGTTGGAGTAAAGACCATTCTATCGTCTTGCAACCAGGTACAACTCCAGTAAGTGTTAGAACGTATCAATATCCGTATATACAGAAAAATGAAATTGAAAGATTGGTCCGAGAGATAATGGCAGCTGGGATAATTCGACCGAGCGTGAGCCTCTTTTCCAGCCCAGTTTTGCTCGTTAAAAAGAAGGATGGGAGTTGACATTTTTGCGTAGATTATCGTGCTTTGAACAAGGTGACAGTACCCGATAAATTTCCTATTCCAGTAATTGAAGAACTATTAGACAAATTGCATGGAGCCGTGGTGTTTTCTAAATTTGATCTGAAGGCAGGCTACCATCAAATTCGGGTGGAAGAAAGGGACTTACTTAAGACGGCTTTTCAGACACATGAAGGGCATTATGAGTTTGTGATCATGCCGTTTGGGCTGACCAACACCCCATCCACCTTCCAGTCGCTGATGAATGAAGTATTTAGGGCATAGCTGAGATGGTTTGTCTTTGTCTTCTTCGACGATAAACTGGTCTATAGCCGTAGTTTGGAGGAACACTGTGAACATCTCAATTATGTGTTGGACATCCTTGAGAAACATCAGTTAGTGGCCAACCAAACGAAGTGTCATTTTGGGCAGTCAAAAGTTGAGTATTTGGGGCACATCATTTCCTAGGATGGGGTAGCTACAGATCAGTCTAAGGTTAAAGCAATGTGCGAGTGGCCTATTCCTCAATGTTTACGAGAGCTTTAGAGATTCCTTGGACTAACTGGGTATTATCGAAGGTTCATACAAGGTTACGAAAGATTAGCGTGGCCTTTTACAGAAAGGCTGCACAAGGATAACTTCTATTGGGACGAGGTTGCAGATGAGTCGTTCCAAAAATTAAAGGCAGCCATGGTATCAATGCATGTATTGGCATTGTTTGATTTCAACAAACAATTCATAGTGGAAATCGACGCATCTGGGTATGGGTTGGGAGCTGTGTTAATGCAAGAACGACATCCCATTGCCTATTATAGCCATGCCCTGAACCCTCGAAGCCTCGCTAAATTAATGTATGAGAGGAAACTGATGGCCATTGTTTTTGATGTACAAAAGTGGAGACATTATCTTCTGGGACAAATATTTGTGGTAAGAACTGATTAGAAGAGCTTAAAATTTCTGTTGGAACAAAGGGAAGTTAATCCAGCATACCAAAAGTGGTTGATCAAAATAATGGGTTACCACTTTGACATTCAATACCGACCGAGATTAGAGAACAAGGCAGCCGATGCTCTCTCGCGCGTAAATCCAATGGCCGAATTGTTAGCTATAACCATACCTCAGGTAATTTCATTAGACCGTCTGACTGAAGAGATTAATGAGGATGAAGGGCTGTGGAAAATTATAAAAGAAATTGAGATCAACCTATTAACTCATCCTACTTTTACTATGTGCCAAGGTCGTCTCATTCGGAAGGGGCGATTGGTGATTCCTAAGAAATCCACACTTGTGCCTTTGTTGCTACAAGAAGGGCATGATGGGAGCATTAGAGGACATTCAGGAATCCTTAAAACATACTGCAGACTAGCTTTTAGTGTATATTGGCCGGGAATGAAAGCCGATATCAAGGAATATGTGAGTCATTGTGCTATTTGGCAATCAAGTAAATTCCAAACTCTATCACCAGTCGGACTATTACTGTCCTTACCTATTCCAGATCAGATTTGGGAGGAAGTGACGATGGATTTTGTGAAGGGATTGCCAAAATATGGGAGAATGGATACTATATTGGTGGTGGTCGACAGATTAAGCAAGTATACCCACTTCGTAGGATTGAAACACCCATTTACAGCGAGTATAGTGGTAGCAACTTTTGTAAAGAAAATAGTCCGTTTACATGGGGTCCCAAAATCAATAGTTTCTGACCAGGATAAGATCTTCATGAGCAAGCTTTGGGAAGAATTGTTCTGATTGCAAGGGACCAAACTAAATCGAAGCACCGCATACCACCGCCAGTCAGATGGGCAGAAAGAGGTAGTGAATAGAACCTTGGAAACTTATTTGAGATGCTTCGCATCATCCAAGCCAAGGTCATGGTCCAGCTGGTTAACTTGGGCAGAGCTTTGATACAACACTTCTTTCCACACTTCATCTAAAACCAATCCCTTCCGAATTATGTATGGTCGAGAGCCACCCATATTGATCCGTTATGAAAAAGGGGTAGCAATTGTAGCAGCGGTGGAACATCAACTACTAGAGAGGGATCAGATGTTGGAGGAGTTGAAGGTGCAACTAAGTACTGCTCAATCCAGGATGAAGAGTATGGCTGATGCTAAAAGAAGGGAGGTTCATTTTGAGGTTGGAGACATGGTATACTTGAAAATACGCCCTTACATGTGCAAATCATTGGCTACGCATCCAAATGAGAAATTGTCCCCGCAGTTTTATAGGACCTTTAAGGTGGATAAGCGGATAGGAATGGTGGCATACTGGTTAAACTTACCTCCCACATCCCACATTCATCCGGTGTATCATGTGTCACAACTGCGTAAAGCTATGGGACCGGTTCAGGATGTGTTGGAGTTACCGCCATAGATCACGGAGAATTTAGAAATGCTGGTAGAACTGGAGGCTGTTTTGGGAAGTCATCCATGGACGAGAAGGAATATTCGAGGCATTGATGTTCTCATTCAATGGAAAGGGTTGCCACCTTTAGAATCGACTTGGTAACCATTCAAATTGATCAATCAAAAATTTCCTTTCTTCTACCTTGAGGACAAGGTGAATCTTGAAAAGTGGGGTAATGATAGGCCCCCGATTCAAGCAAAATACGAAGCACGAACCAAGGTCCAAAAGGAAAAGGGCAATAAGAGAATCGGAAGAGAACGCGGAGAGAAAGATGTGGAGACCGCTGACTTCAACAAACTGCATGTGCAAGTAGTGGAGGACTCGAGATGCTGCTGGAAGAGAATAAAAGAGATAACTATTCTGTTGACAGAACATAGAAGGATAGATAAAGCCTCTCGAATTACTCTAATATTTGTATTTACTTTGCATCTTTTTCATTCAATCAAATTGTAAAGTGAGAGTAAACTTTCCATATATATTACAATCCAAATTTACCATACAATTGCATTGTTTTCCTTATTACAAATTCTTCTATCAATTCCCTATCTAACTGGAGTCGTATGAAATTCTGGAGGACTTCGGATAATTCTGCAAAATTCACATAAAACAGGTTTGTTCCTATCAGTCTACTAAAAGAGTGCTTGTAAAGTATTCAAATGATCAATAAGTAGCAAGCAACATGACTTCTAACTTCATGTGATTCAGATTTCATAAATTTAGCTATGGATATGGATAAAATACTTGCTTCAGTTTCATAAATTTAGCTATGGATATGGATAAAATTTAGCTAAGTGTTTAGTTAAAGTGCTTGTAGATTTCAAATGCTTAGTAATCTACCAACCTTAGTTAGAAGCTTTGTCTGAGCAAATAGTATGAGGATCTTTTATATTTTCCAAAATGGTCTTATTATAGAGATTGGGAACATTGAATGTATCAATAACCCGTTTGACCAATTGTGCTTCATCCCCTTTCACACAATGCAATACTCCAAGTCCAGGCCATGCTGGAAAATATAGATCACTAGGAATCTCAAGGAATCACAGTACTTACCATGAGTTAAGCTTTGCAATATATAATGATGAAATTCATATTTAATACAAACTTTGAGGTGGTCTAAACCAAATTTCTATTGACAAAGAACTATTTTATATATCTACTTATGATTTTGATAATACAGTATTTGTTGCATCCTTGCCTTCTTTTGGTGCAGCATTATGGAGTCAGAAACTCCTGTGGGGTTCACAAGAAAGGTTGATCCAACTTAAATTGTTTGCGTGTTATACTATTTATTTACACTGACATACTATTTATGTTCCATCGCTACATTCAAGTGCAGCAAAGATCCAATTTGAGACTATGGTATCATTTAAATGATGTCTTTTTAGCACTATTTTATCTGGTATTATGACTCTTAACTTGTCATAGCACTTGAGGAATTGTTTGAGATTCTTGCATATTCATACCAGACCACGTTACCAGCAAATTTAAGGCTTGTTAATTAGATTTGGACTTGATTAGAGACCAGAAAGTTTGGTCATGTGGCTGTCAATTGTTGTATATTGGAACTATGATACGAGGTGCATAATGATTCCTTTTGTTAGTGGTTAAATAGTGGAAAATTAATGCAAATAGAACTAAATAATTACCATAATGACTCTTTTTAGTAAATAATATTTTAACACCAAAATGGGCATGAACACGAGTGATTGAGTTTCATGTGGGGATACAAAATGGAAAACATGGCATGCTCCTATACAAAAGAATGTTGTACATGTGCATGCTTGCAAACTTTGTTTTTGTATGCTATTTAATGTGTTTTTGGGGTTGTTTTAATTTTTTGTAGGTTGAAATGCTTGCTAAAACTAATGAATATCTTACAGAAAGAGCAAATGAGCAACAACTTCCCAAGGATACTCCTTTGGAGGAGATCCATGTTGGCGATCCAAATGTTGGACTAAAAATCATGATGTCCGTTCTAGGTGTAAAGCCCGGATGTCAAATTCGTGGATTGGGATATGGTCGTCTTCGAAACATTGGTACTTCTTCTAATGTACGCCATATTGAAAATGAGTTGGAAGAAGAACGTGCTGCTCGAAAAGCAACTGATGCAGCTCAAATTGAAATAGAGCAAAGAATGAAAAACAAATTGAAAAGCATATATATTTTACGAGGACAAGGAGTTATGTTTTTTTTAGGATGCATTATAGATGATGGAGCTTATACTCCTTTTAATTTTAGCTTAGTGACGTGTAGAACAGGTTGGTCCAACTTGGTTCACCTAAATGGAAGCCCAGCACGGCTCACTCAAAGGCTCCAATGAGCCACATTATTTGGTTGGTCAAGTCAAGTCATCCAAAGAGATCTGACATTAACTATGCCTAGCAATTTTCTCTATTTTCTACTTTAACTTCTAGAAATTTTGAAATTAAGAAGGAGTACACGAAAGCTAACTACGGATTGCAACCAAGGAGAAGGGGACGGGATGAATCTTACCATCCCCGCATTGTCGGAGATTTTGAGATGGGGTGGGGGTGGCGTAAAGATTACTTCCCATTTAATTTGCTAATTATTTTTTGTTATTATTTTAAAACATAAAAATAAAATAAAATAAAAAGATTTAGGATGGTTTGGGGCCATGATTCTTGACCCTGTCCCATTCGGGGTGGGGTGGGGTGGGGTGGGGTATTTTGTCATCCATAAAGCCATAGCCAAGCTTGCGACCCGCTGTACCCTTTTTGTCTATTTAACTAATTGATTTGAAGCTATAACAGAAACGACATAATGTATTAGACGACTTAGAGGGTCACCTAATGCCTCAGCTTAGAGAAGGCCCCAATTGTCTAAAATTACTTTTACTTTTTTTTTTTAATATGTAATATTTTTTTTTTTATAAAACTAAAACTAAAAAAACAATCTACATTGCTCAATAAAACCTCAAATCATTTGCTGTAAAATAAAAAACTCAAATCATTTAATTATTTCAAAAATCAAGAAACCAAGATACACATCTATTCTTCTTCCATTTTCCCATTTTATTATTCTAATGTTAGAAACTCTCTTAATCTTCTTTATGATAATGAAAAATATAAAACCCCAAATTGTTTCATTGATTAAACGTGCAATCAAAGTAAAAATTATTTTCTTGAAAATGATTTTAACTAAAGATAAGCTTCCTCAATTTTATTTTTAAAGTCGATATCTGGTGGAATTGGGTTACTCATTAGTTCCTATTGATTAATTCTCATAAATTGATTTCTAACAAACACGTTTTTTGAATCCAATTAGATAAGCCTTGAGGTAAGATTTCGAGTTCTACATTCTGACATATAAAATTCTTTTTTATGGTAGTTATGATTTTTTAAATTAATTTTGTGATAATTTATTATTGATTTTTGTTTTAATTGCTCTTTTTGCAAATTTTTTTTTCCTCATCCTTGTTTTTCTATGTCTTAGGATTCAATAGATCCATTAACATTGAGAGAACGAGTAAAGTGAAGACTTAAATTAGGAAAAGTTTTGAATTTTTGTTCATTTGAAAGTTGTCCTAACAATATTTCAAGGTGATACTCATTTGTTGTGTTGCTTGATTTTTAAAAAAGTATTAATGTTTGAATCTAGAAAACATTTTAAAACATGATGAGCTTTCAGATATAGATGAATTAGATTTATTTTCAAAATAAAAAGTGTTGATGAAAATTTTTCAAAAGGAAAAGAACAATCCAATAGATATTCTTCATTAAATAAAAAGAGTCGATTCATTTCCAAATACATACATTGCTTATATATAGAATCTTGTTAACAATTCTAGTTTCAATTGCTTCGGTGGAGAGAAGTTTTTTAAAATTAAAGTTGATAAAGTCATATTTGAAATCAATTATTTGACAAGAAAGATTGAACGGATTAGTTCTCTTATCCGTTATTGAACACAATTTCTTAGATAAACTTGAATATAATGATAATTAATTTTGCATCTCAAAAAATAAGAAAAATAAATTTTACATAGATCTTTGTTTAATTTTTAGCTATAACAAAACTAGAGAACTTTCTTCGATCTACTCGACTTGCACCAACCTGTTTCAAGAAAAAAGAAGAAGCTAGTTTTGTTTTCAATTTATTGTCGTTTGTTTCTTTTTTAGATAGTAGCATGGTTTTGAACAATATATATTATGTTTCAAAAATAATATTTTAATATAAGATTTTCAAAGTTGTTAAGAGTTTATTTTAAATTTTATTAGTTTCTCTTTATTAAAGAAATGATATTTTGATGGATGAGACGATTTTCTTATTTTCTTATTAAAAAAATTTATTTTGAAAAAGCTCCATAAAAATTTTTCATTTAAAAGTCTCGAATGCTCTGAGCCACCTCTATTATGACACTTGGTAACAGATTTTGCAGCTGGATTATCTATTTCTTTGTTTATGAAAGCAATATATGATTGATGACATTGTCAACCCTGCACCTAAGTCAATGATTAGGCTTAAATGCAGGCATCGGATCATTCTCTCCATAATTTCTAGATTAAAAACTCGTATATTCCGTTTATACTTATCGTGTATTATATAATACGGAACCATAACATAGACGTCCACAGACCTCTTAAATCATGAAAAATATTATATTTGCAAATCGAACGGATTTAGATGAAAGTTAAAAAACAAAAAAATTAAATCAAACTAATATATGAGAAGTATATAAATTTTTTTTTTCTTCCTATACTAAAAAATATATTTTTTTAGGTCAAAGAAGGACTTCAACAAAAGAGAGCCTCCTCTTATATCCACCCATGTTTGCAAGGTCATATTCGTTTGTAATTACTACTTTCTAGTTGAATCACAATCACTGTTCTAAAAAGCCTGTATAAGCTTCGCATAGACGGATTGAAGCTCGGCTTTTACGCCAAGCTACGCATTACGCGTTGTCCTCGTCTTGCACTTATCTCGCTATAGTTTATAGTTTAGGACTCGCTTAGGCCCGAAAAATTTGAAGCTCAACCTCCACGCCTAACCACACTTTACGCTTTTTAAAATATTGATCAGAACCATTTCTTAGATATTTGAATAGTACTTTAATCTCCAATTTACTTTTTTTTTTTTTTTTTTTTTTTTTTTTTTTTGTACATTTGAATTTTTAACCTCTAAATTTCTTAATACTTGAGTCAGATAAAGAGTTCCGGCACATTTTATACAAAGAAAAAAAAATGTAGTATCTTATTCTTCTTCCTCTTCCACTACCATACCACCCCCACCCCCCCCCCCCCCCAACAGCCCACATGCCAGCTCCGGAGCAGAGCCGGCAGCGAATCCCCTCTGACACGGCCAAACTGCCCCCAAGAACAGTGAAGGAATGATTTTGTCAACCATTGAATCATGCACATATAACAATGATTGGGTAAATTTCATCTGCAGTCACTAAATTTTCAATGAAATTTCAATTAGGTTCACTAAACTTTTGAATTTGATCACTTACTTTAATTTGGTTTTAAATTTCACCATTATGTCACATTCCATCAACTAATGTCCTCACACTAACAAAAATTGTTTAATTGATAGTCATATCATAATTATTACGTGGTATCTTAGAAACAAAAATGGTAAAGCGAAAGTTGTAACAATATCTTTAATTATATTAAAATGTTAAAAGATGTGTTTATTGATTTTTTATGACATGATGTAGTAGTAAGTTGATATGTTATGTAAAGATTACGTGAAAGTGTTGTAATAAGTGTTGTATGCTTGGCATACTTGTGAATTAAAAATATAATAATAAAAATAAGGGTTCGTTTGATTTCTTGCTAAAAAGTTAAAGTCAAAGTCAACAATTAATTTTAAACACATATTTTATGGACCCACAAATTTTTACAACTTTTCAATCATATTTTTAATCAACTATCACAAAAAATATTATTTTAAACAAAATCAAAGACGACCTAAATAATTTTTATTAATTTGAAAAATGATAGATGATGTAGTAGTGGAATTTGAAAATAAATTAAAGTCAAGTACATGACCTTAATAAAATAAAGAACAATTGGTTTGTAACCTTTGATTTGAATTAAAAATTAAATTGGAATGTTAGTTTGACACGATAATACAGTCAAATTCATTAGTCGTGTAAAGTGTAAACACGGCAGGTAAACGAATAATTGATGTAGACCGTTGAAAATCAATAGTCATAAGGATTTAATCTTAATTATTAATGCTATTAAAGAAATAACATTTGACGATTCTCTATTTAAATGAAACTTTCTGACTTTTTATAAACAATTTTAGTAGAAACTTTCGTAGTTCTAGAGAGGAGTTGTAGTGATGTATTTATGACAATTTGCTGATGACTTGACTTTGTTAAGAGAGTAATCTAACCCTTAATATTTTCATATTTAATTAATGTGAAATTTTATTTTTTAACATGTTTTGCAAGTTTGTGACTCGTTTGTGAAAACTAATTTTAGAATTTGGTTGCTTATTTGAGTTTTAGATGAAACAAATAGCTCGTTTAAGTAAGTTGAGAAAAAGCCTAATCATCTAAAATATGAAATTATTGTAAAAAAATAAATAATCTTCTTTTTCTCGTCTTTGTGTAATTAAATAGACAATAGAAAAATTCAATAACTATTTGATAGAAATTAGATTGAAAAACTACAATCCAATTAAGAAATTAAAAAAATCAAATTTAGTGTGATTCGAAGTTAGAGTTGTTAACCAAGCCATAAAAATGATAGAGCCGTTGATTGAACTTAGAGCATCTCCAATATATACTATAGATTCTAAAAAACTTTTTGACACATCAGTAAAATGGACAATGTTTTAAAATTTTCATCTCCATTGCATGCTGAGTGGGATCCTATCCAGCTAACGTGGCCAAAAAAAAAAAAAAAGACTCTGTCCAAAACCCTATCTATTGGTCAAAGTAGTGTCTAATAGGATGAATAAGCAATTATGAAAAAAAAAAAAAAAAAAAAAAAAAAAAAAGACGGGTCATCCAGATTTTATTTTCTTTAACATGCTTTGCAAGATTGTTATTCGTTTGTGAAAATTAATTTTAGAGTCTGGTTGCTTATTTGAGTTTTATAGACAAAATAAATGGCTCGTTTAAGTAATGTTGAGAAAAAAGCTAATAATCTAAAATATGAAATTATTGTATAGAAATAAATAATCTTCTTTTTCTTGTCTTTGTGTAATTAAATAGATACAATAGAAAAATTCAATAACTATTTGTTAGAAATTAGATTGAAAAATTAGTTAAGCAAACCATAAAAACGACTTTGGCATTGACTAAACTTAATCTATTAAGTTTACGACCGCTGTGTACAACTAGCCTATCTTAGTTCATGTTTGGCAAAATTTTAATTTTAATTCAAGCTGATCAAACATATTTTGATTCATACATTTTGTAATACCCACAACTTATAAAATATTTATTATCCACACATAGAGGTGTCAAGACGGGTGGGCCGGCCGAACCCGCATCGACCCACCCATCTCGACCCGGAACTGCGGGCCGACCCGTGAACCGGGTGGGCCGTTCACTGGCCGAAGAGGCCGAGCCGCGGGCCGTTCACGGGTTGAGGAGGTCGAATCGCAGGCCGGCCCGTGAACCGGGTAGACTGTTCACTACCCGAACGATTCGGCCTTTAACCGCTGGCCTATTTTGATTTTTTTTTAAATAAATGGCAAAGAATCGTTTAAAGCGAAAGATGTGACAGATACGTGATGTTTTAATCTTCAAATATATATATATATATATATATATATATATATATAAATAGAAATTGTATTAAAAAATTAACAAATGTAATTTATCATTGTTATTTCTTTTTATTTAGTAAATTAACATATTTTGTTGCTATATATGTAAACATTTTTTTTATAATTATAATAGATAACTAAATTTTTTTAGTAATTCCAAAAAAATTAATTTTTTATTCATACGGGTCGAACCGGGTTGAAACGCGGCCCACATGGGCTCGACCCGGATGGTCCAATGGGTGGGCCGAGCTCGTGTTCAATTTTTGCGCAACCCGTCATAGCGCGGGCTTTTTCTAATGGGGGTCGTCACGGGGCTTCATCGGAGGCCTCTATCCACACATTACATAGAAGCTAAAGCTTATATGCACTTAAAAAAAATTAAGTATACAATGGTGGAGCAAGACATTTTGAGTTGGAGGTCCCCAAATTAATATGCAAAAATTTTGAAACAACATAATAGTGCTGGAACTTTTTTTTTTACAAACATTCCTTATGAGTTTTCTTACTTTATTTTATTTATACACTATACACAAATAGATAAACAAACTCACTCACACTATTGTTTGACCTGATTTCGCATTAATATATTGGTTTTTCTTCTAAACATATAACTTATACTACTAATATGCAATATCTAAAATAAAACCACAAAAGAAAAAATATCAAATTCTTATTGTTCATGTTGCATTCTACAAAATTATCCTCCACAATAGCAAGACCCAGTACACAAATGAAATTAAATATCACTCAAGTTCAAAAGAAAAAAGAAAAAATACGATATGTATTCACAAGCAAAGTGCATTTATTAATTTTTATTTATAAAAAAAAAAAAGAATTATTTTTTAGTATTCTCTTTACTTTAAATAATTTACCAATGGAGTGACGAGTATGAAATTTGTCACATGCTTCAGCGTTTTGTATGTCATCTTGATTTTTTCGATGGTCTAGCAATTGAATATTTTACGGTAAAATTTAGTGACTGGAGTTAAAAATTTGGGAGAAATTAATACAAGGTGATTGTTGAGTGATTTGAGAGAAATCTGTAGATATTGGAATGCTGTAATTTAACTTCTACTTTATTCAATGTAGAAAACGGTTAGGAGAAATGTGAGATTCAGATTTCAGATGCGTGAACATGCACTGAAATTGAGGAATCGACCAATTATTTGTAATTTTGTATTATTAAATTTAGGGATAGTTTCACCATACAACACAAAAAATAAAATAATTTAAAAATTACTATATAACTTTTTTTATTCTAAAAATACTGTTTTTATTTTTTGTAACACTTATTGTTATATTACATTTGTTACATTTCTTATAAAAATAAAATGTATGTTACATTTGTTATATTTGAAATTTAAAATGTTAAAAAGTAATTGTAGAATTTTTATATAATCAAGTATGTGGCAAAATTATCACTTAATTTTATTAGGCAAATAAATCCAATTGCCTTACATTAAATTGATATTGAGTCATTGGATGGATCCAATTGCCATCCATTAAATTGATATTATGTCAAAATTAAATTGTATATTAAAAAATTAAAAAATTTAAAATATATATATATCTCTCTCAAAAAGTTGGGAGGTCCAATTATTATTATTATTTTTAATATACCAAAAAAATAAAGCATTGCCAAAACATGCACTTATATATAGTGCGGAGCAAGGTATTTTAAGTTGAGGGGTTCCCAAATTAACGTGCAAAAAATTGGAAACAACATAATAATGTAGTAATTTTATTTTTTTTCACAAACGTTCTTTACGAGTTCTCATACTTTATTTTATTTATACACTATATTATACACAATACATAAACAAACTCAATCGCACCATTATTTGACCTGATTTCGCATCAATATGTTGGATTTTCTTTTAAACATATGACTACTAATATGTAATGTTTAAAATAAGACCACAAAAGAAAAAAAAAATCAAATTCTCATTGTTCATGTTGTCTTATACAAAATTATCTTCCAAAATAGAAAGATCTGGTATGTAAATGAAATTAAATATCACTCAAGCTAAAAAAAATAAGAAAAAAATTAATTGAACACGATAAGTATTTACAAGCAAAACGCCTTTATTAATTTTTATTTATAAAAAAAAACGACTTATTTTTATTATTCCATTTACCTTAAAGAATTTACCAATAGGGTGACGAGCATGAAATTTATCCAATGCTTCAGAGTCTTGTAAGTCGTCTTGATTTTCTCGGTGGTCTAACAATTGAATATTGTATGGTAAAATTTAGGGATTGGATTTAAAAATTTGGGGAAAATTAATATTGAGTGATTGTTGAGTGATTTGGGAGAAATTTGTAGATATTGCAATGTCGTAATCTAACTTCTACTTTAGTCAACGTAGAAAATGGAGATGAGAAATGTGAGATTCAGATTTCAGATAGGTGTACATGCACTGAAATTGAGGAATGTGCCAATTATTGCAATTTTGAATTATTAATTTTATTAGGTCAATAGGTACAATTGTCCTACATTAAATTGATATTGGATCAATGGGTCCAATTTCTTTCCATTAAATTGATATTAGATCAAAATTAAATTGCATATATGTATGTATATATATATATATATATATATATATATATATATATATATATATATATACCCCTCCTCTCAATTCTGGTATCAGAGCCATAGATAGTAAAAAGAATTTAGACTATTTAAATTTAGAACTTTGTACTAATTATAAAAAAGTTAAAACAGTTGACAATAATATTTTAGGTTGTAATTTAGACTCTTCTCATAAATTACATAGTTTGTTTTCAGAAGACCCTAGCCAAAACCTTATTATAGATTTAATAATTAATTTGTCTAGAAATTTAGATCTAGAAAATAAAAGAAATTTTAAATCTGCAGAATCGGTTTTAGATCTTCTTAAAACAAGAAACTTAGAACTTAAAAATATTAAAGAAAGTTTAGATTTTATTAAAAATCAAAATTCTATTATTCTAGAAAAGATTTCTAAAGTAGACTTTTCACAAATAACAAAGATTTTAGATTTTAATAAATCTAGAGAAACAGAGTCAGACATAAAAAAGATTTTTATCAAGACAGAAGAATCTATTAAAGAACTAAAAAGTTTGATCCTTAGTTAATGAATGAGACCGATATCTTAGATAAAAATTATATTGAAGCCCTTGAATTTTGTAGTAATTTTCACAAAAAACCCAAAGGTATAACAAAGTTAGATTCTCAAAAATCATCAGAATCAATTCTAATAAGGCAGAATAATTTTATTATTACGTTGTTAATTTCTTTGCATAAAAAGATTAACAGTTTAGATAAAGCTAAAATTGCAACTTCTTCATCTAATATAAAAAACGATTTAAGAAATTTAACAAGTCAATTAGAAAATTTTACTCTAAAGCCTTCAGGTAAAGAAAAAGTAACTAGAAAATTACCTAAAGAGTTCAAATTTCCAGGATGAGTTTACAGACCCCTTTTCTAGGAAGATCTAGAACAGTCACAGAAAGAACTTCAAGACCTAGTACTTCAAGTATAGACAGATCTATTTTAGATAGATTGTTAAGAAGAACTGAACAAAATGATCAAAATATTGAAGAAATTTTAGATCCAGATCAAGATTATATTAGATTTCAAACCGATGGATTAAGACTCTTAAACCCAGAAGTCCTATACAATAGAGGAATTTTCGAGTCTAAAACACAATTTTTTAGACATAATAGACAAGTTTCAATTCAGTGCATAGGAAATCAAGTAAGAAAATTAAATTTAATTTCAGATGATTCTAAGAAAGAATTAAAAAAGAGAAATTATAGATTCATGCATTTAGGATTAATTGTCATAGGAATTAAAGGACTAACAAGAAAAAATTTAGGGTGTAAGACTTTAATCACAATTTATGATGAAAGATTCAATAATATAGATAAGAGCCAGATAGCTAGTATGGAAGTAGACATGAATCGTAATCATGGAATAATTTAGTGTAATCCAGATTTCTTAATGACTATAACAGATTATTCAGATAAGATTAAAATAGGAATTCAGACTAGAGGATATGAAGATATTGATAGCGGAGAAAATCTTTTAATTCATATAGGATTTTTAGGAAGATGTTCCGTAAGTGCTCAGACTAAGTATAAAATTTACATAGACAAAGTAGTAAATTTAATGAGTAGTAAAGGCATTAATATGGTCAAGCCAAAAGAATTTTCACCAGAACAACTTGCAGGATTAGAATGGGATTTAGACAAGTTCTTAGAACAAAAAGAAAAGACAACCATTTCTCCAACAGAAGCCTTAACCTATAGAGATATACATGGAAGAACTAGTCTTAGATTTATAAATTATGATCAAGTTGAAAGACAGTCAGAAGATAATGAAGAAATAGAATTTGTTAATGAGCCATTCATAGATAATGTTCATATTGAACTACTAGGAGAAGACTTAGATAGAATCGTCTTTCCTAAAGAATTAGAAATGAAGTTAAGTAAAGAAGAATTACTTAAATTAGAAGATGAAATGTATCTTAGAAAACAGATCAATGATAATGAATATTTATACTATGATTTAGATCAAAATATTAGGGTAGGAATTATTCAAGAAGAATTTAATAATAACTTTTCAGAAGTAAGTTATGAAAAAGATCTTATGGATACACAAGCATATAAGACCATAGATGATACCCCTTTCGATAAGACTATTAAACATGAACCTTTTATATACGCACCAGGATTTCCTCCTAGAAGACCATATACTAAATATGAAGAAACTCAAGAAGATTTAAAATATGTAGCTAAAAGTAGTGAAAGACCATTAGAAAATAGAATAGAATTCCAAACTACAAGTAAAGCCCAAATTTTAAATTTAACTGCACATGACCCTCAGATGTGGACTAATGTAATAGAAGTATGGAAAAACACAATCATAGGACATTATATTAGAAATTTCCAAGAAATGGAATCATTAGACATGTATAGATATTTAGAAACATTTTTAGGAGAAAGTACTAAGGCAATGTGGGAAGCCTATAAACAAGACAAAAAAGAAGAATTTGAACAATTAGTTAGTTTAGGAAGTAATCCATATAACTTTGTTAATAAGATACAAGTACTTATTACAGGATCAGATCCAAATTCAGGACAGATGAGTGTTCAAAGAAAAGCTATGAGAGACTTAGAACAACTTAGTTTATATAAATGGACTAAAGGTAAATATGTTAAGCAGCTTTTAAATGAATATCATTATTTAGTCTCAATTTCAGGTAATACGTTCAACCAAGAATTAGGGCAGAAGTTATTTCACAAATTACCAGGCCCGTTAGGATTAGAAATCACAGAACAATGGAATAATCTAGAGTCAGTAAAAGAATTTCCAGAAAAGAAATGGAGTATAGGACATAGGATACAACATGTAATAAGATGTTTAGAAGATAAATGTGTAACTTTACAAATACAAAAACAACTTAAGAAGACAGACTATAAATTTTGTAAAGTTATTTTTACACCACAGACTTATGGTGCCTCAAACACCACGAAGAAAAAATATAGAAAAGATAAAAAAGGTAAAAGAAAACCTTTAAAGAAAAGATACTTTCTCAGAAGATCTAATAAGAGAAAACCCTACTTGAACGAGAATAAACATGTTAGAAAATTTAAACCAGACAGAACCTATAAAAATAAGCTTAGTTGTTTTGTTTGTAATAGTAATGAACATTTAGCAAGAACATGTCCTAAAAGACTAAATACTTATGATAAAAAGAGTACTTTAATAGAATGTACTAATGAAGATTTAATTTGTTTAGATGAATATATTTCAGACAATGAATCAATTTATAGTATAGTTTCTATAGAAGAAAATTCAAACTACAAAATTTTAGAAGAATTTTCAAATTTTAAAATCAGTGAAGAATCAGAATCAGAAGAAGATTTATATTTAGTACAAACTACAATAGATAATTGTAATCATAATTGGCAGAAAAGAACTGGTTCAGACAGCACAGTATGTTTTATTTGTAACTGGTACCCAGCTAGAAAACTTAGAGCTAAGTGTATAGAATGCTATAAAGAAGCATGTATTAAATGTTTAGAAATAAATAGTTTAATTGAGAAAGAAGAAGTTAAGCCAGAAATTACATCAGAACAAATTGAGATTTCTGAAATTAGAATTCTTAGAAGAAGAATTGAAAATGTAGAATATATGCAGAAATTATTAGTTCAAAGATTAGAAATTTTAGAATCTAATAATAAAGGTAAAGCAATCATAGAAGAACAATTTTCAGAAAATCCAGAATTAGTTCAGATAGTATGTAATTCAGAAAAACTTAAACGTTTCAAAGTTAAATGTCAAATTAGAATAGAAAACTATGTCATAAAATGTTTAGGATTAATAGACTCTAGATGTAGTAATTGTATAATTAATAAAAAATTGATCCCAGAAAGAAATATAGTAAAGTCAAACAAACCAATAGAAGCCCAACAAATGAACGGAGAACACTATAAATATACAGATCTTTTAAGACCCAATAGTAAAATAAGTTTTGAGACAAACTGCGGTCTTAGTATGGAATATACATTACCTAAAGACTCAACATGGGTAAGACCTTTAAATCTCAAAGATTCATACTTTATTTTAGGACTAAGTTTTTTATTAAAAGACAATGGTAGCATTACAATTACAAAAGATTTTATACATTTCCAGAAACATACATTATTCAGTCCAACCCAGACTATATACTTTCCATCAGAGTGCTCTGAGAAGCGTGGTGGGAGTAGTAATAGTAAAAAAGAATGCCCCTGTAAAGTAGAAAGAGAATGTCAGCTAATAGAAAACCAGAATTTAGAAGAAGAGGAATTAGAAAATGAAGTAAATAATATAGAAGATTTTGATTATAGTCCTATAGAATTCTTAGACAATGAAAAAATTTATTATACCCTAGTAACAGAACAAGACATAGAAAGTTTAATTTCTAAATTAGAAAAAATAGAAATTTTAGGAGAGAATGTGTTAAAATATTGGGAAAAAGACAAAGTTACTTGTGAGCTTAAGATTAAGAATCCAGAATATATAATTAGATGTAAAAACATAGAAGCCACAAATTTAGATTTAGAAGATTTCAAGATGCATGTTGAAGACCTTTTAAAATTAGGAGTAATCAGAAAATCAGACAGCCCTCATAGATCAGCTGCTTTTATAGTAAGAAAACATTCAGAAATAGTAAGAGGAAAAAGCAGAATGGTATTTAACTATAAAGGACTTAACGATAATACAATAGAAGATGCATATAAATTGCCAGATAAAACAGTTTTAATCAATAGAATTCAGAAATGTAAAATTTTTAGTAAGTTTGATTTAAAATCAGGTTTTTGGCAAGTTAGAATGCACCCTAATAGTATAGAATGGACAGCATTTACTTGTCCATAAGGACATTTTGAATGGCTAGTCATGCCTTTCGGCCTTAAGAATGCACCAAGTATTTTTCATAGAAAAATGGATAGTATTTTTAATAAGCATAGTAAATTTGTAGTTACATACATAGATGATATTTTAGTTTTCAGTAAAAATAGAAGAGACCATAGAGGACATTTGGAGATCATATTTTCAGAATTCATTGCACATGGTTTAATTATTAGTAAAAAGAAAATGGTGTTATTTAAAGAATTTATAGATTTTTTAGAAGTAAAGATTGGACAAGGGAAAATATCCCTTCAACCTCATATAGCACAGAAAGCTTTAGAATTTCCTGATAGATTAGAAGATTTAAAACAGATCCAGAAATTCTTAGGATTAGTTAATTATGCTAGGCCTTTTATTAAAAATTTAGGAAAAATAGCAGGACCTCTATATTCAAAAACCTCTCCCACAGGACAGAGACATTTTAATATAGAAGATGTTAAACTAGTCCAAGAAATTAAAGAAAAAATTAGAAGATTGCCAGAATTAGCAATGCCTCTTGACACATATTTCTTAATTATTGAGACAGACGGTAGTATTTTAGGTTGGGGAGCAATTTTGCTATGTAAACCTAATAAATACGCAGACAAATCTACAGAAAGAATATGTAGATACAATAGTGGAAATTATAAAGAAAAAGGAAATCTGAGTAGTATAGATGCAGAACTTTTAGCAATTAATTATGCTTTAGACAGTTTCGAATTGTTTATAGGTTCTAAAAAAGAAATATTAATAAGAACTGATTGTGCAGCAATAGTTTCTTTCCATAATAAATTAAAGTTAGACTCAAAAAAGAGTAGTAGAAGAAGATGGTTAAATTTTATAGATAGAATTACAAATACTGGAATTAGCATAGAATTTGAACATATAAAAGGAGTAGATAATAAAGTAGCAGACATTTTAAGTAGGATATTAACAGTTAAAGAAGTTTAAATGATTGTTTTAACTGTTTGATGTTTCTTTTACAGATGTCCAGACCTCCTTTAAGACAAGGAATCCCGCCAGGGAATTCTTTTGCTTCTTCTGCTTTACTTCAGACTTCATCTAGTTAAAACAGACAATTTTACCAAGAACGACTTAGATTCGGTAATCAAGAATTAATATGTTTTCCATCTAGCAATATTTCTTTTTAAATTTTACCACATATTTCAATATCAAAAGAAGAAAGATGTCTTTTAGACAATTTATGGATTTCTTACAACAAGAATCCAAAAGACCAGAAATATTTTCTTGCATCTTTAAATGCACTTTCAGAACATTTTAATCAGAATAGAATTAGATATAAATTTTATGTTGTAATTAAAGGAAAAAATCCAAGAATTTTTCATTCATGGTTAGAAGTTTTAGACTGCATTAAAGATTTTAAAGACCCTATTTACAAAGGTTTTTCTAGTTATCAAGAAGCATTAGATACTGCAAGACAGTTGATAGGATTAAATTTTTATATTTCACCAACATTAAAAAATTTTCAAGATCCTCCTTTAGACTTTTCTCCAAGCAAAGACAAGAAAATCTTTTGCACACATTGCGAGTGCATGCAGAACAATTTTAGAATCATAAATGAATCTAAAGAAGCTTTAGTAGTTGAAAGAACGTTTTTACAAAAGAAGATTTCTTCTTTAGAACAACAGATTGTTAATTTAAGAATGATTTATCCAAAGGGTACTATTGAGCCCAAAAAGTCAATAGCTAGTCCAGCCCAAACGGTAGCTGGTAAAGACTCATCAAATCCGTTCATGGTTGTGGACTTACCAAAAGTTCAACAGACACAGGGAACTGTTGATTTCCCTACCAACTCAGAAAAGACCCCAATCTGGGACACCCTTGGCCAGCCTAGTGGCAAATTCGATTATTTAGTGGACTATTCTTCAAGCCCATCTCACAGTCCATCTAAAAATCCAGACTCCCAGAAAAGCCCATCTCAAGAACCAGATCCTCAAAATAGTAAAGGAAAAGAAATTTTACAAGATAGTCAAGACCCTGAGGATGATATTGTTCCTTTAAACAAAATCCTTTCCCAAATCCAAGAATGGCAAAAGAATGAGAAAACATTAAAAAGAAAAACTATAAAAAAGAAGAAAAATAAAAAGAATTCCGAAAAGAACCTTAGCACCATAATTGAAGAAGCTTTAGAAAAGGTTTTGTTAAAAAGAGAAGTTAACAAAGAAAAAGACATTCAATGTCAAGAACACGAAAATCCAGAACCAGAAAATTCTGAAGAAAATGACGATTTTAGAGGAGAAGATGAAAGAATTGGTTGCAATAATTCAGACTCGGGAATGTCCTTTTCCCATACAGCAGAACACAATTTGGATACATAGAGAAGAATTCGTTACAGATCTTTGCTATCAGTAGTCCAGATTTTTTAAGACACTTGGCAAAAGATGACAATCTAGAATCCTGTTGAAAAGAAGAATTTTCCAGATCTTGACATAGAACTTTGCCAGATTTCCAGACAGGTTGCTATTTATCTTTTGAAAAACTGTATCCAGCTGTAAGAACTTTGAATTTCTAAGATGCTGCCAAATTTCAAGAAAGCATTTCCTTTTGAAGATTCTTAGACAAGCAGAAAATGACAAAAGACAGGTTATTGTTCACCTTTTGAAAAAAAAGCCAGTACTGTAGACTTTTTGAAAAAATGAAGATTTCTGCTGAAGATTTTGCTTTTGAAGACAGAAATTTTTGGCCAGATGTTTCTCGGTGAAACGCGTGCCAAAAGAAAAAGAAGAAAAAGACAGAAAGCAGGCAACACGTAGAAAGAAAGAATCTTACTTTTCAGATTTTCTTTTAGACTTTTTCTTTCATGCTCCCAAGAATTTTGCTATATAAGAGGAAGTGTTATTCGTATGAAGAGTATGAGTGGAAAGCAAGTATAAGCAAGATAAAAAATTCTCTCATTACTCTCTTACAAAAAAACCTTCAGCCTATATAGAAAAAATTCTCAATCCAAAGGTTGTACAAAGTTTGTAATAAGGTACATATTTTTAAGCTTATATTTGTTTCATAGTTTCGGGATTTTCTGAAAGGGAAATCCTTAGTAGTAATTTCTTTTATGTATTAACAGATCTCCAAAAAATATTTATTTATAAAGTTTTATGAAGTTTTTAATATTTAGTTGAAATGTGTTGTTAATATCTGTGATATTATCATTTTCATCCTATGCATGTTATAAAAGCATAACTTGATTTTTAGAAGCCATATTGTTTCTAAATTAATCCTGAGTGACCCAAATAAGTAAGGATTGTTGGCCGGAGTGAGCCTGTGATATCCTTTAGATGTTGGAGAAAGGGAATCAATTAATTTAGAAATTTATTAAGGGAGTGCCAGTGATAACCTTAATGAAAAGAATCAGGTTCAAGTTAACATGTCTTAGGTGGTGATATTTGTGTTTTAATTTTCCGTTAAAAAAAAAAAAAAAAGAGATTTGTTAAGACATTTAGAGAATTTATGAAAAGGGAAGTACCGAGTAGGATAAAGTACAAATTTTGAAAAACAAAAAATTTTATGAACCAATCAAGCTCAAATACAAACGAAGCCTCTAGTTCAGGAAGCAAAGAAATTAAATTATCCTTAGAACTTTTAGAAAGTTTTAATTTCTTGTTATTAGAAAACAGTAGAGAATTAGAAAGAGTAAGAAAAAGCTTAGAACAGTAATATAAGATTTTAGACAGAGTAATTAAAGAATTTTCAGAATTAGATTCATCTTTATTAGAACAAGATATTATTTTACAGAATAAAGATCTTAATTTATTAGAACAAAGAATAGAAGAATTACAAGAGATAGTCATATACGAATCAATAGACCCAGACAGTCAATTTATTGATTATTACTTAAAAATAAAAGAACTAATAGAAAATTTAGACTTCCGCATTAGGCAGATTAGACAAACCTCTGCTAATTCGCAAAACTCTGCTGACCCAACCTTAAGATAGACCTTTCTACGCCAGTGGCTGAGCCTATCTTTTCGCACCCCCCTAGACCCCCTGACTCCGACCTACTTACATATAGTGGAAATCAATGTTTAGAAAATCAGACCGGCCATCGACCCGGAAAAGACAACGGGTCAAGGGTCAAAAGGTCGAACTGGGTTGAACCGAAGTCTAACCGGTTTCAATTAAAAAATTAAAAATTATTCCAAAACTCTCACAAAATTTCTAAAAATAAGTTATTTGTAAATAAATCAACATTTGTAGACAAAATTATTCAAAAAAGTTGGCTTTAAATAGAGTTTTTGTAAGTTTTAATTAAAAAATCCAAAAAAAAATTCGGTTTTTTCTAAAAACTGGACTGGTTCAACCGGTAAAAAACCCAATTTTCAGTCCGATTTTTGGATACATGGTTAAAGTAGAAAATCAAACCGGTTTTGCGACCGATTCTCGATTTTTCTAGTTGAACTGACTGGTCCAGTCTGATTTTCTAAACACTAATGGAAATGTAGGCAAATGGCCAGGTTACCCAACTTGTTCCTTTTTTTTTTTCAGCCTCGACCAGATTTTGGTATATATAAAAAAAGGGTAATTATATTCACACAACATTTTTTATTTTTTACACCACATTTTAATTACATTTAACATCCTTAATCTATGAACATTATATCACTCATGTCCCCAACTTTTTTTTATCACATTTTTATCCTCAACTTTTCATTAATTAGCACATCTTGTATTTGATAACGATTTCTGTCTAAATTTTTTTTGAGAATTTGTAAAAAGACTTATTTGTCTGTCATATTTAAAAAAAAAAATAGATACAAAAGTACGATAAAATATTTTTCCTCATTTCAAAAGCACGTAAACAAAATATATCGACATAAACCATCATTAATGATAAAATGTACTAATTAGTGAAAGTTGAAGATAAGAATTCGATGTCAAAAAGTTAAGAATATAATTGCAACAATAAACAAAAATTGAGAATCTTAAGTACAATTAAAATATGGTGCACTTATAATAAATTGTAGTGCGAATATAACTACTCATAAAAAAAAATTAACAAAATGTTTATTTACTATTTTCTCATTTTATCCTTGTGCCTGTTCTCTTCCTCAAATCTGCCCATGTAATGTTGAACAAAAGAAATCCAAAATCGCTTGTTCGCTTCTTCAACGGCTCAACCCATTCAAAAATCAAAAGGGCATTTACAAACCAAAGTTTTTGCTCTTCAAAATCAAACCAGCTAAATTCAACAACTTCCATCACTATTCACAGCGCAAGGAAGATTTAGCGAAAATTTGCAGTAGTCGAAGTAAATTCAAATCATAGTTAGTCATTTTTTTAAGCTTTTGGGTTAAGCTCTTTCTTTACTTTTTTTCCAGATTGAATTTGTTTATGTTCCATATTATTATTTTGGAGATATTTGTACTTCTTCTTGTTTAAACACTGAGATTGTGGTGTAGAAAAATCATGAAATGCTGGTCAAGTTTTCTTAACTGCTCATCCTGTTGAGGAGGGATCAAGTATTTTGAAGATGTAGAACTGAGGAAGTTCCCACTTTGTCGTTATGAGTGCAATTTCTTCTCTTTTGTTGCATCTATACAAATGTTATAAGAAATCGGTGTACTTCTGCAAAGGCAATAAGTAATTAGTGTATTAAGGTTAATTATTTAGTAATATTTGATAGATAGATGTTTGGAATTATTGTCACTTGAATGGAACGAGGCGCAAGTCTTTTGGTCATCCATCTATGTTCTCAAGTTTGTGAGAAAGAAACTGAGACAATTAAGATATAGGAGAGCTGTAGTTTTTTATTTGAAAAAGAATATTTTCATTTATTTTTGTTTTAGAGTATGTAATAAAAGAGGCGAAATATATTTTTCCCCATTGGATCAAAATGAGTGGGAGAAAACCATCAAATGCACATGACATATATAACTTGTGGACTTGTGGATACTTTCACTACAAGAAATTTCACTTTTAACAATGAAAATTTTGGTCTTGTAAAGTCTCTCGACGACCATTTTTCGACAAAACAACCTAAAAATGGCTTTCTATGAAAAAAAAAATTCATTGTTAAAAGTGAAATTTCTTGTAGTGTTTTTATTTAACCCACTAGGAACATTAGATCATTCCCCTATAACTTGTAACGGAAAGAAAAAATAAGCAAAGTTTTAATTTCTACCCCTATAATTTCCTCCTCAAAGTGGTGGAATGCTTAGTGGCTGCCAAAATAATAGCTTTTTAGCATTTACTCTTTTTTTTATGCCCCCTCACCCATATTGAGGAGTACATTTGTTTTTTCTAACTTTCGTCTCTCATTTGACATTTTCTATTAGTGAGATATTCTTTTTTATGGTTCAGGTATTTGGTTTTGTCAAATTTTATATAACTCGCATGTGCACGAATCTATTAGAATATAGAAAAGTAGTAACGATGTAGATCCTAGAATGACTGCAATGAAGAAAGTCTAATTTAATCTGAATTAACTATTATTCTAAGTCAGTTGAGTCGAAAGGAGTTTGGTTGAAAGAATTTAACTTAAAAAGTAAATAAATATGCTAAAAAAATTAAGTTGAATGTTTAAGTTGTTTAAAGTACCAAGGTTTCGGATCCACCATTGTTTAACTTAACAATTATCCAATTATTGATTAATTCTTAAAAACAAACGACAACTCAAAATTATTCTATTGTCGTCTTAAAATATTTATCAATTAAATCCAAAAGAAGAAAATCTAATATCGGTTCCCTTTAACTTTGATCTTAAATTACTTAAACGTACTCTATATGAAATTTAGTATCAAATTCAATTAAAAGAAAACAAAGAATAATATGTTTCGCATCCTAATTAAACATTCTATGTATCCCAAATCGATAACAAAATAACAGAAAATCAAAAGAAATTAATAGAACACATTTAAGTACTAAGCACGAATTAATTAAATTAATTTTTAACTATCAAGAATACATGATAATCGAGATGAAAGAGATTTTATTTAATTAATCCAACAAAAACGAACCATGAAAGTTAAAGCCCGAAAACGAAATTAAAAGGATAACAAGATAATCACTTTGTTTAAACAAGGTTTCATCGTCTACCTTGACTCAAGAAAATTAGAAGAACATAATTAAATTAAAAAGAAAAGATTTGATAAAACTTGGCATGGATTAAATGAGAAATCTTCTAAAAAACTCTTTTTCGCCACGTAATTCTTTACTCTTGTTTATCGTCGTCATCCTCACCTAATTAGACTAAAATTCGGTCTTTATATAGTATTTTTCATCTTTTCACGTACACGAGTTTGAAAATTGAAAAAAGCCCCAACTTAGAGTTAAAAAATAAGTAAAAAATAATCAGACGGGCTGTGGTTATGGACCACGACAAACAGTGGTTTATTTTCATTGCCGCAGTCAATCGCGATTTACCCCGACAAACAGTAACCAATTCTCCAAAATTTGGTTCCAATGACAATATTAAATGCTTGGTCCTCAAAGTTTAAATAGTTTTGCAATTTGGTCCCCACTTCAAGTTTTACTTGCAAGTTTAGTCATTTTTGCTCCAAATACAGTTTAATCTTTGGCTATTAACTTTCAAAATATCACCAATTTTGAGGTTTTCAATCTCAATTGCTCCATAAGGATAAACTGTATGAACAATAAAATGGCTCGACCATCTAGAACATAACTTACCTGAAAATAAATGCAAAATAAAATTGTATAAAAGTACTTTCTGACATGGAGTGAACGATTTTCTTACTATATGCTTGTCATGAAAGACTTTTATTCTTTGCTTGTAGATCTTTGCATTCTCATAAGTGTCATTCTGAATCTGCTCAAGTTTTGTCAGCTACAATTTTCTTTTTGACCCAGCTTCCTGCAAATCAAAATTGAATTTCTTGATAGCCTAATAAGCCCGATGCTCCACCTCAACCGATAGGTGGCAGGCTTTCCCGTACACCAGTCTACAAGGAGACATTCCAATAGATGTTTTGAAAGCTGATCTATATGCCCACAATGCATCAGTAAGTCGTAGGGACCAATCTTTTCTATAAGGGGACATTCCAATGGAGGTAGGTTGTTTAAAAAAATAAAGGCACTGCGCATGGACTTTGGAAATTGGATGAAGTAAGGACTTTTTGCGCACAAGTAATTGTTTCTTTTCGTACATAAGTCATTCAAGAAGCATAAAGTAGAGGGATATTTATACTTACCTGCTTGAAGATTTCCATGATTTCATTGATTACACTACCTTGTTTCACTTTTGTTAGCCTATGAGGAAACGGGGCTTTTGGAATGTAAGATGACTGATTGTTCTTTTTGGGGGATTACTGAACTGAGTCATTAGTTGGTGCATTACTTGGAGAAACTAGTTAAGATGTATTTCTTTTTGAAATTTCTACTTGGTTGTCAAACAATTTGTCGCGTCTCAAAGTCATGATGAATTTAGCCTCTTCTTGTTGGTTGCTTGAATTAGTCCCAATATTGTGTTCTCCTTTAGGATTAGGAAGTAGTTGACTCGGAAACTTTCCTTTCTCAATAGTTGTTGCCAATTGTTGGACTGAGGCCAGCTGTCTCATCAAATTTTCTATGTTAGAGATGGATTATGCATGTAAGTTTTGGCTAGTTCGAACTTCATTCTTAAACTCGGTAATGGTCTGATTCTAGTGCTCTAATGCATTTTGTGTAGCTTTTGTCAATTTTTGAATTGCCTCTTTTCATGGTTTTGGTTGTGAAATTTTTTTATTAAACTGTTTGGTATTTTGTTGAGTGACTTGACCTGCCATACTATCATGTTGAACACCCTGTGATCAAGAAAAATTTTGGTGGTCTCTCCATCCTGGGTTATATGTGTTGGAATAAGAATTGTAAGGTGGTTTCCTCATCATGTTGAGGAAATTCACTTGATCAGAACATGCATCTGGCTCAGCGGAATTATTGGTTGTCAACAATGTTAACTACCAGGAAATATCTTCTATCATGCCTTTGAGTTCTTTGATTTCTAAGCTAGGTTCACTACTTCGAATCTCATAGATTCCTCTTTTCTTTGGTTTAGTCCGAGAAGATCGACTCCAATATTGTGAATTGTTAGCCTGCTTTTGAAAGAAGCTCCAAATTTCTGTTGCATTTTTAGACATAAGCTCTCTACCACTTGTGGCTATCAACCACTCTTAAATATGTGATAGTAATCCCACCAAAAAATATTGGCATAATTGCCATTTTTTATAGCCGTGGTGTGAACATTTCATAAGGAGCCCCATTAAATCTCTCACAAGTTTTATAGAATGGTTCTTCGTCTTTCTATACAAACTCTGAAATTTCCTTGCGAATGGCATTAGTCTTATGAACATGAAAATATTTATTCAAAAATTTAGCAACCATTTGTTCCCAATATGTAATACCATTGGCAGATAATATATTAAACCATGATCTATATCTATATTTCAGAGAAAAAGGAAATAGACGAAGTTTAAAATTATTAGGAGAAACATTCTCAAATTTAAATGTCTTACATACAGCATACAAAACAGTCAGATAAATATAGGGTTCTTCACTATCTAAACCATAGAAAGATGAAAGCCAATTAAGCACGTTCGATTTTAGGTCAAAATTCCCATAACAACTACTTGTTGGTATTGTATGCATGAGGTACTCAAATTAGCTAATGAACTAAAATAGTCCCTAAAAAGTTTCTCCTCAATTTCATCACTAATAGTGATTATTACTTCGATTCCTTCAATTTTATCTAAAGTGGTAGCTCATTTTCGTTGGTGAAAAGTTCTTTCAATTTCACTATCTAGAGGTTCTAGCATAATTTCTAGAGATCTACGACCAAGCATGAACTATATATTTATATATTTTTTTTAAAAATAAAATCCGAAATTATAACTAGTAAAGAATAAAATTAACTGAGACTAAATTAATTTTTCGACGCAGTCTCTGGAAACGGCGCCAAAAACTTGTTGTCAAATTTTAAATAACTGGCAAGTGCACGAATCTATTGGAATATGAGGTCGATCCCACATGGACTGCAATGAAGAAAGTCTAATTTAATCCGAATTAACTATTATTCTAGACTAGTTGGGTCGAAAGGAGTTTGGTTGAAAGAATTTAACTCAAAGCCTAAGTAAATATGCTAAAAAAATTGAGTTGAAGGTTCAAGTTGTTTAAAGTACTAAGGTTTTGGAATCTATCGTGGTTTAACTTAGCAATTATCTAATTATTGATTAATTCTAAAAAATAAACGACAACTCGAAATCAATTTATTGTCGTCCTAAAATATTTATCAATTACATCCAAAAGAAGAAAATATAATATCGGTTCTCCTTAACTTCGATCTTAAATTACTTAAGCGTTCTTCGTATAAAATTCAATTAAAAGAAAACAAAGAATCAAAGGTTTCGAATCATAAGCATTTTTTGTATCCCAAATCGATAACAAAATAACGAAATATCAAAAGAAATTAATAGAACACGTTTAAGCACCAATCACGAGTTAAATAAATTAATTTCTAACTATTAAGAATACATGATATTCAAGATAAATGATATTTTATTTAATTAATCCAACAAGAACGAACCATGAAAGTTAAAGCCTGAAAACGGAATTAAAAGGATAACAAGATAATCACTTCATTTATATAAGGTTTCATCGTCTATCTTGGCTCAAGAAAATTAGAAGAAAATAATTAAATTAAAAACAAAAGATTTGATAGAATCCCACATGGATTGAAGGAGAAGAAATCTTCCAAACACTCTTCTTCGCCATGTGATTCTTTTCTCTTGTTTCTCGTCCTCGTCCTCATCTAAATCGACCTAAATTCTGTCTTTATATAGTGTTTTTTTCAAATTTGAAACTTATGTATGTGAAAAGACGGAAAAGGCCCCAACTTAGAGTTAAAAAATAAGTAAAAAAAATCAGATGGGCCATAGTTTGCTTGCTGTGGCCAGTGGTTTATTTTCATTGTAGGAGTCAAACCATGGTTAATCGCGGCAAATTGTAACTAATTCTCCAAAATTGGTTCCAATGCCAATATTGCACGCTTGGTCCTCAAAATTTAAATATTTTTTCAATTTGGTCAACGCTTCAAGTTTTACTTGCAAGTTTAGCCATTTTTGCTCCAAAGCTTTTTGTTTGGTGCCATACTTTCAAAAACTTTCATCTTGGTCCCCAAATCTTCATAGTTGTTCACAATATGTCCTAATTCAAATAAGACATTACTTAGTACTTTTATCAATGAATAATTAATAATAAAATAAGATAAGCGGGTAATATATATACTAAAATTGCACTCATCACTTGGCTGAATTTTGTTGTAACTACACTACAAGAAATATCACATTCAATCACCATAAAAATGATCGTAAAATATACATTTTTGGTTGTTGATTACATTCAACAACCAAAATCAGTTGGTCAAAGAGGTGTTGGCGAATGTATTCAACGACTACAAAAACTTTGGTCATTAAATATAATGTTTCAGCAACTAAATAACTGGACGTAAAAAGTTTGTATTGACAACCGATTCTTTTTATCCCTACCACTTATTTGGTTGTTGTATCAAAGATTTTTGTCGTTAAAATATAATAAAAGCAACCAAATTTTAGTTGCCTTTCATTTCAACAACTAAGTAAATGGTCGTTAATATTTAATAGTGACATCCGGTTTTTATTTCCCTACCACTTGTTTGGTTGTTGTATCAAATATTTTTGTCGTTAAAATATAATAAAATCAACCAATTTTTAGTTGCCTTCCATTTCAATAACGAAATAAATGGTCGTTAATATTTAATAGTGACAATCGATTTTTATTTCAACAACGACTTGATTTGTCATTGTATTAATTATTTTGTCATTAAATTACAATAAAAGCAACTAAAGTTTAGTTGTCTTTCATTTCAACAAGAAAAAGAATGGTTGTTAATATTTAATATTAAAAATCAATTTTTGTTTCAACAACTGCTTGGTTTGTCGTTGTACTAATTATTTTGGTTGATAAATGAACAATATTGAAGCAACAAGAATTTATTTGCCCTTCTTTTTAACAACAAAAGAAATGGTTGTAAAAAGTCTATATTAATTACCGAATATTAAAATAACGAGAAATATTCTTGGCAAAAATAATATTCATGGCTCCATAACTTTCACCCATACACATCAAACTACAAGCAAATCTTACCCACAACCATAAATAATTATAAGTAAAGAAAATAAATAGCATTAATAAAAACTAAAATTTTTTTTTTTTTTAGGTATTTCACTGCGAAATACGAAAGAAATAAGAAATTGTATTCTGCTAAGTGTCAAAAATAGAGTAAAAAGAAATAGAAATTAAATGGATAAAGAAATAGTGGGTTCCGTCGTTTCTATGGTTACTTCTTAAACGGTGAGGTCTTCTCTATACACCGGAGCCTTTACTTCACTTAATCAATGTTATTGGTAACTTGTATAGTTCACACCACACTCTTTGGCTCTACCCATGAATTATCCAGTAATAGGTCTTTCACAATGAGATCCACCTATACAGTAACGGTATTTAATTAGGAAAGTTAGCTGGGTAGCTGACCCTCTTATCACGACAATTCAAAATTCAAAATACTTATCAAAAAACTATTTAGGTTTGAAAAACCTCTTGTAACTCTTCTTTTTGATTCTAACCGTTGGAATCGACCATTTCGCTACATAAAAAATAATCGATTTGAAAAGGCTGTCAGAAATGAAATGTCCCAATATTTTTTTGACACATGCCAAAGTGCTGGAAAGGAAAGAATATTTTTTACATATCCACCCAGTTTGTCAATGAGCGAATACAATGAGCGACGAACCTCTGCGAGGACGCATAGAGGCCGGACAAGAGACGGGGGAACGAGTAAGCTCTATCGTAGGTAACGATAGTTACCGGAGATAAGCCATAGACCTTCAATAAATTAAAATATCACAATATCAACTACAATTATATGTCAATATCAAATGTTATGACTTAAACAAAGATTACACCTAGTTCAACCATAGTATTCTCAATATAAAAACAAGAAATATAGAGTTACAGACCATTGTCTCGATTGAAGAAAAATATATATCTATTACCATCGTCATAAAAAAAAGGTCAAAAATTCATTAATTATCACCATTTGAACCATTAGACAGGGATGCATCTTGTTGAATAGGCCGCCAAAGAAACTCTTCAAGAATACGATTTAAGAATGTCTGCACAGATTTCAACTGAGAATGAAGATCTTGAACTCCTATTAGTCTGCAATGTCCAACTCTTATCGATTGACATTTCTTTACCTATGAAAGAAAAATAACAAAACGAATGAAAGAGTAAAAATTAATGCATATTAACCACTACAGAAAGAATAAATACAACTTACTAACCTAAAAACAGCTCTACAAGTCTGCCTATCACAAAGGCAAACAAAAATATGAGAAAAAAAAGTAATCATTTAATACAAGAATTCTTACATGAGTTGAACAGAGAATACAAGGTCCAATGGCTGTCCACAACAATTAAAGAGTATGAGAAAAATATGAGGTTAATTTTTCTTATTTTAGAGTAAAGGAAAATAATGAGATTTGTGAACTTAGGTTTTCCAAATGTAATATGAAAAGATTTTGTGGTATTGGAGATTTGTAAAATTATTATATGGATTGATGATTTTGCTCAATTTGGGCTGCAAAATTTTGGTATTATATAAAGATTTTGTATTTATATATGTATGTATGCGTGTGTTTATATATATAAACACACACAAGGACCATATATAGATTTGCACACAATTGAGACACACTTAATTGCCAAATATATAAATATATATATAAACACCCACTTATATTGTATAATAAAAGAAAGAATAAAAAAAATTAATGATTAGTGGTTGTTAATGTCGTGGTTGTTAATATACAATTGTTTGTGACTCACTAATTACGACTAAAGATTTATTTTGGTCGTTGATAAATATTTTGTAACGATCATATTTATTTGGTCGTCAAAACATTAGTTGTAAATTTTCATTTTGGCCACTACAAGAAATATAGGATTAACAACTAATACTTTGGTCATTACGACATATTTCTAGCTAACTCAAAATTTGATTGTATACGATTAATTGTCAACAACCAAGCATGTTATTTAGTTGTTAAAAATAGTTTTTAATGACCAAATTTATTGATCGTGAATAATATTTTTAACGACTATCTAATATGGTTGTCAAATATTCCTTTTAACGACCATCTAGTATTGGTTGTAAGTTTTTTTTATCAATTTCGACAACAGAAATAAGATGGTCGTTAATTTATTCTAAATACAACCAATTATTCAGTCGTTAAATATATTGTTTTGGCGGGTTTCAAGGTTTTGGCGCCACACACATAACGACCAGCTTTACATTGGTCGTACAATATAACAATTTTACAACTACTGTCATGGTCGTAACAACTCTTCTCCAATTAACCCAAAATACAATAGTTTGTGACACATTATTTGCGACTAAACATTTATTGGTTGTAATGTGTTTTTATCACTTTAACAACTAAAATATGATTATCGTTAAATTAGTCTAACTACAACTAATTATCTGGTTGTCAAATATATTCTTTTGGTTGTTGACTATTTTGGCGGGTTTGAAAGTTTTGGCGCCACACATACAACGACCAACTTCAACTTGGTCGTAAAAAAGAATAAATTTACAACCAATGACGTGGTCGTTAAAGCTTATCTTCAAATCGCTCAACATACAACTATTTGTGATACACTATTTATGACTAAATATTTATTCTAGTCGTTGATAAATATTTGTAACGACCATATTTACTTAATCGTTAAAAAATTCGTTGTTAATTTTCATTTTTCTTGTAGTGCTAGTTAAGTGTGCCAAATGTCCCAAATCTGAAAAATAACTAGAGCCATTGAAGTCACAAGTCTTTATGCAATTATCCAATCAAACTTGAACACTCAATACTTGACATTGTCCATTTCCTCTAGAGACATACCACTTGGAGTCAATTGATAAAGTCATTATATATTCTTTTAAACAACGAGCTTGTGGTATAGAAAATCATGAAACACTAGTCAAGTTTTTTTAAAGGCTTATTTGCACAAATGGTCCCTGACTTTTGCACTTACTGCGGGTTGAGGATCTATTTTTTTATTTTTGGCAGTTTAGCCCTTATTTCAAATGTTTTTGGCGTCAATGGTCCTTTTCATGAATTTCCATCCAAATCACTGTGAAATTTGACGGAAGAAATTTTTTAATTTAAAAATTGCTTATTTGCACAAATGGTCCCTAATTTTTGTAAAGAAAAATTTGCAGCAAAAGTTCCTAATCTTTCAGAAAGTGTTGAAAAATCCCATAACCTTTTAATCCTAACACATATGACCCCAATTTTTTTTTGACAATTTTACTCCTAACCTAAATATATTACAAACAACTCATAAACCTTTTCAAAAATACAAATAAGTCCTAAATCTTTTTATTTTATTTTACAGATTTACACTTAAAATAATAAAAAGTATGTCATCAAGTCCCAAAACTTTTAATTTTGTTCACCAAAATGACATTTAAAATGTGTTTGATTAAAATCAGATTTTTTTAGTAAAAGTTGTTGAAATGTGTGGTTAAAAAGTTGTGGAACCATAAAATGTGGTGATAAAATTAATTATTGACTTTGACTTTAACTTTTTAGCAAAATCAAAATTAAAAACAAACGGGCTCTTAGAGTCTCTGATTTTGTCCAATGGTCCATTAATTAACAAAAAAATTATACCCATGATCAAAATTTGACCAATTTAAAATTTTAATTTATTTTTTATATCAATTACTAGAGGTGGCAAAATGGGCCAGCTCAGTGGGCTCGCCCAGATAGTCCGATCTCTGGGCTGGGCTGGTCCAATAAAAAGTTGATCAAATAAAAATTAGGTCAATTTAGCCCGGTAGAACTTGCCAACCGGACTGGCTTGATAAATTTTTTTAGCCCAAGTCCCTACCCCACACTTCAAACATTTCAAAAATTGATCAAATAAAAACTAGGTAAGCTTTTATTTTGTTTTGTTTTTTTTTTTTTATAAAATTATAAGTAATTATTTTGAAAAAATAAGTTCAAATGTAAGTTGGGCTTGCCCATTGGCCCTGTGGCCCAAAATCAGGCTGGGTTGGCCCAGCAAATACCAGCCCATGTAAAATTGGGTCAGGATTAGCCCAATCCAATCTTTTATGTGGCCCGTCTAATTTCGGATTGGGCCAGTCCATCTAGCCCATTTGCCAGTTCTACCAATTACTAAATAATAATTAAAAAAAAAATTTCTTCACAATCTTCAGCCCACCACCACTTTTTTTTTAAAATTGGTATGAAAAATAAATTAAAATTTTAAATTGGTCAAATTTTGATCATGGGTATAATTTTTTTGTTAATTAATGGATCACTGGACAAAATCTGTAGAGACTCTAAGAGCCCGTTTGTTTTCAATTTTGATTTTGCTAAAAAGCTAAAGTCAAAGTCAACAATTAATTTTAACCACACATTTTAGGGTTCCACAACTTTTCAACCACACATTTCAACAACTTTTACTAAAAAAATCTGATTTTAATCAAACACATTTTAAATGTCATTTTGGTGAACAAAATTAAAAGTTTTGGGACTTGATGACATATTTTTTATTATTTTAAGTGTAAATCTGCAAAAAAAAAATAAAAAGATTTAGGACTTATTTGTATTTTTGAAAAGGTTTATGAGTTGTTTTTAATTTATTTAGGTTAGGAGTAAAATTGTCAAAAAAAATTGGGGTCATATGTGTTAGGATTAAAAGGTTATGGGATTTTTCAACACTTTCTGAAAGATTAGGGACTTTTGCTACAAATTTTCCTTTACAAAAGTCAGGGACCATTTGTGCAAATAAGCAATTTTTAAATTAAAAAATTTCTTCCGTCAAATTTCACAGTGATTTGGATGGAAATTCATGAAAAGGACCATTAATGCCAAAAACATTTGAAATAAGGGCTAAACTGCCAAAAATAAAAAGATAGGTCCTCAATCCGCAGTAAGTACAAAAATCAGGGACCATTTGTGCAAATAAGCCTTTCTTAAATGTTATGTCACCATTTTTATTTGTTTACTTATGTCTTAATTTTTATGCTCTCTTTTCTGTTTGATTAATTACATCTTGGTTTTGCATACTGTCATTTACTTGAATTAAGTTACTAATAGTCTTATGTCATTTGCAAGATGGAGTACATACATTGGTGATAGATTTGATGCGAAAGTTTCAACACGTTCCATGTGTCCAATGCCAAGAAAGTATATAATAATCTAGATGATGTGCATAAAGAGATATTGCTTAAGTCGTGCTTTGATAAATTGTACGACATTAAGAACGCGAAAATTTCAGGCCAACTGATTCACAACTTATTATTGCAGAGGGTTAAGACTATCAATGATGACGAATTATGGTTTTGTTTGGGGGATAAAAAAGCTACACATTTATCCTTTTAGGAGTTTGCGCGTGTTACAGGATTAAACTCTACCGATGATGAGTACAAAAGCCAGATCATTGAAAGCAAGAGATTGATTTGTAAATACTTTAAGCTAATAAGGTTACACCTAAGGATTTAAATGATGCTTCTAAAAAAGAGACAAAAGATATGAATGATAAATACAAGTTAGGTTTAGTGCTTATTTACAAGACGGTGCTGAGATCTAAAAAGAAGAATACATCTATGGATCTTCGGACCTTGGATATAGTAGATGATTTGGAACTATTCAATAAATATTCATGAGAAGAAAATTTTCCAAGTTTACATTACACGCATTTTTTAGAAGGTGCAAGGATATGAAGCCCAAATATTCATTGTGGGGGGTTTCCACTAGCTATATAAGTAAATGAAAAAAACATATGACTTAGGTGATGTTTTTATTTAAATTTAAATATTTGAAAATAAGTTATAGATATTTTTTTAGGTGTGGTGTTCGAGTCTATTCTTCGTATAGAAAACATGTATTATGCAAAGTTGCCTTGCAACAGATTCCGGAGGATGTGGTGTTGGAATTCGAGGCTAACACATAATTCTTATGATATTTATAAGGTTTTGGATGATCCACGAGTGTGAATATCTTCGATATTTATAATTACTTTCACTCATTACTTCAACTATTATTAAAGTATTTTTGTTTATCGATTTGTTAGCTCATTACTTCAACTATTATTAAAGTATTTTTGTTTATCGATTTGTTAGCTCAAAGTCTGTTGTTTGTTGACAACTATACCCGATGAGACTGAGCAACAATATGTGAATTTGTTCATTCATGAGCCTACAAAAGAAGATTCAATCCTCGATACTTACCTTTGTGAGGATGGAGGATACGGGTGTATTAGTAATGAAGAACGAGATGATGATCTCGATCCACCACGAGAGAGTATCTCCCAATACATGCGATGGTGATGAATGTACATTTCTAATGTTACTTTGTAATATTCCTTACGATGAATTAGTGCTAATTATTTGTTCTCTTCTTTACCCTAGGTGCAAAGTTCGGGGATTGCTCTAGGCATCAATCTTCTCTTCCTGCAAATGAAAGATCTCCATGCAGGCGTTGACCTTCTTGAGATCATGATGATATATTGAGACAACTACTACAACACATGGAGAGGCTAACGGGTCAATATGAAGAGATAAGCAGGAAAATAGACAACGTAATGAAGTAGACGTGACCATGCCTACATCTGGAGAAAGACTATATATGGAGGATTATAGAGATAAACAGTCAAACTGTGCTGATGGAGTATTAGGGGCTGAGAGAGATAATTGTGGAGAGGTTGGGATAGAGGCGGATGTGCACTTTAGGATAAGGGATGTGCAGACGGAGGTGCATACTGAGGCACACATGGGTTAACAGAAGGGCAGATTGAAAGGGAGACAGAGGTGCATAATGATGTGCAGACAGAGTTGCATATTGAGATGCACACGGAGATGATAGATGGAGAGATTGAGAGGAAGACATGGTATAGTGAGGTGCATACTGATGTGCATACGGGGTGGAGGCAAAGGGAGAGGCAGGGTGGTGCAAAAAGAGACACATGGTGTGATCTAGGCGGATGGGCATACAAAGAGACAGACTCAGGTTTTTACACGCAAAAAAAGAAAAATAAATAAAACATATCCGCAAAATGATGTTCATTTGCGAGATAAGAGACTAAAAACACCTTCAAAGTTGGTGTGCTCTCCATACACGACTGGACAAAAGTGGAGAAAACATATTGATAACTCGAATGTTGATCTCTTCCAGAGGTTGATCCAGTGAAGGAGAAACAACTCCTGAAATGGTACTCGAAGTTAGGCGATGGATAAATATCTTTACCAATTCATTACACTTTGTACTTGTATTTTTTTCCATTCTTTTTTTTTTTTTTTTATAGTGTCTCATTTAAGTTGAGTGATATCAGTATAAAATACGTGAAAAAATGTTTTCACAAAGTTATGACACCTAGGAGTTGGCTTGTAGATAAAGCAAGGATTTTTAGTTCATTAATTATGTTATTCAATAAGTATAATTACTTTGTCTATAAATATGTATTCATTTTGCAACATGTGGGTTTGTCATTGCATTGTTGTAGGTTTGGGCATCAAAATACTCTAAGTCATTCCATGGTTTGAGAACTATACTCGATGTACAATTTTTTAACAAAGTGACCTTTGCGATACTCAATTTACTTGATAAAGGCAATATGTTCAAGATTCCAGAGACCTAATCCAATACATCATCGGCAAGTTGTCATTACTATGGAAGGATTGTCCACGTTTATATTTTTCGGTATGTAGTCGTTCACACTAGTTTGTAGTTGAAGTCGACAATATTTGTGTACGATCATGACAATAGTTACCTTACAGACGGTCAACTTAAAGATGACTTAGCCCCTGTTTAGTGTATATAAAAATTAAATTTGTAGAAGATTTTGATAAAAGTTGATGAAATGTGTAGTTGAAAAGTTGATAAGAGTTGTGGATCCTATAGAATGTGTGGTTGAAAATGAGCTTTTAAATATGGGGGCCAAACATGCTCTTAAAGTCCTTTAGTATCATTGTCCCGATGCTTTTAAAGGAAACCAATAATGCTTTGCAGTTAGATACTCTTCTAATAGAAAGGGTCGACAAAATTACTAAACAAGGGATTTCATAAGTTTCTTATTACAAATAAATATGCATATTCATATTTATTTAGTTGTAGCATTAGTGTTGCCCATTGTTTTATAGTCTTTCAGGGTGGTGATTGTGGTGTTTACGTAATAAAATATAAAGAATTTCTAAGCATTGACGCTCAATAGAACAAGTTAATAACTTTCATATGACTAAGTGGAGAAAAACAAAGGCAGCTGATTTATTTGCACTTGATTATGACCCGTATGACTTTTTGCAGTGTATTTCTATGTTGTTCAGTGTAAATACCATGTACTTATTAGGTGTAAATTTGTTTATATTATATGATTATTGTTGTGAGTTTTGGTGTATAGTTGATACCTAATTTATTTTGTATATTTGTGTTTTTGGAATGTTGAATATTTTTCAGGTTGGTATAGTTTATGTTACATTAGAGATAATGTCGATTTTTTCCCCATATATCGGCTGTTTTCAGTATAAGACGCTCTTTCAAACATATTGCAGTCATTTTTAAAAAAAGATCAAAATCTTTCAAACAGACTACATTCGTTTTTTGGAAAACGATCAGAGTCTTTCGAATAGACTGCAGTTGTTTTTGGAAAATGCTCAGAGTCTTTCAAATAGATTGCAGATGTTTTGGAAAATGACTAGAGACTTTCAAACATACTACAATCGTTTTTTGTAAAATCACTAGAGACTTTCAAACATACTACAATCGTTTTTTGTAAAATCACTATAGTCTTTCAAAAGTGCAGTCATTTTTGGAATGACCACAAAAATGACCAGAGTCTTTCAAATAGACTGTGGTCGATTTTTACATCTACGACTTATAATTAATTTCAATAAGTTAAATCATCATGTATAATAGAACACGTGATGCTAATTAAACTTGAAATTAATGTTGGTATCTATTTGTTCAACATTCAACTTATATGTTAAAACGTATTGGAAGACAAACATTGTAATATATAATTTCTTGTGATCTATTATACAATGTTTACATAGACCATGGTCGATTTTTATATCTACGACTTATAATTAATTTCAATAAGTTCATCATGTATAATGGAACACGTGATGTGATAAGTGTATTTTATTCGCTTATTTATACTTGTAAACTTGTTATATATTCAATATATGAGTAGATTTCTATTTAAATGAATTTAATTATTATATATGTAGGTACAAAACCCAATTTGGATGATTTTGTAATGAAAAAGAAGAGTTTGAAGCTTAATTGACGCTTATTGTGGTGAATTCAAAAGTTTCGGAAGCAAAAGTCAGATTTCTAAAAGTTCATGGACTAAGTTGCACAATTTTGAATAGTTGGAAGGCCAGTTTGAAAGACTTTAGAAGGGTGAGGACAAATTAGATTGCATTTGGAAGCTTTTGGATTGAATTGAAAAGATTTAAAGAAAAAATGACCAAAATCGTATATCAGAAGCCAAATCGGGGACCAAATTGTAAGTTTTCAAAACTTATATCACACCTGGGTAGTGCAACCTAGGTGGGGTAGTGAAAACTTACTGGAGGTCACACTTAGGTAGCACAATGCATTGTACAACCTATGCGCGACCTAGGTGCGACATAGGCGTGACCTATGATGAAGGAAAGTTTTGAATGCAGTTTTCTAAAATTATGTGGGATTATGACTCTTTTAAGACACAATTTGAAGACTTTCCAAGAACTATAAATAGACATTTTTTAGGCCTTTTGAAGGGGTTACGCAATTGAGGAGATGAATTTTGGAAACAATAAACAAGAGAAGAATTGAAGATTCTTGAGCCGGGATCACGAATTTTATTTATTTATTTTTCTTCTTCTTTCTCTGGAGCACGATGAATTCAATAATTGTATTATTTTACGAAATCATGCCCAGCTAATTTTTTATTGCTAGGATGAACGATGAAACCTCATGTTTTTAATTTATTAGAAGTTTTTTCCGTTTTAGTAATTAATTGCTTTTGGATTGATTATTCTTTATTCATTATTTCTATTATTTTAATGGTTGATCACCATTAGAATATATTGTGATCTATATTGAAGTCAAGAGATTCAATATAGATTAAGCACGTAGTATTGAATAACATATGGTCCAATAATAGATAGAGATTACTATTATACTTTATGAAATCTATTTATGTGTTCTTAAGATTTTAATGCATATGTTTATGTTTGAAGATTAATTAGAGATAATTAGGTTCGCATACCGTATATAATTGATTGACCATCGAGAGAGGCTTTTGATTATTTTAGGATCACCGATTTTCAATCCAAGCTAATTATAGGCTAAAGTGATTAAACGTATAATTGATTATAAAACGCGTAAGTGGATTCGTGAATCCTAGTGTTAGTAAAAATTGAATTCGTTTTCACACATTTACTTTGATTTGTTTGATAATTTAGATTTAATTAAATATAATTAGAATAGTTTTAGAATCACAAATCTTTAACGAATTTGTGTCTTTTTATTGTTAAAGCTCGAATTATAAATTAATTGATTAAATTGATAACTAGTCCTCATGGGTTCGACACTCTACACATTACTATATTACTTGTTAACAATCCGTCCACTTGGAGGATTAAAATCACACAACAAGTTTTTGGCGCCGTTGCCGGGGACTAGTTTTATTAATTACTACGTTAATTGATAATTTAGTTTTTAACAATTCTTTTTATTGTTATTTATTTTATTTTTAGTTATTTTTTTTTCATTCTCAATTCTTCGTGTTACTGTTGAATTCCAAGTATTTTCTAAAGTTTTAGGTGTCAAGTATATGCACCGTACAAAAAATCTTGATCTATTTGATTTAGATCCAGAAATCGAACGGAGCTTTCACCAATGACAACGTGAACGAAAAGAAAAGAAAAAACAGCAAAAAGACACAATGAAAGACAACCGAATTCAGAATCCATTACCTGCAGATGTGAAAAATAATCTTGCACCAATAGCTCGACCAGTTGAAGTTAATGAACGAGATATTCTTATGGGTGAGTATATGATGCCACCGATTGTTGAGAATCAGTCCAGCATAATATATCCGCCTTATAGACACGATAACTTTCAGTTGAGGTTATATGTGATTAATTGTTTTTTCGAACAATTTGCCGTTCTATGGTACAACAGATGAAAATCCTCATTACCATATTTCTCGCTTCGATGAATACTGTAGAAATTTCAAATATTACGGTGTTAATGAAGAGGCACTGAAGATGAGGCTATTCCCACACACATTGAAGGATAAAGCTAGAGAATGGTTAGATTCTCTACCGTCTGGGAGCATCACTACTTGGACAGATTTGATCTAGAAATTCACGCTGAAATATTTTCCTCCAGCCAGAGTGAACAGACTGAAGTATGAAATATCCAATTTCCAACAATCTCAGTTGAAAAAATTTTATGAGGCATGGGAAGATTCAAGCAACTGCTCAGAAAGTGCCAAGTCACGGTTTTCCTTTAGCAGCTTAGAATCATTTTTTCTACCTTGGTTTAGTTTCTAGCAGTAGTTCTTCAGTCGATTCGCAGCAGGTAGCTCTATCCAAAATAGATTCTGCCGGCGACTTCCATGACTTGTATGAAACGACGAGTGAACAGTTTGTTATATGGTCAGACAGAGGGTTGTAGAAGAAAGTAACATGAAGTAGACACCAATTCGCTTGTACTGGCGAAAATTGATGCATTGGCAAAGCAGATGGAAGCAATAAAATAATATCACTTGGCCCATATGGTTCAAATGTCTCCACCAATCTGTATAACATGCAGGGCAAACCATCAATAATCAGAATGCCCTTTAACCAAAGTTGATATGTCATCCCCTAAACAAGTTGTATATGCTCAAGACTTTCAGTTACAACAGAATAATCCATACTCACAGACTTACATCCAGGATGGATAAATTATCCAAACTTCTCCTATGGAAATATTCAAAATCCACCAAATCAAGGCCCAAGAAAAGAGAAGGAGGATTAGAAGAATTATTCGCTAAATTGTCAGAACGCATGGATTCTGCACTCAAGGAAATGCAAAAAGGACAGATGTCTCGATAAAAAATATAGAAACTCAAATTGGGCAATTGGCTAAACTATTGACCGAGTGACAGCCAGGCACATGGCCAAGTAATACTGAGGTCAATCCAAAAGAGCAAATAAATGCAATTACTAAGAGAAGCGGGGTTGAATTGCCAAAAATTCATGTAAAGAGACCAGGTGTAGAAAAGGAAACTGTATCCAATAAAGAGAGAGAAAACAAATCAGATACAGAAGTTACACAAGAAAAATGGGACTCTCCACCAGACTATATTCCACCACCGGCTTACGTCTCTCCAATTTCATTTCCTCAAAGGCTGCAAAAACATAAGCTAGACCATCAATTCAAGAAATTCTTCGATGTATTCAAGAAACTCCATATCAACATACTTTTTGTCGACGCTTTTGCTCAAATGCCAAGCTATGCAAAATTTATGAAGGAAATCCTCGCAAACAAAAAGAAGTAAGAAGAGCACGAAACATTCATGCTTACTGAGGAATGCAGTGCTATATTGCAAAACAAGCTACTTTCGAAATTAAAAGATCTAGGGAGTTTTACTATTCCTTGCACTATTGGTATTTTATTTGTTATCAAAGCTCTATGTGATTTGGGTACTTGTGTGAATTTAATGTCTTATTCTATTTTTAAGCAACTCGGTTTGGGAGAAGCAAAGCCAACAACAGTATCATTGCAGCTTGTAGATAGGTCCATCAAACATCCAAGAGGAATTGTTGAAGATATATTAGTGAAAGTGGACAAATTCATATTTTCTTCTGATTTCATTATTCTGGATATGTGCGAAGACATGGATGTACCACTTATTTTAAGTTGACCTTTCTTGGCTACTGGTCGGGCATTGATTGATGTGCAAAAAGGGCAACTAAAGCTGAGATTGAATGAAGAACATATCACATTCGATGTGTTTAAAGCAACTAAATATCCAAGCTCTTCAGATTCTTGTTTCGAGATTGATATCATTAACTAGAAGGCTGAGAGTTTAAATGATAGAGCTGCCACCCAACATCGGGATGCACCAATTAGAGAAGAAGAATATGTGAAGAAAGAGAAATTCTATCTGTCTTCTAAAATCAATTCTGTGATCAAAGTTGATGAGAAAGCTGAAGATTTCATAGTTAAGTTCGAGCAAGGTGACAAAATAGAGTCGTACCAATATGATAGGGGAAAAGTAAAGCTCTGGAAGGTAAACAAACAATGGTGCGAGGACAATCGATGTAATCAAATCAAGTCCTCCAATGATCTATTCAAAGTGTCTTGAGTGATCACTGCGACAAAGTCAAGCTAATGACTTTAAAGAAGTGCTCACTAGGACACAACCCATTTTTCTACCCTTTTATTTATATTTCCATTTCATTTTAATTTTAGGATTTCAATAAATATTTTTCAATGTTTTAGTTGTTTAAGACTTAAAGCTTTATCAATTTTTAGGTAACGAGGAAACATAATCATCATAACTCTTTTTCGGAATTTTCATGGACAGTATAAAGTTTATGCTGTAATAATCGGAGTTCGTTTGTCCTAAATTCCACATGTTCCTTCCTCTCTAGATGATTTGTGAGCATAAAGAAGTCAAAGTTCACCACACATCTACGGGAAGTATAATAAACTTTTCTCCTTTACTTCTTTTATTTACATTGAAATGATGTAGTGTCTAAGTTGGGGGGTGTACTCCGTTTGGGTGCTGCTTTTAGTTTGAAAGATTGTGAGTAATATGATATTATCTGCTTATCGAGTCTTTTAAGTTTAATCTATTGGGAGTCTATTGTTTAAAAAAAATATTAAATAAACAAATATATATATATATATATAATTAAAAAAAAAATTAGTGCATGCTTGTGTGATGTTGGATAGCCTTGCTGACTTATGATGATGAAATTTATATTGAACAGTGTAATCAATTCATGATTGGTGATTAAGTGATGCTACATATTCTTATCATGTAATTACTTATCTATGTGAGACTTAAATACTATGAGCACATAGTCACAACCTTCGCTATGCAAGCTAGCCATATTTGTGTAATTGTGAGAGTTAGGTTGCCCAGTTATAAATATATCATATACTATATAAATCCAAAATATCATATAACCATGTGTGAAAATGTTTGGGAATTATAGAGCTGGTGAGAGTGATTATTTTGAGATTTGTTGATTCCATGCATATCAATTATTGTGTGAAGTGTTATGGCTAACAAAATGATGTTGGTGATGACCGAATGTTAGAAATCTAAACCTCACATATAAATTCTTGCAAAATTAAATAAATACATAGCAATCAATTCAAATTTGGGTCACTTGGTATCAATGCTTCAATTTGAATGATTCTGTAGGTAGCCAATGTACACATGTCCGACAGCCATTTGGAGTTACAGTACCAACCAAGTAATGTATTGTTTCAGTTATACGCAATTTTATTGTTGGATTAATGTTGTATAATTTAAGAACCTAGTGGATGTACAACTTCAAACAATAACACCGTTGGCTTTTTAATTATTTTACATGTCAACGTGTTTGTTTTGCATTTTAAATTATAATGTTAGTTCATATTAGGAAAATTTTAGAGCTATAAGATTAAACGTGACACGATATCTTAGATGACATTTCTAAAAATTACAAATACCCATGAGAAAGATTAAACCTCGTTCATAAGACAATTTTTTCAAAAGGAGACCTAGCGGGGTAGTAGGAAAGAATCCTTGTTCCTCACTGACAAGTGTACTTTGGAAGTTCAATATTTGACATTCAGTTACTCCTAGATGAATTAGTTCTCAAACTTTTTTTCATGCTCTATTAACAATGTTGTGCCTCCTGTATTTCAAAGTTACTATCGTTAAAAATGAAGTAGGGTGAAGTGGCGGCATTATTGTGTTGTCCTCTTCCACTCCTACTTTTTCTAAAAGTACATTTAATGGCTCCCAAACAAATGTTTCTTCTTTTGTGATAAAGGAAATTTGAAACCATGCCCATGTTAATTATTTCACGTGATTTTTGTCTCTTTCCATTTATTATTTTTTACATCCATATATCTTCATTTGATATAATCGAAATTTAATCTAATGATGCTTAATCTTGTGTTGTAATTATCAAATGCAACGGTCTCATAGCTTGACTTAATGCAACTGTACCTCTTGAAATCTTAGGCGTCATCTTATTGATATGGTCGATTCGGCAAACCTGCGAAAGAGGTATTCTTTTCACCAAAGTGTGAAATACGCCTAACATCTAGCCTGTCTTTTTTATTGAACTCTCCACCTGCATTCACATTCATGTAAAAATATTTAACCAAATGCCTATGGTACTTATAATTTGAATCTCATTAAATTAGCCAACTTATTGAACTACAAACATGTCAAATCGACAACTTTCGAATTAACTTCTTCCCATTGTAATCCTTAACTTAAGAAAGAGCGTGAAAATTTATAGCACTCAATTTCGATGTCTTGAATTGCTTACACTTATTAGACTCGAGTGCATTGTATTCTTCTATGTCTAATTTCTTTTTAATGACTTGATTCTCATCTGAGCTGAACACAGTCATTCAGCTTGGACCAATAGAATACTCAAGTCAGTATATACCTAAAATATTTACAAATATCAAAGATAAATATGTATCCAACGATTATTGTACTGGTCTCGACGTGATATTAAAGATAGACTGACTGTACGAGTATCAAGCTTGATACCATTGATGGTACATTAGAAGGGGGAAGGAGGGGGAGGGTTCGAAGCGTCATATATAGGATGAGTGCCCTTCATAATTTGAGAAAACTCCAAATATTTCGATTTCTTCTGTTCAATCTTTTAAATTGATTATACAAGGAGATATGAGCTTTTGAATTCAGATGATAAGATGTAATCATTGGGGTTGCCGGTTGTACAATTCTTTGGAGTAATTCTGGAAAGTTTGATAGGGTTAAATCTTGGTAAGGAAATAGAGTTTATTAACAAACTAATTTGGGTTCCTCTCATATACTCCATTTGGTTATTTAGAATCCTATTAATGGCTGTAGTTTTGAGGCTCAAATGCGACCGGAGTCACTAGATGAGACATTTTTGCGAATTAATAACTTATCTACACAACAAACTCCTCAATTTGACGTAGTATTTCGTGCCTTGGGCATCACCACTAGAATTCGAGAAAAAAAAAAGAAAACATGACAAAAGATACGCATAAAAAAAAATTGAAGATAAAAAATTGCATAGATAGAAGGAATTAACGAATCAATTCACTTGTAGTGATGAGAACAATTGAAGAAGCCTCCTTTATTTTTTTCCCATTCGTTACGAATATTTTCTCGAAAATCATCCTCGGCCTTGACCTAATGGAAGAACCTAGATCTATGAATACCATTGTAATTCAAAGTTTCTTAAGTTTAGTGGGATATTGTTGTTGAGTTGTATAAGACTTACGATGCCATAAACATCAACACAGAAGGATATTCCCTTCTAATGGAATGACACAACTTACAAGTAAAGTTTTCCAAATCTGACTCGTTTTTGCTTCTATTTTGAATATACAAGCCATAAACATATGCTACATAATTATATTAATGTTTTTATTAATAGATTGATGCTATACAACTTAAAATTTGTCGCTACAATCTCTGTATTTGAAATGTGAAGGCATCACCTTATATATGGAAACAACTACGACACCGTCACGAACGACAAGGGCTTACAATATGTTCTTCAGCAAAAGACAACAACTATGACAATGTTGATGGTTAGAATTGGACTAAATTATGTTATCATCCTTCGAAGCGTTAACATTGTTGTTGACGCTTTTAATCGGAAGTTGCCTATTAAAGGTAAAGGACCGGTGGAAAAGCTTAGAAAAATAGAGAACATCAAATTGGAATCTCAATCATTTTCTAATGTTTCAACCTATGTGCGAGGACAAATAAAAGAGGTTCAGAAGATGAACATTTTTGCTAAGAAAATGAAAAATAAAATGCATAAAGAAGGGCTTATTGACTATAGTACTTCAAGAGATCGAATTCTGCACTTCAAAAAATATTTACTAGGATATTATATAGGCAATAATAGAACTGATTAAAAAATAGGAATTATGTTTAAGAATGGAACGATTTGAGTGTTTGAAGGTACAAAAAAATAGTATGATGACGTGGACCTCCAGTGCTAACAACGTCGAATGGAAACTTTCAATTTTATCAAAATTTATTATGTATTGATATACGATTGATATGCAAATAGAATGAATGATCTAGATACCAGGAGACATGCTCCGAGCCTGTGCTTTGGAATTTTTGCATCAACAATATCAAATTTTCGTACAACGATAACTGGTGAGCTTCAATAGGAATGTCATAGTACAAATATTTACATAGGAGAAAACCTTGACAACCAATATAGTGGGATAAAGTGGAGAGCAATAGTTGTTCAATCCAGTGTCACCGGAAGATGCCTTGTGAGCAGTTGAAAAGGTTCATGAGCAAATGTCCAGCCAAGGTGAATAAAGATGTATGTTAACAAAAGATAGAAATCGTCAAAGTTTAACATAGAAAATAACATATCCAAGCGAATATCACATATTGAAGAACATTCCAAGTATCGACATCTCATGTCACAAGGCGGTTCAAAATCTTAAGAAATGATCAAATGCATTGCATACAATTAAAGGAAAGGATATTATTTAGGTGGGTCATAATTAATAGATTTACCAAGTTAGATAATTTCTTACTAATAAAGACGACTTTTCTTTAGATATTTCATACTCGCCACGCTGTGGAAGCGTGGTAGCAGTGAATATTCATATTCTTAAGAACACCGAAGAACATGTAAATTTTGATGATTTTCTTAAGGGATGAAGATTGTATCATCTCGGAATTTTCGTAATATTTAATCATTTTTTAAGATTTTTAAGGATTGTAATAAAGTTATGATGTTAAAAAGGTGATTGGTGAAACCTTTATAAAAAATGATAATTACAAGAATTACCCTGGGATTTAAAAGTGTAAATAAAATATTTCTCCTAATTACGGCCAAGCCACTGGAGAAAACTATAAATAGGATGTGGGACTTTTCATTTTCAAGGGTTTCCCAATTCTATCGAAATCATGCTGGTCAGCTAGAAAAATGTAATTTCCCTTTTGTATAGCATTTTTAATTACTTTTAAATGAACAAAAATAGTAAAAAGACTGTACAAAGGATCCCAACACAGTTGCATGCATGGCGCTCAAAAAAAGGCGAAAAGCCAACTTTTTTAATTCAAGGGTCAACACCCATGAACATAGGGCTCAACACAACTGAAGAGTGTCGACAGATAGATTTTTTATGAAGGATGTCAGACACCCTAGCACCCTATGACAAACATGGCAGCTCAGACATAAACGTTTAAAACATATTATAGAAACTTCTGAATTACGATGCATAAAAAGCGTTGAACTCGTGACTCTATATGATTTCCACTTATATATTATATTCCTTGCGGATATCTCTGTATCAAATTTGGTATTCTAGTTTATTCACATGTTTTGCACGTTGGTTCTCTTGTATAGTTCCCTTGTTTTACCTTGAAACTCCATTTTGACGGCATTTGACCCTAAATATGATATAAGGTGATTCTTGGTTATGTTGGACTTCAAGTGAATAATCTGCATGAGATTTCAATGAACAAAACTCTAAATGCTAGGATAGACAGGGATATAGGTAAGTAACGATCAAACTACAATGTAAAACAATATTATTTATATTATAATGTGCTCCTATGTGATTACCTGAGATGTACTATTGTTGATATATATGTATATATTACATGGAATATAATGTTGTTGCTAAATATCATCATTGTAGTATTTGTGATATTATTTGATTATGTAGTGTTGTTATAAATATACATGGGTTTTCATCGGAATACTGTCACATGTCATTATTACTCATATATGGTGCACGAGATATATTGTGGCATTCACGTGCACGTGCATTGCATATGCGTAAACTGAAATAAGTGGTCCATCATAACTCCTAAAGTAATAGATAATGACAATCACAAGAGATGATTGTGAATACTCAGATATGACATTCAAAATTAGATGAGAACATTGAATATATTAGGATCACCCTACATGTGTATCGTATTTTTAGTCGTCCGAATAGATATACCTGTTATGTCTCCAGACGGTCATTAAGGATAGCTATGGATAGGGTATTGGGGTATGGTACCCATATACGGGTGTTGTCAAGAGGTTCTACGGTGGAATTAGGATTGCTAATTGACATGATGAACACCGTATACTTAGGATTATCCTATTTTTGATTTATATGCCAGTGGAGTTTCCTAAATTATGGAGGTAATGAGGGACACACTGAGAAATTTTGAGTTGTAGTAGCAACTAAGACGGACCCACATATATTGGTCATAGCTACTAAAATGTATCTTGCCTTTTCAAAAATGTAAGTATAGCCACTTTATGATGTATATTTCAACTACTTGATATGTTATTTTCTATTACTACCAGACCAGTTTCTTTCATATATGTAAACTAGTCTTTACGAGATGTCATATGAAACGAATAGCCTTAATCTAGAAGCCATTCATTAATGTGATTACCTCTAGTGATCAGATTTAATTCAATTGATTCAGGGACTTGTTTTATGACAACATACGCTTTACAAACATGTGTATTTTTACGAACTGCTACATTTGCTTGTTCTTTTTTTCCTTTTTTTGCAACTATAGCATTTTCGAAGCAGTTCCTTATAATATTTTTTATAAGGAACTAAGATTGTAACAAATGTACAATATTATGTAATCAATCATTACATTCACTCACAATAAAATTAGTAAATATTAATTTTATTATTCATAAAATATATTCTTGGAGATCATTAATTCTATAAGATTTGATATTAAAGGTTCATCAATCATCAGAGTTTAAATTACTAAAAGGTCTTTACTTCAAGTTATTGTTGGTATTATCACCATATAAAACTTATATCTGATTGTAATTGTACTTTCATGAATGCAATTATCTTTTAATATTTTATTTATTACTCTTTTATTATTCATTATTATCGTACATTAAATTTTTAACAATTTATTAATGTACAATTAAATTTTTAAATATTTAATTTATTAAATTAAATATGAAGGTGAGAAGTTGATCTCAATTTTTTTTTTTTTTTTTTGGTAGATGAAAGAAAAGAGAAATGAATTTTTAAAAAAATGAATGGAAAATTTGCAACTTTTTTTATTACTGCATTAAAATTCAAATCATAGTTGTAAAAATTGAAATGGAAATGAAAAGATTGTTTTAATACATTAAATTAGTGATTATAGTTCACAACTAACAATTGAAAATTTTTTAATTTTTAATTTTTAATTTAATTAATAATTATATATAAAAGAGAATATACACAAAGAATATTATTTATAAAGAGTTATTACTCAAACAAATGTACAATATTATATACTATACAGTCAATCATTACATTATCTCACAATAAAATTAGTAATTAGTAATTTTATTTTTCGTAAAATGCAGCCCTGAAGATCATTATTAATTTCATAAGATTTGATATCAATAGTTTGTCAATTGTAAAGTTCAAATCATCAAAAAGTTCAAGTTACTATTCGCATTACCTCTATATAAAATCAATTTTTTATTGCAATTGTACTTCCGTAAATAAAACATATTATCATCATTTTTTTTATTTCTTGTACAATTGCTACTTTAATATTTTAATTATTAATAATAAAAAAATTAAAAATTGATAATATGATTGTAACAGCATGTGCAACTCACGCGTGTCTACATAAATAAGACGATATGAGGAGAGAAATTTTTGTTTCTCTTATAGTTTGACGTGACGTGCAGAAATTCCTGTTTTCTCAATAAAAAAAACTAGAAGAGCTACAAACATAGTTTTTAGAAGTTAGAACAACTACTACTAATCTTTTGTAAACAAAAATATATTTTGTTTATGCTTTCTGTGGTACCTTATCTTCCAATATTGTTTTCTTTGTAAATAGACTCTTGCATGAATATTCATTTATATGAAATAATGAAAGACAAACTTATTATCTGCTGCATGGATATGAGGAAAGTTTTCAACACAATTTTAACACGCCATTAGTTTATAGTAAGTTTTGGGTTTTACGAAATGTGTGAATAAAATGTATGTTTGACCAGTTTTATCAGTTTAATTTAAGCTTGGCAAAAAATGAGCAATGAATAGATAATAAGTGAATAATAAATTATGACAAATTGCATAGATAATAAGGGTGGCAGTGGTCACCATAATTTTTGTTTGTTATTGTAATCACTAGAACAAATTTTTGTGGCTCTTTAATATCCAAGACATTTCGTATTTAAGAGGTGAAAAAAGAAATAGAACAAAGGTAGAAGGAATTTCGTTAGGTTATGAGATAGTAGAAGCGTATATTTGGTAAAGATTTTTATAAATTATAAGTAAGATGTATAAATAAAAATTGTAGGTTTTATAAAATGTGTGGATAAAAATAATATTTGATCAGTTTAATACTTATAAATACTAACAAAATCTTTGAAGGAAATTATTAGAAGTTACACGACTAAGATTTAATAAAGGCCTCAAACAAAATATCATGAGACAATTTTTTCATTTGAACTTCTACTTTAACGGAGCAACAATGATAGCGCCACCATTCTTGCCCCACCCACGCCATCCCGTACTAAGGTTCACCAAACAATTCACCGCATTCTTTATGTTTTCTCACCATCACCCACCACACCACCTTGGAGTGTCGGAAGTAATGGGGGTGAGGACATTTTTCTTTCATTTTTATATTTTCAGTATTTCTTTGTTTTTTTTTTTTTGGGTCTATTATTTATTTATTTATTTGAATATAAGGGTATAACTGTCTTTCTTTAAAATGTTGAATTTTTAATGGTAAATTGAACGGAAATTCTCTGCTGGGACGAAAGGTGCAATGAAATTGAAGCGTTGAGGATGAGTCCTGCCAAAAAATTAGGTTCAGGACGAAATTGATACAAAAACTAAAGGTTGGATACCAGTGCTGCACTTTTCACTTGTAATTAAATATATTCTCCCACATCGATACTCTGTAAAGATATTTCCCACTTTATAAACGCCTGCGCGAGACTTTTAATCGCCGGGTACGGTAACGCGTGCCTGTGACCCTAGTGGGGGCATTAAGGCGACTGAAGCTTACAGGAGGGTCTGATTCTCCTCCACCCCTTGGAGCATTGTAGCTTTGTATTCTCCTCTTCAATTCAACTACTACATTTAAGAGAGGCCCAATTTGGATCATTCTCTGCAGCGTACTATAGCTTGGTTAAATGCCTACACCTGAATGATCGGGTACGTTAGGTTCATGCGTAGTGGCTTGCTTGGCAGAGCAGCAGCTGCTATTGGTGCTAGTGAAGACTTGAACCCATGCTCCGGCGGTGGTGCCACCCTTCAAACGAACCTCGACCTTTTATTTTGCATCCTCATATTATGTTCTCCCTTTGATATTATTGTATTATTACATTGTTTTAATTTTTTTTTAGTAAAACGCATCCCAATGGATCATATTCCTAGTTTCCATTCCTAAATCGAATAATTGTTTCAAAATTTTGAGTTGACTCGATTCGAATCAATGAAAATTTTGTCTGTTGAACTTAATCTATCATAAATGATTTCTTGTAATATAAGATGATATGACGAGAAATATTTTATGTTGATATATATCCTCTTAAATAATTGTTCTTTTGATATTTGGATAGGGTTTTGTCTACTCAAATCAATCTATTATAAACGATTTCTAACGTAACATGTCTCGTATTGATAAATACTCTCTTGCTTTTGATTTTGACCTTGATTTACTCCTCCCTTTCATCTTATTACTATTTTGATTTCCCTTATGTCCATTTGAACTCTTATTTGGTTGTCTACCCTTTACCATGAATCTCGCAGCTCTATTAGTGTCTAGTTTTTCAAACTCCACTTCTAAATTCCTACTTCTAAGTGAGTTTATTAATATAATATATCAGTAAGAGTATCCCTACTATATTTTAAGACATTTTTAGCTTCTTTAAAGGTCTCAGGTATTACATTTAACAATATAACTGTATTATATTCTTCATTCAATTGTTCTTCACAATTAGTTGTCATCAACCAGTCTATTAAAAATATCTAACTTTTCATTAAGTCTTTTAAGGGATCTATTTTAAAATTAAAGAAACTTTCCAAAAAGAACAATTTGTACGAGAGATTTTTCCAATAGACAATTGTTCCAAATTTTTCCAAAGGGACTTGTATCATCTAGTTTCCCTACTTTTTAAGAATTGAATCAAATAGGTTAAGTATAATTGAGGTATATGATAACACGTCAACCTCTATTTTTCTATATTCATCAACTGCTTTTACTACTTTTTACTGAACTAATATTACCTTCATTTTCCTTGCCAGATGGATAAGTCACACTTTTCGTAAAAAATCCCCAACCCAAATCTAGTGGAACTCATTTTATATCATAAATTACCCAAACAATTATATATTTCAACAAAACATTGCAAGATTCACTTATAAAAACTTACTGTGGGCAATTTTTAGACAATTCAAATGTTATTACAAAATGAACAATTGAACATAGAATAGAATGGAGAGAGAGTGCACTCAACTGAGTGTTCTATATTGTATTTATGAAGAAAGTGCCTTTATACATTCATTTAGCTAATTAACTAACATAACTTACTAACTTGAACTAACATAAATAATCTTTGATGTGGGTATTATTTTCATCAGGATATTTCCAAGACTCTCTCTAAAGATGGACTATATATAATAATTAGTCCCATATTGTCAACCAATTCTCTGAATTGTGTAGGTTGTAGTACTTTAGTAAGAGGGTCGACAATTTGGCTTTTACGTACTTGGAACATGTATAGCCTTCGACACCCCGACTTGGATCTTTTTTCTAACCAGATGACAATCTATTTCTGTGTTTGGTTCTCTCATGGAAAACTGATTTTGTTGCTATATGTAATGCAGCTTGGTTAACACTTCATATTTGGAATGACCAACACCAAATTCTTTTAGTAAAGATAATAGCCAAGTTAATTCACATGTTGTATTTCCATTGATCTATACTTTGCTTCAGTTGATGATCTTGACATTATATTCTATTTCTTAGACTTCCAAGATACCAACGAATCACCAAGAAATACACAATATCCAGAAATAGACCTTCTAGTGTTAGAGCAAGTTGCCCAATCTGCATCTGTGATTTTTAACTGAACGCCTGTTAGTAGAAAATTTGCTTCAACATAGGCCTTCAAGTAAACATTTGATTTGGAAGGAAAGAAGAGTCCTTGGCCAGGTGTGGAATTAATGTATTGAAAGATCCTATGAGTTGCTGTCAAATGAGGTTGCATTGGGTTTGCTAAGAATTGGCTCAATTTGTTAGTTGAGTATGTTAAATCAGGCCTAAATAGTAAGATACAGCAGCCTTCCTATCAATCTTCTGTACATAGATGGATCACTTATCAATTCTCATTTATTTTGTCTTAACTTCAAATTTGCTTCCGTTGGAGTATTGGCTGGTTTACATTCCAAGAACCCTGCCTTAGATAATAATTGCAGTGCATATGGTCTTTGAGAGACTGATATGCCACTTGGAGACCTAGCAAACTCCAATCCAAAAAAAAAACTTGTGACGATCTAAGTTTTTCAGTTTAAATTTTGAATTCAAAGATTGCTTCAACATCTCCACTACCGCCTCATTGTTGCTGGCTATTATTATGTCATCCACATACACTAACAATGCAATAAAAATAGAAGTATGTCTTCTCATGAATAGAGAATGGTCTTTAGCAGACTGAGTAGATCCTTCCCTAGTTAATACATTGGTGAATTTAGCATTCCAATGTCTGGAGGCTTGTTTGAGACCATATAAGGATTTATTCAATTTGCAGACGAGTTTTTTAAGTGTATCAGTCTCCTCCTCAAGACTATATTAAGATAGAATAGTCATATACACTTTCTCAGGTATGTCAAAAGCATTGTTGACATCTAACTGGTGCATAGACCATCTATAAACTGAGGCTAGAGCAAGCACGAGCTTGACAATAGCTATTTTTTCCACTGGAGCAAATGTATCAAAGTAATCCACCCCTTTTTGTTGAGTATATCCCTTTGCCACAAGTCTAGCTTTGTGCCTTTCTATAGTGCCATCACACATGTGATTTATCTTGAAGACCCATTTACAACGAATTGGTTTATGGCCATAAGGAAGTTCAACAATGGACCAAGTGTGTTTGTGTTTAAAGGCTTTTAATTCTGCTGCCATGACTGCTTCCCATTCAGTTATGCTACAAGCTTGTGAGTAATGTTGTGGTTCAAAGTCTGCTAAAAGTGACATAATAGCTACTTTAAAATTGTTACTCAACTTGTCATATCCTAATACTTGGGAGAGTGGATGCATAGTAGAATTATTTGCTGTTATAGTCCCCACAATGATATTCAATGTCCAACAGTTTATAGGCTTTCGTACCAGGTGGATATCCAAGAAAAATACACGATTTTTGATTTGGGGTGAATTTATGCCTTGTATTGAGTAATGTAGATACATAGAAAAGGCAGCCAAATACTCTAAGATGTTTTTAACTTGGAGCTTTTGAATATAAGATTTCGAAAGGTGTTCTGAGCTTGAGCAAAGGAGAAGGCAATCTATTGATCAAATGTGTTGCAGTTAACACTACATTTCCCCAATATCCAAGTGGAATACCTAATTGGAATAACAATGCCCTTGCTATATTCAAGAGATGTTGAAGTTTCATTTCAACCACTTAGTTTTGCTCTGGCCTCTCCACACAAGAAAAATGATGCATAACACATTGCTTCTGAAAATAATATAAGAACCTAAGTTCTTTTGCATTATTAGATCTCACACATTTAATAGGTACACCATAAGAACTGTGAGATCACTTCTTGGACATCAGATTTGGTTTTAAATAAATAAGCCCAACTGTATCTTGAACAATCATCTACAATAGTAACAAAATATTTGAATCCATTGACAGTAACTATATGAAAAGGTCTCCAAAATGTCAATATGTAAAAGATCAAAAACTTTATCTGAAAGATTATTGTTTGAATTGAATGATAAATGTTTTTGCTTAGCAAAATGGCATATAAAACAATGAGAATCTTTATCTATTTTGTGATTTAACACTAAACCTTTGTCTTGTTGATGTTTTATTACAAATGAGGGGTGCCCAAGTCTAGAATGCCACATGTCCTCATTATATGATGTAGGTGAAATGGAAGTAGCCAGAGATTTGTTTTCACTCATATTTTTCAAAGTTGGAAGGTTGAGATAGTACATGTTGCCAATCGTCTTACCCTTCCCAATCTGAGAGGTTGGAAATTTGCCCTGAATCATACAACAATCAATATTGAATATCAAGGAAAAGCAGCCATCTATAGTGAGAGCACTGACTAAGATCAACTTGTATTGAAAACTTGGCACAAGAGGACTTTGAACAGCATAATCTGGGGGGCTAAGCAATATTGTACCAACTTTGGAAATAATAGCCTTTTGACCATTAGGCAAAGACAAATGTTAGGAAAAAATAGATTCATCAAAAGAACTGAATAAACTCAAGTCATGGCATATATGATGTGTAGCTCATTATCAAGAATCCAAGCATGCTTTGGTATAGAAGAAGTTATACCAAAAAATTTGGAGCATGATGGTTGATCTGAAGATTCTTGTGAGATAGTCTGCAACTGACTAGTGAGGAATGAAATTAGCTATTGACGCTAATTGGATGACATTTTCTTAGATGAAGCATTGCTTCCAACCTCAATGTTCTGAACTGATCCCATATGAAGGTCTGGATTGTCCTGCAATGTTATGAGAGTGAATCTGGTAATTGTCTTGCTTTTCTTTTGGCACATCAGTAGTGTCTTTGTTCTTTGATGTCCAGCCATGTGGATATCTATGGAGTTTGTAGCATTTGTCAAAGATATCCACAATTAGTGCATGTTGGCTTGTCTTTCTTCCATTTGAAGCTGTTAGAATTGTTATGAGAAGCTCCATAAACAACTGCACTGAGTAGGATTGGAGATGAAATCAAGCTCATCTGTCTTTCTTTTTGGATAATCAGATAAAACATTTTATTAAATAAGTCAAGGGATCCATCATGGAATTTGATCCCTAACTTAGACCATATGAATCATTCAAACCCATGAGAAACTGAAAGATGTAATCTTGTCCTTGATAATCTACTAGATCATTCATTCTACCACAGTGAGATTGGAACTGGTCTAAATTCCTTCAATTCATCCCAAAGTGTCTTGAGTTTATTAAAGTAGTTATTCACATCATGTGAACCTTGTGAAAGAGCATTTAGCATCAACTTAATTTGAAAATCTAGGTCCATTTCTTTTGTGAAATCGATCAAGGAGATCCTTCTACATCTCAACTTCATTATCAATATATATCATAATTTTAGCAATATTCTTAGATACATCATGTAAAACCCAAGACGTGACCATGGAATTGCATCTAGACCAGTAATTGAATGTAGGATCATCTCATTTGAAGGTTTGGTCATTGTTCCATCGACAAAACACAGTTTATTCTTAGGAATCAATGTCATTTTCATTGCTCTATGCCACGAATCGTAGTTGGTGCCTACAAGGATAGTTGATACCAGATTTAAACCTGGATGATCATCATTACTGATGTGAGGTAAAATGGACTACTGGAATCATCCGTGAGTACTTGATCTGGAGTTTCCAAGGCAACAAAAAGATTGCCTCCAACAGCAATAACATTATTGACATTTCCAGTATTAACATCTCTACTACCTCCTCGAGCCATGATCAATTTAATAAGATGAAGAATTCTGTGATTATGATTTATGGCACCTCAAATCCACAACTCTGATACCATATTACAAAATTAACAAGTGAACATAAAATAGAATGGAGAGAGAGTGCACTCAACTAAGTGTTCTATATTGTATTTCTAAAGAAAGAAATACATACAAGTGTGTAGTTTAGCGAATTAACTAACTACAACTAACTTGTAACTAACTAACTAACTTGAACTAACATAACTAACTTCAACTAACACAAATAATCTTTGATGTGGGTAATATTTTTGTTAGGAGATTTCGAAGAAAGGTAGTGCAGTTAACAATATGCATGAAACAAGTAATACTAATATTTATGGTCACAACAAAGACTACACAACTAACATACACGTATTAACATATTCAGAAACAAATGAAAACTATGTTTGAAAGTATACTATGTTCAAGAAAACTCCACGATCTTGTGAGAATCATGTTCCCAAGTCAAAGGATTTTCAAGATTAGGTTAAATCTTGGGTTATCCTTAAGTTAGAAATATAGAGAAAATCATAGAAAAAATGAGAGAATAATGCACACAATATTATTTATCTTAAAGAACAACAGTATTTGCATATAAATCATATAGATAAGTTTCGAGGGAACCAAGGTTGAGGAAAATCAAACAAGATCGAACAATATTTTCTCGTAACAGTGTATCACCATGAACCTCGAAGCACATCAAATTGAGACTTTGAGTGTTAGCCCTAGAATTTATGAAATTCGTTCATCAATACTCCAATATTCCAATAATTGCTTTAGATTCCAAAATCAAGAACCCTAAAACTTCAAGAAAAGTGATAATTTCATCATATACTACAAAATATAAAATATTTCTTAAAATACTTGTCATACTTTTTTTATTATAAAAATACTGTTTTTTTATTTTTGTAACAGTTGTTGTTACATTTGTTATTTTGTTATTATAACTAAAATAACAAATGTAACAATAACTGTTACAAAAATAAAAAACAGTATTTTTATAATAAAAAAACATGACAAGTATTTTAAGAAATATTTTATTTATTGTGGTTATTTGTAAAAAAATCCCTCAAGAAAATGCTCTGGTACCATTATAAGTTTTAGGGCTTTCTTAGTATTTGGCAAATTATCAACAATACACATAAATTAATGCATAAAAAACGCATGAAATTGTTTTGCCCAAAAGCCTGCAGTTGAGCACTAAGGTTTAGTCTATGTTGAACTCCACACATTGGATTACGCTCGCTACACTAGGCACATCACTTCGAGTACAAGAATTACAGAGATTTTTCTAGATTGACCAAGAAGGAATCACATCTTCAACCAAGCTCTAATCTATAGTAAAATGACTATAGACTGAAAACTATACAACCTTATGACACACAACAGAGTCCATTTTACATAGTTCATAGTACACACAACAGAGTCCATTTTACATAGTTCATAATAGATCTTGAATCATATGGAACAAAACGAGAAAAGAAGAAGAAGAAGAGGGAAGAATCAGTTTGATCGAAGAAGAGAGCTTTGATGAAAGATGGAGAAAGTTGTAGAATAGTTAACCCTGGTTCACAGCATAAGGTTCATTTTGATAGTCCACCAATCATTATTCAGTCGGGACCATTCGTCTCTCATTTGATCCGATGTGTGAAGGGCTTCGAGTGATAAAGTCGCATTTGCAGTATCTATATCAAAGTTGCACTAACCAAAAACATATGTCAAAATACTATCTTCATAGAGCTTTTAAGTAATCAGATTTCTTCTTCAGGCAGTTTAGTACTTGAGGAACCCTACTGAGAAAAATGTTTACTGAAAAAGGAGGATTTAAGGGAAAAATGGACTTCTCTCTCTGTAGAATAATTTAGATCTCATTAGAAGTCCTTCAGAACGCAAGGAAAATAAAGAACCTCTAAGAAACAGAGAAAGTAGCACAAGTTTTACTCAGAATCAGCTACTAAATATCCATATGGGATATTATAACTCAAGATCTAGCCGAAATCATTTAGATATGAATAAATAAGCCACCATGTACCAGAGCCACCTCTGATACGTACAACTAATATAGTTATACACCACATAATACTCAAATTTAGTACTCAACATTCTATTTGACATTTGCAATGTACACACATATGTAATCGTTTCATTTCACAAAACTAATCCCAAAATATATTCTCAATTACAAATTTAAATTTCAAAATTACTAGACAATCACCAATTTAAGCGAAGAAAAAACCAGTCGTCAAAGGGCAATAAAAAAAGATTCACCTAATAAACTATATAATCAATCCCCATTCCTGTAAATGAGAAAATGAACATGGTATAAAATGGTTGAAAAATTGTGAATATGCATTATATGCATTATACATCAAAGTATCAAATACAAAAATGCAAACCAATTCTTAAAAATTCACATAATGCACACAACAATCTTAGACAAATAATAAAGGTTACTATATTAATGAACATTTATAAGAGTTTCAAATACATGACATAATCTTTATTAACAAATTGCAATAACAAGTAAGAAATTTATTTATAGGCATCCATCACTTCACAATATACGTTAACAACATTACAAAACAATGTTAAATTACAACCGAGACAATATTAAATAACAGCCATGGAGTACCAATATAATTTAACAAATTAGAATAATAGTATTAAATTCGTAATACAATAATGTAACAAGTACAATAATACATTTGTTGAATATCTTCAAATAATCATAAAACATATCAATCTTATGAAAGTTACTTAACAGGTTTCATGAAAAGTAATAATTAATAATATTCTGTTAATTAAACATATAATTAGAAATGTATAATTGAAGTGACCATAAGTATATAAAAAAGGTGTAAAAAAAAAAAAAACCAGATAAGAAATATATATTTTTAAGATTTAAATATTAACAAGACGAATACAACATAAAAGGTAAAATCCAAAAAAAATCAGAAACAAGTAAAAATGACTGGTAGTGAAAAAAAGATAAACCCATAAATGCTTTAAAAAACCAAAAAAAAAAAAAAATACACACTTGTTTGTTCAATACAAGAAAAGCGTGTTTCTTTTTCACCTGCGACTTTACTACTACGAGGATTCTTTTTGCCATGGAATAGGGATGACTGATTGTGATTTTGGATATAGACTTGCTATTGCTGCGTGTTTTATCCATCTTCAAATATCTAAAATAAATCGATTTAAAACATAAAATCAATCAAAAGTTGAAAGATTGAACAAAAGGGATTATCGAAAATAAGAATAAGAAATAAAGAAGGGATTGATATAAATAGCATATTGATCTTAATGTGGTGCAATAGAAAGTTAGATGAATCATCTAATAAGATCGAATTGAATTTTTTAAAAAGGTTTTTTGGAAAGAAAAAGAAAAGAAGGGTTCGAGTGTTTGGAGAGAGTAAAGAACATAAAAGACGACTTTAATAGTAGCATGATTTCCTCTTTTCTATTATAGAAAGATTTATTTTATTCCATTGAAAAGTGAAAATTTTGTTATAAGTATGTGTGATTAAGTAAATAATTTGAAATTAAAAAATGTGAAGTAACAGTATTTGTGCAAATAAATAGGTATTTATGAAAAAATTAATCTCTTTCACTATATTTCAAATCTGAGGAAAAAAAAAAAGAAAAAAAGAAAAGATACAATGCCTAATTTTCCCTTGATTAGCTTCGTGGACTGATTTTGATGGACCTAACGGCTAGCTTTATTGGGCCTTCTCAGGTCAAAACATGACGGATGTTTTGGATGCTTAAATCTGGCCTTTTTGGGTCTCAAGATTGGCTCAAAATTTTCATGTCAAAATTTTGTCACATACTTAATTTTATATTAAAATTAATTCCACAATTACTTTCAACATTTTAAATTCTAAATATATTGTCCAAAGTTTTTAAACACTAAAAAACTTTTTCAAATTAGATTCCCACTCCAAACTCTAAAAACAATAATAACACACTTTATTACAAATAGCAGTGCAGGTGGAACATGATGTGAAATGTGTGTAATACATTTTTTTAACAAATGTAACAACACGCGTTTTTTGTAAGAAATGTACAAAATGTAACAAATCCAACAACAAATGTTACAAAAACTAAAACAGTATATTTAGAATAAAAAATGTAAAACAATATTTTCTAAATTCTTTTATTTTTTATGGTATTTGGTGAAATTATCCTAATTTTCATTTCCTGGATGGCCCACAAATTCAAGAAAAATGACAATTACAAGATTTTTAGCCTATCTTTGGGATAGCTTAAAAAGTTGCTAAAAAATCAATAATTAATTTTAACCACGCCACCCACAAAATTTAACAAGTTTTGAACAACACATTTCATCAACTTTTAACAAAATCTACTAAAATCTTTATCAAAAGTTATGAAAAACAGACCCTTAATGAAGAGATGGTTGTTAAATGGTCGTTTTTAATGAAAAATACAAAGATTTGTCATTAAAACTTCACTGTTAAAAAAAAAAAAAAAAAAAAAAAAAAAACTGATGTTGTTGTAGAATGTTTCAAAGACAAAAAAGTTTATTGCTAAATGTACACTTTCAACGACAAAAATAGGTTTGTCGTTGATAAAAATTTGCTCCAACTCTTCACCATTCATGCAAAATTGCTTGCTAATGAAATTTGTATTTTCTACTACTATTTTTATTGTTGTTAAAAAAAAATAATCAACGACCAATTTTTTTTATAGAACGCTACATATGATTATTGAAATCGTTTAATTGATCGAAAATATGACACGATTTTTTTTTTTGGAACACGATTCTAATTACCTAAGAACACCACAGAGTAACTACTTCTACTTGCTAATGAAAATTATTCGTTTGTAAAATAAAAATAATTATTTTAAAACTATTGACGAAAAAACCACTACAAAAAAATACTGATTTTGTTATCGCTTAAGTAGAGATTTTGTTGTAAAAATATTTTAACGACAACAAGATGTTTGCTGCGGGTATTGTCGCATTATATGCGCATAAAATGTAATTTGCGACAACTTTCAATTATTCTTCACATAAGCAAACTCACAACATTATTTGTTTGACGTAAAAAGTATGAAATAGCAACATCATATATATTTTTCGACATAGTGTCGTCACAATGCATATATGTTGCGAAAAATTAAAAGAACGACAACTCAATTTGGTGCAACGATTAATCCAAAAAAGTTTTTACAAGAAATTTTTTTTTTGTGATTACTATTTTAAAGATATATAACATTTGTTACATATTCCATTTTGCAATCAAACAAACTTGTAGTAATATACATTTTATGACTAGTCATGTTTCTCTCATATTTTGTAACTGAACTTGACTTGTAAAGACATGTGGTCTATTATAAATAGATCACACTTTATATAAATTTTATTAAAAATTGTTATATTCTATATCTTCTACTTTTTTACTTAATTGAACACCAAATCAAAAAAAAAAAAAAAAAAAAAAATATCACATTTACGACTCGAACCATAGTTGTGAAATGTCAACTCTACAAGTTCACATTCCCTTATTAAAAATTTTCTTGGTCATCAAATGGAGATTTTCCCTGACCATCTACAACGGTCAGCCAATGCTTACTACCAACTCAAGACTTCTCCCCAAGTAGTATTGCCGACTTCCTTTCAACATTTTTCCCGACCAACTACATCGTCGTTTGTTATGTATAGTGACGATAATGTCATCACTATAGGTTGTCTCAATAGATTAGTACCTCTAGGTAATTAGTGATGACATACTATCATCTCTATATGCATTTGAATCTATACTGACGATAATATCGCCGTTACATTGTCGTGCTCAATTTCTCGGAATTATAGAAATTGTGACGACAAAAGTCATCACTATAAGCGTAAACATTAGCAACGGCTTTTTCGTCGCTATTACCTTTACATTTCCTAATTATTAGCGAAGATTTTGTAGTCAATATGTGTAGGATATTGCTAAAAGACATGCTATGTTTTTCTTTTGGCAACGACTATGTCGCCACTATAAAGGTTTTAAATTTTTATAAAAATAAGCAATTCAATTGTACATAAATTCCTCGTGGGGCATTTGATGCAGCAATTGAATCCAGGGAAAGAGAGCTGTCATTCAGAACCCGTCCGACCCCACGGACGTGTCATCGTCGTTTTACGAAAACCTCCTCTCAATAGCATGCTCGTCAACCGACGCGCCACTGGAGGCGACCTGAGTCTGTTGAGTCTCCCTCACCTCAACAAGTTTATGTTGTTTAGTGAGAAAAAACAAATAATAAATAATAATACAATGTCAAATAAAATTAACAACATTAAAAAATAGAAAATTTTCCACACGTAGTCACCAGCCACCTCTGGATTCACCCAATTGACTCAATAATATCTGGCCACTACTGGGTCTCGGGGTCTCTCTACAACAATTTAAGTATGAAATTTAGTTAAAAAAATTTCTGTATGTAATGTATTGAAGATTTGTAAAAAGAAAATAAAAATTTACTTGTACATGATCGTAACGCATGGCAGAGAAGCTCTTCGACCCCTGCATACTCAGGTATTTAGCCTTACCCTGATTGTCCTTATTCTTTGTCGACCGTTTCTGGAGATATAAAAAATAATTTATTACGTAACTCTGAAGTTTATAAAAATATTAACATAAAAACTAAAAAACTAAATGATAGTATTTACCACGAAATTAGAACTTGTGAAGAAGTCAATGCACTTCTGCCATTCTTTGGCAGATAGCTCACTGTATGGACGGCTCAACCCGTGTTCTTTCAAGTGATTATGTACCTTAAGTTTGTAATCGCGATAACAATCGACTGCCAGGCAATCTACAACGGCACAGACTGCCCGGTACTCATCAAGCGACTGATCGCCTTGAAGATCAAAGTAGATCTGCAACATCAGAAAAATATTCGTTAATTTATATTATATGGAACAATGTGTTTAGAGAATGTACTAATGAAAAACCATTCTAGATATTACCTAGATGGTGCTACATAATCTTGTCCGCTGCTCCTCTGAACCTCTGTCCAGGAAGGATAGCAAGGGGGCACGGTAAACCTCACTTGGTTCCCAACCAAGCGCATAAAGTATTTCATGTTATTCTCGATCAGCTGGATTGTCTATTTGACATTGTCGAACGCGATGGGAAGTGGCCTCTTCTCGTTCGCCTGCCAAACCTTCTCAAGGCTAATGCCTCGAGAGATACCCTGTCACTTAGATTGTGGTACTGAAAAAAACAAATACAATATATTTGATAAAAAATTCAAGGATAATGAAATGACTGTAAAAATTTGCAAAATGAATAATATCGAAAAAAAAATTTCTTACCAGATTCACAGGATGAATGGAGCCGGTGGGGTAGTTGAAGAGGAGGATCGCCTGTACCATCACCTCTGTGCGACATTATGTCAGTGTGGTGTCTTCTTTCCAATTGGGCGACACTGCGACTGTAAAATAGAAAGTTGTCTTTGTGGAACACTTACATCATCGTTTCTATCCAGTCCGTTGAACCTTATTTCTATGTCCTTGAATTACCTTGAACAAAATACCCTTTCACAATTGAACCCTCGGGCCGAGCTCGATTTCTAACGTAGTTCTTAAGTTTCTTTAGGTATCGCTCGAATGAATACATCCATCTCATGTGCACATGACCACCAAGGATTGCCTCTTCTGACAAATGTATTATGAGATGAATCATGATGTCGAAGAAGGCTAGCGGAAATATTCATTCCAACTTGTAGATGATGAGTATCAACTGATCTTGGGCAACCATCATGTCACAAACCTTTAGTTTTCTTGCACAAAGATGCTTGAAGAACGTGCCCAGTTTAATGATTGTAGTAAAAATAGTTTTATTTAAAAACACGCGACATCCGATTGGCAATAATCGTTGTATGATAATATGGCAATCGTGTGACTTCAACCCAATAATGTGACTGTCATTAGGTGCAACATTCTTCTGAATATTAGAAGCGAGGCCATCTTGACACTTAAATGATCGGATGAAGTTGCAAAACCTTTGACAGTTTACAATGGTCATGGTGTAACATGCGACAGGCTTCATACACATGATCTCGATATGATACAAATGCAACTCTCTTTTTATCCCTAATTACATTAGATCGCGCCTAGTATTGACCATGTCCTTTGATTTTAGTGGATCATCCAGAACTGTGCTAAGCAAGCTGTCACTAACATTCTTTTCCACGTAGATGACATCGATATTATGTTTTAGCTCAGTAGAAGACCAATACTGTAACTTGTAGAAAATACTAATTTTTCTCCAATTCAGCTCATCATTATTTCTCCTATTTCTAGCACATCTGTAGTTAGGGTGCTTTCCCAGAATACTATGTCTCACACAGTTTAATTGTGCTAAAATTTCTGCAGGCATTAATCGACGTAGAGGTGGTCACCTCTCTGTCCTCCCGTCGAAGCCTAAATTGCTCATAAAATGATGCTTAGACGGCATCAACTGTCAGTGACCTACGTAAGCTATCTTACCTATCACACGGACTGAAATTGTTTTCTCGTTGCATGTAGGACATGCCATGTATCCCTGACCGCTTCAACTCGAAAAACTGCTTCTCGCTGGAAAATCGTTAACTATCTGCAACAATGCTGTACGCCTTCTGAATACTGACTTATTATTGGTTTCAGCGTCACATGTGTCAATCCCATTAATAGTCATAAGAATACATTAATGTCCTTACCCGATGCTTTAGGGCCATGTATCATGAGGGTAAGCATGAGATATTCGGGTTTCATGCATAACCAAAGTGGCAGGTTGTAAACTGTTACAACTACTAGCCACATGTTGTAAGCCTGACTCATGTCTCTAAATGGATTGAATCCGTCTGAGGCCAAACCTAACCAAACATTCTGGATCTCACTTGCGAACAGTGGATATTTCCTGTCAAAATCCTGCCATGCCTTTCTATCTACGGGATGCTGCATTTCATCTTTATCCCTAGACCTTCCTATACTGTACCACCGCATGAGTTTTGCAGTATCCTTCATCGCGAACATCCATTTTAGTCTAGATGCCAAGGAAAAATATTGCAAGACCTTATGCAGAACATTCTTCCTGTTCACTCTCCCAGAAGTGTGCATCTAACGACTTTTCTAGCAGATCAGACAAGTTTTTCTATCAGAATGCTTACCCCAAAATAGTGCATAGTCATTCTTGCAGGCGTGAATAGATTTGTAAACCAAACTAAGCTTCATCATTATCTTCTCAACTTCGTAGTGAGAGTCCACCAAGTTCATGTTTGGGAAAGCTAACTTCAGTAGCTTCAAAAGATCATTGACATACATATTTGTCTATTTGTTCACAATCTTAATATGCATCAACTTCACTAAAATGTTTAAGAATGAAAATGATGAAACTCTAGGGTATAGTTCTAAATGTAGAGCCTCAAACATTTCATCATAGTAACCATCGGTGACATCCATGACATACATGCTCATTACCGACTATGTCGTCCATGACATCCATCATCTCATCCTCCACACATGCTCTCTCATTCTATGTATACACATTCGCATTATGAACCTCGACCTCGCCATGGTATATCCACGTTATATAACTCTCCGCAAAATCATGACGAAATATGTAAGCTTCAACAATTTTCAATGGATGCGTGAGATCTTTTAAACATATTGTGCACATACATTTAATCATTCTCCTGTCGTTTACGTATGGTCTAGCCCTGTTTATAAATACTTTCAAATCATTCCGAAAATCTGGTGATTTTGTGCAATTTCTAATTTTTGTCCAACTTTATCGATATCCATACCTGAAAAAGACTATTTTTTTGGCAGTGAAGTTTATAATTTGCAGAAATAGAGTGATGAATAATAGAAGAAGAAGACCTGAAATAGAAGATTGAATTTGCAGAAATATAAAAATGGAGAAGGAAGAAGAAGATTGAATTTGCAAAAATGCAGAGACAAATGGTTGAAAAAGAAGATTCTATAGAGATGACAATGTCGTCTCAATAGATCTAGAAAGTTGTCGCTTGATAAAAAAATTGGCGTCAATATTCGTGTCGGATTTGACAACTCTATAACGATGACATAAGTCGTCTCAATAGATTTGAATACAAATTACAAAGAGAATCATGATGTCACGTGACTAAAAACAACAACTATAACTCTATTGCAGCGATATACGTCGTCGCTACTATACAGAACAAGTAGTAGCGACATTATGTCGTTGCTATATGTAATTTTTCTTGTTGTCGGTGTTAGTATTGTGTTAATACATATGAGATTGTGGACATAGTGTAGCTATGAAGTTTCTACTGCTGAATATTAGCCTGATAAAAATTACATGATATTTTGTCGAGTTGTTGTCACCTTGCACTCTATGATGATTTTTCACAAGTACAATATTCATAACCATTGATCTTACTTTATTACAGAATTTGAGTCCGACTTTCTCTTATATTTTGTATTCCACTTATAGATTTGATCTCTACATTTTCTTTTCTTAGTTTATGATGTAGTTCGTTAGCATAAGTGGAAAAAAAAAATTTGAAATGGAGAAACTTGAGAAGTCAATTAATTGGAGCAAATGTTGTTCATCAAAGAGTTTTCAAATTAGAGCATAACTTTTCTCTTAACAAATAAATTTTTTCTTCCTATCTCTATAACTTTTAGCAACAAATATTCATTATCGCAAAAAGTAGATCTTATTGTATCATAAAAACCTTTGTTGTAAGATAAAAATTTCTCGATATAAGTTTTCCACCAAAATATATTTTGTCGCCATGTTTCCCATCTTATTTTTGCCAATAATTTTTATTATTTGTCGTGCCTTTTGACATTTCCCAACAACTTTTTATGTCGTCTTATCTTTTTTTGGCACTTAATTCTTCTACCACAATCTTTGCGACAAAATTTTAAAAAGTGATGAGCTAAATCAATCTTTGCGACAAAATTTTAAAAAGTGGCGTGCTAAATCAATTATTAAATAATTTTTTTGTTATTGCAAAATATCTTGTCGCGAAATAACAATTGTGTTCCATTGGTATTTCGAAAGAAGACAAATAACTAAAGAAATACAAGAAGGATCACTTTTACGGCAACAAAATTGTGATAAATGGAGAAAATAGTAATTCAAAAAAAATATGGAATGTTTAAAGGGAAAATTAAGACGCATCCCAACTTTTGAAAACGAGATTCTCCACTGTAAATTTTAGTCTTCACGTGACCTACATCATGTTTGACAAAGCTTAATTTTTTTTTTTAAAGATGGTGAAACATACTTTACTATCTATTTATCATTTACATATTTTGTAGAATTCACTACTTATATGTACTTAAAAAAAGCATAATTAAACAAGCACCTAAATTATAAGTATCGACATTAAAATCGTACATAACTTTCATGTTACTTAAATTTGGTAGGTAAAACTACTAAACCACTTAACATTTATCTTCAAAGCTGGAAGGCAAAGCTGCATTGACAGTTTATAATCACGTGAGACTCTGACTCACATATTAATCAAATTGTCGCCTATTACAAATTCATTCTCTAACGGGCATACATTTAACAACGGGATGCTTTGTTCATTTCTAAAGAAATCGTCCGGGTCAACCTTTGTCTTAATCTTTACCAATCTATTGAAATTCTCCTTGAAATACGTGATCCCATAAACTGCACCATCCAAGTAACTGTTTCGCCTATTGTAGTTAATCCCCAAATCATGATCCCTGTAATTGAAAAATGCTTCCCTTGGCAACTTGGAGACGAAAGGAGTCATACAAGCATATAATTCTCTAGTCAAATTTAAGTATTTTTCTGCGGCCTGGACGCCGTCTTCATCCCAGTTTGTAGCATACTGAAGCTTGGCTAGATTTCCAGCTCTGTGTGGAAAAGGTTTTTCTGATGGTGGAATCTCAGCCATTCTTCCTCCATAAGGATTGAATGTAAGCATTACTGGTTCCAGTTCTATCATTCTCTTGAATATGAACTCTAAACCGTGTTTTGGAATAGGGGTTTTTAAGTAATCAGATTTCCTCTTCAGGTGGGTTAGTACTTGAGGAACCCTACTGAGAAGAACGTTAACTGGAGTTCCGGCTGTGTAGTTAGTCCAGAAAAGAACAGATTCAACCCAACTCATTTCAATGCAGTCGGATCGTTTCAATCCCAGATCTGGAAAAGTTTCATTCATGAGGGATAGAAGTTTTTCGGATTCTCCAAGGAACAAAGTCCAGAATGTTGCTCTGTTGGTTTTCTCTCCAGTTCGGACGCTACTTTTTACGACATCAAGTGTCATTCTGACAAAAATTTCTTGTCTGCAACTTGCTGGTAACTGTAAACGATATTCGTTAAGTTTTCCTCGTAAGTTCTTGCAACTCGGAAAACAGTAACTGTAGAGGGGACTCGAACAAGCTTGATTTTGTATGCTAGAATAACTCCAAAGCTGGATCCACCACCTCCAGTAATTGCCCAGAACAAATCCTCTCCCATTGATGCACGGTCTAGAATCCGGCCATAAACGTCAATTATTTGTGCATCAATAATGTTGTCAACGGAGAGACCGTATTTTCGCATCATGTTGCCATATCCACCACCACCGAAATGGCCACCAACGCCGACAGTGGGGCAAACTCCGGCGGGGAAGCCATGAACGTTACTTTTCTCTGCTATTCTGTAATAAACTTCACCAAGAGTTGCTCCAGCTTGAACCCATGCAGTTTCATTTTCTATGCTGATATTGATGGATCTAAAGTTGAACATATCAAGAATGAAAAAAGGAACATCTGAAACATACGATGCCCCTTCATAATCATGGCCTCCACTGCGGATTTTCATTTGCAGGCCATGAATTTTAGCGCAAATAATGGCTGCTTGGATGTGAGAAAGATGCAATGCAGTCAGAATCAGTTGTGGTTTAGGGGTTACAGACTCATTGAACCGCAAGTTTCGTATATAAGATTGCAAAACAGCAGAATATGAAGAATTTGCAGGAGTGTATAATACTGCAGAAATTGGATTAGAGGTTTCAGAATGGCTCTCAAGGCATTCAAGAAAAGCCTCATGCGATGAATTTTTTGCAGTGGCCCTTGAAACAGTGAGAAGAAGGGTTAAAAAGAATGAAATTAATATAGCAAAAAATCTTGAACTTTTCATTTTGATCTAAATATGTTATTTAGCTATTGGAACTATGCTGAAAAATGTAATATATAAAGAACAGATCAGCCATTTTAATTTTTCACAAAAAATAAAAATAAAAAAATACAATTAAGTAGATAATGCAAATCAATGGCAAGCAACTATTTTTATGATTACACTATATAAGGCTTTGTTTGATTTTATGTTTAAAAATTTAATAAAAAGTTGAAGTAATTTTATGTTTTTTACATTACGTTATTTTATGTTTATGATTTATGTAACATACCTGTTGCACATTATGCATTATTAAAAATTCAAACTTGTTTGAGAGATTTTTTTTAGTAAATTTTGATTAAAAAATAAAAATAAAATTGATAGAATATGTGATTGAAAAGTTAATAAAAATTATGAATTCATGAAAAGAAATTGTGACTTTTGACTAAAGTTTTTTAGGAGAACAAGTATTGATTTTTCAAGAACTATAATTGATACATTATTTTTCATTAAAGGGAAATTGGCACAAATGGCCCCTCACCTTTTTTCTTATTGCGCAAATGGTCTATAACCTTTATTTTTTTGGCATAGCAGTTCCTAACCCATGTGTTTTGGTGCACAATTGATCCTTATTTGATAAAAAAAGACAAAAATACATTTAGTTTTAGTTTTAAAAATTGCAATTGGAATTTAAACCTTTACAAAATATGCAAATAAGTTCGATACATTTATTAAATAATATTTAATTTAGTATATTAAATATATCACTATAATTATGTTAATTAAATATTTTATAAGAGAAAAATATAAAATTATTGCGCTTTAGGTATATGTAATTGTTATGTGATGTCAAAAATTTCAACAAAAATTAAGTTAAATAAAAAAAAATTACGTATATAATTTTATGACATTGAACCAATTTTATTATTTTTTAACTTAAAAATACTAACAAAAATTAATTTACACATTTTGTGTTTTTTATTTTTGAACGAAAATAAAACGATAAAATTAAAATGTGAAGAATACAATTTGAGCTATAATATTTGTAGTTAATAAAGGAATAACTCAATTAAATAATAATATTGGGAAATTGGCGCAAATGGTCCCTAACGTATGAAAAAAGTGCGTAAATTGTCCCTAACCTTCCGTATTTGGTGGAGTGGTCCATAACCTATCCATTTAGGTGCGCAATTGGTCATTTTGGACAGATTCCGTTAAAAACTCCTGTTAGTTGCGCAAGTGACTTCAAATCTCTATTTTTTTTTTTTGGTTTTTTTGTCTTTATTAGTGGGGTAAAATTGTCATCTAATAGTCATTCCAGTGGAGAAAGAAATGCAAGTGGCCTTACCTTGATGGAAGATTGGCAGATTTTCCCTTTTTTTTTTTGCACTTTCCTTCTCCTTCGATTTCTTTTGGAGTGAGTGACATTTTGTTTCTTTTGAAAGAGAGAAATGAATTTTTAGATGACAATTTTACTCCACCAATAAAGACAAAAAAAATGAGATTTGAAGTCCCTCGCACAATTAATGGAAGTTTTTAACGGGATCTGTCCAAAATGACCAATTGCGCACCTAAATAGATAGGTTAGGGACCATTCCACAAAAAATGAAAGGTTAGGAACCATTTGCACACTTCTGTTATACGTTAAGGACTATTTGCACCAAATTTTCTAATAATATTTGAGCATCAAGTTTATGACAAAGTTATTTTTCTTTTTATGTTGTAATGAGAAAATTAAAGTTTAAATTTTAATAACTTAATAATAATAAAATAATTTTAAATAACACGTTTGCTAATAATTATGAGCTTATATTTTAGTTATTTTATAATAGTTCGTAAAATATATAAAATAATTTAGTATATTATTAATTTGTTAGTTTCTTTAATTTTTTATAAAAAAAATAAAAGTATCAAACATATTTGTATTTTTTGCAAAAGTTAGGAATCTATTTGAAAAAATATCTAATAAAAAATAAGATCATTTTTTTCTTTTTTATCAAATAAGGACCAATTACGTACTAAAACACATAGATTATGAATTACTGTTCTAAAAAATAAAAGTTAGGAATCATTTATACAATAAAGACAAAGGTTAATGACCATTTGCGTCAATTTCTCTTAATTAAAATAAAAGAATAGGTAAAACAAAAATCCAAATAAGAAAAAAAAATGAAAAGAATGGGGAAAAACTCACCTTTTTCCTTTCTATGGACATGTAAAACGGATTTGTCGAACCTGTTCCATGCACCTTGACGTAGGCGGTAGGCCCAGTACGGCTCACTTAGAGGCTCGAAATAAGCTGAATTATTGTGTTGGTCGAATCAAGTCATCCAAAAAAGAGTGCTTGACATTTATTCTGGGCCAAGCAATTTTCTCTACTTCATTTTTCTACTCATACAAAAGCAGAGCCACTGGCGGGTTGTGAAGGCCCCACGTTTTCCACAAGATGCGCAGTCCCCCGGCCCCCTTATACTATACCCACGGTTGAACTGGCCGATTTATTTAAAAAAACGTGTCAAACAAGTCGAACAAAAAAGTTTAATTTATACAATTTAAGTTGAAAAGATCTCTTTTACAAAAAAAGACTTAAATATTCTTATTAATAAAGTCTTTTAACAGATCATTAACAGACTAGAGGCATGTTAACACACCACATGTTTGTTAAGACTAGAATTGACTTTAACAGACATGTGGTCTGTTAACAGACTTCTGTTAATGTCTATTTATAGACCAAATCTTAACAGACCATGGGTGGCAAGTTTACACATATTACACTGGTTTTCAATTAACTCACTTCAAATGAACTCAAATTTAACGAAATTTAAAGCAAACATCACAATTCATACTCAAATATATACATAATTTCATCAGTTATACCATAAAATCTACAATTTCTACTATTAATTAAAAGAAGAAGAAATAACCACACATTTTACAAGAATTTGGATGAGTTAGATTTAACCTTGAAATGAGATTTTCTACATATATAAAATATAACAATAAAATGAGTTACATTCTAATCCTTGAAATCTTCTTTTTTTCTAGTAATAGTGTATAAGCAACATAGATGAATTTGAAATAGTTTATAATAGAATATGCGAGAAAGAAAAGATAAGGATATATTATGTAATTTGCTTGTAAAATAAATTAAAGATCATTCAGATAGATTTGACGAGTCACTCGACCATTTAGAACTATGAGTCCCGTTATAATATTCCCGGTGGACATTATTATAATGCCCACCGAGATAAATGTCATGCATTTATTGTATGAGTGTAAAGTGGGCATTAGATCAATATCCTTAGAACTATTTCCACTTATTGAACTAATTAATTTGAAGATAAGGTATGACACTTGGCAACAGATTGTGCAGCACATTATCTATTTTGTTGGGTTATGAGAGCTCCCATTATCTATAATATACTTTTTTATTTATTTTTGTATTTAAAATCTTGTAGGCGTATAAAATACTTCATACCTAAAAGTTAGACTCGGTCTAATTTTTAACAAAAGGTGCAAAATAAAATAAACTCAATCCGTCTAGGAACAAAAGTACAATGTAAGAACTAAATAAAACTATATATTATTTTCCCTACTTAAACTCATTGTCATCATATGCAGTGTAGTGTGTCTCTAACTCGTCATTTTTAGACTCACTACTAGAAGAAGTGTTTGTAAATTTATTATTACACCCAAAATTCAGAGAATCAATTGCTTTATCTCAGTCTCCACGAATTTATCCAAAAGTGCCCAGCATATACTTAGAAAGTTGGGTATTAGTACCCTTATACACAGTAAGTAGTTTGGTTTCCTTGTTTGTTTAGAAGCTAAATTGAATTATTCTTATAATATTTTCGGACACTTTTTTTAGGATAAACTCTATAGTCCAAAAGTCATTTACTTTTACAAAAAGATAGGCTACTTTATATTTTTGTAGCCCGAATCGATGAGTGTAGTACAACTATACATCTATCTCGGTGATTAGATAGTATTCTTGGCCATCCAAAGCTAGCTCCCATATTTTCTCCATGACATCAAAGAAATCTTGATCAATTTTCGACAAGAGTCGTGAAATGACTATGAATAGTAACATGCAATGAGTAAAATACCGTGTATGTATAATGTTGCACATAAATGTATCTTTTATTTTTCTTTTAACACTTTCCATAAGTAATATTTGTACACCGAGCGCTCAACTTTAAAATTCTTTGTGCCTTTTTTTGTGTGCGTTTCGCACTGTAACCAAACTTCTTTGTACTTTTGTCCCCTTATGGACTACTTATGCCATAGGCCATAGTTGATTAACTTTTTTTCTTTGAACCTTTGCCTCTTTATGAGCTACTTTTAGCCTTGGCCATTAATTAAACTTTAATCGGACCTTGTATCTTCATATGGGTCACTCGAATCCTTGGTCATAGTTGATCAACTCTTTTTTTGGACTTTTGTCCCTTTATGGTGTATAAATAAGTTTATAAGACTTACTGTGCTACGAAACAACTTGTATTTGTATATATACTTTGTTTTCTCAACTCAAATTGATTATGTATAACACAAAATAATAAATAAGCTTAAAATACTCATAATATCTCATATATTACTTGAATCAATCTCATCAGCATAACTCATTTTGGAGCACATTTAAGAGTACACAAAATTTATGCACATATATACTTATCGTATTGCATATAAAGCAAATAACGTAGTTACTTACAACTCATTGTACATGGTCTTGATACACCCGAAAATAAAAGGTCATATATTTCATAACATTGTAGAAGATGAGTATTTATTAAGTCCTTAGGCAGAGGTACTCGACCATACAGAACCAATCTCAGGCCTTCATGGTGTAGAGGAATTTGGATTACTGATATCCTATTTTGAAACAAAAGATATGGAGGTACCAATACCCTCCATAGCAGAGAAGTCTGAAGTGTATTTTTATTTTGAAAAACTATGTTTTCGCCCCTGAAATCTAACCTTCTCATCCACCATAAATACTGAGATTTTTGGTATCATTTTATTTCCACTGTCCGTTTAGGGTCATTGAGGCTTTGGTGTGGAGATTGCTCTATTGATCTAGGAGACCTCCAGACAAACTCTTTTCATTTCAAATTTTAGATATTGACTCACCTCCTCTCTTATATAAATTTTCCTCTCTTAATTAGGTATGCTCTTCTCTCATTGTTTAAGTGTTAGTGAGTGTATGTATATATAGAAGGTATTAATACTTGTAGGAAAAGAGCGGGCAAAATGTGGCCTCAATTTGGGGAGTATTTATATAAGAATATTCATCTTCTCCTACACATATGTTACATTAGTATTATATATTTTTCCATCATGATTATTTTCATTATCATTAGACCATTTGTAAAGTTTTGCTTGATTTAGTTAAAGATTTTCAATTGGCCCCAAGCAACCCTTTCACATTCTTTTATAACATAGACAATAGGAAAGACATAACAGGAACAAATCTCTGCACCAAATCCCACTTAGCCTACTTGCCAAATGTTTAATACAAAAATTGACAGATTTCTTAGATCCATTTTTGGGTCGTGATTTGAAGATCGATACTCGATTATTTTTCAATGTCTCTTATACTTTCTTGAAGATCTTCTCAATGCACTTTGAATCGTAAAAAACGGACAACCAAAACGGTTATACAATTGCTGTTAAAATAGCTATGCGAACATGCACTACAAAAAACTGTGGCTTCAGAAAAGGATTTTCCGTTGCTGAAGCCACGATATTCGTGCCTAATAGTCGCTACCAACAGACTATTTGAAATGGAATTTTCGTTGCTATTTTGAGGGTCACTAAAAATTACCAACGGAATTTCCGTTGGTAAAGGTGTACGCCAATTCCAGTTGGTAATGTCTCAACCCTTTACCTACGGAATTTCCATTGGTAATGACGCACGCTTTTACCAACGGAATGTCTGTTGGTAATGTCATAACCCTTTACCTACAAAAATTCTGTTGGTAAAGACACAACCCTTTACCTACGGAAATGCCGTTGGTAATGTCCTAACCATTTACCTACAGACTTTCCGTTGGTAATGACACACTATTACGAACGGAATTTTCGTTGGTAATGTCCCAACCCTTTACCTACAGAATTTTCGTTGATAATGACACACGCTTTTACCAACGAAATTTCTGTTGGTAACTTTTAGCGACCTTCAAAGTAGCAACGGGCACTATTACCAACGAAAATTCTGTAGGTAATGTCTCAAGCCTTTACAAACGGAAATTCTATAGGTAATGTCGCATTACCTATAAAATTTTCGTTGGTAATAGCGTGCTTTTAGAAATTCGTAAAACTCATATTACCTACGGAACTTTCGTATGTGAAAATTAATTTCTTTTTTTTTTTACAAAATTATTAAAAAATTATAAAAATGCACTAAAATAAATAAGCTAACAATAATCAATATACCAAAATATAAACTATTATCTTAACACAACAAAAATTTGATAATTGGTTTGTTACATCAAAATTCTAAAGAAAAAGTACCACATGTTCATATATCATTATTTCGTGATCCAGAACTAGAAGGAAATTGATTGTTTGGAATATTTAATTCCTTAAGCATACTTCGCATTGTTTCTCGTAACTCAACATTGTGATTTTTTTCAACTCGTTCGAGACGTACGGTGAGATTATCAATCCTTTCATTGTTTGCTTGTATCGTATTCTATGTACTAGCCAACTCCGACTTCAACTTATTCACATCTTCATTACTCATAAAGTCATGTGCAAGTATTGAACGTCTAGGTCAAGTAGGTGTGCCCAAAACATGTGAAATAGGTTGTCGAGGACCAAACCCATAAATACGACCCTTAGATGGCCCGTTGACAGCATTGATCCATGAATCAGGATCAAACTCGGGCTGATCGTCTCTGTCTGTACCATAATTAAACTCAATAGAAGCTTTATATTTATCCTGAAGGAAAAAAAAAAAATTTATTTTTTATTATTTACACTATCTAAAAATATTGTATATGTTTACTTACATAAATTCTTTTGGATTTTTTATCAATAAAATCTCCAAGTCCGTGATTAGTTTTTGTGGACATGGCTGAAGAGCTCCAATTGAGACATGGGATGGTCCATATCCTTCTCCTGAAAATACGCATCACATTAACCACAATTAGTTAAACCATAAATGAATCTTAAAAAGTGTCAACTCATCCAATTAATCACAATGAGCTACTTAATTATATTTTTCCATGACTGGTTAACTTTTGAAAAAAAAGATTTTATAAAATTTTTGACATAGTTTCTCCTATAATATGGACTTAACCAACCTGAAAAATCAACAGAAATCTTCATACCAATATAGAAAACATATATTGAAAACTATTTGTCCCGCCAATTCACCACAGTTAATCATAATCACAACTAGATATCGGACTAACCACCAAGGCTACTAATACTTTTCTATAACTGATTGACTTTTCTTTGACTAAAAAGATTTTATAAAAATTTTGACATAACCTCCCCTGTAATATGGACTTAACCAACCTAAAAAATCAACATAAATCCTCATACCAACATAGAAGACATATATTGGGAACCACTTGTCCCGCCAATTCACCACAATTAATCACAATAAGTTAAATCATAATCACAACTAGATATAAGACGTACCAGTCTACCACGAAGGCTACTTATACGTTTCTATGACTGATTGACTTTTCTATGACAAAAAAGATTTTATAAATTTTTTGACATAATCTCCCCTGTAATATGGACGTAACCAACCTGAAAAATCAACAGAAATCCTTATACCAACATAAAAAACATATATTGGGAACCACTTGTCCTATCAATTCATCACAAAATGAGTAAAACCAAAAAAAAACTCGACTAGTCCATTTCTATTACAAAATATTGACTCCACATGAAAATTTAATGTGACTTTTGAAAACTCATGCTCATTATATATTTAGTCCAGTATTGTATCAAATACTTGATTGATGGGTGTGCTACCAATATAAATCAAATCAGAAATAATATACCAATCTCTTCTTGGTAGTCACAAAGAAGACTGAACCGACAGTATGCTTCTTCATTTCACCATCCTGTTCTTGTGCAATGCGGTTCTCCTTGGCAATCTTGGCATTGTTTTTCCACTTATCGGTATCCCAATAATTTACAAGACTATCCCAGTGCTCTGATCTTATCCAAGGTGGGCCATGCCCTCTCCAATCAACAGGACTATCGGATTGACTTTTACACTTTGCTTTGTTGCGAGCATTATTCATCATATCTTTATATCTATCCTTCATCGTCTTCTTCCATGCGTCATACACATTGGCAGTATTTGCAGTTGGCCATACATATTTATCCTTATAAATTAATAAAATAAAATCAATTATAAGCGTATAACGAATATCGAAATTAACAAATATAATAAACAAAAATTACCATAAATCTATCCCATAAACCATCTCTTATGGGTTGTGGCATTTAGCGAAATGTGGGGTATGGGCCATCAAAATATGCTTTCATGGTGGCAGTGATGTCACGAGGTACGAAGGTTTCAACGAAACTGCATAAATAACATAAAAACTTGTCAATATAAAATTCAAAAAGTTATGCAACTGTAAGTAAATTCATAAATAACATACAATTATCTGTTTCTAAATACATGAATCCCAATTCTCATAAAATGTATACTTACGTGTCACCTTCAATACTTATTTGTATACGTTGAGATTGATCAGCAGGCATTGGAGTGCCACGATTAGGACCTCTGGTCTTGTTGCTACCTCTGGTCACATCATCTATATGCTCATCTCCCAACTCATCATTGAGAGTATTTGGCTCTTGATGGCCATTATTTTCTCGTATAGATCGTGTACCACCACCTTGCGTTGATCTCCAATGACTTGCTCGGCCAAATGTATACCCTCCTCTAGTTGGCGAGGTTCTGCATGCCAAGCAAATTGATTTATATTCATGCATTTCCATTTAAAAAGTTGAGCTAATATTATTAACATTGTTTTCAAAACAACTTCATTAACACCAAATTTTCAATTTCAGCTCATATTTTTAATTACATATCAATATTAAGAAGGCAAACTATAGATTCCTGCACAACAATCAATTGTTTATTAAGTTGATCAAGATTTGTGCTATCTAAATAATCATAGAGATGTAAACATGAAGATACCTATCACACATAGCCCTCTTATTAGGTCTAGACACGTCTTCTAGATACAATGCATCATCTATGTGCTCATCTTCGACCTCATGATTGGAAATATTAGTCTCACAGTAATTGCCACGTGCTGATCCCCTACCAACACTTTGTGTGGATCTTTACTGACTTGCACGGCCAGATCTGTAATGAAAAAATATCACAGTTACACAAATAATTACTATTTGTACAATATATGTATATATTCAAAGATACCTGTGACCTCTGCCCCTATTATTAGATCTATACATATCTTCTGAATGAAATGCATCATCTATATGCTCATTTTCCAACTCATCGTTCAAAATATTAGCCTCACTATATCCATAATCATTGCGTGTAGATCTTTTACAACCACCCTTTGTAGATTTCTCCTGACTTGCTTGACCAGATTTATATCCTCCTCTAGTCACTGGCATCCTGCTTGCAAAACTAATTCAAATAGCAATAATCAAAATTTGAAAAAGCATAAATTAATAACAATAGATCTAATAAATAAAATATCATTGTGAATTTAAAATAACATCAAACTGTCAAACACATACACATATGGATACTTTTTATCTTACATTTTCATCACTGTCGTTTTCACTTGAACTTGATGTAAAGCCATTATTGTCATCATCTATATCAGGTATAACATCATCTTCTTCTTCTCCACCTTCTTCTGTATTAAGCATGTGGGCGTTCATAATGTTATTAGTTCCTTCCACTTCTACTTCTTCAGGAAAAACATTATCCCGAACTAAATTTTCATGATCTAACTCTGGAGCTATCGAAAGTGGTTGTATATTAGGAGGTTGGTCCTCTTGGAATGGAAGATCAATCACTATGTTGCACTCATCATTCTCTGATACGACTCCTCGAATATCAATGACATGTCGGGCTTTTGTTTTCACAACTGCTCACCAATCACATCTATCTCTAGAATCTGAAGGGAACTTCGTGTAGTACACTTGTTGGGCAAGTATGAAAATGTCATTCCTCATTACTTTCTTCTTATGATTAATCTCAACAAGGTTAAATCATGGATGCACACGAATCCCATTCTCATTGTCGTACCAATCACATTTAAATAAGACAACCCTATTTTGTGGTCCCAAATATTCAATTTCCCAAACTTCAAGTAACATATCGTAGTAATCGTACTCATAATTATTATGACAACTGCCGAGCACACATAGACCACTATTCATAGTCGTTCTATACAAACCATATTCGAAATTATGGAATTTGAAACCGTTTACAAAGTATCCATTGTAATTGTTCACTTTATGAGTAGGACCCATAGCTATGTTCTTCAATTAAGAATCCACCGTGTTCCTATCATCCAAGACCTGAGAAAACAAAATGCTCTTACTACGAACTTTTATGGGTTGTATATTTAGTACGGATTGACTTACATATTGTTTCAACCAATGGGGAAAATTTTTGTCGTGTAATTGATCTAGTTGTGCATCAGACAGTTGAGGATACTCCATTCTCACTTGTTCATCAAACTTCCTATATAAGATAATGGCGTAAAAGTTAATGTAACAATAATTTTAATTTGCATGATTGAATATATATTGCTTATTATTACAACTTACCTTACAAAAGGAATAATTTCTTCACAGTTCAAGAGCACGTATAAAGATGCTGCTTGTAGCTCATCATCTGTCATTAACTTTGTAATTGGAGCTTTATTACCAAGAAATCGACCAAACTGTTTAAAAATTGATAACCTTCTTTGTGGATTAACAAACCCTCCATCATCATTCATTGGTGGACGATTCAATCGTGTTTCTACATTTGGATTAAAGTATAACCTACAAAAGTTAGATGTTTCATCTACGAGATATGCTTCTACTATAGAGGCCTCAACATGATTTCAATTTCCTATCTTCTTTTTTAGGTGGAATAGGTACCTGAAATATAGGGGTATGATGTTAATATACATATTAGTATACATCATATATAATGTTAGCAATTGATATTTTACCTTTTGAAAGGATACATCCATCGATAATGCACAGGACCTCCGACCTTAGCTTCATATGTTAAATGAACAGGCAAATGTTCCATTGAGTCAAAAAATGCCGATGGAAAATTTTTTTCTAGTTTGCACAACGTTACAACAATGTTTTCTTCGAGTTGTTGCATGTCTTCTACTCTTAAAACAATTGAGTATATATCTCTAAAAAATGACTAAGTTCAGTTAATGCTTCCCCAATTGGTTTCGACAATAGATCTTTAAACGCTACAGGTATCAATCTTTGCATAAATATGTGACAATCATGGCTTTTCATCCCGTAAAACTCACAATCACCCTTAACACAAAGAGCAATGTTAGAAGCATAACCATCAGGCATTTTTAATCCTTTCACCCAATCACACACTTTCTTTTTCTGCTCCTTTGTCAAAGTATAAGAGGCCTTTGGCTTATAATTTTTTTTTGTTTCCGTCACTAATTAAGTGAAGCTCGGGTCGGTTGCAATGAATCTCCAAATCCATCCTTGCTTCTACATTATCCTTTGTCTTACCTTTTATGTCCATGACTGTGTTAAATACATTATCAAATACATTTTTTTCAATGTGCATCACATCCAAATTGTGGCGTATGAGATTTGTATGCCAATAAGGTAACTCCCAGAATATGCCTTTTTTCACCCAATTATGGTTAACACCAAAACCTTCAATTTCTTTTCTTTTAGATACTTTACCATAAGGAATGTCAGGAAGATTCTCAACCATACTTCGCATATGTTCACCTGATAAACGGGTAACTGCCAAATCTGTCTCAACTCTACGTTTTATAAACTTATCTCATTGTTTTCTAAACGGATGATTAGGTGGCAAGAAGCGACGATGGCTATCAAAAAAACAACTCTTGCGTCCATGTTTAAGTCTGAAAGATTTAGTCAGATTCATGCAGTAAGGACAAGCCATTGTACCGTGTGTACTTCATCCAGACAACATGCCATATCCAGGAAAATCACTTATATTCCACATCAAAGCTGCTTTCATTTGAAAATTTTGCTTCTTACGTATGTCATAAGTTTCAACTCCTTCCCATAAAATTTTTAAATCATCTATCAGAGGACGTAAATAAACATCTAAATTTCTTCCTGGACTATTTGGACCTGGGATGACCATGTCCAAAAACATGTTATCTTGTTCCATACACATCTAAAGAGGAAGTTTATACACGGTGATTATATCTGGCCAACACGAGTATGGCTTAAAATTTCTACCAAATGGACAGAAGCCATCAGTGCATAAACCAAGACACACACTACGCGGATCAAGGGCAAAGTATGGATAAGTAGTGTCAAAGTGCTTCCATGCCTCACAATGTACTGGATGTGATATCTCTCTACTTGTATTTTTATTTTATTTTGAATGCCATATGATCTCCTCCGCAGTATGCCTTGACATAAACAATCTTTGTAGTCTAGGAATTAGAGGTAGATATCGCAATACCTTGTATGGCACCTTACGTCCTGACCTAGATGGTTTCTCTTTGTATCGTTCCTTACCACAAATCGAACACTTAATCAAATTCTTAGTTTCTTTGTAACACAACATGCAACTATTGTCACACGCGTGTATTTTCATATAACCAAGACCAAGACTACTTAACATTTTCTTTGTCTTGTAAAATGTTTCCTCTAACTGTGCCCCTTCTGGTAACATGTCTTTAATTATGGATAACATGTGATCATAACAAGTTACAGATATATGAAATTCAGACTTACAATTCAAAAGCTGTGACATCGCTGAAAGTTTAGTGAGCTTAGTACAACCAAGCCATATAGGTTCATCAGCTTCTCGAAGAAGTCTAAAGAAATTTGCAGCTTTAGGATTCGGGTCATGTTCTTCTAGGTCAGAAAGTTGCTGATTGAAAAAAGTATTTTTAAGTATCAGGGCCCATAGCATTCATCACCATTCTTTGATTTGTACATTCAATTTGTCTTTCTGCAGTTGAGGATTCACCCGAATTAAATCGACTACTGTATTGTTCACCATGTGCATACCATTGATTGTAATCATGGGTAAACCCTTTGCTGTATAAGTGAAGTTTTACATCATCTCGCTCGTGGAATTGTTTATTATTACATTTACGGCAAGGGCACCTAATCTTATCAAATATTCCTGACTACAAATATACAAATTCAATAAACTCTTCAACTCCTCAAAAAAATTCTTTTGTAAGAAAACCTCCATCCACTCTTCGCCACATCCAAGTACGATCAGATGACATAATGCTGACAACTAAACTTAAGAAAGTGAGACATTGCATTTAAATGTTGAAAAAATAAAGTAAATATGTAGTACTTTTAATTTGTAAATGATACAATTACTTGTCTTAGGTTTGTTAGTATGAAAAAATGCATATATTAGCAAAAAATGCATATATTTGTTAAGTGACGAAGAAAGAATTTAAGCAATAATTTAAGGAGAGTCAACTACTTGTCTCCTATAAATAATTTTAGAGTGTATTCAGGGTAGTCGTGCAAATTACACGAACAATTTGTTAATAAACTGTATGAAAAACAAGTTTAAATATTAAAGCAACAAAATGTGTTGGTGTTCCTAGTGCAATGCTGCTACTTATGAGAGTTTTCACTTTCCATCAGCACCTTGATATTCTACATGCTTAATATTCTACATGCTTATGGTTGTTGACTTGATGACTATCATGTCTTGTTCAAGTCTTGCCTATGCTTTAATCAGTGTATGAGGCTGGTGATGACATTATCTAATTACCTTCTAGGCAGGATGGTGATGTTCTGTATGTACCAGAAAAATCAGTTGCTTATGTTACCCAATTAGTCCATTTTGTTCGAATGGTACCTTGTTAAAATATTGACATAGGTTGGATGATCTTAATATATAGTTGAAGTATATTGAACAGGAATGTCATTTCTCGATGTTTAAGATAGGTCTTTATTGATCTCTCTGGTCTGGTGATTTTCCTAGTGGATTCTTGTTTTATGGCCTTCTAAAAATTATATATGGTTGTATGGTTGCTGCAAAACTGCTCATGAGTTTTGTCGAAACTGTAGGCACAAACAAGTTCCAATCTTAGATCAAAATTGGGAATGACATCTAACATGGGATTGGTATCTCTTTAGATGCCTTTGATGATCCTTCATAATCAACCAAATCTACTGGACAGTGAAATGAGATGCTTTCTCTAAGAATATACTTAAGTTATGTTGGTTTATTTTGTGTCATGAATATCTTTAGCTTACAACTAATAATAGGTACAAGTTCCTAATAGGCAGTAAACATGAAACAAATGTACAAATCTAAAAGTACTGATATCAAACATATAACAGTTTTTAATCCAACCTCATAATTCACCTCATCATTCATAATCCGCATAAAACAATCCAACCTCATAATTCAACTTTATCATAATCCAACCTCATCATTCGCAACTACGTGTATCATCTCCATAAAACAATAACAAAAACAATCTAAAACCAAAGTGCCCGGCAAATGAAGAAACTTAACATAGGTTCAGAAATTAAATTTGTATGTACCTGGTACGACTGGCGGTAATGTATCTGGTGGGCAACTGGGCTAATGAATCACTGCTGGGGCTGAAGGAGATCACTCACAGCGGCGACTGGTGGCGATGACTCTCGTGATTGGTGGTGGAGGACTCAAGGTGACTATAGCTGAGAATCACGCGCGACTGTGGCTGAGAGAAGCGATTGTGGCTTAGGGGAATCGTGCGCGACTGTAGCAGAGAGGAATCGTGTGCGACAGAGAGGAATCGCGCGCGACTGTGGCAGATTGTATAGGTTTAGAAATCTAATTGATTTCAATTTCTTTTGGTTTTCATTTGAGAAGATGGGCTGAATTGAATTGAGAATTGGGCTGAAAATTAATTTATAAAATTGGGCTTATAATTAATTATAAAATTTTAAAATGGTTTGAGCTACGAATTTTCAGTTGTTGAAAGAAATTGAAAATTTTAAAATCGGATTTTTATATAGATGGTTTTCATGTTGGAAAATCAATTATTAACATCAAATATGTTAGAAAATATTTATAGAAAATCAAAATTCTCTTTCGCCCCCACGAGGGGCTATGCCCCCTTGACCCCTGCAACTTGACCAGGCAAGTCGATCCCCGTTTCGAAACAGCAAACTATTTGCAAAATAATAATAAATAAATTGTGAAAAATATCTAACAATTGTATTAGCATTAAACTATTTTGAGAAAATGTACAAATGTATTAGCATTATATAGTCTATTTTGTTATAATTTTCATACTATATTAGCATTAAACTATTAAAAATTAATGAATAATCAAATTTTTTGAATAAAATATTATACAAAATCATTCCTCAAAAATTTCAAGTAAATACGTTTTCGAGTTTTCTGTTTTGAGAAACATTTTTTAAAAATTACAAAAAGAACGTATTTTCATAAATATCAAAATAGACACTCAAAACACAAAACTGAAAATTAATTCAAAACTCAAAACAAAAAATTGAAACGCAAAGAGAACATCACCTAAATTCTCATTAACAACTAATGAGAATAAAATCTTGTTTCAATATTTATTTTATTGTGTTAACGCTTAAACTTAAAATATCACATTGCTCGAAAAAATTTCATAGTTGTACAAACTATATGAAATGATTATAAACATTATTTGCTTTCACATTTAAACACGAAATACCCAACAAAATGGATGTCGTACAATATGTAAACTAGTCCACCTATGTTTTCTTTGCACGGGATTATAGTTTGAATCTTTTTTATTTTTGTAAGGATAATTATATTTACACCACGATTTTTATTATCTACACCACGTTTTTAATTGCAATAAAAGTCCTTCAACTTTGATATTTTGACATTTATGTCTTTAACTTTTTTCATCGTATTTTTATCATTAATTTTTAATTAATTTTTATATCTCGTCTCTGAAGACAATTTTTGTCCAAATATGCTGCTAATGTGCAATATTGAAATGAGAAAAATATATTTTGTCAAACTTTTGTATTTGTTATTTGTTTTGCTAATTTGAAAATACGAGAGGCAGACAAATCTTTTTAAGCCGTTCTAATTAACGTTTTGGATAGAAATTATTATCAAAGACAAAGATAAGATATACAAATTAATAGGATGATGATAAGAATGTAATGAAAAAAAATTAAGAACATAAATGCAAAAATGAGCAATGGTTGGTAATTTTTATTGCAATTAAAATGTAGTGTGGTTAACAAATAATGTGGTGAGAATATAAATACTCTTTTTGTAATTCCATAACTTCGTTGTAGAAAATTCGAATTTTAAATGAATGAAACATAATTTATGGCTATTCTTTAAGTTATTAACCTTCAACTCCATATAACTGAATCTTTTTTCATTTTCAAAATTTGATTTACATTACTCATGAAAAACATGCGGGTAACAAGACCTATTCTTCAACTCTCCGTAGCTCAATGGTTAAAATATTAATATCACATATAGACTATCTGTAAAAAATAATTCGACTTATAAATTACTCATCATATAAATTTCTGGTAGGTGAATAGTTGAATTGTGTTTTTTAATTTTCAAAATTGATTTATATCACCTACGTAACATCCGTATACAAAAAGATTCACTCTTCACCAACGCATATTCCGTTGGTGAAAGGTTGAATTATTTTTTGGTTTTCAAAATTAATTAATATCACCAACAGAATTTCTATTGGTGATATGATTCGCTCTTCACCAACGGATATTCCGTTGGTGAAATGTGAAATTATTTTTTGGTTTTCAAAATTAATTAATAACACTAACGAAATTTTCATTGGTGATATAATTCACTCGTCACCAACAGAACTTCCGTTGGTGAAAGGTCGAATTATTTTTTGTTTTTCAAAATTAATTAATATCACCAACGAAATTTCCGTTGGTGATATGATTCACTCTTCACCAACGAATATTCTATTGGTGAAAGGTGAAATTATTTTTTTGTTTTCAAAATTAATTAATATCACCAACGAAATTTTTGTTGGTGATATGATTCACTCTTCACTAACGGAAGTGAATTATTTTATGTTTTTCAAAATTAATTAATATCACCAATGAATTTTGTTGGAAATGTTATTTAAAATTCATGATAATCATGCAAAAATTTTATACCATATACCAGAAAAAGTATGTTCAATAATTCTACTTGTCAAAAATATTATGTTTGTATAGTAATCAAGCAAAAGAAATCAAGTAAATACAATAGAAATGGCAAAACAAAATATGCAACTAGTAGAGAAATTTCTATAACAATTCATGGGGCAAATATATGGGGAAGGAAAAGAAGTTACTTAAAAATCATGAATAATACCGTGATTAGCACAAAATAATGCAAATACGATAAGAATATATCGTTGTCCAAGCTACAAAAGTAGCTGAATGTAAGTCTCTAAAAGCTGTTTTTCATGAATGAAAGTGAAAATAAAAAGAAAAAATAAAGATAAGATGCCAGTCATCTGAATTACCTCTAAAGTTGTCTAAGTGAATTTTAAAGTAGCTGAATGTAAGTCTCTAAAGTTGTCTACATATTTCTTTCTCTGACTAATCTAAAAAGATAAGATGCCAGTCATCTGAATTACCTCCATAGCTCATATTGCAGAACAGGAAGAGTTTGCACATGCTTCGTGAATGAGTTCAATCAATTACTACAACAAGAAATTGAGTACTAACTATCATATTGATATAGACTTGTATTGATAGTTACAGAACCCACAAATTCGAGCAATCCGAAACAGTTTCTCTTGTAAGCACAGGTTGTTTCATCATTACTTCTTCTTTCACATTGTCCTTAATTTTTTCCCCCAGCCTGTGTTTTCAACTTTATTTTAGCTATTCACACTTTTGGAAAATAACTCAACTGAACTTGCATATAAATATACTCATTGAAAAAGTTGACACGTGTGCACCCCCATACTCATGGTGGATAATTCTTCAAGGAGATGGCTCTATCAGCTCTGAAGCCATTAACAATCAACAAAATTTTGACCTTGCAAATTAACAAAAAAATAATTTGCACACCACCTGATGACTTGAACTTGAGCTTTAATAATCAAAGTGTCTGCATCAATAAACCCGTCTAACACTTTAGATAGCTCCATAAATTTTTTCCATCCCCAGTCGTGCTCCTTCTTCCAAAAACGATGTAAGGTGTCTGTAGGTTTTGTAATAAATAACAAGACTGATCATGATTGCACATAAAACACATGATTACAAAAAGAAATAGCAATAATAGGAAATAACTTACCAGAATACTTGGATTTTTTAGGATCTTTATTCACCACAGCAATAGTAAACTGAGCAAAATGGCTCCAACCTGTTTCCAAGACACAAAATTACATATACCAACTACAAACCAAAATATTGATTTTCAAGTAATTCTTCATAGATCATTGAATATTATCATACCTGGAAGAAGCTTGTCATGATTAGCCACACAAAGAAACAAAGAGAGATGATTGCAGACATCACAGCCTTGAGGGTAAATCAAAATATACCTACCATCCAAATTTTGAATCAAAGTAAATATTTGCCACAACATTCAAATTGAATCATTGCACTGCGTGCCTTATGTACACATACATAGAAGAAATTAATAGCAGTCGGTGAAACAGAGGAAAGAGAGGAATCACGCTACAACAGGTATTTTACTTTATGCATTAATTTAATTTGTGCAAACTACTTGAGAAAGATCTTGTCTCTCATCTTGTTCATTCTTGATTGAATTTTTTATATACTATTCCACAATTTATCAAGAAAGGGGGCATTCATTCATTATTGATTTTAATCAATTCGAAAGCGAAAAATTCCTAGCAGCTACGCCATTGAAGAGGGAGAAAAAGAAAACAAATAAATGCGTGATTGGTAGTGCTAAAATTATTTTTAAGTACTTATATTATAAGTTGATGGTGAATGTGTGAAAGTGCATAATCAATATAATCACAATTCTTCCAGGAGACTCAGATTCAAAATAGAGATCCTTGTACTAAAAAGGAAAATTTATAGGGAAAAAATATTATAATGAGAGGGAAAGAGAACAAACAAGTATCCTTCTTCTCGAAGCCCTCTAACAAAATTTCCAATTCCTTTTTCTCTGATGGATTTCAATGCATCTCTCAACACTGACCCCATTTCGTCGCCTCACACTCTCTTCTTCTCTTTCTGTGGGTTATGTGAAGTTTGTTTGTCTGTGGATTCTGAACTGCTTCATTTCAGTAGAGTGAAAATAAAGTGAAAAGCCCCGAAAAGTATCTTTTTAAGATTTGAATGGACAGTCCCTGTAACCCTAACCTTTGGCCACCATTAGTCTGAAACTCTGGTAACTGAAGCGGCCAGAGTCCGACAGAAAGTTTCCTAGCCAAGATATTAACCCTAATTATCCTGCCATTTTTTCGGCGAACTTTCGGTAGATGATTTCTCCTCTTTAGTAGAAGCATCGTTGTCCTTATCTTCGTCAAGCTTCCATCTGAGTAAAGGGGTCTCTGGACGGCTGTTCCTTTTCCCAGATGGGAATCCGACTTCCTTCCTTAACCGAACTCCAGTGCTGGAAGCTTGTTTCACAGAAGAATCAGGAACACGAACGAAAAATTCTCAGCACCAATGTTCAGATTTCAGAATGCTCAAAATCCTTCTTCCCAGCCCAAACTGTGAGGAAATCAAAACATAAGGTCTTCAATTGAATTTTGGGTTAGATTTAGGAAAGAGCAAAGTTAGGACATTGAAGATACCAGACGTATTTTAGGTTGGAGCTTGGAGCCAAATAATTCGTTTTTGCGGGATGGGAATTTATTAAGTGGGTTAGAATTAGTGCTTCAGCTCTTTTACAACATTCAAGGAACGTTGCCAATTCATTTATTATATAAAATATTTTGTAATAGACATTGACTATTGCAAAATGTATTAAAATAGGGTCTTTTGCAACGTGCGCAAATGTTGCTAAATACTATATTATTTAACAACAGTCACTGTTCGTTGTTGAATAGCGAAATGTATAATTATTTAGGCAACAGACAATGACCGTTGCAAAAGGATATATTGGCAACATTCACTTAAATATCGTTGCCAAATGTCAATTGAATTAACCAATTGCAACAGACATTTGATGACTGTTGCCGTAGCAACAAGCTATTAATGAATGTTGTCGTTGAAATGTTGCAAAAGACTCTTTTTGTTGTAGTGGATGGTAAGGACAAGGCCAGCAAATGCTACAACTATGGCAAGAAAGGATATTTCGCTCGGGATTGCACTAAGTTGAAAAATGTACTCGTTAATTTCAGTTCTCGCAACATTTTTTGTTTCTAGTCATGTTTTGGTTGATTATAGCTCTCCTGATTGGATTGTAGATTTAGGAGCAACCGAGCATGTAGGCGGGATCGAGCCTGGTTTGTTGAATTAGTGTGAAAATGCTAGACATTGACACGTGCAAGCTAGTTTTGTGTAATGGATAAACTCTATTATTTCACGATGTCTTGCTTAGGCTAGGATTTATATTTATGTTTGAAGGAACTCATGTTTGCTTTTATTTAGATACAAGTTATTATGGTTTTGTTTTTTCTTTAGAAGGATTATTTGTCTTGGATATTGATTTTCATTTCATAAAGATTTAGTTTCCTTTAGGACTATTGCAATAGATGTTGATCATGTTATATGACACGCTAGACTAGGTTATATTGGGCAAGAACTAACGAAAAGATTAGCTAGATAAGTGCTATTGGGCCAAATAGCTAATGTAAATTTGCCCACATGCGAACATTGTTTGGCAGAAAAGTAAACTAGGAAACCTTTTGGAAAAGCCACGAGGGCATGCATATTTTCCTTTGCAATTAATCAATTCTAACACTTTGTAGCCCAATGAATGTGAGGGCTAGGCTTGAAGCAGATTACTTCATCACATTTATATATGACTTTACTCATTATGATCATGTCTATTTGATCAAGGATATAGGCAGCTATTAATAATTGTTAGATTATATTTACTTAATCCATGTATACAGATGATTGCACATCTGTGACTTAAGAACATCATGCTGTAATTATCAAGATTATTATTGAAGTAGGAGCGTACCTGAATCCATGATTCTGTTTGATCGAACAGGGTTATGTTCTTCCAACTGATCCGTGGTTTTCTCCTCAGTGTCTCTTGCTGATGGGGATACAGAGAGTTATGAAAAGTCACGCTCAATTGGTGACCATGACCTGTATAAATAACTGTAATTCAGTTATTATGTTTCAATATTGTTAAATTGGCCCCTCATCAATTTAAAATATTGTATCCGTCTCTACACTTTAATCTCATGACACTTAATACCCATTAGTCCAAAATAGTCTTTAGTGGATCACTTTATTGACTAAAATATTAAGATAGCACCACACATTTTAATATATATGTTTGGCCCCACATGTTGAATTTTATCCAACAATCTCCCACTGGGCCATACATGTATCCTTACAAATGTGCACAACCTTATGAACTCAAAATTTTTGCTATCACTGTGAAGGGTATTTCCAAACAATCTCGTCCATCAGTCATATCAATGTAGGATCAAAGCGACTTTCGTTACATTAATCGTAACTAAATTCATCAATGGTCACGTACACCAATACAACCAAATGACATAGATTAATCATGAGAGTGTAGTATGAAAATTACATGTTATGTGATCCAAACATCTCTATTTTCAATTGGTCCTACTTTATTCCTTAAGTGAGATTAATACCAAACATAATGTAACAGAGTGGAACAAACTGAATACTTTATTTCTATACAGAAAATTATCTAAATACACAAATGTGTCCAAAACCAAACATAGTGCAATAAAAAATACAAACTCCCACTAAAACATGATATTCTCAAGAAATACAACACCCATACGAGCAATGTGCTCATGAAAGACCTTGAGTGGTAATCCCTTAGTAAGCGGATCCGCAATCATGGGGTTCGTTCCAATATGCTCTTTAGAAATCTGTCCATTCTGTACCTTTTCTTTCACAACCAGGAACTTAATGTCAATGTGTTTTGACTTAGTTGAACTCCTATTGTTATTAGAATATAGCACTGCAGAGTTATTGTCACAATATAACTTTAATGGTCTTTCAATGCCATTCAGAATGCGCAGCCCAGTGACAAAATTTCGCAGCCATATCCCATTATTAGATGCCTCATAACATGCTACAAACTCTGCTGCCATAGTGGAAGAAGCTACGAGTGTCTGCTTAGCACTCCTCTAGGAAATAGCTCCTCCAGCTAGCAGGTATATGCAACCTGATGTAGATCTTCTACTATCTTGGCATCCCGCAAAATCAGAATCGGAGTACTTTACGATCTCTAATTAATCCGATCTGCTGTATGTAAGCATGCAATCTCTTGTTCTCTTCAAGTACCTCATAACCCTTTTTGCTGCTTTCCAATGATTCATCCCAGGGTTACTTAAATATCTGCCCAGCATTCCAACAATGAATGCTATATCTGGACATGTACAAACCTGAGCATATATCAGACTCCCAACAACTGATGCATAGGGAATCTTCTACATTTCCTTAACTTCAAGATTATTTTTCAGGCACTGATTGAGACTAAATTTGTCTCTCTTAGCAATAGGGGTGTCCCCTGGTTTACTATCCTGCATGCCAAACTTTTTAAGAACTTTATCGATACAGCTCTTTTCTGACAATCCAAGAATACCCCGAGAGCGATCCCGATGTATCTGAATCCCTAATACAAAAGAGGCGTTCCCAAGATCTTTCGTCTCAAAATTCATTGACAAAAACCTCTTGGTTTCGTGCAACTTGCCTATATCATTAGTGGCAAACAGTATATCGTCAACATACAAAACCAGGAAAATATGCTTACTCCCACTGAACTTGTGATATACACAATTATCAACAATATTTATCTCAAAACCAAACGAGATAATCACTTGATGAAATTTGTAGTACCACTGACAGGAAGCTTACTTGAGTCCATAGATAGATTTCTTTAATTTGCAAACTATATTCTTCGAGTCTCCTGACACGAAATTTTTTAGTTGCACCATATAGATCGTCTCATCAATGTCTCTATTGAGAAACGCTGTCTTAACATCCATTTGATGTAACTCAATGTCAAAATTTGCAACAAGTGCCATGACTGTCCTGAAAGAGTCTTTCGTTGAAATCGGAGAAAAAGTCACTTTGAAGTCAATGCCTTCCTTTTGTGTAAAGCCTTTAGCTATAAGACGAGCCTTATATCTTTCCACATTACCTTTTGAATCCTTTTTGGTTTTAAAAATCCATTTACAACCAATGGGCTTCGCACCTTCTGGTAATGGGATAAGATCTCAAACTTTATTGTCTTGCATAGACTTATACTCCTCATTCATGGCATCAATCCACTTTTTAGAATCAGAACCCTTCATGGCCTGATGGAAATTGATTGGATCATCTTCCATCATTCTATTATTTTCTTCATGTTCTTGAAGAAATACTATAAAATCATCCGACATAGCATTTTTCCTTTCTCGAGTGGATCTTCTTAATGGTATTGGTTCTTGAGCTTTTTGAGTTTGTACTTCTGGAATGATTGCCTCATTTTGGATGGAAGGTTCTTCAACATTATCTTGCTGAGGTTTCGGATATACTTCTTGATCAATGATAGGTATAGAAACCTGCACATTGTCAAAAGTAATAGTAGGAATCGAAATCGATCATTCCTCAGTTTCTTCCTCAAAGACAATGTCTCTAACCTTATTTCTCTCCCCAAACTCAACATCCTCAAAAAATGTTGCAGTTCCCGTTTCAAAAATTGACTCAAGTGTGGGATTATAAAATTTGTAGCCCCTTGATCACTCAGAATAACCAATAAAGTAGCTGCTATAGTTTTGGAGTCCAATTTATTTTCATGTGGCCTATAAGGCCTAGCATCAGTTGGACATCACCAAATGTGGAAATGCTTTAGAACAGGTTTTCAGCCTGTCCAAAGCTCATAAGGCATTTTAGCTGCAGATTTAGTTGGAACTCTATTCAGAATATAAGCTGCAGTCTTTAATGCTTCTCCCCAGAGTGATTTTGGTAAAGTAGAATGACTAATCATACTCCTTACCATGTCCTTAAGAGTCCTGTTTCGTCTTTCAGCTACACCATTCATGCTAGGTGATCGTGGCATGGTGTATTGTGGGACGATTCCACATTCCTCTAGGAATATAGCAAATGGTCCTGGACGTTGTTCACCTTAACCATCATATCTGTCGTAGTACTCACCACCACGATCAGACCTAACGCTTTTAATCTTTTTGTTGAGTTGATTTTCAACTTCAGCTTTGAAAGCCTTGAACATGTCCAGTGACTCAGATTTTTCATGAATAAGATATAGATGCCCATAACGTGAGTAATCGTCTATGAATGATATTAAATATTGTTGACCATACAAGAAGCCGTGGGGAATGGTTCACAAATATCTGTGTGTATCAATTCTAAGACGTTCGAAGTTCTATTGGCACCTAACCCTTTTGTTTTGGTCTATTTTCCCTTGATACAATCAATACAAACATCAAAGTCCGTAAAGTCCAGGGAATCCAAAATGCCATCTGACACAAGTCGTTCAATTCATGTTTTTGAGATGTGACCTAAGCGCTTGTGTAATAATTTTGCCGAATTTTCTTTATTTAATTTTCACTTAGTACCACGTGATTCCACATGCAAGCTTTCATTATACGACGCAATAGTATCAATCATATATAAGTTATCGTATGAACATAATGAACCGGTACCAACAATATTTGAATTTAAAGAAAGACTAAACTGACAATTTCCAAAAGAACAATAATATCCAAATTTGTACAATAAAGAAATATAAACCAAATTTCATCTAAACGATGGTACAACAAAAGTATCTTTCAAATCCAAATAAAAACCAGTTCCCAACAATAACCGAAAAGTGCCTATTGCTTCAACTTCCACCGATTTTTCGTCGCCCACAAAGATGAATCTTTCAGCATCATTTGGCTTTCGGTAGAACAGACAACCTTGCATAGAAACACTTATGTGAGTAGTAGCACCAGAATCTAACCACCAAGTGTTTCTAGGTACTGAAGCTAAATTAACCTCAGAACAGACCAAATTAAGAAATGTACCTTTCTTTGCATGCTAAGCGTTATATTTGGTACAATCCTTCTTTAAATGTCCAGGCTTCTGGCAAAAGAAACAACCTTCTTTGTCTTTATGTGGTTTCTTCTGTTCTGGACACTTAGCAGCTTCATATTCTATTTTTCTTTTCTTGCCCTTATCTTTAGAGGTACTTGCCAAGTTAACAATTTCAATTTTGTCCTGCTTCAACCTTTCTTCCTCTTGCACACAATATGAAATGAGCTCATTTAGAGTCCATTTCTCATTTTGACAGTTGTAACTGGTCTTAAATTGATTGTAATGTGCAGGAAGCGATATTAATACTAAATGCACAAGCAAGTCTTCAGACAAGTCGAGCTTTAGTGCCTTAAGTTTTGAAGCAGTATGAGACATCTGCATGATGTACTCCCTTATGTTCTCCTTGCTTTTATACTTCATTGAAATCAAGCTTTGCAGAAGCGTGCTTGTTTCAGCCTTATCATTTTTCGTAAAACACTTTTCAATTTCAGCAAGAAATTCCTTGTCATCAGTTACCTCCTCAGATACTGCACCCCTAAAGGCTTTTGGAATGCCGCGCTTAATGATCATTGGACTCATACGATTTGAGTGTTTCCACTTCTCAAAGTTCCTCCTGTCATCAAGTAAACTTGCATCCGTAAGAGAAGCAGGTTTCTCAATCTTGAGAGCAAGGTCGAGATCCATACAGCCGAGAACAATTAGAGCATTCTCTTTTCAATCCTTGAAGTTTGACCCATTGAGCATGGGGATTGAATTGATATTTGCAGATATTGTGAAAGTAGATGAATGAGCTGTATAGAGAAAAAGATAGAAATAGCTAACATTAGTACTTTATTATGCAAATAGTAATTTCAAATATATTGGTAAGGCCCATCACAAGATACCTAGCACAACATCAATATTTAGTCTTTGGACAGAAACATTGACTCGTAAGTGGTACCTCGATGTAGCAATCAAACACTGACAATAAGACATGTCAATCAATAAACTTTTCTTTGGACCGATTTATTGATCACACGTTAAACCAAATAATCGTCAAGCGTTTATCACCACAGGTGCATGTAAAATTCCAGCCAAACATTGACCTTCCTTTGGACCGATCAATATCCGCATGAACAATACACACACTAAACCTTCTAATAATCTAAGTTAATTAATTTCTACAAGAGAGGTTACTTTGGCAACATGTTGCTTCAATTAATTCACTTTGGAATATTATATTTCTCAAAAGAGTCCATCATACCAAAATTTGAACATAAATTGACTGTTTTGCATATATTTAAAACTTTAGGATTTTAATTTTTGAAGTTCAAAGCTTTAGGATTAAGTAATCATTAAGTTGGAGGGTTAAATTGCAATTTAATTAAACTTGATTGGCCAATTATGAAAGATTTTAAGCTTGAAGGACTAAGTTGTAATTTACCAAATATTTTAGTGGCCAATTAATTAAAATCTTAAACTTTGGGGATTGAATCATAAAATTCAGAACTTCAAAGGCCCAATTTAAATGATTAATAAAACTGTAGGGACTGATTTTATAAATTCAGAAGTCTAAAGGGCCAATTTAAATGATTTTAAAATTTTAGGATTTAAATTAAATGAGGAACAAGCAGGAGGACCAGAGGTTAATTAAATTAAATTTTCGCAAATTGTAAACCAGCCCTTTAGAAGTTCTAATTTCTGCATGAAGTCCCTAAGCCCAAAACCGAAAACGTAACAGCTAAGGTTTCAACCCTAGCTGCCACCGCCAGAGAGCACGAACCTAGAGACCGTGGCGTTCACCCACCTGCAGCGCCATCTCCGGCGCTGCATTTCTCCGCACACAGCGTCGCAGGCAGCGACGCTGCAATCCGCTCGCAGTGCCATCTCCAGCGTTGCACGTTCCCCTTCTCCGATGATCTGCCATGTCCTTAAGAGTCATGTTTCGTCTTTCAACTACACCATTCATGCTAGGTGATCCTGGCATGGTGTACTATGAGACGATTCCACATTCCTCTAGGAATTTAGCAAATGGTCCTGGACGTTGTTCACCTGAACCGTCATATCTACCGTAGTACTCACCACCACGATTAAACCTAACGCTTTTAATCTTTTTGTTGAGTTGATTCTCAACTTCAGCTTTGAAAGCCTTAAACATGTCCAGTGACTCAGATTTTTCATGAATAAGATATAGATGCCCATAACGTGAGTAATCGTCTATGAATGATATAAAATATTGTTGACCATTCTAAGAAGCCATAGGGAATGGTCCACAAATATATGTGTGTATTAAATCCTAAGACGTCCGAAGTTCTATTGGCACCTAACTTTTTTGTTTTGGTCTGTTTTTCCTTGATACAATCAATACAAACATCAAAGTCCGTAAAGTCTAGGGAATCCAATATGCCATCTGACACAAGAGGTATCAGAGCCACCTTCATGTTGTATTATCAGATATATATTTATATGGACATGAACTAAAATTTCAGAAAATTCGCATCATGTCCATATAAATACATATCTGATAATACAACATAAAGGTGGCTCTGATACCACTTGTTAGATTATATTTACTTAATCCATGTATACAGATGATTGCACATCTGTGACTTAAGAACATCATGCTGTAATTATCAAGATTAATACTGAAGCAGAAGCGTACTTGAATCCATTATTCTGTTTGATCGAACGGGATTATGGTCTTTCAACTGATCCGTAGTTTTCTCCTCAGTGTCTCTTGCTGACGGAGATGCAGAGAGTTATGAAAAGCCACTCTCAATTGGGGACCATGACCTGTATAAATAACTGTAATTCAGTTATTATGTTTCAATGTTGTTAAATTGGTCCCTCATCAATTTAAAACATTGTATCCATCTCTACACTTTAATATCATGACACTTAATACACATTAGTCCAAAATAGTTTTTAGTGGATCACTTTATTAACTAAAATCTTAAAATAGCACCACACATTTTAATATATATGTTTGGCCCCACATGTTGAATTTTATCCAACAATAATACATCTCCCAAAAAGGATATAGAGAGGTTGGCATGCGCCATCATCGACCGAACAATGAACAAAAGTGTAAGATACTTTCTTTCTGATATACCATTTTGTTGCGGTGTTCCAGGATTTGTTAGCTGCCTTCAAATATCCATTTCATCACAAAGTTCTTTAAATTTCTCTTGTATATACTCGTGGTCTAAAGTTAGTCCTAAGAGCTTTGATTGATCTCTCTTTTTAATTTTTAACCAAGTTTGTAAATCGTATGATGCAGTTCAGTGCTTCAAATTTATGAAACTAGTGGAGTATAGAGTTGATCGAGTATAAAAATTGTCTCTTATTTAGTTGCTTTCTTTTATTTCGAAATAATATACTCCTCTATAAGGAAATTTACTATTAGGAAAATATTGTTTATCCATTATGAGTTGGCATGTTTGTGCTGTAGTTAAAAATCTTTAATGACTAGATTTATTTTATTTTGCCTTAAGAAAATGGCACGACCAAACCAAACCAATGTAATCCAGGATCTAATAAAGGATCGATGTGCAAGTCCTTAATAGGTAAGTGCAAACACTACCTCCAAATCCTCCTGCTTAAGGTCAATGAGCAAACTCAGTGATTGAGAAGTTTAGGAGCTATACACTTCTCACATTTGATAGAGGCACAGAACCTTTGGCAACTGAAGAAATATGGATTAGGGGTCTCGAGCGTATCTTTCGTCACTCTGCATACACTGATGTACAGAAGGTGCAGTGTGTGGATTTTATGCTCATACGAGCTGCTAAACCTTGCTAGGAGTCCAATCCAAGACAAGGACAGATGAACAACAACAAAATTTAACATGGGCTGAGTTCAAAGAGGATGTGCTGGAAAAGTATTTCCTACTACTAGAGTTATACTAGTAGTATATTATATATGGTAGAGTTGTATTAGCATTAATAATAGAGTGTTTTACCTTATATAGGTTAGGATTTGCATTAGTATAAATACGAGTTGTATCTATTATTTTATTATCCTGTTTACTTAATAAGATTGGTTGTTCTTTCTTCCTCTTTGTTCTTCTCTTCTTAGTTTAATTTATATTATTACTAGAACTTTCACATGGTATCAGAGCAAGTTTGAACCCACTTGGTTTAAACTTGAAATCGCTTATGTTCTCTGACTAGTGGCCTTAAGCCACTCGTCTGGCCAAGTCTCTTTTTATTTCTTTTAGATATTGTCATCTAGCTATGTTTTTTTTAGAGTCTTCTTATAGATTCGTCTGGATGTTTCAGTATTGACTGATTAGATTACTTCAATCATTTAGCTTGTTTGGGGATATTTATGTTCAAGTCAGTTTGGAATTTGGAATTTGGAATTTGTCAAGTTATTCTGTTATGGAATTTGATTGGTTTTGTTTCCGGTTAATCTGGAATTTAGTATTTGATATTTTATTTAGTAATCTAGAATTTGGTCCAGTTAATTTGAAATTTGATATTTGGTCAAGTTAATATGAAATTTTGGTCTCTACTTTCTATCCACTTCTTCTCTTCTCCTTTTTTTTTTTTTCTTCTTCTCTCTCGTTTTCTCATATTTCTATAATACTGGTTTTTTGTCTATTTTTGGGTGATTTTCTTATCTGTTGGAAGAGTAAGAAGCAAACTGTTGTTTCCCGTTCTTCTACTGAAGTAGAGTATCGTATTATGATGTCAACTACTACTGAGATTGTATGGTTTCGTTGGTTATTTGCAGACAAGGGTGTTCCTCTTTCCTCTTCAACTCCTATGTATTGGATAAGAAGAGTGCTATTCAGATCTCCTACAACTCTATGTTCCATGAGCGAACAAAGCATATTGAGATTGATTGTCATCTCATTCACATCTTCAGCATGGCACAATTTTATTACATTTTTGTCTCTTCATCATTGCAACATGCTGACTTTTTCACAAAGTCCCGTCTAGCTCATCGTTTTTGGTTATTTCTTGGCAAACTCTCGCTACTTTTTATTGTAGCATCGTCAGTTTGAGGGGAAATATTAGGGTTATACTAGTAGTAGAGTTATACTAGTAGTATATTATATATGGTAGAGTTGTATTAATATTAATAATATAGTGTTTTACCTTATATAGGTTAAGGGTTGTATTAGTATAAATATGAGTTGTATCTATTATTTTATTATCCTATTTGCTTAATAAGATTGGTTATGTCGTTTGCTTAATAAAATTGATTGTTCATTTTTCCTCTTTGTTCTTCTCTTCTTAGTTTAATTTATATTATTGTTAAAACTTTCACACCTACAAGCTCATAGGGATTCCAATGAGATAAAGTTTCTGCACCTCAAGGCCGGGTGACATGTCCCTAATAGATTATGAAATGAAGTTTGAATAGTTGTACACGTATGCACACTTGGATATCAAGATAGAGAAGGCTATGAGGTTTGAGTAAGGGTTGCGACCTGAGATTCACATGATTATCATGTTGTACTAGCTCACTAATTGTGAATTGATGCAGAGGACTCAAGACATACCACTCAAGAAGGAGTCATTTGAGAAGCTTACCTAGTAGAATGTGGAAAAGTCTGGCAATAATGAATAGAATGTGGAAAAGTCCGGCAATAATGAATAGAATGGCTCGGGAAAAGGGAAAGAAAATGGAAAGAATAAGAAAGTGAACATATGGAGTAGTTCTAATCATAATAATAGAGCTTTAACCCCGTTGTCTTCTAAGTTCAAAAAGAATCATAGATGAGAATGTTTGTAGAGGAAAAACACATGTTGCCATTTTGGCAAGTCATGTTATATCGCTTTCAATTGGAAGGAGGTATTCAACTACTATCTGACATACCTGCTTATGTGTTTTTTGATTCTGGCACTATGCATTCTTTTATCTTTACATCATTAACAATTACTAGTACGACCTATAAAAAAAATGGACAGTGAGTTAGCAGTTAGTAGTCGTTCAAGCAAGACTCTTAGTACTAACCAAATAGCTAAAGTGGTTAGGCTAGAGTCAAATGGAGAAAAGATAGAGAACAACTTATTCACGTTGGATATAAAGGATTGTTATGTGATATTAGACATGGATTGGTAGGGGATAATCACTCGACCATTTTGCCCATTCTCCTGCTTCAATTGTGTGCACGAACGAGGCTTCTTCCTCTCTGTCCTCGTACTAGCCTCATCCTAAAGTCTTCTCCCTTTCCTAACATGTGCTACCACCAACATCAGTCCCTCTTCCCACTCAATACCCTTGGCTTTCTCCCTCACTTACCCACCAAGGCACATCCCATGATTACTCTTGGCAATGATATTAGGTAGTTATTGTGAGAAAAAAAATCTAATTATACTTGTTGACGTCGGAACCTGCAGCGTCCACGTGTCAACAGATCTCCAATCACTCCTCTGCCAACTCGTATGTTACCTGCACACTAGGACAATCGTTAGGCACCAAGATCTCTGGAAACAAAGGGTCCAGCGATCGTTGGCACTCCGACGATCAAGTCAACTGCTGGTATATAGGAGATACACGGGGGCGGAAACAATAGGGTGTGGGAGAGACAAGCAGTCAGAGATTTGAGCAGAGTTTAGGGTGGGATTCTTAAGCATAAAAAGTGTGTGTAAACAAAATTATGCGTACCTTGGAACAACCGGAGACGTTGCATTTATAGCGCAAGAGTTCCAATTGATTTAGGAGACAAATCAATTTGATACTCAATCGGATCCTCCTTCCTTATGTGATAAAGATATCCGGGATTATCTTCCTTCCTTGAGTTTATCACGTTGCATGATTTTAGGAAATTATGATTCGGTTTCCTTGTGAGGACTCATGCGCCCAATCCAACGCAATCTTTCTTTAATTACTTCTCTGGTCATTCCGGCATATCGAGCTGCTTGCTGATTATGAATGATACGAAGCCTGCCGAGGTCTTGTGGATCGCACGCGAGTGCCGAGGCCCTTCCAAGCCTCGCGGATTTCTGGATGCCGAAGGCCCAAGCGTGCGATGGGCTTCCAAGGCTCTAGCAGGGCCCAGATAGAGTTCTTGATGGATCTTGAACTGGGCCCTTACTGGGCTTGGATGGGGCCCCTGCTGACGTGGCAGCCATATCATAATCGTGTGGTAACAATACTCACACCATACTTTTTATTTGTTGCACCATAGTTTAATTATATTTAACAATCTCGATCTTTGCTCTTTGTAGCACTCATGTTTCCAACATTTTTTATTACATTCTTATCCTCAACATTTTATTAATTAGCAAAATGACTTATTTGCTCATCATATTTTTAAAGAAACAATAAATACAAAAATTTGATAAAATATATTTTTTCTTATTTCAAAGTACAAAATATATATATATATATATAGACCCAAAGTATCATTAAGGATGAGATATGCTAATTAATTAAAGTTAAGAACATGAGTGCTACAATGAATAAATATTAATGACTTTAAGTACAATTAAAATGTGGTATACTTATAAGAAATTGTAGTGTCAATATAGTCGTTCAAAAAAAAAAAAAAAAGAATATGAGGACTTTGAATGATATTAGGTGGGTATTTGAAAAACAAGTGTTATCAATCAAAGGATGAAAAGATTTAAACGGGAGTTTTCATCCAATTTGTGATTATCGCCGGTTATTGAAGGTCCCTCTAATTCTGAAGAGAAAATTGTTTCTAATTTCGAAGAGAAAACTGTTTCTATTGCAACATCAAGGATTTGTGTTCATATGGTAATAGGGCTTCAATGATTTTCTAAAACAATGTATATTTTTCGTTATTTCATGTTACTAGTATACCTTTGTTTCAGATGGAGTCTTGATGGATGAAGATGACGATTTGAGTGGCACTGGTTAAGATTTTAAGATTGAGACAGTGGATAAAACAAGGAGAATATTGTTTGAGGGAGAGTTTCGTTTGAGAATGGGACTGAAGACGTAGAGATACACGTACTTCTTTTTTCTTTCACTAGCGGATAAAATTCTCTACGGTCATGATAAATATAACGGCCTAATCTCCACAAATTTTATTTGAGAATATTAGACCATCTACCTAGTTGTAATTGAAAAAATGAATTATATCATTTTAAAATTTTGAAAAATACTAACAACCCACAAACGTATTTGTCAATTAATGAATACTTATAATTTAATTTTTTACAAATTTTTATTAATTACGAATTTAAATGAATAATTAACATAAATTTCTTAAACTAAGCAACATATAACAAAATCACTATATTTGTAGTGCCTTAGCTCCATTTCAATTCAAATTATCATCTCTTTCATTTCTCATACTCTAACAAACTCTGCTCTATTCACTATATTATCTCTGCGATTTTCGGTTGTATATTGTAAATCTCACTTAATCTTATAAAATTTCTTTTTATAGTCGTAGAAGGAGATAAACTCTGCATGAAAAGTTGATTATTGGAAGAGAACATTTATATTTCTTGTTTAAGCCATATATTGTAAGTTATTGAAATAGTCTACTTTTTATGTTATAATCTTTCGAGCGTTCTCTAATTTATGATCTCATTTTGCATTTTCTAAGTTTTATATAATGGCAGTTACTCAGAATGGTAGCAACTGAAGATCCAAAAGCAGGATTAAGCGTACTTTCTCCACCCTAAAGCGATACAAAATGTGACCAGAAATAAGTTATTAAACTCCAGAAGACAAAACTAAAAATATTTGTTTTGATATTAGTTCTTGCAATACCAGGCATTCACCTATGGACTGAATTTTGTGCCGTGTTAATATTATCAAATACTGCTATAGTGGGACATGCAAGATGTTATATTCAATTCAGTAGCAATCTGCAGTACCAAAATTCCGAATTGGAAATTTTGGACCGTTTGGTTGAATTTTAGCATATTTGTTGAACAAATGAATATATATTGACTGTGATTTTTTTAAACAAACTATTTAAATTTTGATGATATTCTTGGGTAACAACAAAATGAAATGGTTGGATACTAACATTGCTAAAATTAAGTCTTCATTAAAGGCCCAATGTATTTCAATTAATTCGTTTTGTTATGGGTATTTTTTTTTTCTTTTTTGAATTTCAGTAAAAAAATTAGTATATATACATAATTTTCCCATTTTATTTCCCAAGATGGGCCACCTGGGTGTTTTTTCCTTTACTTCCTTCTCCATATTCCTTTGTTATTTTCTTCTCTTTACCATTTTCATTTCTAGCCGATTTTAAAAGATGAGAGACATGAATTAACAATAATATCCCTCAAGATCATGTGCAGCATGTGACAAATAAGGGTTTAATTTTTTATTGTTTTTAAACAACTGAGTTGAGATTTGGGGTTGGGAATGGGATATGTAGTGATAATCGGATCGGCCTGATCCGTATCCATCCCGCAATAATTGTGGATATTCAAATCTGTAGATTGATCTGCCATTTCTTGGGGCGGATCGGATTCGAGCAGTGATCTATTTCATTTTTTTTTTAGAATTAATTTTTTTAGCTAAGTCTAACTACCTCTAAATTAAAATATAAGCTCCAAATATTTCATCTATTTATTATTTAATCTTATTTATTTTTCAAATGGGGTGGATCGGATCGGAGCACACATGATCCGATCCTCCCCGCGATCTGCCCCAATCCCACCCTACTGATCTGCGGATTGGAAATTTTTTACTCCATTCAGATCGAGTATCCATCGGGTTCGGGGTGGATCGAATATTTTTGTCATCCCTAGGGATATGCCTTATGCACATGTGGAAAATTCTGGGATAAGCATTTTTCTAAAAAAGATAAAAGAAAAAATCTTAGATTTCTCCCTTGGCCACTGAATTATGAAGGCTTGATCTATTCCATTTACCAAAGTTAACCGATTTCTATTTGCTTATGTAAGAGTGTTTTCGAGAATTTGTCTTTGTAATTAGGTTGTCATAGTATTTCATTATAACTAGGGGACTTTAATTGGGTGGCTTATAATTTTATTATTACTAGGTGTTACCACCAGATTTCGATAAGGCCTCCGCATAAGCAAAAGCCCAACAAAGACCTAACTTGGGCCTCGCTAGAGCTTTATAGTCCCAGCGATGGCCCTCCAGATTCATAAAGGCCTCAGACATCCAGCGAGGGCCTCAAGTCTCAAATACAGCGAAGTCCATGACAAGTCTCAAATATCACGACTGACCCAGAATGCCTCACCGAGCTTCGAATCCCTCGTAATCCGTAGGCAACACAGTGTTTCAGAATGACCATAGATATGCTTATGGAAAGATCGTGTTTGACTGATACACGGATCCTCACAAGAAAATCAAATCCCAATCTCTCCTAAAGATTATGCAACGTGATTAATTCAAATAAAGACTAAAATGTTGGATATTGCCTTGACAACTGATCGTCCCTATCCCATAAGGAAGGATGATCCAATCGTGTATCTAATTGATTGTATCCTAAATTGTTTAGAACTTTTGTGCTATAAATACAACACCTCCGATTATTCGAAGGTATGCTCTTTTTACGTATTATTATCACTCCTAAATTCTACTCAAATCTCTGCCTACTTGTCTCTCCCATACTCAATTATTTTTGTTCACCATATATTATTCTGTATACCGGCAGTTGACTTGATTGTCGGAGTACCAACGATTACCGGATATTTTTTCTCTTATGATCTTGGTGCCTAACGATCGTCCTAGTGTGCAGGTAACATATAGGTTGGCAGAGGAGTGACTGGAGATATGTTGACACGTGAAAAGTATAGATTCTGACGTCAACACTAGGAAATCTTTATTGGGTTGCCTTAGAATTTTATTATTAGTAGAGAACCTCCATTGTGTTTTTATATATAGGACTGATATCTTGTAAACAAATCATCATTCATTATAGTGAAAATATTGCAGTGGCTGAAGATAGGATGTAGTCTCACATTGAGACGAACATGTATAAATCTTTGTGTTTTTTATTTTTTACCATTTGTTTATTGCTCTAATCTTAACAACTAGTATCAGAGAGAGGTTCTGATTGAGAGCTATGGCTGGCGATGATCAAAGATCGAAGATCAACACTCGAAATCACCAAGTTTGATAGTGTGGAATTTTATTCTAGAAGATGCAAATAGAAGATTATTTTTACAGTAAAGAGATGCACCAGCTGTTAGACGAGAAACTAGAAACTATAAATAATGATCTTGAACCTTCTTGATAGACAGGTGTTGGGAGTAATTCAACCAACACTGTTGAAGAACGTGGCTCATAACGTTGCAAAGGAGAAAACCACCGCAGAATTGATGACGGTATTATCCGACATGTATGAGAAGCCCTCAGCATGCAATAAAGTTCATATGATAAAGAAGCAATTCAATCTGAAGATGGTCGAAGGTGCTTCGGTGGTAGAGCATAACAAGCTCTAAGACAATTATATAAGAAGTTTGATAGTTTTATAGGTAGTAATGGCTTCATGAGGTGCCAAGAGGATCATTGTTGCTATATGAAAAATCTTAGTGATTCATATATTATCTCATATATATTGATGACATATTGATTGCAGGAGTTTGTAAACAACAAATTGATAAGTTAAAATAAGAGTTGTCCAATGATTTTACAATGAAGGATATGGGTGCTACAAAACAAATCCTTGAGATGAGAATTACTAGGGATAGTGATATCTTAAAAGTGTCACTTGAAGAGTATGTTAAGAAGTTGCTGAGCAGATTCAAGATGGATGAATCTAAATCAGTGAGTACTCATTTGGCTAGTCACTTTAAGCTATCCAATAAACAGTCACCTCTACATAGCAGGAGTGAGCTTACATGGTCAAGGTACCTTATGTCTCTACTATTGGGAGTCTTACGTATGCTATGGTGTGTACGAGACCAGACATAGCTCATGCAGTGGGAGTTGTTAGTAGATATATGAGTAATCCCAGGAAAAAAAACATTGGGAGGCAGTAATTTTAGGTACTTTGATAAGTACTACACATTCAGTCTTGTGTTTCAAAAAATGAGGCTTGGGATTATATGGCTTTGTAAATGCTGACATGGCCAGGGACATTGATGGCAGGAAGAGTACTACTGTATATGTATACATATTGGGTGGTACAATAGTTAGTTGTGTGTCTAAGTTGTAGAAGATAGTTGCTCTTTCCACTATTGAGGTAGAGTATATTGCTATGACCGAAGCTAACAAAGATATGATATAATTGCAGTCTTTCTTGGAAGAATTGGGTCACAAACACGAGAAGAGTGTGCTGTATTGTGACAGTCAAAGTGCTATGCACTTAGCAAAGAATCTTGTCTATAATGCAAGGACGAAGCATATACAGATTTATTATCACTTTATCATATCAGTTTTGGATTATGAAATATTTGCGCTTGAGAAGATTCTGGACAGTCAAAATCCTGCTGATATGTTGACAAAGACTGTTACAATTGAGAATCTGAAGTTGTGTGCAATTTCAGTTAGTCTTCTTCATTGAAGATTGGAGGAGGCGTACTGGTAGATGAAGGAGTTGATGATAGATTAGTCTCGAAGTGGGAGATTGTTAAGTTGTGGAGTGTAATTTCTATTTTCGTATGTAAGGGTGTTTTCGTGATTTTGTTTTTATAATTAGGTTGTCCTAGCATTTTATTATTATTAGTGAACCTTAATTGGGTTGATCTCATTATAGTGAAAATATTGCATCGGCTGAAGACAGGACGTAGTCACATATTGAGACGAATATATATAAATCATTGTGTTCTTTATTTTTCACACTTATTTAATTTATTGCTCGAATCCTCACTTTTATCATGTCTAAATGGTATTATGAATTTGTAAACAAAAAGGTGGACATTACGATGAAGAAAAGAAAGAAAGATATGTAATTGACATTATTTAAACTCATTATTGGTATGAGAAAATGTCACTCTAATAAGTATTCTAACCACAATGGCCAATATTTGATGCTTATTTACCCTTTGATTTTTCAATCATCAGAGGCGGAATACTTTGCTCGTTCCTGAAGAAATTCGTAGGATCAACCATGGTTTTTATGCGAACCAGTCGATTAAAATTATTCTTGAAGTATTTAAATCCCCAAATACTTGCTTGTGCATAGCTTGTATTGCCTTTGTTATTAACTCCTATATCAAGATCCCTATAATTGATGTATGCAGCCCTTGGGAATCTTGAAACATAAGGAGCCATGTAACTGTAAACTCTTCTGATCCAATTTATATGCCTCTCTGATTCTGCATTTCCAGATTTATTCCAATACAATATGGGCTGGATTATGTACAAATTTCCAGCTCTATGTGGAAAAGGAAGTGCAGATTCTGAAATTTCATTCATTCTTCCACCATATGGAATAAAGGCCATACTAGCCATATCAGCTTCATTTTTGTATAAGAATTTCCACATGCCGTCCAGCCCATATTCAGGAATGGGTTCCTGCACATAGTCTGATTTTGCTTTGAAGTATAATGTTGTTAAAGGAACCCTATTCAGCAAAACATCAGAAGATACTCCATTTGGAAATTCAGCAAAGAAAAGGACAGATTGAATCCAGCTCATTTCAGAACAATCTTCTCTTTTTATACCCAATTCTGGAAAACTTTGTTGCATTAATGAAAGTAGATCATCAATTTCTCCAAGAAACAATGAATTAAAGGTTGCTTGTATTGTTTTTTTCTCTCCACGAATACTCGAATTCACTCTTCTTACCAAAACCACCATAAGAATATCTTCAGGAAGGTTTGGAGCAACATATTGCCACCTGTGGACAAGTTTAGTTGCATTTTGTTCCAAGTTTCTGTTTACAGAAAATATGGTTACTTTCTCTGGGACATCTACCAATTGAAGCTTCCATGCTGTAATGACTCCAAAACTGGCGCCTCCGCCTCCCCTGATGGCCCAGAAAAGGTCCTCTCCCATAGATTTCCTGTTGTTGAAGACACAATTCAAATAAATAAGTTTGTTTCGTCTCTAACAGCCTAAGCTTGCTTTCATACACATATTAGATACTCGATGAAGAAATAATTTAGTGGAAATGTTGAAGAGACAATTCAAAACCTGTCAAGAATTCTTCCATTTACATCAACCAAATGTGCGTCGATAATATTATCAGCAGCAATTCCATATTTTCTTGTCATGTATCCATGCCCTCCACCACTGAAGTGGCCACCAACACCAACAGTAGGAACAACGCCTGCTGGAAAACCCAGGTTTCTACTTTTCTCTGCAATTCTATAATAAAGTTGGCCAATTGTTGCACCGGCTTGAACCCAAGCGCTGCGCTTTTCAACATCGACGGTAATTTGGCTCATGTTTATCAAATCGATTGTAACAAATGGGATTTCTGATGCATGAGAAATGCCCTCGTAATCATGCCCTCCACTTATAGTTCTGATTTGAAGGTCACTTTGTTTAGCACAATACACCACAGACTGGATTTCAGATTCATGCACGGGGGTAACAATGAACTGAGGTCTAGGAGTAGTGGGCGACGCGAATCTTAGGTTTCTTATAGAGGATTGAAGGACAGAGAAATATGAAGAGTTCTTCGGGCTATAAACAACGTTGGAAATCGAGGTATAATTGTTCGAATATTGAAGGGACAAACATTTAAGGAAATCATCGTGGCCATTAGAAGAAGCTCTCCAGGAGAAACATAAAATTCCTACAGCTATAATTACTAAGAAACAAGAAAAGTTTGGAGTCTCCATTTGTGGCTAATAATTTAAAGATAATAGAATACATGAAAGAGCTTGTATTTAATATTTATAATTAACAAATTATAGAAGATCAGCTTGCCTGTTTGAAAATTCTTACCATGACCTCCAATGTTTGAAATTTACGTTCATATTCTTATCAAGTAGTGCTTGTTTGATTTTATTACAAATCAGCTTTTTAAGAGATTTTGATAAAAGTTGAAACAACCTGTAGCTCGAGAAGTGCATTATTTCATTTGGGTTGAAACAACAAGCAGCTCGAGTACCATAAATCAGGGAAGACACACTAAAATTCGAGCATTAATTAACCATCAACTATGATTAGTAAAAGGCATGTGGGAATTTAAATTCTTATATAAAATCCAAGTTTTAATAAATAAATAAATAAAATATGGTCAAACTATAAAATAGAGTTTGGTCTCCAACGTAAATATATTTTAATCTCTAAATATTTAACAGTCCTACATATAGCTGACATAACTGATTAGCGTTCTCTCAAGGCAGCTATCCAACATGGAAAATCCTTATGCAGACTTTTGAAAAATTCGACATATGACGTTTCATTTAATTTGCAACATTAATTCTCGATTGATTATAAAGAAAAATCTTGTTCTGATCTTGATTGCTTCATCTTATTCAAGATTTCATTATTCTTATGTTTATGAATAAGCTTCCAAATTCTCATTCACGGTTTTCTTAATTTTCAATAATGCACATTGTCATTATCTAAACTATTATGTATACAATTAAAATGAGATGACAATTTAAAATTACTGGAGTTTTTGTACTTTAGTTAATACAAACATAAAGGGTATCTCAATTATATAAATTTATAAAATAGCTAGAAGTGAGACCTATTTGCTCAACATGTTCCTTGTGTATCTTAAACAACAATCCTTTAGTTGAAGGATCTACAATCATCAACCTAGTATTGATGTGCTCAAGCTACCTTATAAGATATTACATGTTCTTTAAGGGAAATTGGCCCAAAATGTCTCCAACGTATAGATCCGGTGTCTAAATCATCCTTACTTTTCAAATTTTGGCAATTACATTTCTCACCTATCCATTTAGTGCACAAATCATTCTTTTGAACGAAATCCATCCAATATTCCGTTAAACCTTTGGAATTTTGGCGCAAATGGTCCCTAACTTTTGTCCTTAGTGTGGAATTGGTCCCTAACGTTTATGTTTTGGTAAACAAGTCTCTAACCTATGTGTTTTTGTGCGAAATTGGTCATTATGGAATGAAAAAAACAAATATACTCTTAGTTTAAATAGAAGAAATTGTATGTGGATTTCTAATCATTACAAAATGTGCAAATAAGTCCAATACTTTTATTTTTTATAAAAAAATTTAAAAAACTAATGAGTTTTTTTTTTTTGAATTAACACTATAGTAATAAACATGTCAAATAAATTTATTATTTTTATTATTAAGTAATAAATATATTTAAAAAGAGAGAAATAATTTTTCTCCCTCTTTACTTATAAATTTTTTTCCTTCTTTACTTTAAAAATTAAGTTAAATAAATAACAAAATGACGTATATAATTTTGTCACATTGAACTAATCTTATTACATTTTTATTTAACATAAAAATACTAATAAAAATTAATTTACACATTAAGTGTTTTATTTTTGAACGAAAATAAAACGATAAATTAAAATATAAAGAATATAGTTGGATTTCTAATATTTGTAGTTAATAAATATATAACTCAATTAAATAAAAGTATTTGAATATCAAGTTTGTAACAAAGTTATTTTTTTTATACAACAATAAAATAAAAATTTTAATTTTAAATAATATATTTATTACTTAATAGTAAAAATAATAATTTTATTTGACATGTTTATTACTAAAGTGTTAATTCAAAAAAAAATTCATTAGTTTTATTTAATTTTTTTTATAAAAAATAAAAGTATTGGACGTATTTGCACATTTTGTAATGATTAAGAATTTACATACAATTTCTTCTAATTAAACTAAGAGTATATTTATTTTTTTCATTCTATAAGGACCAATTTCGCATTAAAACACATAGGTGAGGGACTTGTTTGCCAAAATATAAACGTTAAGGACCAATTCCACACTAAAGACAAAAGTTATGAACCATTTGCACCAAAATTCGAAAGGTTTAACGGAATATTGGATGGATTCCGTTCAAAAGGATTATTTGCGCACTAAATGGATAGGTGAAGGATTTAATTGCCAAAATTTGAAATGTAAGAATAATTTGAGTACAGAGTCTATATATACGTTAGGAACGTTTTGGACTAATTTTCCTGTTTTTTAATGATTAAGTACTTTATGTGGATGTGCTTACTACAACTTCTTCCTTTATTATTCTTGGCCAAAACACTGCAGCAGTATATCTTTTTTGTCAACAAATTCAAGAAGCTTCGCCTATATCTTTTTTGTCAAAATTTGTAGAGAAAACATTTGACCTCAGGAAGCAAGCTCCAATCAGTTTTTACTTCATATCATGATCATCCATTAGGACGACGAAAATTATTTTGCTCTCATTGGCTTTATGTTATATACTAGTTTAAGCTAAAGCTACGTGCGTTGTACGTCCGTGAAAAATATAGAGATAAATTTTATGTGAAAAATGTAGGGATAAATTTTATGTTTAAACTACATGTAGGTATTACTTGAATATATACGTATAAAAAATATTAAATATATAATACATAAATAATAAATATGAAAAACATATTTTTTAACATACCATTTAATACAATTAATTAAGTAAAATATTGAAATTATAATAAGAAAAGCAGAACCAAATAAGCACATAATTCGTATAAAAAAATTAAATAACTTAAAAAAATTAAATAACTAAGAATAATAAACGGCCTTGGTAAAGTGATGTGGTAAAGTAACCATTTTTATATTTTTATTGAAACGATAAGGACTTTTCATGCAATTATTCCTAAAATAAAATATAAAATAAAAATTGGCTAATGCCCAACATGTTTAAAAAAAAAAAAATTTAAAGTACAATGTTAATCGATAACATTGTAAAAAAAAAAAAAAAAAAAAAAAATGCTAATAAGGCAAATCTAATGTTGTCGAGTTACTCAACAACACTTAAAAAAAATAATTCAAATTCAATGTTGTCGAGTTACTCGACAATATTATAAAAAAAAAAAAATCAATTTGCTTATAAGATAAAAAAAAATTAATGAAAAAATTGAATGAAAATGTGTAAAATAAAAAAAAATAAGGAAAAATAAACTAAAGGAAAAAAAATTTGTGAAAAAAATTAGAAAAAGACAAAGGAAATGACTTTAAAAAAAATCGTGAACAATAATTTACTCGGCATTGCCAAGTAAATTACTGTTCACAATTTTTTTTTTTTTTAAATACATATGTGCGGGTTTTTCTATTTCCTTTGTCTTTTTCTAATTTTTTTCACTTAATAAGATTTTTTTTCTTGTCGAAACTTCAGAAAAAACGTTTAGTTCCAAGCATTTTTGGCCGGTCAAGTAGTTCTTATTCGATTTGATCGAATTTTTTCACGAGAATCACCGACCCAATTCAACTGCATTGTTAAAAGGTGAAACTATTTTCTTTTTTGCATATTATTTTGTTTAATTGCACATTATATTTTGAGGTTCATCTGGACATTTATTTTTGAAATAAGAAATAGGTATTTTTGCTGTGATCTTCTTTTGAATTCTTTAATGTGTTATGTTATATTTGTATATGGTTTATTTGGACAAGGTTATATAAGTCATCACAACTAAGCTAGCAACAGACGAAGGGACAGAAAATGAAAAAGAACCAGATTTCATCAAGAAACTGAAAGAAAAAAATTGTATGAGATGATCCATGTGTAATGAAGTTACATATGCCAACTGAATCTGCTATAGATCATAGTGAAAACGAAAACCCTACGACTGGCACACAAAAGCTTGCAGCCAATCTTATCCATAATTAATGCCAACTAACCTTAGTCCCCACTAACAAAAATAAATACTCCAATGTAAGATTTTCTGCGTAACACTGCTAATAATGTAATTGCAAAAATCGACCATAGACACATAACCAGATCAAAAATACTGCAAATTTAATCACCTCTTCCATCCTCCGCTAGCATATCCTCCATCATCATCCTTCTCAGGTAAAATTGTTGGAAATTGGTTTAAAATGTCGAGAAATTAATTAAGTGACTTCGTGTCATCTTAGCCAAATATACAAGTCCCGACCTAATCCGTTTAGGCAAATTTATTTGCCACTTCGACGCACGCTTCGGGGGCAACGCCCCCGGAACGGGGATCGACCTGCCCGGTCAGGTCGCGGGGGTCGAGGGGGCTCGGGGGCGACGCCCCCTGACAAAAATTCAGATTTATCTGTATGTTTAAATGGTATATTTGGCATCTCGAAACCAATATCAAATGAATGAGAAATTACGAAAAAGGACAAAATCGGGTCAAATGTTTGACCATGCGATCGCACAGGTATGTAAACCTGCGATCGCAATATGGCTAAAATTTTAGCAGAGTGTATTTTGGTCCTTCCATGCGATCGCAGGATGCAAAGCCTTGCGATCGCATGGTTAATTCTGGACGAAGTTCTGTTCCATTTTTGTACCTTGCGATCGCAGCTTGGTTAAACCATGCGATCGCATGGGTTTGCGTGAACAGACATATCCTTTTGAAGGGTTGCACGATTTGGTTCATTCCTTTTCGTTTCCAACCAACTCTCCAACGTTAAAAAGGGCCATGAACGTCCATTCTGCAGAGAGATTGATACAGAAACGTATTGCAAACATAAATCACTCATATTCTTCATCTTGAACCATTTTTATTGCATAAAAGTTGCATAAAAACAACTGGTTTTTCATTTCATTCATCAGTTGGAGTACAAAAGCCATCCTTGGTTCGCTGTACTTGAGTTTTTGTTGTGCTACAAAACTCAAGCGAAACCGTTGTATCTTGGGAGTCATTTGCCAAAGACCGAAAGCACCTTGCGGGGCAATTTGACTTAAGGACAAAGAGTGCAACTCTTGCCTCGGTTTATCTACTTCATTTCCAGATTTTCGATTCTTGGTTTTTATTGCTTTGGGTCACTTCCACAGAATTCCGCCAACAAAAATATCAATAACAGGTCCTCTCTTAGCGGTTGCACCAGAATCCACCACCATTTTTCTTGTTATTGTAGATTTGCAATCCCACAAATAAGCTAAGCACTGAGGTGCATTCAAGCCTCTCCAGATATAGCTTAAACGCCTTAACTCAGTGTATCTCGCGATATTCCCTGGTCGAAGACTCACGGACCTCAGAAAGCTGTTGCATAACATATAAAGAAATTGTCTTGATCTCAATTCATTGACGAGTTACTCGCCAATGAACAGTAACTTCACCCAATTTTTTTTTTGCCCGAATATCTCTTAATTTCTCGAACAGAGGCTCGTTGGTTGTTGAGTCAACTCAGCGCTAGTTGAGCTAGGAGTTTCAAGCACTAAGTCCTTTCCTTCAGAAAGTCATTCCAGGCAACTGAAAGGAAGTGGAAACAGAGAAGCCTTGGGTAGTAAAAAAACAGTGGGATGCTGTATTTCCTAACCAACTTGGTTGCCGAGTTACTCGACAACCATGTTGGTTGCCGAGTTACTCGGCAACCAGCACAGTTGTCGAGCTACTCGGCAACCAGTACGGTTGTCGAGCCAAATCGACAATCGTGGCCATTATTAATCTTATAAACTATTTCCGTATTTCTTTATGTCCTTAAATTGTTTTTCACCCGGCTCCTTAAAGTGGATTCACAAACTATTCTACAGGTGGTAAATATCTCCGGAAACTATGCTACAACACATACAAATGATTTCTTGGTGGTCTTTAATGAAATCATCAGCCTCTGGCCATTGCATGGATGGAAGAGGAGCTTTGACTTTGTTTCTAGCAAACTTGACATGGTATTAACCATCAATTATCTTGATCCGCATTTAGTGAAGTTTCGTTGTTTTGTTTGAATTCTTCTGAGTTGTACTACGTAGCCCATAAAATAAATGGGTTTGCCATTTCAAATGATAATACTGTCGTATTAACCATCAAATTGTATTGCATGAACTATCCAAATTGTCTGATTTCATATTCTTATTTTTAGCTTTTCCTTCAATATTTTTGACTAATCAAATGTATTTTGATACTTTATGGAGAGAGATTAACTAAACTAATGGGATTGAATCTCAAGTTTCTATTTCCATGGATTTATACATCAGCTTCTATTAAGTCCAAAAATATCTCCAATTCAACAGAACAGGCAAGAAATTGAAAAGTTGGAAAGAATCTGCGAAAATTTTAAATCTTCTACAATCGAATAAAAAACAAACAATTTTAATATTGAACCTTTTTTCGAAAGAGAAACAATTGTAACTCAGTGGTTTATGTTCAAGGAAAAAGAAATTAACACAAAAAATGGAGACAAACATGGAGGACCAACGGCAGAAACCAAGGTTGAGCTGTGCTTAGGACTTGTTTTGATGAGAGAGAGAGAAGAGATTCTTTTAGGTGAAATGCTGGACAAAGTAAAAAATTGCGGCTGTCTTCATTGTTAAAACGGTGGCGTATTGGACGAAAAAAGCTACAGTAAAAAATTTAAGGCTCTTATATTATTGTAAGGATATACTGATCCACAACGTTTTTCACAAAACTAAATGAAGAAATAACATCAGGAACTTTAAATACCACTGGTCAGGGGTATCAAAATAAGATTTGACAATCCAAGAATGTTAGCTTCGCCGATTTTTTCATCGCTGCTGCTTGAGATTGAATAAATTTTTCATTTTAAATTTTATTTTTTGCTTTTTTCTTTTTTCATGTCCACACAAATACTTCTAGAAGACATAATAAGGTAATCCAACATTTCAACTACTAAAAGCTAGATATTATTATATTCAGGGGCGGAGCTAGGATATGACAGAGGGGAGGGGGAACCGCCTCACGGGGGTTCGGGGGCAGAGCCCCAAAATTTTTTTTTCCTCAAACCACAATTTCTTAGCTTATTTTTATGAGAATCTAATATTTTTTGTAAGTCATAATCTAAACTAGCTAAAGAAAATTGTGTCCAACAATCTTTTAAATGTACGAATTCTTCTATAATAGAATCTATATCTATTTTATTAACAATGTCTCTCTCAACAAAAATTGTTATGTAGTTGATGCACAAAAATTGTTTTATAATATATTCTATATCTGTTTTATCTAAAACTAAGCTATGTAGTCGATGCACAAAATATTTAAACTCTTTAATAGTATTATATACAATTATATTGTAATCCTATAATTAATGAAACGACATATAAGTGACTATATACAACGGGATTATTACAACGAAGTTAGAAAATAAAATAATATTTTAACCCATCACCAATCTCACTGATAATAACCCTATCCGTTTCAAAAGCAATAGCACTTATTATATCTTTTTTAATATCTGGTGAGGTCAATTTAAAATTTGCAGAAGCATTCTTCAAACACACAGCCTTAATCTCAGGATTATGATCACACAACCATTTTAGTAGTTCAAGAAAGTTTCCTTGATTGTTTGAATTTTCAGACTCATCACTTCCACGAAAAGCAAGCCCTTGTCGTATAAGAAATCGAACACAATCAATTCATGCAGTTAGACGTATTCGATAATCAATTCGTGTTTGTTCTGATTGATAGGAAAGACTAGCCTCAATACTTTCTTCATAGTTATTGAAAGATTTAAATTTAATCCGAGCTAGGTTGTGTGCACTACTAAATTTTCCAATATGTTTTTTGAGACTATGTTTCTTCATCCAATTTGAGAACTCGTCGAAAATAAAAGAATCACGACTTGAACTAAAAAGATAGCAATACAAACAAAATACGACATTTTTTGTATACTATTGACCCTAAATCATAGTTGGATTCCAAATCAACACTGAGTTAGAAGTCCTTGCTTCAAATGTGCTTATCCTACACACTTTACACAATATTTTTAGTTAGCATAGGTAGCCGGAGTGGCAACCGTGTGCGTTCCGACGCTCAAGTTAGAATCCATGCTTCATCCGGACTGGCTCAACTTAAAGACAATATATCTATATAAAATGTTAAAGGAAAAGCATATATATCTTGAATTCTCTGGTTGAACAAAAAACTTATCCTCTTCCTTTAGCTTTTTTTCTTATTTATAGTTGGAACTTAGGTGGTATGAGGGCTTCTAACTCCTATACGGGTGTGATTGACTTGTGTCTTTTAAGTAGTCACTATCGCCATTTCTTTATGCATCTGAGTTTGTATTTACAGGCAGTCACGTCCTCCTATTTCACACACACGTGTAGTGGATCGGTGAATCTGAGCCGTCAGATGCCATTTCATTTTTCCATTTTTCACCTTCAACAATCCAAATTAGAGAACGCATGGAAAGCTTAGATCAACTAAGTGAAAGGATGGACGGTGGAGATGGACAACAATCTCCTATAAAGGACCTAGGATATTCCACACTCAACTTTTTACAGTATTTTGAAATCATAAAGGCATTCAGGCAAAAGGAAACTCTTCTGCAAACTCTCCTCTAGCAAAACAATTCATTTTTCAACCAAAGAAACTAGATCCACTTCCTTACTCTTTGATAGCCTTCCCTTCCCCGTCCTCTTGTGTGTCCTGATGAGAGAATTTTCAGAAAGAATTTGTCATAATTTGTAAGGTATATTCACATATCTTTTAAGGTGTTTATCTAGTTTCTTTCCTGTAGAGTTCTTTGGATTTTATTTTTCATCTGTTTATTTCACTTAAAAAAGAAAAAGTAATACAGCTTCCCATCACAAAAAGATAGTTGATAGTAGTTACCATAGCTTGGAAGAGATTGGAGTGATTGCTCCGGAGGACTTAGTAGTCATGGCAAAGCCCATTAGGGCTATTTGCTCGATCCCTAAAATGGCTTTCAATGACAATTATTTCAGGATGCTTAGAAAAAAGCGAATTGAACATTTTTTCAGAGTAATAGATTTGAGTGAATTTGACAACAAAGCAGAGGGGATCAATTTAATGATGACAAAACTTATAACAGAAGAAGCGGCACATCTCCAAAAGTAGAATAAAGAGAGCATAAGACAGAGGAAAGGCAAAGGGATAGCCGGTCCTTCCAGGACGGTAGAGTCTGGTGAGGTGGGTAATGTCAGCCCTAGAACCCATAGAGTTAACCTGGGGCTCACCCCCAACGAGATGGATAGAGTGGAAAGATTGGTAGAGTATGTCAGGGAACTATCTGGGGGGCATAATGATCCTGAGCCGAATCCTGAATAATGGGCTTGCAATAAGTATCCTTCTGAGCTCAACATCTCAGACTTCACTAAAGTTAGTGAGCATTACAAGATCCCAGAGAGTGTGAAGTTAATTTTTCCAAACAAAAAAGATAGACCTTAAACCTCGGCGGATGGTCACGTAGCCATAATGAGCGATGTTCTAGCCTATGCGATGAGATTACCTCTGCTCGTACCAGTTATCCCCCATCTTTTGGACCCAAACAGTGAGGACTCGGCTTCTGTGGCAAGAAGTGAGCCCGGACTATCCTATGCCCATATATGTATTCCACACCCTATTTAAAATGAATATGTGTGCTAAGAAGAATGAGGAGCCTAAAGAGGAAGTGAAAGACTGGTATTACTTGACCCCTAGAGGATCTCATAGCTCAGTCATTATCGGACCTTCTTCTTTTATTAAACACTAGAGGAGCCAGTGGTTTTGGGTAGCAAGGGACTGGCAGTCCTTCCCTAGCCATTTGGTCCTTGAGCTAACATTCCTATGAACCCTGTCCTATTGTCTTGAGTTTTGCATTGTATTATTAGTTATTTTACATTATTATTTGTAGTGCCTCTCAATTGAATAGAGGTTTAACCTGCTCTCCATTTTATTGTAGGTGAGGTACCCAAGCACTTCCTGACAGAGCGGGACCTAGTAGTGATTAGCCGACTTTGTTTTTAGAAATGAAATTTCGCTAGTGTCATCTGCTTAGACCATCTCTTCATAAAAAAACCAATTAATGAATTGTTTATGGAGTTTACTTTGTTAAAGCTCAAGTTTTATTTTATTAATTTTTTTAACCATTGGAAGCGGGCATATTTTCTGGATTGAGCGCACTGGCCTAGCCGCAAATAAAATTCTCCAGGTTATGAAGGGAAAATATGATGATCATGATCAGAAAAGAACTTTCACAGGGCTCAGCCTCAAAGGTGGAGAGAAAGAGCAACACAATGCTCCGACCTCCTCTGATCTAAGGCAAACGACCTTAGTCCCCAACATATCATCTCAAGGTTTGCAACTTATGGTGCAAAAGAAAGAGGTGGATTCTAAACACGCAAAATTGGTGGCCTAGCGTGAGAAGAGGCTAACATTCTCTACTGTTCCATGTGCCGGGTGGTCCCTTAAAAGGTCAACAAGGAAAGATAAGGACGTGGAGATTCTTAAATAGGATAGTCTTACTGGGAAGGCCAAAAAACAAGGACTACCTCCTCCAAATCACCCTAGAATCTAATAGTTGGGGGTGCTAAGGCCTTCGAAGTTCATGAAGAGGTAGAGCCTTCGGCGCCAGAAGGAGAGAGCTACGATCACTTGTTGCACATCAAGACGATTTTGGAAGGAAAGCAAACTGATATTGGCTCAGAGGTCTTGAGCATGCTACCAAATCATCGATAAAGAGCCACTGTAACTATCGACTCCTTCTAAACTGATGGTTGGGCTGTTTATTCTACCAAGTCATCTACTGAGGCCAAGTAAATTGCTGCCAAGGTCCATGGTCTTAATTGATGAGGCAAAGGTCAGTGTCTGAGACCTTGAACTAAAAAAAAGTGTGGACAATGTCCTTCGCAACACAGAAAAAATAATAAGGGTCAGGGACCACTTCAAGGAGCGGACCACTTGGTTGTAGGGGTCCCTCAATGAATCGAAGCGAGAACTTAGGATCGTCTCCGATGAGAGAGATAAGATGAAGGCAGAACTACGAACTGCTGAGCTTGATGTGGCCGAATTTTTCAAAAGATCCATGCAACTCAGGCTCAGGAGTTAACAGCCAAGGCTAGGAAGAGGCCAATGAGCAGAAGAAGAGCTTGGTCGACAAAGTGGTGGAGTTGGAGAATGCTTTAGATTTTCTGAAGGCGGAGTGCTCTAGTTTGAAGGAAGCTAATTTGAAGCTAATTGAGGGCACTGAAGAGGCGGTGAAGGCTGGAGTGGAGAATTTTAGGAACCATTCGAATTCACTCAAGATTACAAAAATCTCCAGGCATTCTTCATCAATTTCGGTACTCGCCAAGTGCTCTCTGAGTTGAAGGAGCTCCATCCCAATCTTGACCTTTTTACTATCGAAGCAGATTATCCAGCCATAGAAGAAGCCGAGGATGTTGTGGACCATCCTCCTGCTGATGGGACTTAGACTAGGGCTTCTTGTATTTTCTTTTGAAATCCTTTTGTAATATTTTAACTTTGAATGAAACATCAATTTTGTTCTGCTAGGATTGTGATTAGAAGTATGTAAATTTCTTCTGTTAGGTTCAAATTATAGGTCTCGCCCAAGTTGAGATATGCATCTAACTAGTGTAGATCGTACACCGGTGTAAATTCCCCTTTAGAAAACATAACTAGACCAGACATGTTTGAAGGCACTTCCTGCACTAACCCTTGCTTGCGTTGGAACAATGACTCTGTAAGATAATAAGTGTGAGTACTTCGACAACGAAGAAAAAATAAAATAAAATAAGAAGAATATTATTCCTTCGGCGACTCACTTATGCCCGGCTCGCTCTTAATATAGAGCCTTTATAATTCAATTAGGTTTGGGTATTTTGGTTAATTAATCAGTGAGACATCTTGAATGTCCCAACTACTTGCCTAGTTAGTTCGCTCAGTTTCTCAATAAGTTGAAGACGATTAGCCAACAATTGAAATTCAATATTCTGGACTACATAAAATAAGTTCGATGCTTTTCATTTTAAATAAAGGTGAAGCAAATACAGCTTAGGGGCCACTTTTGTTTGAAAAACATTAATTATGCATTAAGTTCACCGTTCAAAATATTCAAACAACATTGATACACAAATAAGCTTCACTAATAATATCTACGGAGGTTTTCCGCGTTCCAGGAATGTGGCAAAGATTTGCTCTTGAGATCTTCAATTTTATATGTTCCAGGGAAAACTTCAGCTATGATTCTGTAAGGACCTTCCCAATTTGGACCTCAGGTTCCCACACCAGGCTTTTGGTGGATAGGAACACCTTCCTCAGGACTAAGTCCCATACTTGGAACGAGCGAGTTTTCACCTTTTTGTTAAAATAACAAGCCATTTTCTGTTGATAACGCCTCATCCTCTCCTGTCCATCACTCATTCGCTCCTGGAGGAGATCTAAGTCAGCTCTTCGTTTCCTTTCATTGGAGATTTCTTCAAAGTGCATCTTTCTATGAGAGGGTAATCCAATTTCAATAGGACGTATTACTTCAGCCCCGTACTCCATCGAAAGGACGTTCCTCCAGTGGCAGTCCGAGAGGTAGTACATATAGCCCACAGTACCTGAGGCAGTTCATCTACCCATGCTCCTTTTGTAGACTCAAGCTTCTTTTTCAACATGTATTTGATAGTATTGTTCACTGCTTCTACCTTATTGTTAGCTTGGGTGATGTGGAGAGGAGAAGTGTTGTTTTATTCCCAAGCTGTCACATAACTCCTCAATTTTGTGATATCTAATCTGCTTGGCGTTGTCTGAGACCAATGAGTGTAGGATACCAAATCTGCAAATAATATTCTTCCAAATAAACTTTAAAGCATTCGCCTCTGTGATTTTCATCACTGACTTTGCCTCCCCATTTAGTGAAGTAATCAATGGCCACAATAGCATAAAAATGGTTGCTTCGTCTCCTGATCATGGGACCGATGATGTTTATCCCCCATTTATAAAAAGGCCAGGGGCTGGATACAACATGTAACTCTCGAGGAGGTTGTCCATGTAAATGAGTGAATCGTTGGCACTTTTCATATATGCAAATGAAATCATGGGCATCTTATTTAAAATTGGGCCAGTAATATCCTTGCCAAAGGATTTTATGAGCTAACGAAACAGCCCCTGAGTGGTTTCCACACACTCTTTTATAGATTTCCCTCGGGATGTAGTCTGCCTCATCCGATTTCACACACCGAAGAAGAGGAGATGAATAGCCCTTTTTGTATAGTAGGCCGTCCATGAAGATAAGCACTTCTTATGCATCTATGAAGATAAGCACTTCGTGTCCGGCTGTAGTATTGACTAGTAAGTATATACGAGAAAGGGGAAAACTATCATTCGGGCATGCCTGGTTGACATTGGAGAAATCAATGTACATTTTCATCTTCCCATTAGACTTGGGCACTAGAATAGGGTTAGAAACCCATTTTGGGTAACTTGACTCCCTTATGAAGCCATTTTTCAACAGTTTGGACACTTCTTCTTCTAACGCCACGTACTTTTGAGAGCTTATGGACCGTCGCTTCTACTGATGCCCTGATTGCTTTACATCTATATCCATCCTATGTCACAAAACATTTGGATCAATACTTACCATATCTCCATGCTTCCTAGAAAATACATCCAAATTTCTGGACAAGAATTCTTTTAATTGATCATTGAAACACGTTGGGGATTTACTCCACACTTGCAACTCCTTAGTGGGGTCAATGGGGTCAGCAATGAAACATTCAAGCTTCTTAGTCGAAGACGCTTGAGGCTCAGTCTCTATTACCCTTGGATCTAAATCATCAGGATCTTCTACCTCTTCCATATGCTCATTCTCTTCTTTTGGTCCACTATCCATTTTTTCAAGATTTATGGGGGACTCTCCCATCTCAACATCGATTACATAGACTTTCTAGTCTACAAACTTCTTCATGGCATTGGTGTAACTTGCCCTAGATTCAGATTTATTTTCTCACAGTAGCGATCCCGCGATTTGTGGAGAATATCATACATAAGAATTTGGTGTGCGTCGTAGTACCTAAGTCAATGAGGGTTGGCCTTCCAAAAACACCGTGGTATGAAGAAATTTTATCAACTATTAAATACTCTATGAGAGTTTTGACGGTAGTTGGTGTGTCCCTCATTTCTGTCAGCAAGACAATAGTTCTCCTGGGAACAATAGAATCCCCAGTGAATCCATAGATATGATCTTGGTTTCTATTCCCATCTTATCGTATGTTGCCTCGTAGATGATATTGAAAGAACTCTCGTCGTCTACAACATCCTCTCCATGTTATTTCTGGCCACCATAGCTCGGATCACCAAAGTGTCATTATAGAGGAAATGCACTCCGACTGCGCTAGCATGGGAGAAGGTGATGGTGTCTCTTCTTTTTGTACCCATTGGATGGGTATGTAGGTGATAATTCACATATGCTGGCTCATTAGCTTCACAAATATCTTTCTTTTGAGAGTTGTTTGAGCTTTTTTCTGGGTGGGTACCACTATAATGTGTCAATCTCACGGATATAGGGTTAGATTAGCTTCTGCGGCTGGTTTCTATCTGGTCTCTCCATCCTTGGAGCATTTTTTGTTTCTTAGGTTTGACCTCATTCCCTTTATCCAGTCTTTCTTCATTGCGTCTCGTTTATAACATCTTCGCATCGTCCGCGATGCTGCTCATTGGACTGGTATGGAGAACTATTCATGCTTCTGTTTCTTCTTGCAGATGGATGATCATTCATTTGCTTCCTCTATTCTGCCAGTGTTTGTATGTCATGGCAGTCCTTTGGCCTATGACCATAGAACCTCTGATATGCGCAATAAGGTCCAATAAATGGTTTTTTGAACTTGCTGGATCGTGCTTCTTCAGCAGGCACCCCCCTGATTTGGAGCATTCATCCCAGCATGCAAGTTTGGAATAGCCTCTGCAATCTCAGTAGCATAGCTGGATCCGCTCCCAGAGAACTGATGTTGGTACCCTCTTTGGCGATGTCCAGTCTGGTGGCATGCTTCTCCATCTGATGGTTTGGCATTCATCTGTCCTACATGATTGTAATAATGTTGGGCATGATTATCTCTAGCCCTTGCCATCTCCTCAGATATTATCTCTTCTTTCATCAGATCTACTAAAGCATTGTAGTCTTGGGTTTCCAGCTCCGAACATCCCTCCAGAACATGCTACTTATGTACAACCCTCTTTTGAGTGTGGATAATATTTCTACCTCCGTAATATTTTTGCAATTATGCATTTCCTCAGTGAAACGGGCTAGATAGCTTTTTAGTGAATCTTTCTTTCCTTGCTTCAAGTCCTACTGGCGCTGAAAGGAGAGTTGTCCGGCCTTGAAGATACAAACTCGTTCCTAAAAGTTGTTTTCAAGTCTTTCCAGCTGTGGATACTTCCAGGAAGAAGTAGGAAGTTTTTTGTACCATCTGAGCCACTTCTCTCTAATGTTAAGGAGCAAGCCTTACATTTAAGAGTTGGAGTTGCTTCGGCAATACCCAGGCTAGCGCTATAGTTTAAAAGACGGTCATCAGGATCCCCTTGTCCTGCATATTTACCCATTTCAGGCATTTTGAAATCATGAAGAACTAAGCATCGGTGTATCCCTTTAGAAAAGGGACTTATCTCCTCATCATTATATATCTCGTATGATCAGAGATGGAGAGGAAAGACTATTATTGGGGACTAAGCCACTTGGTTCTACCATGCTCCTCCGGCTGGTTCTTGCACATGCATTCTAGCGGGTGGCATTTTTGCATAAGCCGGTTGGTACTGATGCGGTGGGGAGATATGTTGTGTTCTGCTAGCGACTACAGCCGTCTTTCTTTTCCTCATATTTTTAGGAAGTCTGTTCCTAATCTGTCAAATACACTAGAAGCCCGAGATAGCTCTGGCTCTTGGAAGTATCTAGGATGAAGGTTTGGGTTTACATAATTTTTCTCCATGTTGTACCTCTGATTTTAGTATTGGAATGAATCTACCTTTCCTTATCTTCAAAAGAGGATCTCTGGATAGGTTGACGAGGTGTATGGATGGTGATCTTGCTCATCCTCATTCACATAATAGTTCTTGTAGACCCCAGGTTTATACGGAGGATATACAGGTGAGTCAGGAGGCACAAACCTTTGAAGTTGGTAGGCATTAAGAACAACAGTCTGAGTTGCTTGTTGTCTCTATATTTCTAGCATTTAGGCCGCCATAAGGTCCATGTTGCGAGCCAGGCATGCCCTGGATTGCCTTCTCTTTCTCGGTGGTTGCGCAATTTCAGGGGCTTCTTCAGCCTCTTCATCAGATCGTTGATTGGTTTGTCTATGATGAGTATTTCGATCACCATCACATATTGTGCAAGTTCTTTATCTGAGCAGAAGGATTTTGTTTAGAGTTTGCTCTTTCCCTTTTATGTAAAGGGAATCATTTCCTCCTATTTGTCTTGGACTAAACCTTCCTTTTCTACAAAGGAAAGTTCCAAGTGTCTGGTTTTCAGCTGGGTTCCTATTTTTTACAAAGGAAGCTACAACAGTGAGACTTAAACTTGTTTATCCCTTATTTTTTCAAAGGAAAATGGAACAGCTTGAACTAAACCCTTACTTTTTTTTTTTCAAAGGAAAAGGTCACAGCAAAACACCTTGAACCAAATTTCTCTTTTCTTTAGAGACAAAGGTTACAACAAAATCACTTGAACCAAATTTCTCATTTTTTAAGGAAAAAGGTTACAACAAAAAAACTTGAACCAAATTTCTCCTTTTTCAAGGGATTCATGCGAGTTTCCGACCGCCTTCGTCACCAAGTCATATGATAAGAAGCTCTCTATGTTACATCAATAGCTCTACTTACTTTGCTCTGGAATAAATTCGTTATCAACTTCTTGGCTAGTTAGGCTTTTTCACGTGTTTCCTCGTGGTTTCCAATGTTCGACCTTCCCACAGACAGCGCCAAAATGTTGACACTAAATCCTGGTTGGATTCTAGATCAACACTGAGTTGGAACTCCTTGCTTCAAATGTTCTTATCCTCCACACTTTACACATTATTGTCAGTTAGCATAGGCAGCCAAAGTGGCTATAGTATGCGCTCAGATACTCAAGTTAGTGTTCATGCTTCGTTCGGACTGGATTAACTTAAAAATAATATATCTATATAAAACGTTAAAGGAAAAGTATATATATATTGAATTCTCTAGTTGAACGAAAAACTTACCCTCTTTCTGTAGCTTTTTCTCTTATTTATAGTTGGAATTTAGGTGGTCTAATGGCTTCTAACTCCTACATGTGTGTGATTGACTTGTGTCTTTCAAGTAGTCACTGTCGCCATTTTTTTTATGCGTCTGACTTTGTATTTACAGGCAGTCACGTCCTCTCTATTTACACTCTTCGTCTGACATCATCACAGTTGTCCCATCAATCAGTTACGCCTTTTTTGAACTTCACTTAATGCCCTGGACTGCTTAACAAAGCAGTCCGGACGAACTTAAGGCGCCTTCTATGTGTCACCACGTGGTGGGTCCTTTTTGGAGATGAGTTCACAACATACGTTACACCGCATGCGTGACTTAAACACATTGTTAAAAGGCGTAACATATACTATATTCTAACAAACCCAGATACTCATCATATCACATAGTACTAAACCGTCGGTCCTCGTTTCATTTCTTTTGTCGACAAAAACTCATGAATGAGAGGTAGACAAAGACCCCCTTGCACATACTCTCTTCAAATTACATCTCGAATATTAACATCATATTTATTAATTGTTGTTCTTAATCCAAGATCTGAAGGAAATTTTTCAACATTAATTTCACCCCTATCTTCTTCAATATCAATGTCATTTATTTCATTACAATCATCACTGACATCAATTTCTTCTATTTCATCAATTTCATTCAAAATATCAATCTCAATCATTTCATCACTGTCAACTTCCATTTCAATTTCATCTCCAACATCCAGATCATAATTTTAGACATTTCTTTCATCAATATTTTGTTGACTCAAAGAAAGATGAGATTTACATAATATTTTGAAACACTTCTCAATTACTGTTAAATATTTAATTCAGTAGTCAACATATAAAAAAAAGGCCGGCAAGGATACAATCATACAAGCCGACAAGGCCACAATCATACTAGCCGACAAAGCTGCAATCATTTCCAATAATTTAATAAATGAGCAAGGGCAAGTCATTGCTTACGTGGATGTGGACTTGAGCAAACCAGACCACTGGCAGAGAGCCAGTAAAGTGAATCAAGTGATGCCCGGTGCTTATTCTTTTTTTCAAAGAAGGACATAGGCAAGCACTTTGTGGACATAAAAAATCATATTAACTACATTATTAATTCATTATACAAAATTTTCTTCAAATAGTTGATTCAATATTCTTTCTAGACCAACAAATGGAGTCGGCCGAAATAAGATTCAATATTCTTTCTAGTTTATACAAATTTGTGTTAAAAAATTAATATTATTTCTAGACCAATAAATATAGTTTAATTTTTCTATTAGAAATACACATTTTCGATTTATTATATTTATAGAAATATTTTAATTAACATATCATATATATAATCACGACCATAGGGAGTTCTTTCTACTATTGGAAGAAAGAAAAAAGAATATATACATCCGTGTGTCCTTACGTTTTCAATCTCCATCCCAAACAAAACTCTTCCTCAAACGATCTTCTTTTTGCTCTACTCACTGTTTCAATCCTAAAACCATAACCACCATAACTCAGATCATTATTCTCGCCCATCAAGACTCCGTCAAGAACAAATGGTTCAAGTTTTAGTGACCCATTCTCATAGATCCAACGGTCGAATCCCACCGCATAGAAGCAGTATACTAGTATAATAAATCAATAATACTGCCTTGAAGGATCATCATTCATTAGGAAATATGATTTCTTTTGGGGTGGTTGATTTATGGGTTTTGATGGAGGTACTCCTACACATTGTTGCTTGATCATAATCAGCATTTTCCATTATTTTTTGTACTTGAAAATCAACAGAAACTCAAATCTATGGCACACTAACTTAATACATACTATAAAATAATAAGACAACTCACTAGGCCGGCTGAATTGTTGTTCCAAAACCCAAAAAGAAAGAAATGAAGAGCACACAACAACGGAGTATTGGAGTCGACACTTCGACACTCGGCAAAGAAGACATGAACGTGATGAACAACAAATGGGGATTGAGGGATTAGATGTTTTCAATTGATTTTTGGGCCTTAGTTTTTTAGTTTATTTTTTGGCCTAATTATTTTTGTGATAATTTTGCTAGATACTTGATTTTCTATTAAAATTCTACAATTACTTTTTAACATTTTAAACTCCAAAAATAATAACAAATGTAACATACATTTTTTATAAGAAATATAATAAACGTAACAAATGTAACAGCAAGTGTTACAAAAATAAAAACAGCATTTTTAGAATAAAAAAATTAAATAATATTTTCTAAATTATTTTATATTTTGGGGTTAATAGTAAAACTATCCCATCATTTTTTAGTTTAAGCCTCATAAATTTTGAGAAATAAATTTTTTTTCTTTTGGGCTTGTTAATAAACTAAAAAAAAAAAAAAAAAAAATTCCACGACGTTGGGGGGTCGAGGTCTACCCAAGGACCACCCCCCCCCCCCTCCCCTCCTGCCCCTGCTAATCGGCAGCATCCTTTGGATAATCTAGGGAGAGCGGAATCAAATTTCTCACGGTGGGAAATTGAGAGATGCTGCTGCGCTGCTCCAATGCGCCAAATAAAGTGGCAAGGAGAATCAACCTGATCCTAAAACCTCAAATGCAGGCGTTTATCTCAGTCCCCGTAAGGCACCAGCAGAAGGCATTCTGAAGCTAAACGCTGCAGTGCGGGTTGAAATGGGATGTGTCGCGTTGGGGGCAGTTCTTCATGATGATTTGGGAGCAAGTGGAGTTAAAATGTGAGGTCAGTTCACGCTGGAGGATGCTTAGGCTCTATCTCTTCAACATGGGCTTGCTTTTGCTAAGGAGAGTGGTGTCACTCTATTCCCTGTTTAGGAAACAAGATGGTTCATGTTCTTGCTTCTTTCGCTTATACTGTCCCGGCTACTATGTGCTCGGTTGGTCGATTCCATTTATGATTTCGTCAGCTGTTAGGGCTGATGTTAATTGATAATAAATTTACGTTTTTACTCAAAAAAATAAAAATAAATTACCTGGTAAATTAATAGAACTTGCAGTTTCCATTCATCAAAACACTGACAAAAATATAAGCATGTTTAGAAGAAATTTTTATTTTTAAAACTTTTTTTTTTCCTAAACTCATTTTTAACCATATATTTCACGAAACTCACAAATTTTATCAACTTTTCAACCACACATCTTACTAATTTTTTTTTTTAAATCTCTTAAAAACTACTTTCTAAACTCTTCCAAACAAACAAACAGTTCAATTTAAGAACTTTTAAATACTAGATAATGAGGACAGAAGAATATCCATATCCTGCTCAACTTGACTTAAAAAAATGTGTATTTTATTAATATAAGGCGACGTCAATTGAATGTCCTAATCGCTGTAATTAAAAAACAAAAATCAGAGAGAATGTGTACAAGAGATACGTCCATTTGATTGAAACCTGACAATATCCATTCAGTGGGATCCAGTTGCACTGAAGTTGAAAAGGCCGGTTTGGACTGTGGCATGAATTGTCCAAGTCCATGTTTGATTAAATTTAAATTATAATTTAAATTTGATTAAATTAGTTAAATATATTATTTATTTATTTATTGTATAGGAGTTTTAACTATCCACTTATTATTTATACAACTTACAACTCATAAGAACTTAAAAAATAATATCAATACTATCAAACATGCTAAGACCGTTACTCTAAAAATGATAGATATTTGATCGAATATGATTATCCAATTCTTAAACTAATTTAAAGGGCAGTAATTCGAAAAGAGAAAAATAAAGAAACATCTGTAGTTTTCATGTATCAGCAATATCTACCATCATTATTGGTATGAGAAAATAGCTCTGTAACAATATATTTGCAGATATATATTTTGCTTATTTTCCCTTTTATTTATCAACCATCAGAGGCGGAATACTTTGCTCGTTCTTGAAGAAATTCGCAGGATCAACCATGGTTTTTATGCGAACCAGTCGATTAAAATTATTCTTGAAATATTTAAATCCCCAAATACTTGCTTGTGCGTAGCTTGTATTTCCCTTGTTATTAACTCCTAAATCGAGATCCCTGTAATTGATGTATGCAGCCCTTGGAAATCTTGAAACATAAGGAGCCATGTAAGTATAGAGTCTTCGGATCCAATTTATATGCCTCTCTGATTCTGCAGCTCCAGAGGTATTCCAATACACCAAGTGCTGGATTTTGTACAAATTTCCAGCTCTATGAGGAAAAGGAAGTGCAGATTCTGAAATTTCTTTCATTCTTCCACCATATGGACTTAAGATCATCAGAGCCATATCGGCTTCATCGTCGTACAACAATTTCCATATCCCCTCGAGCCCGTATTCAGGAATTGGTTCCTGTACATAGTCTGATTTTGCTTTGAAGTATAATCTTGTTAAAGGAACCCTACTCAGCAAAACATCAGAAGACACTCCATTTGGAAATCCACCAAAGAAAAGGGTGGATTGAACCCAACTCACTTGGGAACAATCTTCTCCTTTTATACCCAATTCTGGAAAACTTTCTTGCATTAATGTAAGTAGTTTGTCAATTTCACCAAGGAACAATGAGCTGAAAGTTGCTTGTATGGTTTTTTTCTTTCCATGGATACTCGAATTCACTCTTCTTATCGAAACCGAGACAAAAATATCTTCAGGAAGGTTTGGAGCAACATGTTGCCACCTGTGGATAAGCTGAGTTGCGTTCTGTTCCAAGTTTCTGTTGACAGAAAATATGGTTACTTTTTCAGGAACAGCCACCAATTGAAGTTTCCATGCAGTAATGACTCCAAAACTGGCACCTCCACCTCCCCTGATGGCCCAGAAAAGGTCTTCTCCCATTGATTTCCTGTTGGGCAAGACATAATTCAAATAAGTTTCTCTTCTCTCTAATAGCTTAATCTTTAAGACGACATGATTCAATATAGCAAACAGAGATTATAAGTTCAAATCTTGCACGGGCTTCATCTAGCGTACCCATGAGAGAACACGTTGAAGCATGTTTGCAAAGTTTAGAAGTTACATTAATAGTAAAAGAAATAACTTTTAAGAGGTTCAACCTGTTGAGTATTCTTCCATTTACATCTACCAAGTGAGCGTCGATGATATTATCTGCAGCAAGTCCGTACTTTCTTAAGAGCGATCCATAGCCACCTCCACTGAAATGCCCACCAACACCAACAGTAGGACAAGTGCCTGCAGGAAACCCTAGGGTTCGACTTTTCTCTGCTATTCTATAATAGAGTTCCCCAACCGTTGCACCAGATTGAACCCAAGAGGTTCGCTTTTCAACATTGATGGAAATTTTGCTCATATTCATCAAATCGATTACAACAAATGGGATTTCTGATGCATAAGAAAGTCCCTCATAATCATGCCCACCGCTTCGAGTTCTGATTTGCAGGCCAGTTTCTTTAGCACAATACACCACAGACTGAATTTGGGATTCTTGTAGTGCTCTAATAATGAACAAGGGTTTAGGAGTGCTTGGCGATGTGAATCTTAGGTTTCTTATATAGGATTGGAGTATTGTTAAATATGAAGAGTTATTTGATTTTCTGGTATAAACAATGTCTGAAATTGAGGTATAATTGTTGGAATGAAGAGACAGACATTCAAGAAAATCATTGCGGCCATCAGAAAAAGCTCTCCAGGAGCAACAAAAAATGGTAAGTACTAAGAATGAATAAAACTTTGGAGTATCCATTATTTGGACAAGAAATGTAAAAGAGCTTCTATTTATAATTAATCCATTCTAAAAAAATCAGCTTGCCTGTTTGAAGATTTATTATGTGAATAACATATATCTGACCTGGATTTCATGCCTCCAAATGTTTGAAATTTCTGCTCCTATTCTTATCTAGTCACTATACATGATGATATGTGGCTCAAAATGGTAGTGAAGGTCCTGAATTGAAATTAGAAATTTTTGTACTTGGTAGACGTGTAGAGAACGTTCCGAAGACTAAATTTAAATAAAAAATGTGTTTTCTTGTAAATAGATTATACTTTTAGACGAATTAATTTAATACTACCTCAACAAAGAATCATAAAATTGCTAAAATGAATTCCAATCTGCGTTCGTGTTTAAAACAAAGACTTTGGTCCCCCCATTGATATTTTAATCACTATGAATATTCAACATTTGAACATATTGAAATTTGATCTTGTTGAGGAAAATAGTTTACCGGATTTTTGTTTACTTGCAAGAATAATCAACAGGGCTCAGATTAATAGTGTCCAACTCCACAAAGGTAACACTAAATTAAAAGGACCAATTTCACCAAAGAAAATTAAGGTAGGGAAGGGGCTGCAATTTACACAAAGAAAATCAATAACAATGGCAATGGCTTGCTGAGGCTTTTTCTTCGTTTGGCTTTTCTGCTGAAGACGTTCACGCCTTTTCACGTGTGGTATATATGGTTGTGATTGTGGTGGTTAATTCTCTGCCAAACCAACTAATATACATAGTGTAATATATAGATATATATGGTATGGAATATATATGTATATATGGTAATAATATAATAACCCATATTATATTATATTCCCTTAATATATATATATTTCTTAAACCTAGCCGTCCCACTTTAAATCGGGTCCAACACACTGGGTCACTGAACAACGATCCAAAGGTACATTAAAACTTCCTAGTGACCCACACGCGTCCTTCACTAATTTGGGTTGACACACTTGTAGAGTAGACTATACAATTATCTTTCCATCATGGGTTCAAAACCTATAAAAATATAACGGGTCTATTAATCATTACTGTTCCAAGTTTATTTGAGATCACAAAAATCCCAACATATCTCATAATTAGAAAATATCTAATCTATAAGCTGAAAACTTGAGATAATAGAGCCTCCAATTAATGCCGTGCAAGCTTCATTGAAGTATATATGAAGTAGCATCCTCTCAAGTCAACCTCCCAACTTGGAAAATCTTATATCTTATCTAAGCAGAATTGGAAAATTCAAAACTTGAGCTTTCGTTGAATTTAGTCTCTCTATTATTTGGGTCAAATATTGACCTCGCTATATGGATGCGCAGTATGAATCTTTAGCTGCGTGAAAAAGTTTCAAATGGATGTTGGTTTCAGCTAGTAATCGTGTCCAGAGAATATGTGACAGTGAACTCTTGAAGTAGTAAAAATGATGCAAACTACGGACCGGCTAGCAATGACTCGTTACATAGGTGGAGCCAATGACGAGATCAAGAGCAAACGAGATCAAGAGCAAACAATATCAAGCAAGATCTTGTCCAATCAAGGTTGCCATATGATCTCTTCCGTCTTCTCTTGATTTGCTCTCCAGAAATCCCACCCGTGTTATGAGAATGTATCTCATATTTATACTCTTTTATTCTCCCACAAAATATCCCAAGAAAACCTAAAAAACTCGTTCAAAACGTTTCCAAGTTGAATTGGGACTCAAAAAAAGGAAAAAAAATAAAAACAAAATCTGCAGCCGAAAATGGCCTGGGCGATCGCCCAGGTAGCCGTGTTTGCTCTTTGCTCCCTTCTCCAAGTGCTGGGCGCTCGCCCAGCACAAATCTGGGCGAGTGCCCAGCTTGTAATTTATGTTAATTTGCAATTCGGTCCTTTTTGCTTCAACAGTCATCACATTGGTCCTTCAACTTTCGGTCCTGATAATTTCAGTCCTCCAACTTTCTATAACATCAACTTTGGTCCTTCAACTTTGCATTATCTCCAGTTTGGTCCCTCAACTTTGCATTATCTCCAGTTTGGTCCCTCAATTTTGGGTTGAGTGCAATTGGGTCCTCGAACTTATGAGATATCTTCTAAATCATTGCTCTTTTTGCCCAAACTTCTCCAATTGTTCACCAACAAGTCTAAAACTGAAATAGAATGATAATAAACTAGAGTGAGTAGAAAAGCACTTATACGAGGCATAAATGATTAAGTCAAAGGCGAAAATGAGTGCATAAAACGCACTTATCACCATACAAGGTCTTGTCTAAGATACGTGGGGTCAAAACTGACATTCAAAGTGCAACAAGCAAGACACCAACCTTCAAAATGAGTATGACAAAGGAAGAGCTAACTTTAGTACATTTGATTCAAACTAAAGACCATATTAAAAACATATTCGAGGCTATTGAAGATGTAGTGGAGAATGAGATAGCATTTGACTTTAGTCACAATAGGTCAACCCACAAGGATGTGAAGGGAAGTAAACTACCAGTCAAAAAGAAATTTGGATTCAGAATAAAGAGTGTAGAGTTGAAAAAATATTTATGTTGCTTGATAAAGAAGCAAAAGAAACTTACCTTCAACTGTCCCACTGTAGACGTACAATGTGGGAACGAGGATGATAGACACAAGCAGTTACTATTCCTAGAAGTTTTAACAACTATTCGTCTAAAACGGTCTACGATAGATGGACAATCTTTCATGTGTTACTCTCCCGTGACTATGGATTAGTTATTGACAGAGGAGAGTTAAAGATTTTTAGAGAAGTTACAGAAGATGAACACAAAGAAGAATCAGTTAGTGTATTGTCAAGGGGGAGAGAACCTTGATGTTTGTCATCCCATCACAGGTATGACGAGTCCTTCCACGACATAAGGTGGAGGAGGAGATTGTTGGGTATCCACCCCATGTCTTGGGGACAATCAAAGGCCCAAGCCAAAAAAATTAGTCCAAATTAAAGAGATCTAATGATAATTAATTTGGTGTTGCAATGACTTCTATTCTAATTGTGATTATAATAGGGTTTCCTTGCATGAATGAAAATTGGAGAAGGAAAGTCCTATTAGGACTTTATTTGATGTCTTAGTTAACATTATAAATTAAAGCATTGAAGATTAGAATCTATATGTGAGTGCATGAAGGAGAGAACCCAACTCACCCAAAATACAGAGAAAATCCGAGAGTAACACTATAGAAATTCGTAGAATCTGGAAAGCCTGCACATCAGTAATAAAATGTTGAGATCTCAGCATTACGTAGTCCGATCTTCATGAAATATGGACAACAGGTTTACAACTTATTGAAGATCAAATTTAACGGTTAAGATCAAGATCCAACGGTTATTTTGAGAGGAATTATTATCCGAACAGTGACAAATTTGGTGAGATACTTTCTTTGTTGTTTTGAGTAGTATTTTTAAGAACTTGTTCTTGAAAGAGTGTGCTTTGGTATATTGTTAGTATTGCTTTTGAGGAGTTCCGTCTTTAATAGACGAGGATTATTTGTATGCTAAGAATTGTTTAGTTCTTGATGATTTGGTATGCCTCTATTAGTATCTAGGAACAATATTGTACCCATTATTGTTGATTATATTGGAAGATTAATTGTTGTTGGGTTGTGCACGTAGGTAAGTTGCCAAATCACGTTAAATATTGTGTCGTTTATTTTCACTACAAGAAAAGAGAGTTATTTTCCCTATAGATAGCATTGTCGTCGCTAAAGTGCTACAGAGACGACAATAATCGTCCCAATATATTCACGATTTATAGGGATGATTTTTATCGTCCTTATAGCCCTTATTTTCATCTTTTACTTTCGTCCAAATATTCGTTTCAATTTATGTATTGAGATGACAAATTGTCGTTCCAATATATGTTGAATCTATAGGGACGACATTTGTCGTCACTTTATGTCCCACTTCCAAATTGAATGGTGAGTTTCGAAAAAACTATTGAGACGACTATTATCGTCCCAATATCTCTAGAAAAATTTCTACAGGGTCTATTAAACTATTTGCCGTCTTAATTTTTTTTTTTTTTTCAAATTTATTGATTCTAGTAATTATTACACTTCAATACTAATTAAAATTATTTAATAACAATGACTTAATAGAAATATTAAATAAAAGTGTACCACAAATTATTATATCAATATATATTTCTTGTGAATTAAAAATATTAAAAAAGTAGACATATTTAAAATACACTTACAAACAAATATATAATCACAAACATTTCATTCCATAACTTCATTGTTCAAAATTACAAAAAATCAAGTAATATTGTTTATATTCTAAGAATACAAAGAATTAACTAATTAACTTGCAAGTAAGCAAGCATATCATACCCGTTGCCAGGTATCTGTAAATATGAACCATAAGAAAAAGGATCAGTTCCCCATCTTGTACATATGGCTTGTAAAAGATTAAACACTTTGATGCCCATTCAACTATGTAGACCTGCAAAAAATGTCATGTTGAAAGTAACTAAGAAGGCTTAAAAGAAGTTCACATAAATAAAATTATTTTTGAAAAATGCAACCCAACTAATCCCATAGACTAGTTCTACTATTACATGGAACCTTGCATATAAAGTACATACATTTAAGGGGAAATTCATAAAAAGAAACATATACCTATTAAACAAAATGTTACTTACAAACATATAAAACAACACATGCCTGTAAGAAACTGGAAAAATAAAATTCAAGCAAGATTAGGCCCTAAAATGACATGTAAGCTATCAAAAAGAGAGAATGGAAATCAAGGCATTTGGGGACATTTCAGCAATTTTAAATGAAGGTTAGATATATACCTATTGTCATCCACAACTGAAGGTTTTCTTCCATATTCATCTGCACGGCAATTAGTACCCAAGTTAGCACCCCTTTTCCTACCATCAACTCCTTCATTGTCCAAAACAACATACAATAAACTAAATTACAAGAATAGTTAGTCCAACTATTGAAGTCACTTTGTCTTCTGCAAATGGAGTACCCTTCTTCTAGTGAAGGAAGTAATATGTAACCTTTAGCAAATTTGAAGGATAAGATAGCAGATACATACTTGCTGATATTTATGGAAGTAAAGAGCAGCAATGAGGATCTAGTGTAAATCCGCTTGACATTCAAGCCTGGCAAGAAAACAATATCGATAATCAATTTCTACCTTCTATTTCTCATCAAAGAATTCATCACTCAAACATATGAAATATGCTCTTTGTATATAATTCAAATTAATTATAAAGTATTTCCACTATTGAGATTTACTTGCAGTCGTTTCAATGAAAGCAGGGGTAAACTTAATTCCTTCCATGAATATAACTGCACAGATCAACAAGATAAATGACATAATTGTGATTATTAAGAAGAGAATAATGTTGTACAAAGAATCCTGCATGAAAACCAAATATGTCAAAAACGTATTCCAATAAAACAATTCAACTAATGCATAATTTGGAAACAAATGTGTCACAACGACACAATTTGAAACAAATGATGTTCTTGATCACTTGATGCAGATTTCAAGATAAGTACCGCCCTTGAGATGAAAAAAGTATAACAAACTCCATATCCAGATAGAACTGTTGGACAAAAAATTGCATGAGGAACGCGACGGCCTTTGCCCTTCCTGTTGAAATGAGAACAAAACCTGTTGAAGCCCTATTGGACCCAATGGCCTTTGCCCTTCCTCAACATCTTCCCAAAAACTTTGATCATCAGAAAGCCATAGTATGACAGTCTCTGTAAGTCTCATCAAAAGAATAGTTGCAAATCTTTCTCTTCCTACAAATATATCCGATGCAATGCTTGCTATCCGTGTCAACTTCACAAATATTTCCTAATGATGATATAAAGAATGTTAGTACATAACCATATCAAATATCACTAATTTTTTTCAAAATCAAGCCTAATTGATGTCATAATCTATAGACCAGCAACCATATCATGAAAACCGAAACTGTAATTCTTGAAATCTACCAAGGCGAATTGGCTCAACTATGCATAATGGCAGCACATAAAATAGGTCATTTGCATACAATGAGAGGTCTAAGAAACCACCTTCAGAAAAAACAAAATGATCTAAGAATCAGTCTTCTTTGTAAGGAAAATGATCTTAAAGCATCCCAATTATAAGGATAACACACTAATCTAAAGCATGATGTAGAACTAAATGATCAAAGTTTCTACACGTGCTCAAAGGCTCAGCGGGGATATCCTCGTACGAACAATCAAAATTTGCTTCTATCATATTATCACCAAATGAAGTAATTTTCTTCCCTTTGTAAACGCAACTGATGTTTTAATATCATTGAGGGGAATTAATGAAATAAATACAATATGCGGACAGATAAAGGAACCAAAGGTTGTATTTCATAATTCAATTGAAAACTACAAGTTTCTAGGTACTGAAAAACAACCTAATGTAAACACGCTTGCAGACACGAAACACCATTTCACAAGGGTTGAGGTTGTGATTTATGTATGTGTATAATTGGACCAATATGTTACATATACTGTTTTTCTAGTTATGCAAAAGAAAATGTAAGTGATTAAAAATTCATGAACTTATTGAAAATGGTAATCAATGACCTGGTATACTGGAGAAGGGAACCATTCAGGTTCATCTCTGCCTCCATCCAAGCTTAAGTACATATCTGCACCCAGTCGTTACGAAAACTGGCTCCAAATGTTTGACAGAAATAGCACTTTCTGGACAGAGTTACGAAAATAGCACCACTATAACAATTTTTGTATAAAAATAGGAAGAAATGAGTTAAAATGGCGAAATTAAACCTCAAAATCCTTAACCCACGATTATAAATTCCAAATCTAGTATTTAGTTTCACATAAACACCATAAAATCAATTATTAGAGCTTTAATTTACAACCCATTTTCAAATTTTCTCCATTTCTAACAAACTCAGTTCTTTCCAAAATTTCTTGAACTTAAACCATAAATCTACACTAAAAGCATCCAAAATAAATTGTAAATGGGTTAAATCTATATTCAAATCTAAAAATGGAAAACTTTATTCAAAATCATATGAGAAGAGACATCAAGAACTTACGTAGTTTAGAATTTTAGACAAAACTTGATATTGGAGCCAAAATATGAGATTGAATCCGGATTTGAACCTCCACGGCCTTGTTTCCGATCTGGAAAGATGTAGTCAAAGTTAAGCAGCGATGAAACGGCACCATTCTTCAGATTCCTCGTCGTAGGCCTCAAATGGGTTTGAAGGAGTTACTTTAAGGGAGAAATTGCAGAATTTTTGAAGGAAAAAAATGAACCCACGGCTACAACATCAAGCAATAGTATTTGAATCCCCATTTATATCAACTGTCGAACAACAGTTTATGCTTCAAAGAAAGAGAAAGATTGAGGGTGGGGGAGAGAGACGGATGCGGTGAAGATGAACAGGGAAATGGGGCATGTTTTGGTGTTTTAAGAGTTGATACGCGAATTTCAAATTTTTCAATATAGATTATTCTGTTGGAATGATTCTCAGTCGTTGCTATAGAGATGATAAATAAGGCGTCCCTATGGATACTGGATCTGTAGGAACTAATTTGAACTCTATTAGGACGACAGTAATCGTCCAGTAGCTTAAATAAGGCGTCCCTATGGATACTGGATCTGTAGGAACTAATTTGAACTCTATTAGGACGACGGTAATCGTCCAGTAGCTTACAAAGTGGTAAAAAATAGCGACATTTCTTATGACCTATGGGGACGACTTTTTTAGACTATAAAAACGATATTAGTCGACTTTATTTCTATAGAGACGACATTCCGTGTTGTCTCTATAAGTCTGTACTCTATAGGGACGACAAAATAAGTCGTCTCTATAGATGTTGGACTTATAGAGACGACTACTGTGTGTTGAGACGACTTTTGTTCTTACTATAGCTATCACAATTTTTAGGGACGATATTTTATTATCGTCCCTATAAATGCTATATATAGAGACGAATAAGATGTTGTCCAGATAGTTCTCTTTTCTTGTAGTGTTTGTGCATTATTTATTTTGGTACTAAGAATGAATAAAACTTTGGAGTATCCATTATTATTTGGACAAGAAATGTAAAAAGAGCTTGTATTTAGAATTAATCCATTCTAAAAGGTCAGCTTGCCTGTTTGAAGATTTGTTATGTGAATAACATATATTTGACCTGGATTTCAAGCCTCCAAATGTTTGAAATTTCTGCTCCTAATTCTTATCCAGTCACTCTATAAATGATATGTGGATTGTAACTCAACATGGTAGTGAAGCTCCTGAATTGCAAATAGAAATTTTTTTACATGTCTAGTCTAGGAAATGTTTCAAAACTAAATTTAAATAAGAAGATGTACTTCATTATAAATAACTTAAACTTTTAGACGAATTTATTCATTACTATCTCAACGCATAATCATAAAATTACTGAAATAAATTCTTACTGTTTTCGTATTTAAAAGGAAGACACGTTAAACTTTTATTATTAAACTAGTATCCATGATTTTGACAAAATATATATTGTTTGGTCCCCCATTGATATTTTAATCACTCTGAATATTCAACACTTGAACATATTGAAATTTGATCTCATAATTAGAAAATATATCATCTATGAGTTGAAAACCTGAGATAATAGAGGCGCCAATTAATACCGTGCTTCATTCAAGGTCAAGGATCTATATGAAGTATCATCCTCTCAAGTCAACTTCCCAACTTGGAAAATCTATATCTTATCTAAGCAGAATTGGAAAATCCAAAGTGTTGGGCAGTGAATGCCAATATTACTGGGCAATGATGAATTGGGCTTGAGGCCCAAAATAAGAGAAACCATAGTCTGATAAATTCTCCAAGTAGGATAACTAATCCAACAATTGAGTGAACCAGGCTTGAGATGGCTCTCACCGTTGGATTAGATTCAGATCTATGGATGATAGCTGGAGTGTTAATGTACCCCTTGGTTGCCCTAATTTCAATAGAAAACAAATTCGCAGCTTTTCTGAGTGAAGGGCATTTGAGATATTTTTTCTCTGATCTTCTTCTTATTTCTAAAACTTCTCCTTTTTTGTTTTCTTCTTGGGTGATGATTTCTTTTTAGAGAAAGAAGGAAGGGGATCTGGTTTTTTGGTCGATTTGATTTTACTGTAGCAACTCAATCTGGGTTCTGTTTTGGGTCCGGTTTTGTGGGTATTAGTTCTCTGGTAGAAACATAAGAGTACAATGTTCTGAGTCCTATGAGTAATCTATTTCCATTTTGATATTACGAGTTTGAACTAAACCTTTCTGGTTTGTTAAGAGTTTTTTGATTAATAGTGATATCAGAGCCACCTTGGCGTTCTTGGAAGTAAAACCCGTTTTCTCGTTAAAGAAGTCTCTCTCTCAGTTCAAATCTAGTATGTTCTTACACTACAAGAAAAGCTCTTACAGCAGCGACATATAGGAAAGACACAAAAGTCGTCGCTATTACTTGAATACAATAGCGGTGACAGTAAAGTCGCTAATCACACCACTTGCGACGACTGAAAAATATCGTCGCTAGTGGCGAAAAGCATCGTAGCAACAACATAATGTTGTCACAATAAAGTTGCTGTCGTCGCAACAAAACTTAAATTTGGCAGAAGATATTGGTGCCTAATTGTCCAACCAATAGCGACGACCTATGATGCCGCGATTGGCGGTAATAACAATTGGCAAGATCTTTTAGTGCCAAATATTAGTTTTGAAGGCTACATTGTGTACATTAGCGATGACACTGGTCGCCGCTATTGCCAAGTCTACAAAATCAGCACTTTTCCTTCCACCTTATTTTTTTTCTCCTCTATTTTGCCATCCGGACTAGTTGCTATTGGTTGCCAACTTTGAGACGGAAAATTTAGTATTTTGGTGAGTAATTTTTACCTATATATTTCTATTATCGTCTTTAACTTTATGTGAATTTTGTTAATTCTGTACACTTCAATATAATTTCATAAACCTTAGAAATCGTTTGAAGATTAATTTGCAAACCACACACATCTTCATCTTGGACAGTTTGTGATTTATAAACTAATCTTCGAATTGTTCTATTTTTGGACAATTTTTCATTAATTTGTGAATTATACGAATTTTGTTATCAATATTTGTTCATGTCATCACTTATATTTTCGCGTGTAGATTTAGACAGTGTTTCCCTTTTATACTATGGGTGTGGACTATATTTAATGTAGATCGCACACTTGGGAGAATATGGCATGTGAAAAAGAGACGATACCAGGACTAAAGTAATACATTCGTAATTCATAAATCAATGACGAATGGTTTAGGGCCCTTACCTATTTATTAGTTTTGGAGTAATAAGGCGGAGTTAGGACATTATCACGTCACTTGGATAGTTTACTTAATATATGTTTGTATTCTTGCAGCATAGCAGAAATGGAAATTGATAAGAGTTACACCAAGATTAGTGACCGCGGGAAGTCTATGGAGTTTTGAAATGGATTGTAAGCATTTATAAAAATGGTAATGCCACTTGTAAATAATTGAGAGTTTATTCTTTGTCCGTGTAGAAGATGTTTGGATATGGCAGTGTAATTAGTAGATGATGTCGAAGCTCGCATATTTAATTGTGGTTTCTTGGAGACTCGTGAGAAATGAATCCATAATTGGGAGAATAAGATTGACCATGCACACGTGCATGCACAGAATGAAGGGGTAGCTGGAGGAGATGAGATGGTAGATGTTCAGAACGATATAGTCGGAAATGACTCGACTCGTACTAATGACTATTACGACAAATTATTTGAGGCTCTGCGTTCACAATTGTACCCCGAAGTTCCATCTTTCTTGTCTATAGGTTTCTTTGATCGATTATAACTTGAACTTTGCATATCAAAAATTACATTTTCTCGAGTCTAAAGTACATGATTAAATACGAGCTATCAAATGAGCCTAATATTGATAAGTTAAAACTCATTCCTTCAATAATTAATTATTTAGTCTAGTTAATTAATTGATTCTAAAACTTATTTTTATTTAGGTCCTTTAACATCTCAAAATTTTCCGGATTCTACAATCTATCCTCCTTAAATAAATTGTCCCCAAAATTTATCTTAGATAGTCAGAGAGTTCTTGATACTTTGCTTCTACTGGTTTAAGGCGAAGCTATGGCTTCTCTCCCTTTGCCCTGCTCATTGTCCCTTTTCGGTGAGGGTTCTTGGCAATTCTGGACTATATGACCTGACTTGCTGCATCGATATCACACATTTTTTATGTACAGACATTCACCCTTATGGGTCCTGCTGTAACTAGGGCATGACTGGATGACTTTATTTGGTTTGCTTGATCTGATAAACTATTAGCCTTCTTGTTCAGTCCATTTCCATTTTCAGTATATGGCTCATTCCATTATCGCTTTCTAGAAACCTCAACACTGGGTAGGGTTTTCTCATCTAACCCTAATGTAGTAGAGATTTCTTATGCCCGACGTAAAACTTCTGCGCAAGTAGTATATTGTTGGGTTGCCATGATTCCTTTAATCTTCGATCGTATCCCCAATTTGAACCTCATGGCATTTGTCAACTTAGTGTTAACCATATCAGTGCATATCTGGAAAGTCGTTCAAATTTTTGTTCGTACTCTTCCAACGGCGTACTTCCTTGCATGAGTTGGAGAAATTCTGCCTTCTTTTGGTACTTCATTAACTGGGGAAAATTTTTACCCATCAAAATTTCCTTAAATTTGTTCTAGGTTAGATTACATTGTTGCTCTGTAGTCCTAATGAGCGAATCAGATTCCCACCAATGGCTAGCATCATCAATCAGTATGAACTTCGCACAAGAAACCTTCTGTGGATCGTTGTAGTACAGAAGCTTAAATATCCCCTCAAGCCTCCTCAGCCATTCCTCGACTGCAAAAGGATCATCATTATCATCAAAGGATGTAGTTTGAAACGACGGAATTGTTCAACAATTGAACTCATGGTGTCAACTCTTACAGCATTCGGGAGTGGCTCTTGAGCTTGCTGTCTACCCAAGTCTTGTACAATCCTCAAGAAGTCTATGAACATAGTTGTTTGGGTTTGTGTTTGTCATGCCATGTCTTTTAAACAAAACAAAATAATTATATCTGTTTAGATTCGCTAACCATTTGTCTTTTTTCCCATATTGTATTTTAAAAATTAACAGTTGCATAATTTAACCGGAATGCACATATACCACTAACTAACATGAACATATGGGAACAACTGATTGTGTATAGTCTATATTCATAAAAATAATTATCTACTAATGCCATAAACATGATTAAATACATATTTGTCTCATGATAATGCATGATTAATCTAACACATGTTTGCAAAATTAAATAATTTATGTCTCGTGATCATGAAAATTACTAATCAGAACTTGTAAATGATCAAATCATATATCTTTGAACATCGTATAAGTATTAAATTTACCTTGCATAACATAATCATACTCGCACAAAATTACGATACGTAAATTCTTTTCTAATTTCATACATTGGAAAATACAAGATGTTGGTTGATAAATGAGCGCTGGGTGCAAGAGGTCTCGTACCACTAAATTATAACTTGTTTCTACTTATGTTATATGTTTTAAAAAAGAAATAATTATTCAAAAATGATTAGTAAAATATCAAAAAAAAAAAATTCAAAATTTAAATTGCTTGGTGACACAAGAAAAGAGAGGGATACTACGTTTTGGTAAGAAAAGGAAACAAGACCGCGTTTCATCGATCCATTTGAGATTCTTAAAAAAATTAGAAATGCGGCGTATCGTTTGGCATTGCCACCCAAGCTCTCGACAGTGCACGACGTTTTTCATGATGTTAAAGAAATATATGCATGATCCTACGCATGTAGTAAACTATGAGTAGTTGGATTTAAGAAATGATATGATTTACGAGAAAGTACCTGTGATGATGATAGAAAGAAAAGTCCATGTTCTGAAAAACTGGGAGATTCTTTAGTTAAAGTTCAGTGCGTTAGACACGAGAAAGATGATGTTACTTGGGAAAAAGAAAAATATGTTTTAGCCAAATATCCGTACTATGTAAACCAAGAAAAAGTTCAGTGGGGTAGACACGAGGGCAATGAGGTCAAAAAATTATTTTAATTGAGAAGGGTTGTAATGACCAAAAAAAATTTAGCTTTTAATTTCAAATAAATAAAATTTTTACTTTAAGCGTCGATATGAACCTCCTACTACTTTTTAAATATTCTGTCACGTTAAATGTTGCGTGTGTTTGATTTAAATTTTATGTTTGACGAATGTGGAATATAAATTTGAAAACGAACCTTGTTATATTTTTGAGTTTTTGTAAGTTCTAAATTTTAAGTGGTATAAAAATAAATTTCGGCTAGCATGGGTTATTATTTTGGTTTTCTTGTTTAATTAAAAATCTTAGCCCTTTATTCTTGATTTTTATTAGCATAAAACCCGATTCATCTCGACTCCAAAATTCAACCAAAAAAGGTACCCCAAATGGCCCAATAATCGACTCGATCAACACCTTAAAACCACAAAAAAATTTAGCCAAACAACCCTTCAATTTCTGCATTTTTCATATTTCAAACAGCTCCTATTGCCTAAGGAAGTAACCATCAATTTCCACCCATTTACAGCCATGAAGAAAACATCCTCCATAATCCTCTTCAACCCCCACCCCCCCACCCCCACTTTCTCACTTTTTAGCCCCTCAATGTAACTTGTTTTTCCTACCAAAACTGCCTCCCCATAGTCTGAAAAACCGTCCAAATCTGTTGGTGATACACCTAGCAGCATCGATCCAATCGAAAAACCAACTTCAGAAAGTGACAGTTCGGATGATGAAGTCATTAAAAATTGTGTCTATCATCAAAAATTGTGGCAACATTTGGATCACATGTTGTAATTATGAAGTTTTCTAATAAATTTTTCTGTTAAATTAACCTATTGGGTTGGTGGACAAATGTAAAAATATTTGAAAAATTCACATGCGTAATTTTTAAAATAACACATGTCACAGATTATAATTTTTTCAAGATGATTTAAAGCATCTGAAGCTTAAATTGTAGATTTTTTACTTTTAAAAGCTTCATAAGTTTGTCCTGTAAATTGTTTGTAAATTTGATCGACAATTCTTTTTATGAATCCTGGAATGTTTGCTTGACAATCATTCCAAATTCCATTTTTGACGTCATTGGTAAAGTTGTCTAAATAAGATCTAATATTACCTCTTGTACTGGCAATAACATAACTCCAAGAGTTAGTTTCGCTTCTGAGTATCTCATTGTTGATAATCATGGAAATCATGATATTACTGTACCATGCATCAATAAGCTTTTCGGGCTCAATTGTGCAATCAAGATATAAAATGGCCACTTGATTTCCTTGTTTCTTTGGAATGTATTCCGAAGAAATAAAACTTGAATTAACATCCATTGTGGGTTTAGGTCTAGGGACATTGTCACATACTCGTCTTTTCCCATCTCCAATTGGGTTTTCTGAAGTGTCCATTGGATCATCGATCCTTTCTTCTAATTTTGGTTCTCTTAATTCAATTCCTGATCTGTTTGTAAGAAATCTTTCATGGATAATGACTTCATCATCCGAACTGTCACTTTCTGAAGTTGGTTTTTCGATTGGATCGGTGCTGCTAGATGTATCACCAATAAATTTGGCAATAAAAATGTTTTCTTGATCTCCAATACTAACATTTTTTATGATAGACACAATTTTGTCTAATTCATGGTCTTCAAAGGCTAGAAGGACATTGAGAAGTCCTAAGTCTTGACTGGTTTCACGAATTTGCTCATGATTTTTCCTAAAGCTATTTATCCCAAATTTTCAATGTCAAACTTCCCTTTAAGAATTTTTCTATTATTGGTAATTTCTTCAATTTCCCCCATCCTTTCGAAATTTCCAAAAGAAATTCTCTTTATCCCCTTCTGGGTAGAGGGATTATTCTTAACACCTGCTAGAATAACGGCAGAATGTTGGTCTAAAGATTTCTCTGTCTTAGATTGATAATCCTTAAGCTCTTGTCTAAGAACCTCAATCATTTCTTTCACCTGTCTAATTTCTTTCAAAATGTCTCCTAAAGACGTGAATTAGTCTTCGAGGATAAGTTTAGTCATCTTATTGACTGTATCACTTAACTCTTTCAGTTGCCTACTTTGCCTACTTTCTGGTTTATCTTCTTTCCACCCGTACTCAAGATTTTTCCTAGTAGATCTGGTGTGTAACAGAAGAGGTCTTTGCTCTTTAACGAGGGTTCTGTCTTGACCAAGGTCAATATCAACTGACCTTCTTGATGGTTGAACCAACCAATCAAATTCAGTTTCTTTGTGCTCAAGGTAATCGAAAAATAAAGGATCAATCTTTATTCCCTTAGGTTCCTTGACTATAGTCATATTATACTGATTATGAATCGCATAACTAACCAGGTAAGAGATTGAAAAAGGTACATTATTGTTTTTGACTAAGTCTGATCTTCCGTACTTGTGTACGAAGGATAGAATTTCGTCAAAGTCTTGATCATGTAAACTCATAGAGAGTCTTAGGTATGAAGTAAAAATCAGTTTTCCACATGCTAGGTTTCTATTTAAGGATCCTAGGCATCCTTCAACTGGATTTTTAATTCTTTCATCAGTCAAGCTCATAGAAATGGGCTGATCAATCTTATCTGACAAGGTGCTACGGAGTTGCACTTTGATAGCTCCTGTTGTAACCCAATAAAAGTTTTTATTGTCATCCAAATCAATCTTTTGTTTGGCTATGTTGATGTCTTATTTGGTAAGAAGGAAAATTCCTATTTTACCATATGTATGCTGTACATGAATGACAAATTCTTTTTGAGAAACTCCATAATAAATATGTCTATTTCTGTTAACAAATTTGTTGATGAAGTTTGGTTGAACAAAGACTTCACTAGGATTTAGAGTTAAATTTGTCTTGCAAATTTTTGCAAGATTTTTGTCTGAGATCAAAATTTCTTTTGAAAAGTTTCCTTGTGATTCATTTTGTTCAAAAATTTCATCAACTTCTGTAACTATGATGTTTTCAGCTTGTAAGCTCATGATGTGTGATGATGTAAGGCAAAATGTAAGACAAAATCATTAGCACTGTGTTTATAGATTTTTTCGTATCTATCACGTTTTTCTCTAATCATAATTCTAACAGAATGATGAACATGTGTGAACATTAATTGAAATCTGTAATCTTCATAGTATTCATATAAACTGTAATTTCTTGTAATGTTATAATATAATCATGGCAGATATGACAATCAATCATGATTATGATGCTGTAACACATAATGTAAAATGAATTCATGAACACTATTTTTATAAGTATGGAAAGCGTTTAACATTTTTAATTTCATTCCTGCTAAAGAAGCACAATGAACATCTATAAACAAGTGATAACGATGTATGGATTTATGATATTTGTAAATTTCATATTTTGTTGTTACTGTAATGATATGATTTTCACAAATATTGCAATTAATCATACTGTAAATCAGGTTGTAAACCAGGCTCTGATACCATTTTTTTGAACACGAGATTTGACATGAATAATGTATTCGAAACTTGCAGATAATGATCTAACAGTAATGTATGTATAGACAATAGATACCAAATGAAAACAAATTGCTGTAATAAGATAAAAAAATTTAAAACTCAAAACCTTCTTACTGTATGTTGTTTGTACTCCTAGAATATTTAGATTTGCCTCACCAATATGGATTATGCAATTACACGCAGCTGCCTCCTGCCTGATGGTGTTTTGGCAATATCACAAAGGATCCGTACAAAAGACAAAATATTTTAGGAGAAAAATGAATTAAAACATGATATTTTTATTTCACTCAAGAAGGCTTTAAGAGAAAAAACTCTTAAGCTTATTTAATTACAACATTTGATCCAAATGGATCTACTGTCTAAAAATTGTTTAGCCACAAAACATTTGAAAGATTACAATTTTCAAAAAAAAAAGAAAGCATTTCCAAAAACTTTCTCTGAGTCTTCATTGTGTCCTGATTTTTATAGAGAGAAGAGAATCTTGAAAAATCTTCATCTGTGAACCTGTCTGCCATTTGTTTCCTCTTTTTCAAAAGGAGAATGAATAATTGTCCTTGAAAGTTGAGGTGGGTTCCTCCACTTTGTTCTGTCTTCCACTTGTTGTCACTCGTTTCACCGAGAAACTTCTGGACAATTGTCTTTTTCTTTTTCTGTTTTTCTCAAACAGTAAGATTCCTTTGCTGTTGTCAGTCTGATTGGTAAGCACTATCGGCATGGCTACTGTATCCTTCAACTTTTGAACATTCCTCTTCAACGAAATCATCAAAGTCATCAAGATACTCTTTCTTTTTGCTTTTTCCTTTGTTTTCTTCTTTCTTTTACTGATTCTCTTTTTCTTTACAAAATTTGCAATTATGATAATTTCCCAAATTTGACTGTAAGGCATTGCAAAGGTGTCCATCATAGTCTGGTGGATAATTAAACATGTTGTAGAAATTCTTTTCAAAATTGCATAATGTCTTTACTGCTTATGGAGAAATCTTTGATCCCGTATTGCTGGTCATCAAGATGTATTTTGAAGAATGGTTAACCTTGATCTTCGATTCTCCATTAAATTTTTTTAAACTGGTGAGGTTTCTTTGGAATGATAAGGCTCTCCAATCTTCCAAAATTAGCTTGTTAACACTGCTTGTTTGTCCTTCATTTGGTTGATCCAGATAAATCTGCTGAGTAGTCTTTATCTGAATGTGATGATAACCCTTGTATAAAACATTGTTCTCATCCCAAAATGGGATAGTACTGGTGACTTTCAGAATGATTTGAAGGTCTTGATCTTTAACAACGAACTTCTTAAAATCTTTGAGGGATTGAAGAAGTCTACTGTCTATTAGTTTTAACTCCTCAAACTCAGGTCCTGGAATTATCATTTTGGCAAGTCCACAATAAAACGCATTCCTAACAAAATTAGGGTATGCTCCTTCAAGGAAAATGAACTGTCCAAATTTTTTCTCTAATGTTCCCAAGTAGTTTTTTTATGGTGCAGTCTCTCCAATTGTTCTAGCTTCTTCTTCAAGACACAGAAAGTCTTGTAAAGCAATGTCTGAAATTGTTTAGTTTTCTTTCGAAGATATTTTTCCCAGATTTTTGAATCTGTCAGGGATTGTTTCTGGAATTGTTTGGGTAGCATCTTTGTAGGAATACATCCTAAATCTAAGATTTTCGTTAATTGGGGGTCTAAATTCTGGCATTCTGGGTCTGGATCGAATGTCTTTTTGGAAATAGTTTGGCTATAAAGCAAGTCGGGCATGGTCAAACAATTGTCTGTAAGGGGGCTTGAACCTTTGGATTGGTGGAATTCTGTGAAAGCTGTTTGGGCTTCAATAAAGGATTTAAAACTTTTGTGTTTAAGGGGTTTACCTTTAACTAAAGGCTCAACTTGATTCCAGTTTGTGTAGTATCCTCTGTCAGGCCCATCAAAAATCACGTAGAATTTTTTACCTCCAATTAAATCGTTTATTCCAACCAGCGGTTGACTGTCTTTCTTTTGCAGACTTTGAATGTCGTTTTGTCCTCGCGGACCAAGATTAGGGTCTTGAATTCCCTTAGGCTCTTGCGAGCTTGTTCGTATTGTATCAATATTTGCCTGAGATGGCTCTGTATTTTTAGCTTCATTACCATTGGTAATGTTACTATTTTTCTTTTGTAACAAATGAGACAATTTTTTCTGTAATACCTTTACCTCCATTTCTTTGATTTCAAGCTGTATTTTGATGTCTGCAATATGCTCATCAATATCTGTCATATTACCTGCAAAGATGTATTCACGTGTTAAAGAATCTACAAGATAGTTATCTTTACTTTTAATTATCTCAATATCAAAATCATAATGACAAAACCACATTTGCCATCTAATGAGTCTATCTTGTTTATAGTCAGGAAGTATTTTGCAATTTAAGAATGGCTTACAAACTAAAGAGTCTGTTCTAACAAGAAATTTGTTTCAAGTAATGTAGAGTCTGAATTTTGAAATAGTCTTTTTCATGGTTAAAATTTCTTTTTCATTTATGTGACAGTTTTTCTCAGTATTTGAAAATGTTCCTGAAGAATAACTACACAATTTTTCTTCATTTGAATTGCTGTTTTTTGCTTTCAAAACTGCTCCCCAAAATTCTTGTGAAGCGTCTGTTTCAATGATCATTTTGTCACTGGAGACGGGATGATATAAAGCTGGAAGAGTTTTAATCTTTGACTTGATTTTTTGGACGTAAACAACATCTTCTTTTGTCCATTGCCATTTGTAGTCTTTTTTCAGCTTCTTCTGGAGAGGAGCTCTCATTTTTGCCAAATTTGGAATAAAGGATTTTGCATAGTTGAGACAACCTAAAAATCGCATAAGTTGCTTCTGATCAGTTACTTCATTCGGGAAGTTTTGGATATGAGTGAGGATATGGGGCTTAAGTTATTTGAAACCGTAAGCAATTTCCAATCCTAAATATCAAATTCTTTCTTAGAATAGTTCTGCCTTCTTTCTTGACAAAACAATTCCTTCACTGTTAGCTTTCTTTAGAATCTATATAACATGAGATTCATGTAACTCTTCGTTGTCAGAAAAAACTAAGATGTCATCAATGTAAACACAACAAAATTCATTGAAGGGTTTAAAAGTATTATCCATGTGTCTCTGGAAAATACCAGGGGCTTGCTTTAAGCTGAAAGGTACAACTGTCCATCGAAAATGTCTTTGAGGACAACTGAATGCTGTGAATGGCTTTGTTCCTTCTTCGAATATGACTTAATAAAATCCAGACTTCAGATCAAAAGATGAAAAAAAAAATTTTTCCTTTTATGAGATGTAATAAACTTTGCATGTTTGGCAAAATGTATCCATCTGCTTTTGTAATTTTATTCAGATGAGAATAATCAATGATCATTCTAGCTTTTCTTCTTCTTATTTCTGCTTCTTTCCTTACCATGAAGGCTGGAGAAGAGAATGGAAATTTACTAGGTTCAATGATACCTAGATCGAGTAATTCTTTTATTTGAATAGAGAATTCTTCTCTATCTTTTGGACTGTATGCCATAGCTTTCGTACGGACAATCTTATCTTTGAATTCATCAAGAATTTCAATTTTGGATGTGAATAATCCTTTGTTGATTTTTGGATCTAAAGGATTTTCAGAACAATATTTTCAAAGAGGTTTTTTGAGATATTCTCCCCCTTTGGAATAATCCTTTTTTAATTGACTTTAAAGTTTTCTAATTCTTCAGAAGATATGAAAACATTTGAGGTTTTTGAGATATTCTCCCCATTTGGAAAAATGAAATTTTTTGAATTTTTTATTTTAAACATGTCTAAAAATTTCGATTTTAAAGAATTATAAGCTAAAGCATTTCTTTTCTTTGAAATCCAAATCTTTTTATTTTGTATAGTAAAACCAATTGAGTTGATTTCTTGTATAACTGGCAAAAGTTATTCCTAATTATGAAATCTATTCCAGATTCAAGTTGGTAAATAGTTAGAATTTTGAAATAAAATGTTTTCAAAATAGAATTGTGGTATCCACGTATTCCAATGTCAAGATTTTTAATAACTTTGGAAGATGTAACTTCAGAGTTAGTAATTTTCAATTTTAAGGTTCTTTCATATTGAATTAATAACTTTGGAAGATGTAACTTCAGAGTTGTTAGTAATTTTCAATTTTAAGGTTCTTTCATATTGAACCCAAAATTGTTAAAGTATAACTCATTTACTAGCTGTGCAAACAGAAGCTCCAGTATCAATGTATGCATGAATTGTGAAATTCCTGAATCCTTCAAAGCTAAGTTTGATATGAATGTAGATTGAATTTGGATTTGTGATGTTATCACTCATCACAGGATGATTCAGATTCTGAACAAAATTCAGATTCAGAAGTGAGCTAATACAGAGATTCTGTATCGCTTGGGTCATCAACTGGGTAGAAACCATTGTATTCAAATTGTTCAAGAAGCTTGTCTCTGTCTTCATTTCCAATTCGTGCTGGGCACTCATTTGCGTAATGTCCTGTCTCATTTGCGTAATGTCCTGTCTTATTGCATAATGTCCATCTTGGTGAGGCAAAACATGATATTTTATTTCACTCAAGAATGCTTTAAGAGAAAAAACTCTTAAGCTTACTATATGTTGTTTGTACTTCTAGAATACTTTGATTTGCCTCACCAAGATGGATTATGCACTTACACACAAATGGCCTCGTGCCTGATGGTGTTTTGGCAATATCACAAAGGATCCGTACAAAATACAAAATATTTTAGGAGAATCGAAGATCAAGGTTAACCATTGACGTCAAAAATGGAATTTGAATTGATTGTCAAGCAAACATTCCAGGATTCATAAAAAGAATTGTCGATCAAATTTACAAACAACTTGAATTAACATCCATTGTGGGTTTAAGTCTAGGGACATTGTCACCTACTGGTCTTTTCCCATCTCTAATTGGGTTTTTTGAAGTGTCCATTGGATCATCGATCCTTTCTTCTAATTTTGGTTTTCTTAATTCAATTCCTCACCAAGATGGATTATGCACTTACACGCAGATGGCCTCCTGCCTGATGGTGTTTTGGAAATATCACAAAGGATCCGTACAAAATACAAAATATTTTAGGAGAAGAATGAATTAAAACATAATATTTTATTTCACTCAAGAAGGCTTTAAGAGAAAAAACTCTTAAGCTTATTTAATTAATACATTTGATCCAAATGGATCTACTGTCTACAAATTGTTTAGCCACAATCTTATCTTTGATATCCATCACAACAAACCCTTGGGTTTTTTGCAACAGCTACCTTGCTTTGTTTGATCAAACTATTTTCTTTGCATTTTTCAGCAATTAAATTTCTAGTCAGTGTGATTGCGAGTCCTAAAGAGGCGTCAATTTGAGAATTAATCCTTGGATCAGGATTTTTGTTTTGCATTTTTATTGTATTGTCAAAATCATCAAGAACTTCATGATTAAAAGGTTCATGAAGTTTTCTAATAAATTTTTCTGTTAAATTAACCCATTGTGTTGATTCTCAAATTGATGCTTCTTTAGGTCTCGCAATCACACTGACTAGAAATTTAATTGCTGGAAAATGCAAAGAAAATAGTTTGATCAAACTAAGCAAGGTAGCTGTTGCAATAAACCTAAGGGTTTGTTGTAACTTGTTTTTAGCCCTCAATGCAACTTGTTTTTCCTACCAAAACTGCCTCTCCATAGTCTGAAAAACCGTCCCCCAGCAGTAAGTTCCATTTTCTTTGTTCTTTTCGACCAAAACACTCTCTCCATTTCTGGTAATTTCAGTCACAAAGATTCCAGCACTTACTGTGAAGATTTTTGAGTAGCATACACTTTTCAATTTTCTACAATTTCAGTCCCAAATTTCCGGCATTTTTCTCACTTTTCAGTCCAATTTTTGGTTAGCAGTGAAAGGTTTTAACCTTACTTTTTAATTTACAAATTTTCTTATATATACATCTATATATAATGTGCAGGTTTTGATTTTTGGAAACTACATAAACGAATTTTTCTCTATCACAACTTCAATCGAAAATTTTATTCTGAGTTAGGTTTACTTACTAGTTTTGCAAAGATTTAATTAATGATGTTCGAAAAATTATTACGTTTCATAAATGCCATGAAAATGATTTAGGAAGGAACGTTATGATTGTGATTTAATTAATGATGACATGTCGCATTTTTGTTTCAATATGACTTTTCCACATGTTAGTATGAATTGCTACTAAGTGTTTTTTTATGAAATACTCACCCAAAAATGAACAAAAATTCAGATTGAATTGGCTGGCATTATTGTGATGGTGTAAGCTAGCGAGAATGAGGTGGAATTTTTTTATTTAATTTAAGTTTTGACGTCGAGATGATCGAGTCAATTACGATGTAAATACAATATTTTAAGTATTTAATTATGGAATATTTATGGAGAACGAGATGTTGGTTTCATTGCCGTTAAAATTTTCAAGTTAGAAATTGCCTAGTTCTATTTTTTTGAATTTTTAGCTTAGTGCCACCACTTTGAAAAATCATAACTCTTTGTACGTTTGGATTTTTTGAGTGAAATCAGTGACTATGTAAAGCCTTATATGTGTTATAGTGATAGCATTTGGAATCACTCAAAATTCCACCATAAGAATTTATTATGAACATTTTAGCTGACTTCCTTAAGGTACTCGGGACAGTTTTTCGAGTAACTTCGGCTAAAATTTTTACCTACCAAAAGATGTAGCTAAGGTTTGAAATTCTAAATGTTGTAGTCTATAGTCTCAAGTATCTACAGTAAAATTTTAGAATTTTTGGAGTTTGTTTAGATGGTCAAATAAATTGTGGCGACACCTAGGTATAGGTAAAACCATGAAAATTTGAAGTAAAATCATTTTTACCTTGCGCGCTTGTTATTTTCCGCAAAATTTATATTTTTAAAATCCTTCAAGAGCACGAGAAATATTATTTGGAGTCTTCAAATTTATTTTATAGATTATTTTAGTAACCTTCCGAGTTGAGAAAAACTGGGCGTTACGGCACCTCACCTTAGTTCTTATGAATAAGAATTGTACTAGAAATTGAACGAGTTCTGGACGCAAAATTTGCAAAGAGAGAACACAAGTAACTGTTAAAAATTAAATAATCTCTATTTTATTTTATTATGTTTTTTATGGTCTTAATTTTATTATGTGAAGATGAAATTTTAGAAGTTGAGAATTTTAAAATTTAAGTGTCGATACTCGCCATTGCCGCGCTACACCAATTCTGAGATAATGAATGGTTAATTAACATTTTATTTTTATGTTGTTAATTATGATATATGAAACTTTAATTCTATGAGAAAATTTTATGTGTTTTGTTTAGGATAAAATGTTACATTTATGATAAAATGTTAAGTTCAAAGGAAAATTTATATTAGTCCTCATAATTTAAATTAAAAAATGATAGAAATCCACTTAATCGAACCTTCATAATTTGTATCTCAGACATGGTTCCACTGAGTGATGATTTACTAGAACATGCCAAGGCGACAAGGAATGATTATATACATTTTGCTTCAGATCCTGAGTGGTCAATTGATCATCTTATAGATAGGGCAGCTCGTATCAGGGCGATGAACTATGGTTTAGTAATAACCGATGTAGAGTCTATTGCTAATGTAATTGACTCACTAATTGGCCCTAGGCAACCGATTGCTGAGGAGATTTTAAGAGATCTGGAGGAGATCTACCACATAGAGGTGGAATACGACGTGTATTGTGAAGCGCACATTATATACTGAGAGGAGTACAGTTTATATGGTGCAGGTTCACATCCTATCCCTGGGCTGGCTCTAGTAGTTGAGCCCATTCTTGAGCCTGCTCCAGTAGTTGAGCTAAAGCTGGAGCCAATGTTAATGTTTGAGGCTAATCTAGTTATCGAGGTCGACCTAGAAGAGGATACCAAGATAGAGTCTGAGGTTGAGTCTTCTATTACCTCGGATGACGATCTACGGCTGAAGAAGCCTAGAGTACACGAAGGATGGATCAGCAACGACGATGTTTAGAGATATTATATTAGTCATATGTTTTCTTTTAAGTATTTCAATTTTCCATGTACAGTTATTTCACCGTTGTTTAGGGCTAGATGTTTTTACTCGTGGTACCTCTTGAAGGATGATTTAAATATATAAAAAGATGTTATTTAAATTCTCTTTTATTGATTTTCTTTCAAATATTCATGGCCTTGTGTATTGGTGTTTATTTCGGTGAATTACAAACTCTTTTCATTTTGTTTATTCTAAATGAAATGACACCTACTACACAAGCAAGGCTATCAGATACCTACAACTAGCGGTTAAGAAAATGAGATGAACATTGGTTGTTCAGATGTCAACCTCGTTCTGCAACTGCCAATGGCACAACGGGTACCCGTATCAGGCCTATCGACACATCACACTATCCCTGCCATGTTGGTAATTGAGCAATTTTGTCGATAACGCCCTCCTACATTCGACAGTGGAAAGGATTCTCTTGCATTCAAGGAATGATTGCGGACGATTGAGAAACTTTTTTGGCACACCGCTTGTCCCAAAAATTAGAAAGTCCTTTATGTAGAGTTCATGCTAATTGGCAGAGCAGGTCATTGGTGGGCGTCGGCATCCTGTACCCGTACTGAAGAAGAATAGAATAATCTCTCGTGGGCCCCAGTTCAAGGTTGACCTAACAGAGAAATATTTTTCACAAGCTCTACGAGATTATAAGGAATCAGAGTTTCTGCATTTGGTTCAAGGAGAGATGGAAATTACTGAGTATGAACAAAAAGTTGAGAAAGTATCGCACTATGCTCCATTTTTTTCGGCACTGAATTAATGAAGGCAAGACGTTATGAATGAAGGTTGCGCCTAGAGGTCAGACAGATTGTTAGTTTACATGCACTTCCTACTTTTAGAGCAGTGGTCAAGATGGCTTAGACCGTGTCCTTTTTAAATGTTAGAGTTCAGGGACAATATAACGACTCAGGAAAGCGAAATTGGCAGGATCATAATAAGAACTGAAATTTAGGCCAATCAAGGTCTCAACAAGGGTCAGTCAAGTAATTCCATTCCTCGGTGTCCTAAGTGTAAGAAGAATCATAGTGGTGATTGCCACTTTGGCAAGAACGCTGCTATAGGTATGGAGAAACAAGCCACTATATGTCACAATGTCGGGCAGAGCTGGCAAATGTTAATGATCAAGCGAACAAAGGAAAAGCTAACGTGTTCACCATGACTCATAAAGAGGCCACCTAGAATTTGAATGTTATTACGGGTATGTTATATATCTCTAAAGTACCTGTTTACGTTCTTATTGATTCTAGTGCGACGCATTCACTTACATTCTGAAGCATGCCTAACTAAAGTTAACATTTTATGTCAGAAAAGTAATAGTATACTAGAGGTTAGTATGCCATCATGGAGAACTATAGAAACAGATAAATTAGCTAGGGTAGTTCAGATATATTTTGATGGGTTAGTTTTATCAGCAGACGTACATGTTATAAGTATGAGAGATTTTGATATTATCCTGGAGAGGGATTGGTTGGGTTGTAATAGCGCTACCATTGTATGTTTTGAGAAGAAAATAATCTTTTGAAGACCAGGAGAGAAGGAGTTCAGATTTTATGAGTCGAAGATTAAAGCACTTCTCCGCCTCATCTTAGCTTTGCACGCGAAAATGTTGGTAAAGAAGAGAGATTATCAAGATTTTCTTATCAATCTCATTGGCACCCAATTTGAGATCTTTGGGTAACGTGCCAGTGGTTTGAGAGTTCGCTGATGTGTTTCCAGATGACCTAGTAGGCATTTTTCCTAATAGGCAAGTGGAATTCACAATAGATCTCATACCTGGAGTTGCACCCATGTCAAGGGCTTTGTATTAGATAGCACCAAAAGAATTGCAAAAGTTAGAAATACAATTGGAAGGACTATTGGATAAAGGATTTATCAGACCAAGTATTTCTCCGTAGGGAGCTCCAGTTCTTTTCATAAAGAAAAGGATGGATCGATGAAAATGTGTATCGACTACCGTGAGTTGAATAAATTGACGATCAAGAATAAGTACCTATTTCCAAGAATTGAGGATTTGTTTGATTAATTGAAGGGTGCTTTAGTGTTTTCGAAGATCGACTTGAGGTCAGGCTATCATCAACTGAAGATCAGGCCATTAGATATACCGTAGTCAGCTTCTCGAACTCGCTACATGAATTATGAATTTACAATAATGCTCTTTGGACCGACGAATGTTCTGATAGTATTTATGGATTTAATGAACTGAGTTTTTCATCCATATTTAGATAGGTTCGTCATTGTATTCAATGATGACATCTTGATTTATTCCAAGAATCTTAAGCAACATCAAGAGCACCTGAGAATAGTATTGGAGACCTTACAAAGGGAAAAGTTTTATGCCAAATTCAAGAAATGTGAATTTTGGCTGGACTGAATAGGATTCCTTGACATGTTTTGAAAGCTAAGGAAATTGAAGTAGATACATCAAAAGTTGAGGCTGTGTCAAATTTTCCATTATCATCAAATGTTGGTAAAATAAGATTTTTTTGGGTTTAGCCAGCTATTATCGATATTTTATATAAGGATTTTCTAAAATAGCTGACCCTATGACGCAGTTGACTCAAAATGATGTTCAGTATGTTTGGTCTAAGAAGTATGAATAGAGCTTTCAAGAATTAAAGAATAAGCTAGTATCTGCATTAGTACTAGCATTATCCAAAGGTTCAGAGGGCTACGTAATTTATAGTGATGCATCAAAAATCTATTTGGATTGTGTGTTGATGCAAAATAGAAAGGTGATAGCTTATACTTCAAGATAGTTGAAGTATTATGAGTAGAATTACTCGACACGTCATCTTGAACTTGCGGCAGTGGTTCATGCCTTGAAAATTTGGCGCCATTATCTTTATGGAAAAAGATGATAATTTCTTGGAAAAGATGAGGAGATATAGTTGTGATAGCTCAAAAAGATGATAATTTCTTGGAAAAGATCAGGAGTGAAATAGGAATTGAAAAGAAGAAAGAGTTTGAAATATATGAGGACAAAGCTTTGATGTTCAAAGGTCGAATTTTTGTGCCTAAGGATGAAGGTATGAAAAATGAGATTTTATTTGAAACTCATTCCGCTCCTTATGCCGCACATCCAGGAAGAACCAAAATGTATAAAGATTTACGTAATACATTTTGGTGGAGAAACATAAAAGGAGCTGTACCTCGTTTCGTGTCAAAATGTTTGGTGTGTCAATGAGTGAAAGTAAAGCAATAGAGGCTATCCATGCCATTAAATCCAATGGATATACCGGAGTAGAAATGAGAGAAAATTGCAATGGATTTTGTCGTGTGTTTTCCTAGATCGGCGAGAGGTCTTGATTCTATCTGGGTTGGGGTAGACCGTTTGACAAAATCAGCGCATTTTCGTCCAATCAAATGAATTTTAGTTTGGAGCAATTAACACATTTGTATGCCAAAGAAATTGTTAGACTTCATGGGATACCAGCATCTATCGTATCAAATAGAGATCCGAGGTTTTTCTCAAATTTTTGGAAAAGTCTTCAAGGAGCTTTGGGTACTAAATTGAAATTTAGTACAGCTTATTACCCTCAGACTGATAGATAATCAGAATGCACTAATCAAATCATTGAGGATAGGTTGAGAACATGCGTCTTGGATTTGGGTAGTAAATGGAAAGGTCACCTATAGTTGGTGAAATTTGCTTACAATAATAGCTTCCAAAATACCATCGACATGGCACCATATGAGGCACTGTATGGTCATCAATGTCGTTTGCCAATTTGTTGGGACGAAGTTGGCGAAAGAAGAATTTTAGGACCAAAGTTGGTTGAGAAAACAGTGGAGACAATAGACAAGACCAGGTCTAGAATTAAGACAGTACATGACCATTAGAAAAGTTATGCTGATCAAAGAAGAAAGAAATTAGAGTTCGGGGTCGGCGATTTTTTTTTTCTAAATGTGACTCATATGAAAGGAATACTATGTTTTGGTAAAAAATGAATACTGAGACTGTGTTTTATCAGCCCATTTAAGATTCTTGAAAAAATTGAAAATGTGGTGTAATATTTTCCACGTTTCGATGTTAAGGAAGTATGTGCATGATCTTACGTATGTCGTAAAATATGAGTTGTTGGATTTAAGGAATGATATGACTTACGAGAAAGCGTCTGCGGTGATCCTAGAAAGAAAACTCCATATTCTAAGAAATCGGGAGATCTCTTTAGTTAAACTTCAATCGACACAAGGAAGATGTGGTCACTTAGGAAAGAGAAGAAAAATTTAGCTAAGTACCCAGACCTTGTAAACCAAGAAAGTTAAATTTTGAGTACGAATTTATTTTAAGTGAAGAGGGTTGTAACGACTAAAATTTTTTCGGCTTTTAATTTCAAATAAATAAAATTTTTACTTTCGGCGTCGATACGAACCTTTTGGTACTTTTTAAATATTTTGTCACGTTAAATGCTGCGCATGCTTGTTTTAAATTTTAAGTTCGACAAATGTGGAATATTAATTTGAAAATGAACATTGTTCTATTTTTTAGTTTTGGTAAATTTTAAATTTTAAGTGGTATAATAATAAATTTCTGCTGGCATGGTTTATTAATTTGGTTTGCCTTGTTTAATTAAAAATCTCATCCTTTTATTCTTGATTTTTATTAGCCCAAAACACGGTTCATTTCGACTCCAAAATTCAACGAAAAAATTGACCCCAAATGGCCCAAAAACTGACCCAATCAACACCTTAAAACCACCGAAATTTTTTAGCCAAACAACCCCTTAATTTCTGCATTTTTCTTACTTCAAATAGCCCCTATTGCCTAAGAAACTAACCATCCATTTCCACCCCTTTCCAGCTATGTAGAAAACTGCCTCCATGATCCTCTTTAACTTCCATTTTGCTCCTGTTTCAGTATTGCTTCTTCCATTATTCATCACTGTATTTCTGAAAAATTCTATACTTCACTGCTAAAAAAATAGTATTTTTTAGGTATGGATATTGATAAAAGTTGGATAAAAATTAGAAATCGCACAAACTCGTGAAATTTTTGGAATGGTTTGAAAGCATTTACAAACATGGCTAGGCCATACATAAACGACAGTGGAAGGATTAAATGTCTGTGCATAAGATGTTTAAACGATCTCACACATCCATGAAAAACTGTTGAGGCTCACATATTTCGTCATGGTTTTACGGAGAGTTATATAACTTGGATATACTATGGCGAGACCAATGTGTATACACAATGAGAGAGCAGATGTGGAAGATAAGATGATGGATATCATGGATGAGGTAGTCGATGATAAGCATGCTAGTACAGGTACCGATGATTACTATGACGAATTGTTTGAGTCTCTGCTTTCAGAACTATACCTGGGAGTTTCATCATTTTCATCCTTAAACTTTTTAGTGAATTTGATGCATATTAAGGTTATGAACAATTGAACAAATAAGTCTGTCGATGATCTTTTGAAGCTGATAAAGTTAGCTTTCCCAAACATAAACCTGGTGGACTATGCACTGTTTTGGGGTGAGCATAATAATATACAAACTTGTCTGATCTACCATATGCCATAAAATTCGTTGGGTGCACACTTCTAAGAGAGTAAATAGGAAGAATGTTCTTCATAAGGTGTTGCGCTATTTTATCTTGGCCTCCAGAGTAAAGCGTATGTTCGCGATAAAGAATACTGCAAAACTCATATGGTGGCAGAGTATAGGAATGTCTAGGGATGAAGATGAAATGCTGCATCCCATTGATGGGAAGGCATGTCGGGATTTTGACAGGGAACATCTACTAACCGCAAGTGAGATCCGGAATGTCCAGTTAGGTTTGGCCGCAGAAAAACTCAATCCATTTGGAGACATGAGTCAGGCATACAAAATGTGGCCAATAGTTGTAACCGTTTACAACCTGTCACCTTGGATATGCATGAAACCCGAATATCTTATGCTTACTCTCTTGATACCTGGACCTAAAGCACAAAGTAAGGACATTGATGCATTCTTATGACCATTAGTAGATAAGTTGAAAGAGTTGTGGGCCAATGGGATTGACACGCGTGACACATGAACTAATAATAGGTCTATATTCATAATGCGTACACATTGTTGTGGACAATTAATGATTTTGCAGCGAGAAATAGTTTGTCGAGTTGGAGCGGTCAGGGGTACATGTCATGTTCTACGTGTAATGAGGAGACGCCTTCAGTCCATGTGATAGGTAAGAAAGCTTACGTGGGTCACCGACGGTTCCTGCTGTCCAAGCATCATTTTAGGAGTAATTTATACTTTGACGGAAGGACGGAGATGCGACCACCTATGCGTCGGTTAATGCCTGCAGACATTTTAGCACAGTTAAGTTGTTGGAGACATAGTATTCTAGGAAAGCACCCTAACTACGGGGGTGCTAGAAAGAGGAAAAGTGATGACGAGCTGAATTGGAGAAAAATCAGCATTTTCTATGAGTTGCCATATTGGTCTTCTATTGAGCTAAAATATAATATCGATGTCATGCACATAGAGAAGAATGTTTGTGATAGCTTACCTGGCACAATTCCTGACGATCCATTCAAATAAAAGAACATGATCAAAGCTAGGTGCGATCTGATGCAATTAAGGCTTAAAAGAGATTTGCACTTGTATAATATCGAGAACATGAGTAAGAAGCCTGTCGCATGTTACACCATGTCTATTGCAAACCGTCAGATGTTTTACAACTTCATCCGATCGATTAAGTTTCTAGATGGATTCGCTTCTAATCTTCGGAAGCATATTTTTCCTAATGATAGCTGCATTGTTGGCCTGAAGTCATACGATTGCCACATTATCATGCAACGGTTATTGCTAGTCAGATGTGAGTGTTTTTAAATAAAATTATTTTCACTACAATTATTGAACTGTGCACGTTCTTTAAGAAGCTTTGTGCAAGAACACTAAAGGTTAGCGACATGATAGCTCTCCACAATAACCTGATATTCATCCTCTGCAAGTTGGAGCGAATCTTTCCGTCAGCCTTCTTCGACATTATGATTTACCTTGTAATTCATATGCCAGAATAGGCAATCTTTGGTGGTTTGGTGCACATGAGATGGATGTATCTATTTGAGCAATATCTGAAGAAATTTAAGAACTATGTCAGAAATCAAACGCGGCCAGATGGTTCAATAGCTGAAGGGTATGTTGTTGATGAGGCCCTGACTTTTTCTACGAGGTATTTCGAGGACATAGAAACAAGGTTCAACTGACTGAACAGAAATGAGGACGTAAGTGTTCCACAAAGACAACTTTTTATTTTTCAGTCACAGTATCGCCCAATTGGAAAGAAGACACCAACGACGCTTCCTACAAATGTTTGAAGTCAAGCAATATTTTATGTCTTCAACAACTATACTGAAATTGAGACATTATTGTAGTAGGACCTCGTTCTTAAATAATATTCAATTATCTTGAAGCAACTTTGTCATTTTAAACGAACTAATTAGTTAATCTTACATATCTTGAAAAGGAAATATAGGCAGAAGCTATTAGCCGACCAGGTGCATAGAAGACACTTTCATGGTTATTTTACAGAAATGTAAACGAACAACGATCAAATACATTTCAAATATGTCCACATTTTTCATTTCTTTAACATTGACTAAAACCAACTTCCACTTTATCCAAGTATATGCATTGTACCAAATCAACGTCCCTCAAGTTTCTTATGAGTTGTTTTCGTTGACCAGTGGATGTTACACGCAGGTTATGTCTTACACGTCCTATGTTGTAAAAGTAGTTTGCTTCCTAACATATGATCGTGATATTCGAAGGAAAATGCAGAACAATGGTGTGTCTGTCCCATGGATTGAGGGTGAAACTTACTATGGACAGTTGCAAGAGATACAAGAGCTACAGTTTGAACAGAAACTTTCAGTTTTTATGTTCTGATACAAATGGTTTAGGTATGATAGGAGACGGAGGGTAACTGAGAATAGCATTACCAGTATTGACATCAGTGCAAAGACATACAAGGATGATTAGTTCATACTTGCTAGCCAAGCACAACAAGTGTTCTACATTGAAGATCCTTCTCGTGGTCCGAACTGGCAAGTTGTACAAGAAATCAATGACAAGAACACGTGGGATATTATGGGATCTAACATCACTGAGATAGACCTTCTCCACAATAACAACTTTTCTTATTTTTCTCTTATCGTTGATCTTTGCAACTTAGAGCACATATCATTGTACCGGGATGACTTGTAGCTTCGTCTCGCGGTCTACCAAAGAAAAATGGATAGATACTACAACTCCAAGGTTAGAGGCAGGAGTTTTCGCGTAAATGACTTCGTCCTAAAGAAAGTGTTCCAGGCTAATAGAGAGGTAGGAGCTGGAACCCTCAGGTCCACCTAGGAAGGTCTTTACAAGATCATCGAAGAAATCCAGCCTGGAACCTACAGATTAGAAGACTCGTAAGGAAGGAAGACGATACATTCCTGGAATAGCGCCCATCTGTGGCCAATTCATCAGTAGTCTTATTTTACACTTCTCAGTTTCCCAGCATTGTTTCTGGCGTCTCTAGACACCGCGTTTCTTAATAAAGTTTATTGTTTTCTGAACAAAAGTATTCTCTGTCCTACTATACCAAATAAGTGAAATTATCTGTTAACTAGCTGGATAAACATTCAACGAGTAATTAAGCAAGTAAAGAAAATTCGGCAACGAGTGAGTGTGGTTCGCAGCCAACTCTATTAACTCGTTGGATAAACATTCAACGCGTAATTATGCAAGTAAAGACAATTTGGCAGCTAGAGAGTGTGGTTCGCGGCAAACTCTGTCAACTCTTTGGATAAACATTCAACGCATAATTAAGTAAGTAAACGAAATTTGGTAGCGAGGGAGTGTGGTTCGCGGCCAACTCTATCAATTCGCTAGATAAACATTCAACGTGCATTCAAACAAGTAAGTGAAATTCGGCAGCGATGAAGTGTGGTTCGTGGCCAACTCTGTTAAGTCGCTGGATAAACATTAAACGTGCATTCAAACAAGTAAGTGAAATTTGACAGCAAGGGAGTGTGGTTCGCAGCCAACTCTGTTAACTCGCTGGATAAATTTCAACGTGTAATTAAGCAAGTAAAGACAATTCGACAGTGAGAGAGTGTGGTTTGCATCCAACTCTATTAACTCGCTGGATATACATTCAACGCGCATTCAAACAAGTATGTGAAATTCGGCAGCGAAGAAGTGTGGTTCACGACCAATTCTGTTAACTCGCTGGATGAACATTTAACTCGCATTCAAACAAGTAAGTAAAATTCGGTAGCGAGGGAATATGGTTCGCGGCCAACTCTGTTAACTCGCTGGATAAACATTCAATGTGTAATTAAACAAATAAAAACAATTTGGCAGTGAGGTAGTGTGGTTCGCGGCGAACTATGTCAACTCGCTGGATAAATATTCAACGTGTAATTAAGCAAGTAAAGAAAATTCGGTAGCGAGGGAGTATGGTTCATGGCCAACTCTGTTAACTCGCTGGATAAACATTCAACACGTAATTAAGCAAGTAAAGACAATTCGGCAGCGAGGGAGTGTGGTTCGCAGCCAACTCTATCAACTCGCTGGATAAACATTTAACGCGTAATAAAGCGAGTAAACGAAATTCAGCAACGAGGAGTGTTGTTCGCGGCCAACTCTATCAACTCGATGGATAAACATTCAACGTGCATTCAAACAAGTAAGTGAAATTCAATAGCGAGGGAGTGTGGTTTACGGCCAACTCTGTGAACTCGCTGGGTAAACATTCAACGCGCATTCAAACAAGTGAAATTTGCAGCGATGGAATGTGGTTCGTGGCCAACTCGGTCAACTCGCTAGATAAACATTCAACGCGTAATTAAGTGAGTAAACGAAATTCAGTAGCGAGAGAGTGTGGTTCGCGGCCAACTTTATCAACTCGCTGGATAAACATTTAACGCGCATTCAAACAAGTAAAAGAAAATTCGACAGCAATGGAGTATGGTTCGCGGCCAACTCTCTCAACTCGCTGGATAAACTTTCAACGCGTAATTAAGCAAGTAAAGATAATGTATTATCGTTGGCCTACATGGCTGAATAAAACAGTTTACATGATAATGTACGACGCAAGAAGCTTTACATTTTCAAATCAAAATGCAACACCTGAAAGAGCATGCAAGACTTTTAAGTCTCGGTCAGACCCTTGGGATCCGTATAACCTGGGACCCCGAGTTTAGCCAACAGATCATGGGCCCTCGACAACTCATTCAGCGCCTCCGTCAATTCTTTATCTTTGGCATGAACCATGTTTTGACAAGACCTCAGCTGCTTTTCAGCCTTCTTCTGAGCCTGTACACATGCCCTCTGGATTATCTTAGCTTTGGTAATGTCATATATGGCACGAGTCCTCGCGTCTTCAGAGAATACGAGCTATTCCCGAAGATCTTTGTTTTCTGAACGCAGCGCGTCAACATCCTCATCCCCCCAACAGTGGAGCACAATTCATCAACCTTCATCGCCAATACTTTGTACAACTCACAGTTAAGCACTTGACTCCGAGATGTATACATTTCGGCCAGTTTCAACAACTCCATCAACTCCGCATTGTCTGCGGCTTTCCTGAAAGCAGAGGTCCAATACTTATGAACTGAGGCCACTGCTATGGCAGTCGGGACTGGTAGTTTTCCCAAAACTGTTGGATCCAACTGATCCCGACGAAACCCAATGTTGATGCATTCGACATGAGGAGGTATAGGGGACCGGAACGTCCCTTCCCTGCTATCAGTTTCTACCTTCCTCTTACCTGATTGTCTCGAGTTTTTGGACGAAGGCGCAGGTCCCATAGAAAACGAAGTAGAAGGCGCCTCCGGTATCACTACCGGCGCGGGAGAGATAAAAGAAGAACTACCCACCATTGTATCCGGTGTCTGCAAAACAGTGACCCTTGGAACAGACACTGCAGAAGGTACTGGAGGCGAAGGAAGAATATCATCCACAACCCCCCGCGCCTTATCTTAAGCTTTAGGATGCTGGGAAAATAAAAAACTTACATGACTGACGACAACCGAGATCTGAGTATGGCGGTAATAAAGCAAAAGTAGGGAGAATAAAATGAAGTCCTACAATCGTATATATAAGCACGGGAGAATACGAGTAGTCACGCGCCTCATGAATTGTACAGTCATCACTGCATGGTGACGCCACCAACACCTATCCCATGTGGAAACATAAAATATGATAGCCTCGTAAGGTTCGTGTGGGCGTCTTTTATCATAAGCTTCACAACTGTGTGGAAGCGAATGTACGGCCGAACGTCGGAACTTCGAAATGGCACGCTAGCATTGGCTGTTCTTCGCTAGCCGTCGAAGTTGCCCGGTCCAAATACCACGAGCAATCTACACAAATGAAACAACCATAGAAATTCTAACACAATCTTATTTTATTCACCATAATTCGGATTACAAGGCAGAAACAAACAAGCATGATCATTATCCTACTACCCCGCCGCCTCTTTGGGGTTGGTACATATTGGGGTATTGGATCTACTAATTCCATACGTTGGTCTTTGTCAATCCAAGCCGCATCAGGGGATGGACATCTGACTTCACCAAGGTAGGGAGTCTCCTAAAATCAATACGAGTTGATTTGGTGACTAATTAGGCCATACTGCTAAAAAAAATACCGTTGACACCTTTTGGCACACGGCCTCTAGCTCCCTCACCTAAATTAGGGACGCCATTCAGGGCATGGTCGGGCTAAGGCTGCTAGACCTAATCCCTCCCGGTACGTTTGGTCCTCTGAACGTTGATTAGCTGGGCATTTGGTCCTCTGAATGTGAATTCTCCAATTGTTAGGCCCTCTGGACACTGTTTCTTTATTCGTACTTCATAGCACGTTTGATATGAAAAGGTATGGCCACACGACCCAAGAAAAGTTATAGCGCTGGAAGCTAACTTACGAGATTTACCAGAGTTACGCCTGCGTAAGGAACATAATCACAGACCCTTAGAGTTTTTATAGGAGTTGCATGGGAACTTTACACGGGCCAATAAATAAAGCAATTAGTGTACAGCTGTCCCAGGAGGCATTTGGAATGCCACACGAATGTGTCACCTTCCCACTTCTTGGGACATTAAAGATGCTAACTCTTCAAATTCTACAAAGAAGTCAGCACCATTAATGCCCATGGGAATGATTCCTCAATTTCAGGAGCTACTTCCCATGCCTGGTAGACACAATCATTCATGAAATTAAATGCCAGAACAAAGATACGCTGGGAAAAATAATTTTGATAGTTAATGCGGGAACATGCGCAAAAGAGAGAAACAAAGTTTTAAGTTTAGATGCCCTACTGCCTCTCTATGGGTCGGTACATTGTGGGCCTTCCTTTACAACAGGTGGGGGTATTTGATCAACGGCCTCGCTTGGAACAGTGTTGAGCACCGGAGCCTGTCGAAAGAAAGAAATATCCCACTCTGGATGGGTTTTAGCGATCCGCTCCACCAGCTGCTCGCCTCCTATGGTCATCAAGCGATGGACGAGGTCCTGATACTCAGGTGTATCCACGAAGGCATCCTGGTACACCTCCACCGCCCTAGCTTCGGCATCCGCACGTTCAGCCCTGACCCTTTCTACCTCCTGCTTGGCCGCGGCAAGCAGCTTCTCCTTTTCCACTGTGACGGTCTCTAGGCTACTGTTCGCGGTGGCTAACGCGGTCTCTGTTGCGAGGGTCTGATCTTCGGCCAACTTCTGGGTCTTCTCAGCACATTTTGGGAAGCCTCGGTAGTCCTCTTCTGATCTCAAGCTTATTTCAAACTCTCTTTCGCAGCTTTCAGCTCGATTTCATATTTGCCTTCGCGTCAGGCTCCTTCGTCACAACCAAGTCCAACTTGAATTAGAAAGCCCTCTTGTCTGATTCCAGCTGTGCCTTCTCAAGGCTCCCTTCAGGTCCTCGGACAGCTTCCTGGACTTGGCAGATTCTTCGTTGCATTGACCATCAAAACTTTCCAGGGTGCTGAATAACTCTTTGGTCATAACTAACTCCCGTATCAAGTTCATCTCTGCCATTTGCAACCGCTTGCATATTGTGGCTTCCTCGGCCGCTTTCTCCAACTTTTGGGTCCAGTATTTGTACACGCTCACCGCCATCATTGTAGGGTGGATGGGTAGCAGTTCCATCACGAAATTTTCTAATTCTTCCTGGCGCTGAGAGATGCAGACACGGCTCTCCTGACCAGCCGAGGATCCAGAATTTCCTATGCCATTAGCTCCGCCATCAAGATGTGGCACAGACCAGCATCCTTCCTCAGCCCACCTCGTCTTGCGAGCATTTGTCATAAACCCTCATGCGGCTGCATGATCCTTCCTCTTCTGGGTAGCCACTTCACCCGTATCCTCAGCAATTTTCTTTCCCTTATCCTTGGGAGGAGCGGGGGCGAGGGAGGATGGGAGGACTAAGGCGGGAGTGAATGAGGAATTGTTTGGCCAGTAACTAGAACACCGGAGGTTGAATGATGAATTGTCCTCAATGGCATAGCGTCCCGGACCTCCTCCGATGGACTAGATGCCTCCCGTGGAGGAGCCTATGCCGAGGAACCCTCTCCACTGGTCGGACAGGCAAGGCGGAGTGTGGAAATCTCCTTAAGCCTGAAAGCTGTTGACATAAACACCAAGATGCAACCCATTAAGGCAACTTTTCGTAGCAAAACCAATATAGTGCAACTTACGAGACTCACCCATCAGTCGTAGCGGATCAACAAATCATCGTCCTTCAACAAGTTGCGAGACTTCTGAAGTCATCATTGAGCGCTCGTACCCTATTCCACTTCGACCTCAACTCTTCTTGGTCTCTCTTCAGGATAGGTGGCTTCCCACAATCTGCAAAAGTAAGCCAGACATTAAGTCAGGAACTGTGACCAAAATCCACACAAAGACAGTAGTATATACCAAGCTCCCCAAATTGACGGAGAATAGACACGTGGCAGAGAGGGTCCTCCAGCATAAACTCCCAGTCCCCGCCTATGAAGATGAACCACTCATTTCAGTTGTGCAGTTTGTTGGGATTGTTGGTGGCCGTCTCCCATTTTTGGCCTGGTCAATGAGAGATGTTGTACTAGCCTGTGGATCGACAGCGCTAGTATATAGATTCAAACTCCCTCGAAGTCAGGTTCCCTCCAGCCTCGGCGATGATCCACAATAGGTATGATGCCACCATCTGTCCCCAACCATTCGATATTATCTGGCAAGGAACCAGATTCTAGTCTTTCAGAACCTCGCAGAATAAATGGTGCATGGGCAGGTGAAGGCCCTGCTGCATCGTGGGCTCGTAAACTGCGATGAACCCTTAAGTGGATCGTCGGTGCGCTCCTCTGGACCCAAAGTCTTGAGTATCATGGACGCAGGAATGTCATAGGATAACCGAATGTCCTCCAACTCTCCTCAGTGATTCTTGAACGAGCCATGGACGCTTCGGTGGCAGACCAATTGAGCTCTTCATCCAGTGCCTTAGCTACCGTGGCACCCCTCTTGTCGAGCGATCCCCTCATCTTAGGTACCCAGGCGTCAGGCCGCCCTTTTTCTGCGGCCTCTTTCGACGATCCGATTGGGCAAACCTCCCTCCCGCTTATAGACGGGGTAGACGGGCATGCAACTGGGGCGCTTGGTTCACTTTTCCTAGAACCTCAGATGATGAAGATGATGAGGCAGATGATGGTGACTCACCCCGAATACTAGGGTTTGTCGGAGCGTCCGATTGATTCTATGAGTCATCGTGTCCAGACGACATCACAACACCTCTCAATTCTGGAAGACAATTCTTCTACTGTCACCAGAACGTGTGGTAGGGTACAATCTCCAAATTATGGACTCAAGAAATAATTGCGAAAGCAGACTACGGAACAAATCACAGCAACTATCGCCACGCTTATCTTAGAAATGTAGTTAGAACAATGCACACGCTTGGAAATTTCTTGATTATCGGCGGAGCATTCCACAATACTCACAACAGGCACATAAGTAGGAAGGTTGTAATGAAGGAGGGTGCCAAGTTTTATAGATTGAGGCATTCTAATCTCTACCGTCCAAATCCCAAGCGTTACATCTGAACCATTGGCCAGTGGACGCGTGTTTAAAATAGAGCAATGGGCGGAAAACGGAACCCTAAGCGTTTATTGAAACAAGGATGCACGCGCCTAACGCGCGCCCCATTATACGCCACGCGCTATTAGCATTAAATACATACATCCTCCCACTCATGATTGCCTGGCCACAGATTGACAACCTTGATTGACAGAATCACACTCACCGCGGACACGTCACCAAATGTCTAATCACTTGAAGCCCTCACCCGTCATAAATGTTCAACTTCAGACTAGTGGAACTATACCGATTAAGTTCAATTTGTACTAGAAAGCAATGTAAAGCACGAAGACCACACTCCATAGAACCCGTTGAATTCGAATTTGTTGTCCAAAATTCCCTATCTTCTCTTACTTCTGAATTCGAATTTTTTGTCCAAAATTCCCTATCTTCTCTTCCAAAGTTCCATGCCTATTATAAATAATAGGCTTTGATTTGGGAGACTATTGTTACCACCTGATTTAATAGGGCCTCCACATCAGCAAAAAGCCCCAACGAAAGTCCCATAAAGGCCCAACAAGAGGTTCGTGAATTTTAAGAGAGCCGTAGAGGCCCATCAATCACCTTAGCATTCTTGAATTGAAGTATTATGAGGCCTATGGAGGGCCTCGGCATCCACAGCTGACCCATAGGGCCTCGTTGGGCTTCGTATTCGCTATAATTAGCAGGCAGCACGATATCTTAGAATGACCAGAGAGATAATTACAAGAAGATTGCGTTGGATTGGCACACGAGTCCTCACAAGAAAACCGAATTATAATCTCCTAAAAATTAGGCAATGTGATAAACTCAAGTAAGGTAGATAATCTTGGAGATTACCCTGACAATCAATCATTCATATCCAGTAAAGAAGTAGGCTCCGATCGAGTATCTAATTGATTTGTTTCCTAAATCAATTAGGGCTCTTGTGCTATAAATACAACGTCTCCGATTATTCAAAGGTACGCTTTTTTTTGCATTTAAATTTCACCATAAACTCTACTCAAATCTCTGTCTGCTTGTCCCTCCCACACCCAATTACTTTCGCCTCCCGCGTATTATTCTTATACCTAATTACTTTCGCAGTTGACTTGATCGTTAAAGTACCAACGATCGTCGGACCCTTTTTCTTCGGAGATCTTGGTGCCTAACGATTGTCCGAGTGTGCAGTTAACATACAGGTTGGCAGATGAGTGACTGTAGATCTGTTGACACGTGGACGGTGTAGGTTACAACGTCAACACCTGTCAAGGAATTTAGATGAAATACTTGGAGATCAAGTGGAATTTAATTATTCGCACGGTCATGCTATATAATTAAATTCGACACGTAGTCCGTTCAATTCACTCCAAGTGTACTAGTTTCGCCATTTATCCATTTATGCGATAAGGACAAATCGCAAGCTCGAATGATTAAATAGTCAACACTACAACCTTTTGGTATAAGGCGTCAACCCTTATACATTAGTTATGAACAATTTTATTGATGACCAAAATATAAGTTGTGTCACACTATACTTCTAAACGCAAGCATCCAACTTATATTATTACAAGCGATCATTGACACTTTATTTATATGCTCAATATCAAACAAATGCAATAATAATAAATAAATACAAACCAAAGTTTTATTCAAATAAATTGTCATTTAATCACAGTAAAATTATACTATTTGAGCATACAACCCAACAAGAACTTCTCTTACAAGCTAGATTATGAGATAACAAAGAACATCTATATAGATGAGCAACTTATTATTATAAGAATCCAGAATAAAGTTAAGAATTTTTCCCTGTGTATCCTACTTCACATTCTTGGTCCACCTCGAGTAGAGGGGTGGAATACTTTGTTCATTCCTAAAGAAATTACTAGGATCAACCTTGGTTTTCACATGAACCAGCTTATTGAAATTAATTTTGAAATATTTGAGTCCCCAAATGCTTGCTTGTGCATAGCTTGTATTTCCCTTGTTATTAACTCCTATATCAAGATCTCTGTAGTTGACATATGCAGCCCTGGGGAACTTGGAAACATAAGGAGCCATGTAACTGTAAAGTCTTCTAATCCAACTTAAATATCTTTCTGATCCCTCTTCTTCATCCCAATACACCGAGTAATTGATTTTGTACAAATTACCAGCTCTGTGTGGAAAGGGAATTGCTGATTCTGAAATTTCATCCATTCTTCCGCCATATGGAATAAACACCAGCTCAGCTTTCTCAGCTTCCTCTTCGAAAAATCGTTTCCATATGCCTTCAAGCACATTCTTAGAAATCGGTTTCTGAACGTAGTCTGCTTTTACTTTTAAGTATGGTATATTTGCCTGTGTCCTATTAAGTAAAACATCAAGTGGTCCTACGGGAAGCTCGTAGATATATAGGGTTGATTCTATCCAGCTCATTTCAGTGCAATCTTCTCTTTGCAAACCCAACTCGGGGAAGCTTTGTTGCATTAGTGGAAGCAATCTGTCGACACTACCAAGAAACAATGATTGAAATGAAGCCTGAATAGATCTCTTTCCATCTTGGCTTGAATTCACCCTTCTTATATAGACTCTAACGGCTAAGTCTTCATCGAATTTGTGTGCGATGTATTGCCATCGGTGAACAATATTTGTTGCATTCTGTTCTACAGTCCTAGCAATTGTGAATACAGTAACCTTTTCTGGAACGTCCACCAATTGTAGTTTCCAAGCAAGAACGATTCCAAAACTAGTACCTCCACCTCCTCTAATGGCCCAGAAGAGATCTTCGCCCATGGATTTTCTGTCGAGAATTCTTCCATTCACATCAATGATGCGTGCATCAATTACATTATCAGCAGCAAGCCCATATTTTCTTATCAATGCTCCATACCCTCCTCCACTGATATGTCCGCCAGCACCAACAGTTGGGCAAACACCAGCAGGAAACCCTAAGGTTCGACTTTTCTCTGCAATTCTATAATAAAGTTCGCCAAGTCGAGCACCAGCTTGAATCCACGCAGTTTTCTTGTCAACATCAACATTTATATCCCGTAGATTGACAAGATCAAGGATGAAAAATGGTTCTTCTGATGTGTAAGAAAGTCCTTCAAGGTCATGGCCACCACTTCGAATCCGTATTTGCATGCCATTTTCTTTGGCACAATATATGACGGGCTGAATTTGGGATTCATTCACGGGGGTAATAATGACTAAGGGTTTAGGCGTCGTTTCTGTAGCAAATCTAAGATTTTGAATGGAGAAGTTCAGGATGGATGAGTATGAAGAGTTTTCGGGGGTATAAAATATATTGGAGAAAGAGGTGTGATCTTTAGATTGAAGAGACAAACATTGAAGAAAATCGTCATGTCCATGAGAAGAAATTGTCCATGAACACGAAAAGAGGACAAGAAAAGCAAATAAAATGGAACAAATGCTTGGAGTCTTCATCACCATTTAAGGCTGTTTAATCTGTGTTGTGAAGCTTAGAACATGTTCAATTTATAGTGTCATGAAACGAGTTCTAGATAATCCCAAAACAGGTTAAAGTCTATATTGGCAACTAAGTTTACTTTTATTTAAATAATATATAGCTTTTTTAGACCGTAGTTGATCATAATTATTACTACATTATTTTTAATTATACATACATGTACATATAGATTATATCTAAATAAATGAATATATGACTCAAAACCAAATAGACACTGAAATAATGTGTTTATTTCTAATATTTTACAATTAATTAGATGATGTGGTTGAATAGTCACCATTAAACTTCAATGTTTAAACTAAATCCAGCTTTCATAATTTAATCACTCTGAATATTCAACAGAGGTAGATATTGAAATTTGATATCTTGAACAAAAAATATATAATATATGAGTTGCAAACTTGGAATAACATATAGATCCGCTAATTAATGGCGTGCTTCATTCAAGGATGTATGAAGTAGACTTGAGCTTTAATTGAATTTGAAAAACCTATTTCTTGTCTAAGAAGAACTGAAAAATTCAAAACATGAGCTTTAATTGAATTTACAAGTCTCTGTCTACTTCAGTGAATAATTAATTTACTTAAAAAATTCAAATTAATCATGAGTTTTATTCATCGGAGATCATTATCCGTTTACTTTAAAATGAAATAAACAGCTCGTACGTAGTTTGGACATTTCCCTGAAGTCGCAAAAAGAAGTCAATTTTTCAAAATGTCAAAGATTGCAAATTAGGAACCATTTGTGAAACACACAGTTGTTGTAGAAATCTCAAAATTTTGTGCAACTTTACGATAATGTTCAAAACTCAATGTAGAATTCTCAAATTTTGGAATTGTTCATTTCATTTAAAAGTAGACTCATAGGGATTTCTAATGGTATAAAATTCATGATCTGATAATTTCTAAAAATTTGGAAGTCTCAAAATTTCACTTCGAAAATTCGAAACTTTCGAAATTTTGATAGCTTTGCAAAACTTTACAAAAATGTCCATAACACAATGTAGAAGACTATGTTTTTATAACTTTTTGTTTCATTTGATAGTACACTCAGCGATTTCCAGCAATACAAGAATCATGATCTAATAATTATTGAGTAAAAGCAGACCAAAAAAAAAAAGAAATTCTCTTTGGCTAAAATTTTGACAGCCTTAACTCGACTTTACAAAAATGTTGTTAACGGAATGCGAGATGTTCTATTTTACAAACAGTTTGTTTCATTCAAAAGAAGACTCAGAGGTCTTTCCAATAGTATAAGATTCATGATCTGAAAATTTCACTTCGAAATTTTGACAGCTTTGTGTAGCTTTACGAAAATGTGCATACCTCAACGTAGGAGACTCCATATTACTAAAAACCATTTGTTTCATTTAAAACTAGACATAACTGAATTTCCAATGATATAACTGGATTTCCAATGATATAACATAACTGGATTTCAACTAAAATTCACTTTAGTTGAAATCTCATCAACTTTGTGCAGCTTTACAAAAATATTGTTAACTCAATGCAAGAGACTTCGTTTTTCGAAATTTTATTTCATTTGAAAGTGGATTCAGGAATTTCCAATGATATAAGATATATGATTTGCGAAACTTCACTTCAAAATCTTTATATTTTTGAAATTATGGCAAAGTTTCACAAAATGTTCATAACTTCACATAGAAGACTCTCTTTTACAAACTGTCTAATTCATTTGAAAGTAGGCTCACAGAGATTTTGAACGATCTAATAGGGGAATGATCTCCTATCCATAGTGGACAGGAGATATGTTGCTCACTGTCACTACAACAAAGAGGGTCTATAGCGGCGACATATATTGCGACGACAAAAAGTCGCCTCTATTGATTCTACATAGTAGCGACGACCAAGAAATGTCGTCGCAATACCATCAAAACTTATACGTCGTCGCTATAACACATATATCGTTGCTGTTACGTATAGGCTATAACGACGTCTTTCTATGTCATCACAACTCAGATTAGGAAAGGGCAAGAACTAAGGGCGGCATTATGGTGCATAAATAGCGACGACAAATGTCGTCGCAATTGAAATTCGGATGATGATGTAAGTCACGTGAATCATGTATTTTCTCGTAAAGTGTGAAGGGGTCTATAGCGACGACATATGTCGTCACTATATACCAACATCAATTTAGGCAGGAAATTTGGCGCCCAATTGTTATATATAGCGACGACATATGTCGTCGCTATACCTATTTTGATTAAATTTTGCAGGCGCGTGAATAATTACTTTCCTCGAAAATGGGAATGCTCCTTTAGCGACGACTTATGTCTATAGCGACGACATTGTCGTCGCTATAGACTCTTCTTTATCTTCTTCACATATCCGCATTTCTGTATTGTATACTACACACACTTCAGAAAAAATTCTTCTCCATCTCCGTTTTTTCATCTCCATTTCTTCATAATCATCTCCAATTATTATCAGTACTGTATTTGTAAGAATATAGTATTTTACAAGTATGGATATTGATAAAAGTTGGACAACAATTAGAAATCGCACAAAGTCTGCAGATTTTCGGAACGATTTGCAAGCATTTATAAACATGGCGAGGCCATACGTTAACGACAGAGGAAGAATTAAATGTCTGTGCAAAAAATGTTTAAACAGTCTCACACATCCATTGGAAATTGTCGAGGCTCACATATTTCGTAATGGTTTTGCGGAGAGTTATGTCACCTGGATATATCATGGCGAGATTGGTGTTCGTACTGCGAATGTGTATAGACAGAATGAGCGAGATGGTGTGGAAGATGAGATGATGGATGTAATAGACGACGTAGTTGGTGATGAGCATGCAGGTACAAGCACCGATGGTTACTATGACGAACTGTTTCAGGCTCTCCATTCAGAACTGTACCCGGGAGTTTCATCATTTTCATCCCTAAATTTTTTAGTCAAGTTGATGCATATTAAAGTTATGAACAAATGGACAAACAAGTCTGTTGATGATCTTTTGAAATTGCTGAAGTTAGCATTCCTAAATATGAACCTGGTTGACTCTCACTACGAAGCTAAGAAGCTGATGACGAAGCTTGGTTTGGGTTACAAATCCATTCATGCCTGCAAGAACGACTGTGCACTGTTTTGGGGTAAACATGCTGATAGACAAACTTGTCCGATTTGCTAGGAAAGTCGTTGGGTTCACACTTTTGGAAAAGTGAACGGAAAGAATGTTCCGCATAAGGTGTTGCGATATTTTCCCTTGGCTCCCAGACTAAAACGTATGTTCGCGACGAAGGATACTGCAAAACTTATGAGGTGGCACAGTATAGGAAGGTCTAGGGACGATGATGAAATGCAACATCCCGTTGATGGAAAATCATGGCGGGATTTTGACATGAAACGTCCAATGTTCGCAAGTGAGATCAGGAATGTCAGGTTAGGTTTGGCCGCAGACGGATTCAATCCATTCGGTGACATGAGTCTGTCGTACAGCATGTTGCCAGTAGTTGTAACAGTTTACAACTTGCCACCCTGGTTATGCATGAAGCTCGAATATCTCATGCTTACTCTGTTGATACCTGGTCCTAAAACACCGGATAAGGACATTGATGTATTTTTACGATCATTAGTGGATAAGTTGAAGGAATTGTGGGCCGATGGGATTGACACGAGAGACGGTGGAACCAACAGCAAGTCGGTATTCAGACTGCGTGCAGCTTTGTTGTAGACTGTTAACGATTTTCCAGCGAGAAGTAGTTTGTCCGATTGGAGTGGTCAGGGGTACAAGGCATGTCCGACGTGCAACGAGGATACTCTTTCAGTCCGTGTGATAGGTAAGACAGCTTATGTGGGTCATCGTCGGTTCCTGCCATCCAGGCATCATTTTCGGAGCAATTTAGACTTCGATGGGAGGACAGATAGGCGACCACCTCCGCGTCGGTTAACGCCTACAGACATTTTAGCACAATTAAGTCGTGTCAAATATAGAAGTCCAGGAAAGCACCCAAATTACGGTGGCGCTACAATTCGGAGAAGTGATGACGAGCTCAATTGGAGAAAAAAGAGCATTTTCTATGAGTTGCCGTATTGGACTTCTACCGAGCTCAAACATAACATCGATGTCATGCACGTAGAGAAGAATGTTTGTGATAGCTTGCTCGACACAATTATGGACGATCCATTCAAATCAAAAGACACAGTCAATGCGAGGTGCGATCTAATGCAATTAGGGATCAAAAGGGAGTTGCACTTGTATCAGAACGGGAATAAGTGGATGGAGCCTGCCGCATGTTACACCATGTCGTCTTCAAATCGTAAGAAATTTTGTCAATTTATCTGATCGGTTGAGTTTCCAGATGGCTTCGCTTCTAATCTTCGGAAGAATATTGCTCCAAATGACAGCCGTATTATCGGGTTGAAGTCACATGATTGCCATATTATTATGCAACGGTTATTACCAGTCGGATGTCGGGCGTTCTTGAATAAAACAATTTCCACGGTCATTATTGAACTGTGCACGTTCTTCAGAAAGCTTTGTGCAAGAACACTAAAGGTTAGCGACATGATAGCATCCCACGATCACCTTGTACTCATTCTCTGTAAGTTGGAAAGGATATTTCCACCAGCCTTCTTCGACATCATGATTCACCTCGTAATGCATTTACTAGAAGAGGCAATCCTTGGAGGTCCTGTGCACATGAGATAGATGTATCCATTCAAGCGATACCTGAAGAAATTGAAGGACTACGTCAGAAATCGAGCTCGGCCCGAGGGATCAATAGCTGAAGGGTATGTTGTGGACGAGGCATTGACCTTTTGTTCGAGGTACTTCCAGGACATAGGGACAAGGTTCGATCGACCAGACAGAAGCGAGGATGCTACTATTCCACAGACACAGCTTTCTGTTTTTTAGTCGCAGTGTCACCCACTTGGAAAGCAGTCACCAACGACGTTTCCTACTCAAGTTCGAAATCAAGCAATTTTTTACACCCTGAACAACTGTTATGAAGTTGAGCCATTCTTGCAGTAAGAAGGCGTTAATTCTTGATTATTATTCTTTTATCTCGAATTAACTTTATCATTTGAAACGAACTAATGAACGTTGATCTTCAATACTTTGTTCAGGGAACATAGGCAAGAACTAATGAATAGTGGCTGTCCAAACATCGAACTAATGCACAGAAGAGACTTTCACGGTTGGTTCTACAGAAAGGTAAACAAACATCGACTGAATAAAATTGCAAGTTTTCAACATAATTGCTTTCAATAACTGAGAATAATTCTTGTCATACAGCTATATGCAATGTGCCAAAGCCACAACCATCAAGTTTCTCATGAGTTATTTGCGTTGGCCAGTGGATGTTACCAGCAGGTTATGTCATACACGGCTTGTGTTGTCAAAAGAGTTCGGTTCGTGACATATGATCGTGATATTCGAAGTAAAACTCAAAATAGTGGTGTGTCCGTCCCAGGGACTGGGGGTGAGATATACTACGGGCAGCTGCAAGATATACTGGAGCTACAATATGGACCGAAACTTTCAGTCTATCTGTTCCGATGCAAGTGGTTTAAGTGTGATGGGAGACGGATGGTAACTGAGAATAACGTTATCAGTATTGACATCAGTGCAGAAGCGTTCAAGGATGATCAGTTCATACTTGCTAGCCAAGCACAACAAGTGTTCTACATTGAAGATCTATCTCGTGGTCCGAACTGGCGAGTAGTACAAATTGTCCATCACAGGAGCACGTGGGACACAGTGGGAGCTAACATCACAGAGATTGACCTGCTCCACAATAACTACTCTTCTGGTTTATCTCTAGTCGTTGATCTTGGCAACATAGAGCATGTATCCTTGCACCGCGATGATGATGAAGCTGATGAGATCGATGCATCGGTTATCAGGAGAGCCTCGTCAGATACTGCAGGAGAAACTTCGTTTATAAACGACGATGATGTTGAAGACGATACAAATGCAGAATACGAAGATGAAGAAACATCGAGTGAAATCAATGAGGACGTCAGTGACGATGATGTAGATCAATCGTATCATGATAGTGAATCAGATTGAAATATTATTGTGCGTCACTAAATTTGCAATGAAATTACTTTAAAAAAACGCATGTTCAAATTGTTGTTACTGTTTTCGGCTTGAATGTTTGTCATTCATTCATCGGTTCATTGGTATTGGTCAAAACGCGAGTTTGAATGGAGTTTCAACATTTGTATACATTTTTTCGAACAAAAAAGTTCTACAATTGTACAAAAAATATGATTTCATTTTCCCATTATATCTTCAATCGTAAAACTTGAAGGACTTAAGTTGCAAATAAAATTGAAGGAAGTTGAAATAAAAGAAAAATTAAGAGGACCCAAATAAAAATGTTTAAAGTTGAATGACCCAAATAAATATGAAAACATAAAAATTAAATATTAAATATTAAATACTAAAAATTATTATTCATAATATTAAATCTCAATAAATATGAAATATTAAAAATTAAAAATTAAAAAGTCAATATTAAATACTAATAATTTATAATTGATATTATTAAATATCAATAAATATGAAAACATAAAAATTAAATATTAAATATTAAATACTAAAAATTATTATTCATAATATTAAATCTCAATAAATATTAAATATTAAAAATTCAAAATTAAATAATAATAATTATTATTGATAATATTAAATATTAAAAATAATTGATAATATTAAATATTAAATTTTTTTCATAATATTAAAAAGCGGGAAAATTAATAATTATAAAAATTATTGCAATTAAAATATCCCCTTCAAATGAGAAAGCAACATTTATTTTTCTGCAATGTATTGTTAATAGCGATGACATATGTCGTCGCTATTGTGTTAAAAATTGGGCGCCACCTTTAAGGCGCGTGTTCAAAAAAGCTGAAAACATGTCGTCGCTATAGTTGTAAATAGCGACGACATATGTCGTCGCTATATGTCGTCGCTATAGAGTCAGACCTTTTAATTCACACAGAACCTTCTTCTTTACCATTTCTGCTTTGGTTGTTCTTCTTCCGTTGCTGCTGTCGCGCCGCCGTCTGCCGTGTGCCGTCAAATTGGGTTGCTCTCTTCCTCTCTCTCAGAATCGTCCAGAGACTCCCATCCCTGCAACAAAGGTGAGCTCTCTCTCTCTCTCTCAATCGCTCTATCTCACTCTCAAACTCCACATCATTTGATGTCCTCTTAATTTTTTTTTTTCAATTTGAGGGTTAAATCTGTTTTTGTGGTGAGTCGACATATGTTTTCAGATTTCAGATTTATAATTAGGGTTTAATTTTTGGAAATGGGTTCAATTTGATGGTATAATTTGGGAAAATGTTCAAATTTCTGCTTATAATCCCTGCAGCAGTACTGCTTATGTGTGTTTTTAATCTTATCTAGTACTATTATATACAAACATACTAGTTTAACCTTGAGATTTGGGAGTAGCAGCAGTCCATATTCAAGTGTGTAAAATTAAGAAATTAAAATTAAGGCAGTAGTTATATGTCAGTAGTTCTATTTTTGGTTATTCACGTGCAATGTCTCTTGCGTTCCATTGTGTAGATTATTGGCAGGTACAGTAGTTCTGAAAATAGATTTAGTTTGGCAAATAATGGTGAGTTTACTTATAACAGTTGTACTTAGAAAAGCCACCATTCTGAGGAAGACCGTTGCTATGGTTGGTGTTGTCAGCCTGTCAATGGCACGATCATGCATTAGACAAAGTTAGATTGGTTAAAATTAATTAGCATATGTGGTGTATGGAGGTAGTAATGAAGCACATTATTAGGGAAGCGATAAATTAATCACTAGGATTATATACTAATACTAACACCTAAAACGGGATTTGGTAGATTTGGTTTCCATGCTGGCCTTTATTCTGCATATAAGAAAACAAAGGAAGTGTCTTCTAGTAGTAGGGACAGACTATTCATATATTTTAGTTAATCTGTTTTAATGTAAACTCTATTTATTCTCAAATATAGAAAAGACTTTATACTGGTGCTTTAGTTTTGGAATATGTGTAACAAGAAATTTCATTGTTGAACCATTCACCATGGATGTATTATAATTATATTTATATTTATTATTATTTACAAGTTTTGCATGCCTTGATATTGACTATCTATAAACTTGTTCCACTGAAAATTCATGTGATTGCAGTTCAATTATTTGTGTAATTAGTGTAAATTACTTGCTTGAAAAACAATGGGTGATCTAATCAGGATATATTATTATAATTTTTATTTTTTGATCAACAGTTGACTTACTTCACTTGAAAGTCTTGACCACAAGAAACTAACTATTAAAAATTGCAAGATCCAAGGCGAATTCAACTTGGGATTAGAAGAAATCCTCATAACATGACAGATCAGGGTAGAGGGTGATTATATATAAAAATTAGTTTAGGGACCAATTTATAATTAAATATAATAAATTCAAATTTTACTATAAATTCAAAGTTTAGGGACTTATTTGCAATTTTACAGTAGTTTAGGGACCAATTTATAATAAAATATGATAAAGTCAAATTTGCTCATAAATTCAAAGTTTAGGACTTATTTGCAATAAAATAAGTTTAGGGACCAATTTATAATAAAATATAATAAAGTCAAATTTTCCCATACATTCAAAGTTTAGGGACTTATTTGAAATTAAAGTAAGTTTAGGGATCAATTTATAATAAAATATAATAAAGTCAAATTTTCTCATAAATTCAAGATTTGGGACTTATTTGAAATTAAAGTAAGTTTAGGGATCAATTTATAATAAAATATAATAACGTCAAATTTTCTCATAAATTCAAAATTTAGGGACTTATTTACAATAAAATAAGTTTAGAGACCAATTTATAATAGTATATAATAAAGTCAAATTTTTCTATAAATTCAAAGTTTAGGGACTTATTTGAAATGAAAGTAAGTTTAGGGACCAATTTATAATAAAATATAATAAAGTCAAATTTTCCCATAAATTCAAAATTTAGGGACTTATTTGCAATGTTACAGTAAGTTTAGGGACCAATTTATAATAAAATATAATAAAGTCAAATTTTCCCATAAATTCAAAGTTTAGGGACTTATTTGAAATTAAAGTAAGTCTATAGACCAATTTATAATAAAATATAATAAAGTCAAATTTTCTCATAAATTCAAAGTTTAGGGACTTATTTGAAATTAAAGTAAGTCTAACCAATTTATAATAAAATATAATAAAGTCAAATTTTTCCATAAATTCAAAGTTTAGGGACTTATTTGCAATAAAATAAGTTTAGGGACCAATTTATAATAAAATATAATAAAGTCAAATTTTTCCATAAATTCAAAGTTTAGGGACTTATTTAAAATTACAGTAAGTTTAGGGACCAATTTATAATATAATATAATAAAGCCAAAATTTTCCATCAATTCAAAGTTTAGGGACTTATTTGAAATTACAGTAAGTTTAGGGAGCAATTTATAATAAAATATAATAAAGTCAAATTTTTCCATAAATTCAAAATTTAGGGACTTATTTGCAATTTTATAGTAAGTTTAGGGACCAATTTATAATAAAATATAATAAAGTCAAATTTTTCCATAAATTCAAAGTTTAGGGACTTATTTGTAATAAAATAAGTTTAGGGACCAATTTATAATAAAATATAATAAAGTCAAATTTTTCCATAAATTCAAAGTTTAGGGACTTATTTAAAATTACAGTAAGTTTAGGGACCAATTTATAATATAATATAATAAAGCCAAAATTTTCCATAAATTCAAAGTTTATGGACTTATTTGAAATTACAGTAAGTTTAGGGACCAATTTATAATAAAATATAATAAAGTCAAATTTTTCCATAAATTCAAAATTTAGGGACTTATTTGCAATTTTACAGTAAGTTTAGGGACCAATTTATAATAAAATATAATAAAGTCAAATTTTTCCATAAATTCAAAGTTTAGGGAATTATTTGCAATAAAATAAGTTTAGGGACCAATTTATAATAAAATATAATAAAGTCAAATTTTTCTATAAATTCAAAGTTTAGGGACTTATTTGAAATTACAGTAAGTTTAGGGACCAATTTATAATATAATATAATAAAGTCAAATTTTTCCATACATTCAAAGTTTAGGGACTTATTTGAAATTAAAGTAAGTTTAGGGACCAATTTATAATAAAATATAATAAAGTCAAATTTTTCCATAAATTCAAAATTTAGGGACTTATTTGAAATTAAAGTAAGTTTAGGGACCAATTTATAATAAAATATGATAAAGTCAAATTTTTCAATAAATTCAAAGTTTAGGGACTTATTTGAAATTAAAGTAAGTTTAGGGACCAATTTATAATAAAATATAACAAAGTCAAATTTTCTGATAAATTCAAATTTTAGAGACTTATTTGAAATTAAAGTAAGTCTAGGGACCAATTTATAATAAAATATAATAAAGTCAAATTTTTTCATAAATTCAAGATTTGGGACTTATTTACAATTTTACAGTAGTTTAGGGACCAATTTGAAATAAAATATAATTAATTCAAAATTATCCATAATTTTAAAGTTTAGGGACTTCTTTGCAATTTCAATATGTTTAGGGACCAAATTGAAATAAAATATAATACATACAAATTTTCACATACATTTAAAGCTAATATAGCTGACGTGATATTCGTAATTATGTCATGTGTTAGTATGGCTGACGTGATGTCGCACGGAGGTGATGGTGCAGGAGATCCTCCACAGCAGCCATCTCACCGGCTCCCTTCGGCATGCGAGTCTGGTAAGACGTTTCTTTCAAATTGTAATTATTTATTATTTTATACATATCGTTGAAGAAAATCGTATGATCAATACATTTTACAATATTTTAATTTTCAGCACCCCCGCCAAAGCGACGGGGTATATCTCGAGCCTCGAGGCATCAATCTTGAGATGGTTTGGCAGGCGAATGGGAAGATGCCACTTCCAATGTCGAACGCACAATGCAGCCGATCGGGAATAACGCGAAGTATTTCACGCGCTTGGTTGGGAACCAAGTGAGATTCACCGTGCCCCCGTGCTATTCTTCATGGACAGAGGTTCCAGAGGAGCAGCGGGCACAGTTACGTAGCATTATCGAGGTATGAACGTAAATTAGTACACTTCATTAATACTTGTTTTACGACTTCTACACTAACATATTCTTTTTTCACTCTTGTAGAGCTACTTCGATCTGCAGGGCGATTGGTCGCCCGACGAGTACCGGGCAGTATGTGCCGCAGTAGATCGTCTGGCGGCCGATCGTTATCGCGATTACAAACTCAAGGCGCATAATCACTTAAAAGCGCATGGACCGAGCCGACCATACGGCGAGATGTCCGCCGAGAACTGGCAGAAGTGCATTGACTTCTTCACCAGTCCTACTTTCGTGGTAAGTATTGTTTATATATTGTTTACGATATTTTATATACTCTTTTAACTAATACATTTTTTGCTAATCAATTATATGTTATACCTTCAGGTCCGGTCCTCCAAAAATAAAGCCAATCGGGGTAAGGCTAAATACCTGAGCATGCAGGGATCGAAGAGCTTCTCTGCCACGCGTTACGATCAGGTACAACATATAAATTTTCAATATCATTATAAATATCTTCACTACATTACGTAAAAATGTATACTAAATTTCACGTTTAAATAGTCATAGCGGGACCCCGAGACCCAGAAGTGGCCGAGGATTATTGATTCGTTCCGGACGTTTCACACCTTCCGGGATGGCAATTGGGTCAACCCGCAGGCGACTGGTGACTATGTGAGAACTTTAAAATTATGTGAATATAATTTTATTTGACATTATTGATATTATTATTTATTATTATTTTTTCACTGAACAGGATAAGCTTGTTGAGTTCAGAGAGACTCAACGACACAAGTCGCCTCCAATAGCGCGTCATTAGACGAGCGTGCTATTGCAAAGGAGGTTCTCGGAGAACGACGAGGTCACGTCCGTGGGGTTGGTCGGGTTCCGAATGGCACCTCTCACTCGCTAGATTCGACTGCTGCATCAGTCCTCTGCAGACCCCCAGAATAATGATGTTCGGTTTGCCATGTACGAGGAGCAACTACGCCAAATGCAGCGTGAAATTGAGTTTCTAAAAAGTAAAATACCAGCTGCGCCTGCAGATGAGGAGGACGGGGACGGGGACGGGGACGGGGACGACGGTTTAGAGGGTCTGTAGATTTTTTGAATTTTTTATATATTATTTATATTATTTGGAAACAAAAATTTTTTTTTAAAAAAAATTCAAAACGTTTATAGCGGCGACAATGTCGTCGCTATAGGTAATCACATTATTTAAAAAAAAATTTTAAACAAAAATTCAAAACGTTTATAGCGGCGAAAATGTCGTCTCTATAGGTAATTACATTATTTGTATTAGCGACGCCTTCGTCGTCGCTGTAATGGATGCACGTATGGCGACGACACAATGGTCTCTATTATTTTGTCTATAGCGACGGTTTTTGCGACGACTATGTCGTCCCTATAAGTCCGTTTTCGAGATATGGTCACGACTCTATTGAGACGACATTGTCGTCGCTATACATACAAATTTATATAGTGACGACGTAGAGTCGTCACTATAACTCTAGAGACACTAACTTGTTGCGACGACATATTGCGACGACGTTGTCGTCTCTAAAACCTTAAAGATACGACTTATGAACATTCAGCGACGACAAATGTCGCCGCTATTTCCCTCATTTCTGGTAGTGTGTGTTGTGGACTCCACTTCTAATGTGACACTCCCAAATCAACAGTGGGGCAATTGATCTCCTGCCCATATTTCCCTGATATAAGATTCGTGATCTTTAAATTTATGTGTAAAACAAGTCTATTTACTAATTTAAGTACAACAAAAATTCGCTTCAGTTGAAATTTTTGACAACTTAGCGCGACTTGATGAAAATGCTCATAACTCAATGCGTGAGACTCAATTTTATGAACTGTTAATTTAATTTGTAAGTAATCTCATAGGAATTTCCAATGATATATAATTTATAAAATGGAAGTTTCAATAAATCTGAAAATTTTGAAATTCACTTCAAAAATTTCGAAATGTTTTGACAGTGGCTTTACGAAAATATCCATAACTCAATGTAGAAGACTTGTTTTACGAATTGTTTATTTTAACCAGTTCATGCACACCAAAAATTCATTTCGGGTGAAATTTTGATAGCTACATGGCTTTACGAAAATGTTCATAACTCAACGCGGGAGACTGTTTGATTTGAATGTAGACTCAAAGGCTTTGCAATGGTATAATATTTATAATCTTGAGATTTATGAGTAAAAGGACTTTATTCACTAAAATACAACCAAAAAATTCTGGTAATAAAAAATTTCACGACATTGACATTTTTGTGCTACTTTATGAAAATGCTCAGAACTCTACGCAAGAGACTCTAAACTATATGTCGTTAGTTTCATAGAAACGAAATGTTGCAAATGTTCTTGGAAATTCTTGCTCCCATTGGACCATTTGTATCCATATGCATCAGGATCCCGATTCATGGATTTCTTGGTTCGAGAAATCAAGATAAAAAGATCGAACTGACTCAAGCAATTAATGTGACTTGTGAGGTACAGAAATTATTAGGAAATAATCGAGTTAGAGCTGTAGCTATGAGTGCTACAGATGGTCCGATGAGAGGAATGAAAGTGATTGACACAGGAGCTCATCTAAGTGTTCTAGTCGGTGGAGTGACTCTGGGATGAAGGCCTGCCTCATGGGATCCAAGTTGAGAGAGATAAATTGAACAAGTTCATCCCTGTTGGGATGTATTATTAAACCAAAATTGGTGTTATCTGTTAAAAACTATGGTGGAGCAGTTTATGAATATCTTTGAAAGTAGACACATAGGACTTTCAAACGTTATAAAATTTATAATTAGATTTTTTTATTTAAAGCATTTTACTTACTAAATTACAACAAATGTCGCTCATGCTAAAACAGAATATACTTTTTCAAATATATAAAAAAATTGTGCCGAACATGAAGTTCAACAGATGGAATTTAGTTTTTAGCCTCACTCAAGATCCTAGATTTATTTTACACCAGAACCATAATTTTCGATTTTATATGGAGGCCAAAATTGTCTTGACTACTAAGAAATTTGTTATTATCAACACACTGGTGTGGTATTTTCCAAGAGTTTCTGGAAGCTCCATCGGCCCTTTCGGAGTAACCATTGATCTACCGAAACCCTAGAGATGGTGGTTATTGATTTCAGTTTCTCTTGGAAGATCTTTAGTTTCAAAAATGCCTCACAGGTTAGGAAATTTGGGGCACTGCCATTATTGATCAATACCATTTTTACGTCATAATTAGCAATGTCTCTCATAATTACTGGTGCCTCGTCATATGGATATGTTACCCCTATCATATCCTAATCACCAAACACTATATCTTGGCTACAATGAGTTTGTTTTGTTGTGGTGTTAATGAAGGTCAATTTTGCATAATTTTTATAGGCTGAATTCGAGAGTCTACTTTTGCGACTATACTTCTAACAATCACATTTATTACTCTGGCCGAGGTTGATTTTCATGATAGTCAACTATTTGTTTTTCCTTACCGTGACCTTGCTTTATAAACTAATTTAAATAAACATGTTTGATGAGTCTTTTGATTTCTTCGGCCAAAGCCTTACAATCCTCGGTATTATGTATGTGATGAAGTTGCAATACTTTCGTCCATCTATCTTGCTGCAGAAGATTCCAATCTCTTTGGTCAACTCAACTCCTCCAATTCACGGATCTCCATTAGAACTCGAGTTGGTGCATTCAAAGATGTGAGGGTTGTGTCCTGCCTTTCTTCTCAGGACGGTCGAAAATTGTAGTCGACTTTGTAACGCCATGAATTTTCTTAACTCGGAGGGTTACTAAAAATATGAAAATAGTATTGCCTACTCCAATTTAATTTTCTCGTGAGTCTTTGAATGGTTTAAAATTTTATCTATAGCAAAAAAATATCAAAGGTTCAAGAAAACCTACAACCCAAACTTAAGATTGGCAAAATTTACAGGTGATGCTAGATCTCGCAATAAATAATTTGACCAACCTACCGTGCTCGAAAAAATTACGATTTTTGACCTGAGACCTCATACTACCTAACACTTTAAGAATCAACACATCGAAAATTCAGAATTTTATCAAGTCATTAATATTGAAATAAGTGGCCAAAGTCACCTGAAAGCTATGCCTCGGGTATAACCGGCAAAACCCAAGAAAATAGTCATAATTAATTCATCCGACATGATTTTATGGTGATTCCAAATTCCCTTAACATCCAACTCATCCACCTATACAACCCCACTGATTTAACTCAAAAATTCGCAATATACAAGAAGTTCTACTATTTTGAAAAATTGAACAGATTCTGGAAATAAACATGTTAAAACTACAATTTCGTATTTAAACTTCCGATCAACAAGCTAAATTAAGTTAATGTTGTTGCTTGATTTGACACATCCTCAACAAAATCATATAAAAGAAAAATAATTTACTTATGAAAGGCTCGATTATACCGACACCTACTATAATAGCTAAACATAAAAACTTGAGTCGCTATTTTTCGCTGTCGCACCATCAAGTCCTTCAATCTGCAAAGTAAATTTATTTTTTGGGGCCGTGAACATTTCAAAGAAATACTCCGTAGTATATATATACATGAAAGTGAGAAAATTATATACAAACACATACGCAACATGCCAAGTGTTGGGTTGTATACCCAAATAGTATAATTTTGCTGTGATGAAATGATGATTTATGTTGAATAAAACTTTGTTTTGTATTCATTTATTATTATTGCATTTGTTTAATATTGAGTATATAAATAAAGTGTCAATGATCACTTGTGATAATATAAGTTGGATACTTGCGTTGAGAAGTATAGTGTGACACAACTTATATTTTGATCATCAATAAAATTGTTCACAACTAATGTATAAGGGTTGGCACCTTGTACCGGAAGGTTGTAGTATTGACTATTTAATCATTCAGATTTGCGATTTGTCTTTATCGTACAAATGGATTAATGGTGACACTAGTACACTTAGAGTGTATTGAACAAACAACGTGTCGAATTTAATTATATAGCATGATCGTGCAAATAATTAAATTCTACTTGATCACTGGGTATTTTATCTAAATTCTTTGACAGGATTGTGTATATTTTTTCGTTAGTTTGATGGTTCTTTGATTCACTAATGGGTGAGATCAATTTGGTTGATCAAATATCTCAGTGAGTTGAGAGTTTAAGAATGAGCGAAGTAGAGAACACGAATTCGTGCCGGAAACTGTCGCCCTGAAAAATAGGTAGAGTGATAACTTAAGTATTTTCTGTTGAACGGTTATAAATCTGAGCTCAGTGTTTAGCGACGGCTAAACTTCGACATCTGTAAATTAGTTCACAGGACCGTTGAAGAAAATGTAACTTAAATTTAGTGAGAATAATTAGAAGAGCAAAATGGTCATTTATGCTCATACCTAATTATCGGATCTCAGACATGGATGAAATATATATACGGTAGGTCAGAGGAAAGTATTACAGCTTCTGTAATTTTATATATTCCGAGAGTGCAGTCTCTTGCCTTTAGTGGAAAAAACAAAAGACTAATAATTAGATTGAGGGGTCTAAGGTCGACTAGAGGGAATCTAATTATTGGAGCTTGAAAAATATATGTCCGATTAGGTCTCTGTGGTAGCTCTATAAAGTTTTGGACTTAATCATAGTTACTATAAAAGTTTTGGACTTAATTGTAATTGTGATATTAGTTCAGAGATTACATGTGTAATTAAATCAAACCTAAACTAATTGGACTTGGATGCAATCAGGACTCTTATCGTTGTTTGCAATCAGATCACTTGCCGTTATTTATATTACATTACTTGTGATGTAAATGAATTCCAATGATTATTCAGTCAAGAAAAGAGAAGAAATTTAGCTTCTCAATTTTCTAGATCTGATCAATTCAGAAATTAGTTTTGTTTTTTATTAAAATTAAAAGGTGCTCACACGCCAGAGTAATCCAGACTTGGGAGAATACCATAGAAGGCTTGAACGTTGGGAGTACCAAGTTCGTGAATCAAAAGTAGCAAGTTCGTGAATCAGATCCAGATCAATATAGTTTATCGATTCAGGTATAATACTAATCAATTAGTATTTTAATTATAATAAATACGTGAACGCCTAGCAAAGATCCTGATTTTATTGAATTAAAGAAAATTTTTATTTTCTGGTTAATTCTCGTGCCAGTTTCCAACACCAAGTGCTTTAAATTCATAGGAAACATAAATTCTTCGTAACTGGTCGCACACTTTTTTCAAAGATTATATTTAATCAAAAATCTCTAAGTAATTACCTTATATCACCAACATGTTGTTTCCAAAAAAGACGAGACAATTCATGCTAGATCAATTCAGGTTTCTCTTAAAGTTGAAATGGTGGATTTAGTTCCTACTGCACTTTTTTGAAAACTCCTCGCGATTGCCTTTTCCTTGTGAAATTGTGTACAAGAGTGTGTGTTTTCTGTGAATATTTCGTGAAAAGAAGGAGGGAGAGTGCCAAGATGAATGGAATGGAATTGGGGAGGAAGGACCGAAAATGGGAGTGGAAGAAAAATGGGAGAAAATGTTAAATGTTAAAAGGAAGAAAGAGAAGTGAGGGGGCCGAGAGAGATAGATTTAGAGTAGAAATTCTCAGATTTTTGAGGCTAAATTATGGGATGGAAAAAGATATATGGTGGCTGAAATTGGGGGAGGGAACAAGGAGAGGTTGCTGGATTTCTTGGTGACTGATTTTTGGAGAGGGAAAGAGGGGGAAGATATACTATAAGTTGGGGTTGAAAAATAGAGGAAAAAAATGGAGAGAAAATGAGGGGTTGATTATGGGAATTGAGGTAGTTTTTTTGGTTGATAAAGGGGTGGTTTTAGAGCTGCATGGGGGACAATTTTGGTGGTGGGAAAATAGGGTAGTTGGGATGAAATGGGGCGCGGTTTTGGCAGAAGATTGGGGCTCGTTTTCTAGGTTGATTGGAGTAGGTTTTTGGTGGCCTTTGGACAGCAGTTGGGCCCTATCTTTAGGTGGTTTATGGGACTGAAATATTCAGCTAAAAGGCGTTGAGTTTTGTGCTAGGAAGTTGGGACTAAAGTGCTGAGCTTTGGGGCAAAAAATGGGTCGGGTATTTGGCTAGAAAAGTCGGGTTTGGTGTTTAACATACCATTTGTTTTTATTTAATTAGTGGAATAAAGTGGATTAAATAATGTTAGACAATTTTTCATATGATGAGTAAATTCAAGTATTTAAGTAATCCTAAGAAAATAAATTAGGTTGGCTAGTCACATGTATAAAAATAAAATAGTCTAATTCGTCAATAAAATAAAAGACAAGTGCACGCAACTTTCATCATGACAAACAATTAAATTTTTGATTTTTAAAAAGTGTCATAGCGATGCGGTAAGCTAATTAATTTTATTCTCAAACTTCAAATGAAAATTTTCGTCTTGAAATGTTAAAATTTTCCCGTCGCTACAGACATTGCCATTCTCCTAGTCATCAAGCCTATTAGGATTGTCTTTATGCTTCTTCTTTTCATGAATTTGATTCCTTGATGTCTCTCAAGACTTAGTGATGGACATAGCTTCTTTAGAGTTAATGTATTTATCTGCTCTATGGAGTAGATCTAGTATGGAATCTAGCACTCTTTTCAATAGTGATGTTTTGAAATCGTGGCTCCACATGCCGTTTATTAGAGACAACATGATAGAGGCCATTTGCAAACTATTTACTCCCTACGAAACAATACTAAACCGTGTAATATAGTCCATGAGACTGGATCCAAGCTCATAAACTATATTGGAAGCTGGATAACTCAGGTAAATTTTCTGTTTTGTCTTGTGTTGAATTATTTCGCCAAAAGAATTCTTCTCAACTATCCTTTAAGTACATCTGGAACAAAAGTATCATCCCCAAGATTTATATATTTGTGTGGAGACTTTGGCATAATTGGATTTCAGTGGATGACATTATTAAAAAAAAAAAAAAATTGGAATACAATTGGCATCTAAATCCCAATGTTGTCAAGAGAAGGAAATCATTAATCATGTATTTCTAAATGGTAAATGTGCTATAGTGGTCTGGGAACACTTCTGCTTGAGATTGGGCATGTCATTAAAGAATTACTCACATCCTAGAGCTATGTTTATGATGTGGATTACCAGTAAACAAGCTCAGCTCGGCCAGGAACATTAATTTCTGATGTGCCTTTATTCATTTTGTGGTTCTTAAAGAATAATTGAAACAACTCTAAATGCAATGGTGTGAGAATGAATGCAACTAGAATCATCAAAAGAACCCATCATCTAGTGGAATCTCTTCTCAAAGCTATGATCATTCATGCTGATAGGAAAAGAGTAACTTGCCATGTGGCTGTTACGTGGAAGAAACCCAAAGGCGGATGGAGCAAATTAAACATAGATGGTGCACTAAAGGCTTGTGGTCTGGCATCTGGGGTGGAGTAATCCGCAATGAATTAAGAGATGTTAAATGGGGTTTTATGACTTTTATTGGATTTGTTCCATCCTAGAAGTTGAACTTAAAGCTGTGGCTACTGGTATTCAACTGTGTTGGCAGAATGATGTTAGAAAAGTACGGGCAGAAGTTGATTACAGTGCCGCAGTGTTCTTATGCATACAACAGAATAAAGGCTCTTGGGATGTTCAATACATTCTGGAATCCATCTACCAAAATGTTAACAAAATGGAAGTTCAATTTTCTTATATATGGGGAGAAGGAAATAAAGTAGCTGATTGGTTTGCTAATAAGGGATACACTGAAAAGTGTTTTAAAATGGTACAAGGAATTGACTTACAGGGTGTTGTTAGAGGCCTTATTCGTATGGACAAGTTGGGTATTTCGTCAATTAGGCTTGTGGAGAGAACAACATGACTTGCAGTAAAGGAAGTCACAATTTTATTGGCTTTCAGTGGAGGTTCTGATGTTCTGGTATGCTGATGTCCTGATGGTCTGGTCCTAGAGATTCATCAGCTTCTACTGCAGAAATGGGACTTAACTGGAACTTCATAACTCGAGCATTAAAGGTGGATGGAATTGGTATCTTGGAACAAGCTATTCTGGAGGCTATTCTATCATACTCGACTATCAACATTAGTATATTTTAGAATTTGCAGTTTTCACTTGTAAAAAGAGTAGTACTCTTTTATGCATTTATATATATAGATAGGTCTTTTTGCAATTTGAGGTAAGACTCATATGTTCCCCTCTATGTACTTCTTTTTGGATTGTAATAAAATGTCTACCTCAGGCTTGGATTTTCAAGCTGAAATATTTCAAAAAAATAAAAAAAGAGTGCCATGTGGTGTTTAAATGTGTTAGTAAACACATGACTCCCAATAAGATCTTATTCACAGATCTTATTGAAGCTAATTCCTACGATGTTATCATTAGAAATATGTTAGTTCGTATGCAATTCAAGATATTGAAAATATATCATTAAAAACTTAATTAGACATATATTACTTAAAAATAACTATCCTTTGAAAATTGCTTAAAAGTTTGTGCCACACAAGTAAAATAAATGGTGTTTACAAAAATTTCTCCAATGCAAGCTGAAGGGGACTCCGTCAAGTTGATGTGACATAGAAATATAAGTCGGGTGTCTCTTAAACACGCTTTTTTAATTTGTGAGTGGATTGTCCACATGGCGAGATGTGATTGGAGCATAAGAGTTTATCTAAATCTCATCTTTTTCTTATCCTTCATTTGTGGAGGTCTTGTCATCGATTGTGCCTTGATTTGGTTTGATACACCTTTGGTGAACAATATTTTTGTTCCTCGATTAGGTGTGTGATAAAATGAAGAAGTTGGTTGATTCAAGCTTATTGTCTAAGGATTCGGGGGAAATTTGTGCCCATTTTCTTATAGGGCTAGTGCTATGTTTTGACTGCCATTTTGTCTTGAGCCCTTTGAAGAAGCTAGAGGCCAATTGCGAAGAGGAAACCGAGGTCAAGCATTTTGGTCGATAATGAAGAACAAGGCAGTGGGTTGTTCTTCTTTATTGCTGATCCTTAAAACCAATTTTTGGCCTAGATCTTTTGTATGAGTCCCGTTCTAATGTCTCCGGTGGGCATTGTTATAATGTCCACTGGGACATGTGTCATGTAATAATTGCATGAGTGTAAAGGCCCACTTTATACTCATGCAATAATTGCATGATACATGTCTCGGTGGGCATTATAACAATGTCCACTGGGGGCATTAGATCAATATTCTCTTTTGTATAGGATGATTTCTGTGTAATTTCTTAATATAAAAAGAAAAAGATATTGTCTAAAACTCCGTCAAGATTCAGAATTTCTATTAGACATAATAATTTAGCAAAATTTAAATTTATTATGCAAGTTTAAATATGATTTTATTTTTATCTTAAAAAAATAAAAAATACAAAGATAAAAATGAAAAATACTTAGATAACAATCTATATAATGTATTACGGACTAATTTTGAATTGAAATATATATTCATGAAATATTAATGTGACACCTTTCATATACCTAAATAAAAATTTGTAAAATATATTGAAGATGATCATAATACACTAGTTCCCAATTTGAAGAGTAAACTATAATAAGTGTTTGAAGAATTCTCAAACACTATTTTATCATTTTTGTCACTTTATTCCTCATTGCGGGTTTTTTTAATATCCTTACAATAATATAAGAGTCTTAAATTTTTTACTGTTCACATTTTCGTCCTACACGACGTCGTTTTTCAACTTCTTTTTACACCGTCATTTTGTAATATTTTTTAAGTTGCTTTTGAAGCTTAGCACACTTTTATTGACTAGGATTACAATTGGAATTACATTAAATTCAGTTGAAATTCAGATTCATTCAAGGAGGAGTTTTGTCTTTTTTTACAACTTCAATCCTAATTTGTTTTATTCTCTATTACTTTTGGAGCTGGGAGCTGAGTTTTGTGAAAGATATCTTACAGTTAAGATTTGTAGGTATTATTACAGCAGTTTTAATTTTTAGTGTTAATTGGAAGTATTATTACAATAATTTTTAAGGTGCAGTTGTTGTTTACCTTTTACAATTATCATTGATTTTTTACCTATTTCAGTTGGATTTTTGTAAATCGAAATGTTCATTTCCTCTTGTCCTTGTTGTGTCTGCTTCATGCTCTTGGATAATTTTGGCAACCATCATTGGTTGTTAACATGTTTCATATTTTCTAAACTTGAACAGCAATTTTAAGATCAAAGAACTGGATCTAAAAATTGTAATAACTCTCAAAGGATATGAAAATCATACGGGAAGCTGAGCCAAATATATATTCCTTAGCCACCAGTATACAAAATGAGTGTTTATTCATTTTACTACATGGTTGACGAGATTGTTCTAAGGAAAAAAAAAAAAAAAAAAAAAAAATTTTACTACAACTGGTTGCCGAGATTGCTCGGCAACCATCTTTGGTTGCCGAGGTTCCTCGGCAACCAGACCTGGTTGCCGAGCCATCTCGGCAATCCAGTGGAAAAAATAGTTTTTTTCTTTTTTTTTTTTTACTTTTGATTGCTGAGTTATCAAATGTTTATATACAGTCCAGAAATACTCGTTATGGAAAAGTTTTGACTCAAATCAATACCTTGCCATTTTTTGCATGATACTGTAATGTGTTCTGTACATTTAAAGCTTTAAGGCCATTTTTCCATGAATAAATCCAGATAATGAAATCTAAACGTACAGGACAAAAGCTTTCTATGCTACAATCTAAAGATTTGATTGTCGAGGTGACTCGGTAATCAAATGGGATTATCGAGCCATCTCGGCTATCCCTTTTTTAATTTTTTTAACTCTTGATTAAAATTTTGGGTGTTTAATTTTTTGAATTCTGATTTAAATATTGTATTTTACTGTTCTTAAGGTTTTTTTTTTTAAATTCTTTTTCTTTGACACATTTTAAAAAAAAAAAATTATATTTAATAGTTGCCGAGCCATCTCGGCAATTGATTGCCGAGATGGCTCGGCAATCAATTTGCCAATTGATTGCCCAGTCAATTGATTGCCATGTAAATTATTTTTTTTTTTTATTTATTTTTTTTTATAAATAAGGAATAATTGCACAAAAGTCCCTATTGTGTCATAAACATGCACCATAAATTGTTTACATCTTAAACCAGTGAATAGAACTCCTCACTTCTATGGTCTATAAGTATAATGATTCTCAGATATATTGTATTAGATGCATTTCTAATAACTTGCATTATAGTTACACATCTTTCATTTAATGGAACACTTGGTGCCCAACATTTGCTTATCAAAATCTCGACAATCAATTGATTGCCGAGATGGCACAATTAAAAAAAAAAAAGAAAAAAAAAATAAGTGCCTGGCTCGGCAATCAATTGATTGCCAATTGGGCTCAATTGGCAATCAATTAATTGCCAAATGATATTTTTTTTTTTTTTTTTGTTTTTAAAAGAATAATTGCATAAAATGTCTCTATTGTTTTAAAATAGTTGGAATATGCCATCAAACATGCAAGTGTTTCATTTTTTAATTTTTTTTTTGAGCAAGCTACTTACATTAAAATAAATAAGTAGATTTTAATATAAATAATTTGATAATAAACATGCATGTTACTTATTTTGTTTACATGTTTAATGATTTCCATATATTATCCTAAATGTATGTTCACAAAATTACGCTTAATTAGAGAAACATTATTGTGCAGTATGAGCAATGCCATATTATATATATTCAATGAAATTGGAATACATTTTTATTAATTGAATAATATAGCATAGACCTAATAGTAATATAAACTACTTATCACTTTAAGTACTATTATTGAGATTAACATACACGTTTCAAAAATATGAGGCATATTAATTAAAGTAATTAATTTTCTCAACTAAATCATCAATAAAATTTATCTCTCCAATAATATCTACAAAACATTTTAATAATACAGTCTTTTTTCTTGTCCTTTCATGCAGTATCCACTTAACCTAATGAGTATCTTTTTAAATCCATTTTCTTTGACACAATTTACAAAAAAAAAAAAAAAAAAAATGTGTGCCCAGCTCGGCAATCAAATTGATTGCCGAGCCATCTCGGCAATTCGGCAATCAATTGATTGCCAAAATGAATAGTTATATTTTTTTTTTTTTTTTTTTTTTTTGTGGTTTTGGTTTTTAAAAGAATAATTGCACAAAGGTCCCTATTGTTTTAAAATAGTTGGAATATGCCATCAAGCATGCAAGTGTTTCATTTTTAAATTTTACTTTTGAGCAAGCTATTTATATAAAAGGTTCGTATCGTTTCAACCTAAAACTTTTCACTACATTTTTTACAAACGTGCAACGCACGTGGCCAAAACTAGTATTATTAAATGATGCAATACCTGCTAAAATGATGGAAGCATTAAGAACTAAGATTCAAGAATATAGACTTTTTTAAGTATTTATTGATAATCAATTCATGATTCTCATAAGGGATGCAAAGGTTCCCTCCCCCAATAGAATGTCTAGAGTCGATGTTTCAAATTAGTGGAATAATTAATTAAAAATTAAGAGTTAATTAATAACAAATAATATAAGTGGTTCAATGAATAAGATTTTAAATTTTTTTTTAATTTTTTTTATAGCGTTGAATAATATAGTGTCCTTTTAATAAAATAAAATCACGACAGCATAGCATTCGCTAAAATCAATAAAATTTGAATTTTTTTTCTTCTTTAATATATCGTGTACCCATCCCACCTAATCATACAAAGATTAAAAAATTGAAGAAAATGTGGTGCTGATGTGAGCTGCTTACGCAAATAAGCCATTTTTTTTGTAGTTCGTCATCTTCTTTAAAGTAGAAAAACAATTCACGATTTATTAAATGTCTGTCTTTTAAACACGTGAAGTAAAAGCCAAGGCCAACAAATTTGGGATTTTGTCTGATATATATTATAAAAATAGAAAATTATACCCTCCACCCTTAATTTTTTTATATTTTCTAATTTTGTCCTTCAAATTTATTTCTTTACAAACTTATGTCCAAACTTTAATTTTTTAACCCCTATAGTTTATTAATGACGGAAGTCGTATAGAATATCTTTTAATTATCCCCTTATATGAGGAAATAAGCAAGTGATATTGGGTACTCGTTGTAGTACTGGTCATTGCATCGACACATAGAATTTCTTGGATTCATAGTAACAATTATATTGTCTTGTATTTAGCGATTTTTATGTTGTTATTCTGCAAGTGTATAGATCGCATAAGTAATATAGTGGATTTAGAGTCAAAATTCGTACTCACACAGATTTAGATAGTTTAATTTAATTATAATAACATTAAACGAATCAAAATAACTTTTCAAGTTTGGTTACTTAAACTAAATAAAATATGAACTAAGAATAATTAACTAATTAAAATTCAACCAAATAAGAAATTAAGTTTAATAAGAATTACTTTAACTTTGGAAAAGAAAAGTACTAAGATTCCGAATCCACTTATAATTGTTAATTCCTCTATTTTAATTCTTGATTTTGATAAAGTACATTAGTTATGACAATCAATATCCCTAAATTATTTAACAGTTTCTCTCGAATAAAATCAAAAAAAATCTTATGTATGACATGACTATATCTCTATGACGAATACGAATACACAAGAATGCATTAAGTTTCAATAGATAATTAAAGATCACATAAAGCATAGTTGTATATCTCTATCCAAAATCGAACTTTAAGATAATTAAAATTATGTCTAACTTATTTTCAATCTCTCGATAGTAAAACAATTTACAAGAATCATATAATTACTACGTATATAATTGTAGATGAAAAGAAATCAAAATTAATTATTCAAAACTATATTAATGCAAATCGTCAAAACTCAAGTTTTCAAATAGAAGAATTAAGCTACAAGTTCCTGGCACGAAAAGGATTTAGCCTAGCATACTAAGAAAAAGAAAACAAAAATAAAATATAAAAGTCATCACCTGGAGAACAAGAAATTCCAAAAAAATCGATCTTAATCTTCGTTGAATATTCAAAAGTCATCACCTGGAGAACAAGAATTAAGTCTTGATCTTCGTTTCTTATTTCTTCTCTTTTTTTTTCTCTCAAAATTTGGCTCCTTAATTATTAGTTAATAACCCATATTTATAGTTCCATAATAGTGCCCAAAAGAATCCCAAAAATTCATTAAAATCGAGTCTCAAAAAGGTTTCCTAATTGGATTAGTACTAAAAATGTAACAAAATTCCGCAGAGAGAAGTTTTACACTGGATGAGCACCTAGGCAAGCTGTTTTGCATTCTGCTTTTTGTTTTAGGTGCTGGGTGGTTGCCCAGCTTAAGAAATTCAAATATGCGGCTTTTGTTCTCCAACTTTGGATTTTGGTCATTTTAGTCTTCAAACCTTCCAATAGTCTCCAAAGTGATTATTCAAGTTCCAATTGAGTGAAATTGAGTTCCCATACTCTTTAAATATTTGCCAAATTGTTGTTTTTTCCATCCGTTCTTCTCCAATTGCTTATAAAAGGGTCCAAAACTAAAATAGAAAGAGTAATACACTAATTAAGTATAAACACAATAAAATAACGGGATAAAATCTTAGTTTTAAAACCCGAATAAACACACAAAATGCCCTTATTATTTAACATTCTTTTAATAGGTCTATAAATCTACAAACACACATGATCTCAATATTAAGTTCAGAGTCTTCTTGTTACTATTAGTAAAAGGATACGGGATATAAGAAGACTAAGACCGAATAAAGATATACTTGAGTACCTCGTTTGCATGAAGAATTGAAAAGATTCGATATTGAGAATGGACAGCTAGCATCAAACAATCAATAATATCACTAAAGATATTGTAATCTATACTAATTCTAAAAGTCCCTTAAAGGGAGAAACATTTTTGGACGATATTGCCCCTCAAATAATTTATAATTCCTAAAATCATCTCCAAATTAATATAATTTATTTTGACTTTAATTTAAACTATTTAATATTATATAAATATTGTATTTTGATCATTAAAAGTGATTTGTCTCTTTAAATTCTATTATATATTGTAATTAATGAAAATAAATAAAAATATATTAATAAAAATTTTAATATATTGAAATTATTATCTTTAATTGTAAATAATCAAAGAGTCAATCTTATTATGTACGAGAATTTAAGCAAATTACTTCATTAACATAACAAAACAAGATGAATTTGGCTTTACATTTCGACTTTCTTATTATTGATTCATACTTTCTTCATCTGTTCCAAATATGGGAGAAACGTTTATGGGCGATATTGCCCCTTAAATAACTTATAATTCCTTAAATCATCTTTCAATTAATATAATTTATTTTGACTTTAATTTAAACTATTTAATACTATATAAATATTGCATTTTGATCATTAAAAGTAATTTGTCTCTTTAAATTCCATTATATATATTGTAATTAATGAAAATAAATAAAAATATACTAATAAAATTTTTAATATATTGAAATTATTATATTTAATTGTAAACAATCAAAGAGACAATCTTATTCTGCACGAGAATTTAAGCAAATTCTTTCATCAACATAACAAAACAAGATGAATTTGACTTTGCATTTCAACTTTCTTATTATTGATTCATACTTTCTTCCTTTGTTATTCGTCTTTGTTTTTTATTATGCCAAGAATATTTTTTTCCTCGTAATGACGATTTTTAATATTTGATAATTAGTTTGATAGTAATGTGGTAATAATGGATGTGTTAATTTTCCATGAATGATTACTAATTTTAAGAATATATATGATGGTAATATTTATTTTAAATTTTGGTTTCTATATTTTTTTTTCTTGATTTAGAATATTTGTTCGATGTAAAAATGTTAATTCTTGTCGTAGTCTTGATAATAAAGGGATTTAAGCTCGAATGATATTTTATGTCATTTTGTAAGCAATTAAATGTATAATTATTGTGGAAGAACGAGTTAGAACAAAGATAATTGGTGTTACTCTAACTCTTTCAAGCACGCGGCTGAGGAAGACATAATTTGGATAAAGTGAGTCATGTTATGTATAAAGTGAAGGTAAATCTCGCATAATAAGTGGTTTTATGTGATGAGTTAAAATCATTGTCCAAATACTTGGTTGTTTTAAATTTTCTTGAAATTTAATAATATTTCAGATGGAATTACGGAAAAAAATGCATGAAGAGAACAAAAAAAAAAAAAAAACCCCCCCCTTAATTTATGGGTGAATTAAAGCTGAATAGATATTGCAATAGAAAATTCTTCTTTATCTTATATCAAAGAATTTTGAGATTCTTTTTTCTGAGAAATAATTATCTAAAAAGGCTAAATATTTTGTTTTTGTATGCTTTTTATAATTATATAAATACAGAAAATCAATGAAAAATTGTGTTATACTTATATCTACTATTTGTATGTATTTTAGAATTTGATACTAATTTTCATAAAAGAATGTTACATTTTCTGATATGCCATTAGATATATGCTTTAAAATATAATTCAATGAGTAAATAATCTTTTAAACTTAATATTCACGTATGCCATGTATTTTTTAATAAACCACATATTTTACCAATAAGTTTGAATATAATTCCTTAGTTGGTCATAATCATTGATGAACTTATGATTGAAAATGAGTTTTATTTAAGTGTTATATTCATCGATAATTTTAAAATAAAAAATCATAATATTATTACAAAATTACGTGCAACGCACGTATTCTTAACTAATAGACATCAAATGGGGCAACGTACAAAACTAATTGGAATGTACTTATATTAACTACATGCCCAAAACCTAGTTGCGAAATTTTATTCATATTACAATGGTGCATTTGTAAATTATTAATTTTTGATGTCATGAGTATTAAGTTTTGTAGAAACTATTAACATGAGGTAGAAATTGTTCGCTAGCTAAAATAGTTACTGTGTGATATCGCGGTAAGTATTATAATCATGAGAAGAGTATCACTCCGACTAATGTCTTGATCCTAACTTCTTATTTGAAGTTCAAAACAATTCAATTTGATTAATGGTGATTTTTGAAATAAAAAGGGATAATTGCATCAAATGTCCCCAACATTTCAAAAACGTTAGGAATATATCCCTAACCTATAAAAATTAGCACCAGACATCCCCAACGTTTGAATAAATAGGCACCGTAAGTCCTCTTAACAGTTTTCATCCATTTTCTCCGTTAAATCTCAGAATTAGAGTACACGCGCAGTATTTCTCCAAATAAAAGTGTCAGAATTTCTCTCTCTGCTACTGCAAAGTTGATTGTAAGTGCTGCTACATTCACAGTGAGTTGAAATTGAATGAATTTTTGTATGTTGTTGTAAACACATCTTCCCCATCTCAAAACAGTGGCAAGAGAAGCAAAATTGTCGTCCAAAATGACGATATCTGAACTTTCTTTTGCCACTTCCGTGCCCTAAATTCCCATTGAAAGGCCTATATCAGCTTCCTTTAGTGCTGGAGCATCATTTGTGCCATCACTAGTCACTGCCACAACATGACCTTTCTTTTTCAGGCATTGCACCATAAGAAGTTTGTCCAAAGGAGATGATCTCGCCATCACGCAGATTTTATCAACTTTTTCCATTCGTTCCTGTTCTGTATAGTTGCGAAATGTGACTCCTTCGACCACTGATCCATCATCCATTTCCTCATTTAGCTTCAGTTCCACATTCAGTGGTTATTGCTGTTGCAATGAAAACATTATCACCAGTTATCATTTTCACATTCACCCCTGCATATTGACAATCTTCCACAGCTATCTTCACACTGGGTCGATATGGATCTTTTAAGCCCACAAGACCCAAAAGGATTAATTCATTATCTGAATCTTTTGCTGTCCATTTGGATTGAAATCCTCCAACTCTAAAACTTGCTTATGTGCAAATGCAATGCATCGAAGACTACTTGCAGCGTGTACTCTAATTCCGACACTTTTTTTGGAGAAATACCACGCGTGTACTCTAATTCTGAGATTTAACGGAGAAAATGGATGAAAACTGTTAAGAGGGATCTACGGTGCCTATTTCTTCAAACGTTGGGGCTATTTTTTTAAGTTAGGGGCATATCCCTAACGTTTTGAAACGTTGGGGACCTTTGATGAAATTATCCCAAATAAAAAATAAGATTCTACAAAAAGTGATAAACAAACTAAACTCGAGAAACTTTAATTAATGAAGTGTTAGGACTTACAATTTAATCATAGTTTATTCGATTTAACTTTATCACTCGAGTTATGACATTATTTCATTCATGTGTCTTTCAAATTTATCTAAAATTTTGACAATCTCTCTCTCTCTCTCTCTCTCTCTCTCTCTCTCTCAAAATCAAACTTACTTAAACATGCGAATTTCCTATGTCTACTTAATTCATGACATATCTAAGTGCATTGAACCACAAGAAATTAACATATTAACTTACTTTAATTCATGGCCTACTAAGTCGTAGCTGGGATTGTAGTGGTTAATGGGCAATATGAGGTTTGACAATTCTCCCCCACAACCTTTACAAATTGGGATAGGACTACATACCATATTTACTAACTAGACGATTATATCCATCTTCTTTGCAAATGATGCCATCTGTGCAGATAAAGCTGAAATAGCATCAACATTATGAATTCTGACAATCTTTTTCTATACTTCCATGTCTGATTGCCACATAACAATTGTTTTTGTCATTGTTTCAAATAACTCATAAGCCTATCGAATTGTCTTTATTTTGATCAATTTGGAAGTAACCCAACGTTGAAGTACTGGAAGTGAAGTCCTTCAATTTCTTTATGTCATGATTTGGGCCACTTTTTAAGCACTTTTTTGAATCTCTCCTTGGTTTTGGGGAAATTTTCTAATTCAAGTTACAAGAATATAGAGATGTCATGTTTCAACTTGGTAACTTTAGATGACGAAAAGTATTTTGTAGTGAACTTATGAACTAGATGGTTCCATATAGTGATACTACCCACAGAGTGTGTATCTATTCACCTTCTTGCTACATACTTCAAAGTGTGTGAAAATAGTTGCATCGTGATGATCTCATCATCAACACCTTGATATGTGAAGTTATTTCAAATATCCAAAAAGCGTGACAAATGGGCGTGTGTATATTAATTCGATTTTCCCTAAAATTGACAAAGATTGTAAAATAAGTTGATCACATCCGGTCGTATATGAAAGTTCGGCTACTTATATGGATGATATGCAATGTTGGATTGATTTTGAACATTTTGTGTGGTCATGAAATCCCCAATAGGAAAATTATCTTCATTTATTTCACCTCTTGGAGCTATTTGAACTTGTGGAATGACTTTTGTGATACAAGGTGGCACGGTTAGATTCTATAGAACTTCTTCATCTGCCATCTTGATTTCTTACTTCTTTTAGGTACTTGTCTCTGTGCTTTTCTTCGATGTCACAATGTACTTTCGATCTCATGATCAAATAACAAAAGACCGAGATCTTTCAAATCTTGCATACACCAAGTTGAAACTCTTGAAAAGACCAAAAGTAACACTGGAATACCAAAAAAAAAATCAAAAATAAGCTAGAATTGACTAAAATGAAACTTAATATAAAAAAATTACGAGCAACGATGCCAAAAACTTGTTAGTGAAACTCTTGCAAGTATATTGTTTCAATGACAAGTAATATGAGTAAGGAGAAAATTATCGTCCAATTAGGAATGAAAAATTAGTGTGGACTCAATTAAGATAAATTTTAATCGAACACACAAATTTCAATGATTTGGATTTTTTTTACTATGATTTCTAAATTATCTAAATAAACAAGTAAAAGTGAATTGATGAGTTTTGGGGAAAAAACTTGAGTTAATGAAGCACTCGGATTCAAAATCCATATCTTTTTCCCACTTTAATTTCAATTCTTATAATTGAAGAAACTTGCATTAATATGATGATCAATATTCTTGAGTTGCTTAATAATGTCTCTCGAGAAGAATTAAACTAATTTTTATATATGACTCTATGGTATCTCTACAAAGGATCCGACTATGCAGAAACGCGTGGAAAGCAAGAATATTCAAACAAGAATCACATAAAGCATAGGGATAAATCTCTATCTCCTATCAGACTTGTCATTGCTATGTTGTGCATAACCTATTTTTGACCTCTCGAAAATAAAATAATTCACGAGTTCAATTCAATTAGCAACTAGATAATTGAAGATAATTAAGGACATAGCCATCATTCAAAGGAAACAAATATTTGTTATCAAAAACAAGAATTTAAGATCAACACTTCAAAAACAAAGTTTTAATATCATTCTATTGTATAGAGATTTATAAGCCGAGCATCATCTGAGTTACAAGAACACAAATTTGAATAATAATATACATCACTGGATAATGAAAAGAAAATAGAATTTGAACTGTTGATTCTCTTCAAAAGAACTTGAATATATTCTTCCACGTCTTTGCTTGAATTTCAAAAAATTCGGATTTGATGATCTTAGGTTGCAATGTTGTTGTATTTTTATCTCCCCAAAGTTCATCATATATGAAGCACAAGGGTTACCCTGTATATAGGCTTGAATTAGGGCTTAGAAATCGTGCAAATATTTACCAAAATGAGTCCCAAAAAGTTAGGGTCTGTTTTCTTTGTGTTTTAATTTTTAGTATTGAATTTTAAATTTATTTTTAGTTTTCTGTTTTGAGAGTATATTTTAAGATTGCTGAAAATGCACCTGGTTTGTCATTCTGAGAAACTATTTCTAAAACTAGAAAACTAGAAAACATGTTACCACCAGATTTCGATAAGGTTTCTACGTCAACACAGGACCCATAAAGGCCAGCGAATGTCCAAGTTAGGCCTCACGAAAGCCTCATAAACCCAACGAGGGCCTTCCAGAATCGTAAAAGCCTCATATGCCTAGCGAGGACCTCATGAATGCATTTAAGACACGGTAACACATTGGCACCCTCGAATTAAGTATGGCGAAGCCCGTGAAGAGCCTCTACATTCATTGCCGACCCCGGGCACTTTGTCAGCAACCGAATCCGTCACCGAGCCGATGGCACTGTGGTATTTTGGAATAACCAGAGACATATTCAAGGAAAGATTCTACTTGATTGGCACACAGATTCTCACAAAGAAACCAAATATCAATATCCTAAAGATTAGGCAATGTGATAATGGGAATCAACTCAAATAATGGATAGAATTAAGATTGCATTGACAACCAATTATCCTTATCTCATAAGGAATGAGGATCCAATCAGATATCTAATTGATTGTTTTCCTAAATCAAGTAGGACTCTGAGGCTATAAATGCAAGATCTCTAGTTGTATAAAGGTACGCATTATTCATACCCTTAAACTCTGTTCAAAATACTGCCTGCTTTCCCCCCACCACCCCCCCACACCCATTTATTATTCTTCGTATATTGTTATCCCTTACATATACTAGCAGTTGACTTGATAGTCGAAGTACCAACAATCATCGGACCCTTTTTTTTTCGGTGATCTTGGTATCTAGCGATCGTCCTAGTGTGTAGGTAACATACAGGTTGACAGAGGATTGACTAGAGATCTGTTGACAAGTGGATAGTGCATATTCTGACATCAACTGATTGGCGCCATCTATGGAAAACAAAAAACTTTACACAACCTAAAACTTGTGGTAAAAACGTGTTTTCTACCCGAAAGAACATTGCAACAGAAAACTCCCTAGAAGAAGAAGTAGAGTCCCATCACACTGACTTGCGGCAGGAAAGCGTTCAAGGCCTTTAGAACGTAACCCACCACAAGAGAAAAAGACAACGACAGAAGCAGATGGTCGAGAAAGAAAACTAGGACATAAAGCTAAATAATGCTCGGATGAATTAGGTACTTGAACTATTGGAGAATCAATCTCTTCAATATGGACCCAAGCATAGCCGTGTCCGGTGAATCCATTTAAGGTCCAACTCGATAGAAAACCATCGATCTCAAGACGACCTACCAATTTCAAGTGGCAGAAATCCTCATAATGTGAATTCGAGGCCCTCGCAAGACAACCAAAATAGAAGACCCCTTCCGGCACATGGAAACCAGCCGGCAGCTGCCGCTAGTGTGTTTAACAGCTTGGGAGTAGGATTATCCATAGCTCCATCTCTACTAGCGCACAGCAAGCGCAGTGAGCACATCGAGGTCGTACAAAAAGAAGAAATGACCCAAAGCTTGTTCCTGCGAAGCTTGAGGACGAAAGAGAAGAGTTAGAATGCGATGAGTATGACGATGATGAGAACCTCCCATTCTCTGATATATTGAACGTCAGGAAGCTCCCCGTTAACTTCATAATGCCCCCTATAGAGAAGTATAACGAAAGAGGTGACCCCACAAATCACATCAACATATATAAAATGAAGCTCCAAGGTAACACCCCTGTAGTAAAGTGCAGGAATTTCATACCACCCTCACATCCAATGCGAAAAGGTGGTACAACAAACTAAAACTAGAAAGTATCAGGAGCTGGCCTCAACTCAAACAGGAGTTCATCAATACTTTCATTCGCAACCGGACAATGATAGCTGATATCGCCCAACTCCACGACATTCGACAAAATGAGAGAGAGTCAGTGAAGAGCTATTTCAAATGGTACAGTGCTGTCATCAATAAAATTGAGAACTAACTGATGACAAAGCTCTGGACACACTGGTGACCGGACTTCACGTATGCACTTCCTTCTAGAGAGATGTCCAAAATAGCCAACCCAAAACCTACTGTCAACTGGTAGACTTCATCCAGCGAAAAATTTGATCTGAGGAGACGATCAAAAATAGATAAAGAGTAGAAAGAAAAAAGAAGGATCGCAATCAAATGGAGGGATAGCATTCTCCTGAACTACACAACAACCGCTATAGGAGATTCAATCATACAGAGACAATCTTGGCCTCCCATGCCAGACCGCTCGTAGTGGTTCTTCAGCCAACCATGCCTCTACCCAAGTTCTTTGGACAATATTGGCGAACCATGCCGGACCGCTCATAGCGGTTCTTCGCATACACAGGACCCAGGTACACAACACAGAAGACTGTCCCAACGTAAAAGAATTGAGCAACCGAGAAAATCAGCAATAAAGAGATGAGAACCGATCAGCTCAAGGACGTTGAGGTCCACCCAATCAATAGTGAAGACCTCCTCTCCGACGCTAGGACTATGGACCTCATCGTAATGATAAGAAGAACGGTAGAAACAGAGATCCGCCAAGGGCAGAAAGACCTACAAGAGCCCCCCCTGAGAGATCAACATAATTATTGGAGGGCCCTATGTTGGAAGGCACACGATGAATTCAAGGCAAACTAAGCGAAGACAGCAAGAGAAGAACCAACGGAAAGTTACCAGGTTCATGGGCACCAGTCCAGGGCCCCACATATCACATTCACAAAAGAGGACGAAACCGGTATACACTACCCGCATTGCAATGCCTTGGTAGTTCACACCGTTGTAGCCAAGAACGGGTTAGGACGAATGTTGGTCAACAACAGCAGTACTGTGAACATCTTGTTTGGCAGCACATTCGACCAAATGGATATGGACCATAAACTAACAACCATTTTAGAACCATTATTCAGTTTCACAGGAGATAGCCTCATCTCTCGAGGGAAAATTATCCTCGCGGTGGACTTCGAAGAGACCCCGTGTCATTTAAAGAAATTCATAGAGTTCTTAGTGGTCGATACTCGCTCCACCTATCATGGAGTCCTTAGTAGGCCCGTCCTCAAGGACCTGCAAGTGGTCACCTCCATTCACCACTTGGCGATGAAGTTTCGAACGCCAGGTGGAGTCGCAAAGGTTCACGATAACCAGACGGAGACAAGAGCTTATTACATAAACACGTTTCAAAAGGCAGCAAAGCGCAAAGACGCTCCTTCTACGGTGATGACAATACATACGGAGCCAATGAATATCAATCCCAAAAAAGTGAGAAGGAGATAATACTAGACGAAGGTCTGAACCCTCAAATTATAGGCTTGGATTCTCTAGCCTCCCCGACGGAGGAGCTAGAAGCGTTTCTTATAAATCCTTCAGACCCTACCTAGACGTTACAAGTAGGGCAGAAATTTGAGAAAATGATGAAGGAAGAACTGAAATAATTCTTACGGGAGAACGTCGACATCCTTGCATAGAAACACGGTAACATGGTAGGGATCGATCGATCCGTGGCATGCTATGCCTTGAAAGTGGATCCCAAAATACACTCTAAGATACAAAAAAGAAGGCATATGAGTACCTATAGGTATGGTGCCTTGAAAAAAAAAGTCGACAAGCTAGTCATCAGAGAGGCGGTCTATCCCCAACGGGTATCCAACCCCGTGCTAGTAAAGAAAAACAATAAGAAATAGATGGTATGTATAGACTTCTCTGACTTGAATCAGGCATGTCCCAAAGACAACTTCCCGCTACCATGCATTGACCAGTTGGTTGATGCGACTGCCAGCCATAATCTACTTAGCTTTATGGACGCCTACTCTAGTTACAACCAGATCTCGATGTTTTTGAGAGATGATGAACCTATCTCGTTCATCACAGACCAAGGATTATACTGCTACAAGATGATGCCCTTCAACCTGAAGAATGCAGGGGTTACATATCAGCGGTTAGTGAACTGCATGTTCTTAGAACAAATTGGAAACACAATAGAGGTCTACATTGATGACATGCTCGTAAAGAGCGTAAATTTCGAAGGCAACAATGGACACTTGAGGAAAATGTTTGGAATTTTCTGCAAATATCACATGAAGCTCAACCCCCTGAAGTATGCCTTCATGGTCGCATCCGAAAAGTTTTTAGGTTATATGGTGAACCAACACGGGATAGAGGCTAACTCCGAGAAGATCAAAGATCTCATCGATATGCGATCACCATCCTCTCCGAAGGAGGTCTAGAGCCTTACAAGAAGATTAGTGGCCCTGAACCAATTCATATCGAAGGCAACCAATCGTTGTCAATCCTTCTTCCAGACCATCAAGGGAGGGAAGCGGTTTGAACGGATCGAAGAGTGCGAGAATGCCTTTCAAGAACTCAAGATCCTTCTCGGGAAGGCAATGCTGCTATCCAAGCTAAAAAATGGAGAAATATTGCGCATCTACTTCACAGAAAGCGCTAAGCTCAATACTAATTCGCAAGAAAGGGTCGACACAGCTCTCCGTCTACTATGTGATCAAGGCACTGCAGGATACAGAAAAGAGGTACCTAGATATGGAGATGCTCGCCTTGTCTTTGATAATTGCATCCAAGAATCTCCGACCATACTTTCAGTCACATAGCATAGATGTCCTGACAAATCTCCCTTTCAGACAAATTCTCTAGAAGCTAGATACTTTGAGAAGACTGATGAAATGGTCGATTGAGCTTAGCTAATTAGACATTTTCTACATGCTAAAGCCCTCCATAAAGGGAAAGACTTTAGCAAATTTCATGGCTGAATTCGCCTATATCCTAGAAGGCTTGCTTGAAACCAAGCCTCATGAGGTACCAACATGAAAACTGTATGTTGATGGATCCTCATGCGAGGCTGGAGCTGGAGCTAGAGCCGGGATCTTGTTGATTAGCCCTAACGGCTATAATCTCAATTGCGCGCTTCACCTGGAGTTCAAAGTCTCAAACAATGCTGCCGAATACGAGGTACTCTTAGAAGGCTTGAGACTAGCACAAGAGATGAAGGCAAGGAAAATTCAGATCTACAGCGATTTGCATCTAGTAGTTAGCCAAGTCAACGGAACCTTCAAAGCTCACGAGTAATCTATGGTGGCCTATCTAAAGAAGGCTAAAGATCTCATATCCCACTTTGAGGTATTTGAATTACTCCAGATTCCCAGGACTGAGAATGGCTATGCTGATGCTCTTTGCAAGTTGGAGAGTAGTAAAGACTCCGACTTGATGAGAGCCATCCCAGTTGAAAGACTTAGCCAGCTATCCATTGACGTAGCTCTGTCACAGAACACCATAATGATCATAGAATCTTCCATGTGGATGAAATAGATCGTCGCATACTTAACCAACCAAGTTTTTCCAGATAATAGGGACGAAGCCCAGAAGCTCTGCAAGAGGGCAACGAAGTTCTTCTTGCAAGATGGGATCTTCTACAATAGAGGTTTTAGCCACCCACTCCTACGCTGCATTACTAAGGATGAGGCTGATTATGTAATGAAAGAAATACATGAAGGAATCTGTGGCAATCACTCAGGTAGAATGGCCATTGCACAGAAGGCTCTGAAACAAGGGTACTACTCGCATGCTTATGTGAAGAAATGCAACAAATGCCAGAAATTCACCATTGTGACAAAGCTCCCAGCTCATAACCTCACCCCGGTCACTAGTCCATGGCCTTTTACAAATTGGAGGATCAATTCATAGGTCTCCGTCCGAATGGAAGTGGTGGGGTCAAGTTTGCAGTTCGTTGGGAAGAAATTTAACTCGAATTGTGAAGAGCTCGGCATTCGGATGGATTTCTCCACTCTCTACTACTCTCAGTCCAACGGCCAAGTGGAGGCCATCAACAAGATTATCAAGCACACTCTGAAAAAAAAAGTTGGAATCTGCTAAAGAGAAATGGGCCGAAGAACTACCCGAAACTCTATGGTCATATCGGACCAAATCTAGGACAGTAACTGGCGAAACCCCTTTTACCATGGCATATGGGACAGAGGTGATGATTTCTGTCGATGTGGGAATACCTTCTCCAAGACACTTGCATTTCAACGAGGTGATCAATGAGGATCTACGCAAGGCAAACCTTGACTTGTAGGAAGAAATGCATGTCGACTCGCAACTTCGTCTAGCGGTTTATAAAAAGAAAATGGCCAGGTAGTACAACTCAAAAGTTAATAACAAAACTTTCTACATCAACGATTTCGTCCTCAAAAAGGTTTTTTTGGCTAATAGAGAAGTGGGGGCCAGAACTCTCGAACCCACTTGGGAAAGACCTTATAAGATCGTCGAGGAGGCTCGACCTGAAACCTACAATTTGGAGGACTCAGAGAGAACGAAGACGAAGCATCCTTGGAACATCACTTATCTACGACAATATTACCAGTAGTTTTTATTCCATTCTATTTTTTGTCAGCGCTAAGCCGAATATCAACGTTTCTTTCGACTTTGTTCAGCCGCTGTATTATTTCAATAAAGTTCAGTACTTTCCAAGTTATAATACTCTCTGACCAATTGTACAGTTAAAGAAAGTACGGTAGTGATGGAGTGTGGTTCACGGCTAACTCTTTTAACGTGATGGGTAAACATCTAACTTGTATTCATACAAACAAGTAAAGAAAGTACGGTCTTGAGGGAGTGTAGTTCACGGCCAACTCTTTTAACTCGATGGGTAAACATCTAACGTGTATTCATACAAACAAGTAAAGAAAGCAAAACAGCGAGGGAGTATAGTTCATAACCAACTCGCTGAATAAACATCCAACGCGCACATATTCAAAAGGCGAAAGAAAAGCATCGGACAACTACATTCATCACAAATGATGCAAAACACAGACATTTTTCATTAATGAATTTGATGAAAACAACATAAACAAATATTACAAGAAGTCACGGTTCTTTTGCAATCACCGAACCTTTGGGATCAGCATAACCAGAGGCCCTTAATTTGGCTAACTCTTTGGCCTTAGCAAGTGCTGCCAGAGCTTCGACCAACTGATTGTGTTTCATATAAGCCATATCTTCGTAAACTTTGATTTTCAGCTAAGCTTGCTTTCGAACACTAACAAACAGTCTTTGGATAGTTTTGGATTTGATTATTTTGAACTCGGCTTGTGTCCTAGCATCTTCAGAAATGGAAAGCCTTGAACAAAGAATGTTGTTCTCCGAATGCAACTCTTCAATGTCTTCTGCACCCACAACTCTTAAGCGCAGTTCGTCGATTTTCATCCCCCGCACTTTGTATAATTCACAATTGAGTACATGGCTCCAACATGTACTTATCTTCTCCAATTTTAACAACTCTAATAGGTCCGCATTATCCGTAGCCTTAGCCCAGGTAGAAGTCCAATACGTATGGACTAAAGCCACCACAATGGCAGACGGGTATGGTAACTTTTTCAAAATAGCTAGATGAAATTCATCTTAACGAGACCAAATATTGATACATTCAGTCCAGTCGAGGGGAGCAGGAATAGTGGTCTGCGTTGCACCTCAAGAAGAAGAAGTGGTTTCTATAGTTGTTCAAAGATGAGTCACCCGACTTCGCTTGGCCCTCCTGGAATCCTCCACTTCGTCTTCATCTTCATCTTCATCTTCATCTTCTATGGCCCCTTTTTGGCAGAGCCTTCTCTTCCTCATTGCTGGAAACTCTATTCCATTTGTCCAGTTGTCGGACATTTTCAGACAGAAGTGGAGATTCTTCAAGAGAGGGAGTGGATGAAACGTCCATAGCTATTTTTGGCATCAACGGGGCAGTGGCCACCAGAACGGACGTCGTACGAGGTACCAGAAGTTGTGGAGAAAGAGTCTCTAAAGAGTCTCTTTTCCACCCATAACTCTCCCACCTCTTATCTTGAACACTGATATTTTGGAAAAGTAAAAACCAGCCATGAATGACAATGGTTGAGTTCTGAAGTTACGGATGGAAGAAGAAAGTAACGAGAAGAATAAGAAGCTGCACATATAAATACATATATGAATACCTGATTCCAACCGTCAATGCAGATCCCACAATGCAAACCGTTAGATAACGGACACGTATTGGATAGATGCACTCCAGAAAACCATAGGAAGGCATAAGGGCTACATGACTTAAATGTGCCAGGGGACTTGCACCTTTCTTGCATAATAATAACGCCATCAAACTACATCACGCACAATAATGTCTGCAGAGGCATCCTGATCAAGGAGCCTTGCTCTTCCTGCGAATATGTCCTGATTGGAGAGCTTCGCATCGACGATGAATGCATCCTGACTAGAAAGCCTCATGCTAATCCTAAACGGATTAAGTCAGAAAGCCTCGCATAGTTCACGAAAGCTTTCCAATCGGAAAGCATCTGCATAGTTCATGAAAGTGTCTCCTAAGCTTCGACGGATAAACAAGTTAGACTACAGTTCAAATTATTCATTTCAACCCCGATGATAGAACAGACAAGGATAAGAAAATTGAATCTTAGTTTATTCTTCAAAGTCCAGATTACAAAGCGAAAGAAAATAAACGAAAACATCATCCTACTACCCACGCCGCCTCTGTGGGTCAGCACAAAAAGAAGTACCTATGCAAATTAACTACTACCTGGTCTTTGCAAATTTCACCACTAACACATTTCACATAGCTCGTCCCAAGGCGTCAGCAACATAGGTCTAACTCCACCATGTCAAGGTCACCATGATAGTGAGTCCAACTCGACTGTCCCTATCATGGTGAAGTCAGACTTGTGTTGATGACTGTTGGGCAATGTTGTTGATGACATGCCAACGATGGATTCCAACTTCAAAAATTTTTTTACTCCAGTTCCAAGCTTGTCACCTTTCAAAAGATTCACACTACACACCTACAGATGTGACTTCAGGTGTACATTAAAAATCTTTCAAGAACGGATAAGTTCAAAATGGGAGTATTCGCGAAGAAAATGATCTATGTTCAAAGAAATTTTGGAATAAGATGAAGCTGAAATGGAAAACCCCTGGGGTTTATATAGGGGTTGCATGGAAAACACAAGGCTATTAATAAACAGCCATTTAATGGGCATCTGGAATGCCATATGCCACACGCACCCTTCTACTTGCCCAGATATTAATGTTGTTACTCCTTCAGACTCAACAAAAAGGCTATGTCGTTAATGCCTGGAAGAATGACTACTCATTTTCGAATCCAACTTTTTTCTTGTCCAACAAAGAAAAGGATAACTGTACGATTTACATTCTTATCAAATGGTATCATTCTCGGTAGCTAGGCCTCGTCACAAGTATCTTTATTACTCACAATACACAAGAAATGTTATGCAAGGAAACAGTAGAAAATAAATTCCATTCCTAACATTGGAACGAATACAAAAACAAAGAGAAGAATTTTGTAAGTACTACTGCCCTATCACCTCCTTAGGGTCGGCACATGGCGAGCGTTCTCCTATAATGGGAGTGGTAGTTTGGGCTTCACCCCCATCCTGATCCTCTGCATTCGAGAGAATTTCGACAGCTGCAGGATCCTCTAAGGCAGGGACATTGGCATGAGCATGCCTGAGAAATGAAATGTTCCACTCTTGATGAGTCTCTCCAATCTTCTCAACCAGCTGCTCTCCGCCTATCATCATAAAGCGATGAGCAAGCTCATCGTACTTAGGTGTGTTTTCAAATCCGTCTTGGTACACCATAACTACCTTGACCTCAGCATCGGCACGCTCTGCCTTGACCCTCTCCACATCTTTTCTGGCTTTGGACAGCTGCCTATTCTTTTCCACAATCGGAGCCTCCAAGTTGCTGGCAATGGCAGTTTCAGCCACGAAGGCCCGATTCTCAGCTAATTTCTAAGATTCTTCAGCACATTTTTGAGAGGCCTCGGCAGCCCTTTTCTGGTTTTGTGCTTGCTTCAAGATCTCCTTCGCTGCCTTCAGCTCAATCTTATGCTTGCCCTTCATATCAGCCTTATTAGCTACAACTAGATCAACTTGAATTAAAGGGCCCTCTTATCCAATTTTGTTGACGTCTGAACCTGTACCAGTCCACGTGCCAACAGATCTCCAATCACTCCTCTGACAGCCCGTATGTTACCTGCACACTAGGACGACCGTTAGGCACCAAGATCTCCAGAGAAAAAGGGTCCGACGATCGTTGGTACTCCGACGATCAAGTCAACAGCCGGTATATAAGGAATACGCAGGGGCGGGAACAAAATAGGAGTGTGGGAGAGACAAGTGGGTAGAGGTTTGAGCAGAGTTTAGGGTGGGATTCTTAAGCGTAAAAGTTCGTACCTTGGAACAACCGGGTGCGTTGTACTTATAGCGCGAGAGACCTAATTGATTTAGGAGACCGATCAATTTGATACTCAATCGGATCCTCTTTCTTTATGTGATAAAGATCCTTCCTTATCTCTGCAATCTTCGGGATTATCTTCATTCTTTGAGTTTATCATGCTGCATGATTTTAGGAGATTACGATCCGGCTTCCTTGTGAGGATTCGTGCGCCAAATCAATGCGATCTCTCTTAAATTATTTCTCTGGTTGCCCCGGCATACCGAGTTGCTCGCTGGTAACGAGTGATGCGGGGCCTGACGAGGCCCTATGGTTCGCATAGGGGCGCCGAGACCCTCCACATGACTCACAGATTTCTGGCTGTCGAAGGCCCAAGTGCGCGATGAGCCATTCCAAGGCCCTAGCATGGCCCAGATAGGGCTCTTGATAGATTGCGAACTAGGCTCTTATTGGTCTGCCGTGGGGCCTGTGCTGATGTGGCGGCCATATCGTAATCGTGTGGTAACAGATTCTAGCTGTACTTTTTCAAGGCTCATCACCTTCAAATCTTTGGATAACTTCTTTGACTTGGCCTCTTCCTTGCTGAACTTGCCATCAAAGCCTGCAAGGATGTTGTATACCTCTTTGGTCAAGACCGTCCCCCGGATTAAGTTCATTTCTCCCAACTGCAAGAGTTCGCTCATGAAAGCTTTCTCAGTAGCTTTCTCCCACATTTTGGTCCAGTATTTGTGAACACTCACCACCATTATCGTGGAAGAGGCGAGGAGAAACTCCATCACGGTAGAATCTAACTCACCGCGACAGTATGTGATACATACGCGACCTTCCTGACTGAAAGATGGTGAAGAATTCCCAGCATCCCCAATCCCTCTAGTAGGAATAAGCAGGGCCTGAAGATGTTCCTGAACCCACCTCGTCTTGCAAGCATCCTTCATATGCCCCTCTACAGCCCCATGAGCCTTCATCTTCTGGCTGGCAGCCTCGTCCGTACCTTCTGTGATCCTCTTCTACTTGTCTTGAGGAGGCAGAGATTAGACACGGGAGAATAAGCGGGGACAGATGGAGAGTAGTATGATCTGGAACTTGGACAGAGGGGTCGGAGTGTGATTTTTCCTCAGCAGCACTACATCTTGCACCTCTTGTGACAATAGCACCTCTTGCAAAGATGGCCAGGTCGGGAAACTTGACTCGCCCGTACCCTGGACAAGATGAAAAAAGGTGACATTCTTGAATCTGAAAGCTGCTGCAACAATAGCCAAGGCTCAAAATGTTACGAATTCCCATTAACACAACTCCTATATAATTCAAGTCACGGGGCTTACCCATTAGTAAAAAATGAATTAGCAAGTCTTGATCCTTAAGCAAGTTGTTGAGGCTACCGAAGTCCCTGTCAAGCGCGCGACCTTTACCCAACTTCAGTCTCAAGTCACCCTGGTCCCTCATCAAAATTATTGTGTTCCCACAATTTGCAAAGGTAAATGAAGCATTAAGTTAGGGACGACGATAAAAAATCACACAGGACAGTAAGATAAACCAAGTTCTCCAAATTGGTGGGGAATAGACAAATTTGGAAAGGAATCCTCTGGCATAAATTCTCAATCTCCTCCAACAAAGAAGAATCTCTCCTTCCAATTGTTTACTTTGTTGGGACTGTCGGTCGCCATCTTCTATTTTTGGCCCGGCCAAGGAGATATATTAAACCAACCCATAGACCAGCATGGTCGGTAGAAAGATTCGAATTTCTTTGGAGTTAAGTCCCCACCAGCATCGACAACCCTCTACAACAGGAATGCCGCCACCATCTAGCCCCATCTGTTCATTGTTTTCTAACATGGGGCCATATTCCAATCTTGCAAAACCTCACGAAAGAAATGATGCATAAGCAGGCAAAGGCCTTGTTGCATCGCCAATTCATAAATGGTGACGAACCCCTCAGGTGGGTTATCAGCACGCTCTTCGAGACCAGGGCCCTGAGCTCCACTGAGGTAGGGACATCGTAACACAGCTTGATGTCTTCCAAGTCAGCCTCTCTGACCTTCGAGTGAGCCATAGAGGCCTCGGTGGCCAAACGTTTCAGCTCCTCGTCAAGTCGTCGGGCAGCAGGGACATCCCTTTTATCTAACGACTCTCTCATTTCAAGGACCCCATCACCATGTTGTTTCTTCCCCGCCTTTGCCCTTGGCGACACATTCAAGTTTTCTTCTCTCCCACTCGTAGATGTTGGAAGGGGACAAGCGATAGTGGGTCCCTGATCAACTTCTTCCTGCCCCTCGACTGAAAAAGACGACGAGGTTGAAGAGGAAGCTTCACCCATAATATCAGGATCTATCTTGGCGGTCGATTGATTCTGAGAATCATCGTGTTCGGATGACATTGCTACTTTTCTCGATTAAAGAAAAAAAAGATATCCCTTCAATTATCGAAAAATATGGTAGAAGCAGCGTCTGAACCAAGAAACCGAAAAACCACAAAAGCGGCATACGAAATAAAACACAACAATCTCTATAATGTTTACCTCAAAAACATAGTTGAACTCTTCAATCACTGAAATCTCCTGAACTTTCTTGGTTTTTGCCGGAACACTTAATTAATTTCAAGAAAGATGTAGAAGTAAAAGAAAAGAAAGTGGAAGCAAAGAACGATTTATAATGACGAGTCCCTCTCAATCCCCACCGTCGAATTCAAAAGATGAAATCTCAACCACTCGTTTAGCATGCACGTGTCAAAGGTAGGACAAAAGACGGAAATCAAAATCTTAGGCATGTAATGAAGTAAAATGACGCGCACCTCCAAACGTCCACCACGCACCTACAACAATGATGACACTAACGCCTCATTTCACTATTCTTTAAATGACAAAGCTAATTGACTGCTTGGCCAGAATCACATCTACCCTAGACACGTCACCTGAATACAGCCAATCAAAGCCCTCACCAGCTATGAATAAACAAGATTCGGACTTGGGGGACTATACTGAGTAAGTAATTCAAGCATGCACCTGTGAAGTATTCCACCAAGCAATTTCAGTCAAGGCGAGGGCCCACCATTGAATATGACGCCTTCGTAAAAAAAAATCTTTTACTTCAAAGTCCCACGCCTACCATAAATAATAGGATTGGACTTGAAGGGACTATTGTTACCACTAGATTTTGGTAAGGCCTCCACGTCAGCAAAGGCCCCATAATCTCAACGAGGGCCTTCCAAATTCGTACAAGCCTCATATACCTAGCGAGGACCTCGTGAATGCATTTAAGGTTCGGTAACACATGGACACTCTCGAATTAAGTATGGTGAAGCCCGTGAAGAGCCTCGACATTCATGGCCGACCCCGGGTGCTTCACCGATAACCGAATTCGTCATAGAGCCGTAGGCACTGTGGTATTTTGGAATAACCAGAGACATATTCAATAAAAGATTGTGTTTGATTGGCACACGGATTCTCACAAAGAAACCAAATATCAATCTCCAAAAGATTAGGTAATGTGATAATGGGAATCAACTCAAATAAGGGATAGAATTTGAGAGATTGCATTGACAACCAATTATCTTTATCTCGTAAAGAAAGAGGATCGAATTAGATATCTAATTGATTGTTTCCCTAAATCAATTACTCTGAGGCTATAAATACAACATCTCCGGTTGTTTTAATGTTCGCATTATTCTCACCCTTAAACTCTGCTCAAATCTCTACTTGTTCCTCCCACGCTCATTTATTATTCCCCGCATATTGTTATCTCTTACATATACCGACAATTGATTTGATCATCAGAGTACTAACGATCGTCGGACCTTTTTTTGCTAGTAATCTTGGTGCATAACCGTTGTCCTGATGTGCAAGTAACATATATGTTGACAGATGATTGACTGGAGATTTGTTGACACGTGGATAGTACAGATTTTGACGTCAACACACGTTTTGTTTGAAATTTTGAGAAATTGTTTTATATCATTTTATTTAATTAATTTGATTATTTAGTAAAATTGAACAATTTATGCTAATATATAATAAAATAATATATACATTTTAAAGTCAGTGAATGTTACAATATTTTTATTTACAAAAAAAAATAAATAAATAAATAGTAAATTAACAAAATAAAAAAAATTAATGACTGGACTGAGAATTTTAATCAATTTTCATTTAAATTAATCTTTTAAATTTTTTTTATTTAAATAGCCGGCTTGAATTATTTTTTAGTATTTAGAATTTTCATTTTTATAGAATTTTTACCTTTTTATAATTTTATTTTTTTATAATTTTTACTTTTTTAGAATTTTTTATTTTATTTTTATTTTTTATAATTTTATTTTTTTAGAAATTTTATTTTTTAAAAATTTTTATTTTGTAAGAATTTAGAATTTTATTTTTTAGAATTTTTGTTTTTTAATAATTTTTGTTTATATAAATTTTTATTTGAATAAATTTTGTTTTCCATGTTTTGACTGAAACACTAAAAACGTCAAAAACTTTGTTTTGAGTTTTGTGTTAAAAAATTAACTTTGTTTTTAGAAGTAAATTTTCAAAAATAACATAGTAAACAAGTTTTGAGTGTTTTGCAAAACTAAAAAGTGAAAATAACAAACAGAACATGCCCTTATATTCTTGCAGATTTTTGCTCTGCCGCTCGAGCGGAGAGTCAAGGTGACAACACAAGTCCGTTCGAGCAGACTAGTCCCCTCGAACGGATAGGGTCGGCTCTCTTGTGATTGACATTTGTTCATAACTTTACGGAGAAAACTCCGAATTGCGATCCTTAAAAAATGTTGAACTCATAATTAATTATGGTATATCATTTACCTTGTGGAGATATTTGTACCAAATTTTATGCTCTAATTTCTTCACGCACTTAGTCCATTGGTTTCTCATTACACCCCCTTCGATTTTTGAGTATTTGGTCATTCGTTTCAACTACTTATTATCACTCTAAAATATCTTAAACTGCTTGATTTTTTCTTTTTCCTCATCCTATAATGTTCGGTTCTTGATATTTACTTTAAAACCTCAAATTTTCTCATTTTCTTGCTGATTTCATCAATGTAACGCGACTTCGAGATTTCGTTTTACAAAAATGAGAATGAACTAAAACTCAATGATATCGACTCTAAAACGTTTGGAATATACAAAAAGTCTTCGTTAACAAGTGTATAAATTACACTTATCACTAAACCCGTCGTAAGTTTACTAATTTGTGAAATTTAGAAATGTTTAAATCACACCCCACTTGAGTCCAAAAGAAAAAACCAGTCATTCAAATATAAAGCAAACGCCTTCATAAGATTATGATTAATACATTTATTGTGATGTTGCACGTGAAAGTGTAGGAAAATTTTTCAGTCTCATACATTGCATTACACACAAGAAATATATCCAATATATATCTACTGCAAAAACAGATTCAAATTATCATCATAGTATAAAAAGTAGGGCGAGAAAAGCCCTCCTTCTTCTGGTTGTGCCAAATATGGTTCAGTCCATGAATTTCCTTGGGGTTCTGTAACTGCATCTGATGAAGAGGTACTATATTCTGCAAGCCAGTGCTGAGGACTCATAATATTAGGAGTCAGGCTTAATAATTCATCATAATTCAGCTCCGGGGATGACTCAAAATAATTAATTACACCCACTTCATCAGTCCAGAAATTTCCTTCAACTGGATCCCAACTAGTCATATCATGTGCTACATAACTAGTACTATTGAGGGATGGAACCAAAATTTCCAATTCTTGGAGAGATGAGGATTCGGCCACAACAACATCCTTTGGGGCCGATTCATTTTGAATGGTTACCTGAGGGCTAATTTGATTAGGTTGTTCTTCCTGTAATATTTCAGACAATGGGGAAGCTTCACAAGACTGCTGCTTAATTTTAGCACTAGCTGCTTCATTTCTTCTGTTGCGTTTCTTCACATATGTATGCCAGTAGTTTTTTATGTCATTGTCTGTTCTTCCAGGAAGCTTTTCTGCAATGGCTGACCACCTTAAGTTTACAACAAGAGAAGTTTTAGAGGAATTGAAGTAGTTCAAACTATATTTTATCCAAAAAACTATTAAAAGGAGAAAAAATTAAGCAAAATAACCAAAATATTTCCATTACTTCGGAAAATACTAGAACTAAATTTTCTAAATAAATTTGTCAAGTCTAACCACTAAATCTTAAGCTTTCATATGATCATGAGTTGGTCCAACACAATCTCAATGTTTTTATTATCATCGTAAAACACTAAACTAAGTTTGATTAACAGATGCATCACGTCCAACAAATTATGCTTTTATATGAGGCTGTTAAGAAAAAATGCTCGCATTTTTGTGATAAATTTTAATTAATGAAGGATTATTTCCTACTTGTTTCCAAGTTTAGCATGTAGTTCCATGATAAGATCGACTTCCACTTTGCTGTAGTTCCCCCGTTTTACTCCTGGCTTGAGGTAATTCACCCATCGCAGTCTGCAACTCTTACCACTTCTTGTTAAACCTGAAAGATATCCAACCCCAAATATTAAGTGTAATGATGGTGAGATTAAATTTAATCTTCTGTATACATACCGCTTATAACCAGGTCACAATTTTTATTTGTTTTTCTGATTAATGAACTAGTTATATTGCTGTTACACTGATTATAGTTTGAATTATATATGCTACAAATCCTTAAGGAAAGGACAGAAAAAATCATTATATATATACATGAATAAAACAGCTAAATTTTCTGTTCAGAAGTTAATATATACCTCATATTTTGAGAAGTAGGTTAAGGGAAGTTAAGGTTCCTCTTCTCTGAACTAGGGTTTAAATTTTCAAAATTGAAATGAAGAAATTAAAAAAAAAAAAAAGGCAAAAAGTAAAGATGATACTGTCTATTCAGTTTACAATTATGTACTTCTTGATTAGGGTTTACTATGGATCCATGCGGCAAATCAGGGAAGAAAGTTAGTTACCAGCATATTTGGGCAGCAAACGCCAATTCCAGTGGCCAAATCTCTGAATATAGGCTCTTAATTTGTTATCTTCTTCTTCACTCCATGCACCTTTCTTGATTCCATCTTTGTCAACAAAAGAGGGCTTCACCATTTTCTTGCAGACTACTCCTTTTTCTTTTTTCAGTGCTCTCTCTCTCTCTCTCTCTGTCTCTCTCTCTCTCGATGCCCGAAACAAGTACACTCTTTATATATATTATAAAAGCTGACAAAAACAAACCATTAAGGATTATTCGTAGAATTTGGTTTCCAACGTACGAAACAACCTACGAAATGGATATCTGGCAAATAAATAATTGACCAAAGAGAAGCCACAAGGAGACTTCTTTAATTAATCATTTAACCTAATGGACACTTTTTTAATACCACTAGTCTTTGTTCAACCAAATTTGAAGCCACCAAATTTGCCTTTCTCGTTTAAAATGGTTACAAGAATTTAGTTTTTAATTAGCGTAGGTTTGGTAGGGATTAAAAATTCATTTTGATTTTTTTCAGCCGTAATTTTTGATTTTTCAATCCATTTTTAACATGAAAAGTCAACAATTTCAACTCAAATAAACCAATATTGGTTTATTAACTGTTTATAATCTCTATCAAACGCACTCTTACTTACAAAATCATTCTAGGGGCTTCTTGTATTCTTTTTTTCTTTTCGCTTGTAATTAGAGGTGATTATGCTTAATGCAATGTCACTAGTTTTTCAAGAATAGTTATAGATACTTGTAGCTAATAAGTGATTCATGCATGAACTTGCTAAATCACAATAATATATCTTAACATACGTATTAGGTTAGAGTCATGTATTGGATGAACATATAAATAACTATGCATTTTGTAAAGTCAATACAAGAAATTGAGAGCAACACCCTCAAAGTCCAATTTTAATTTCTAACAAGGTGGTATATAGCTCACATTCGCTTCCAACATTTGGGGATTTTATGAGTTGTTTAAGTGCTCATATGCTTGCTACACACTTTAAATCATGGAAAATTGTATTCTTCAAACAGTATGTTGGTCATCAACCAAGGCTGGAAATTGAAAGGAAGCATTGAAAATTATAGGGTTGACATACAGAGAGGTAAGAACAAGTAAATTAAAGTCAAATTATTTTAAATGGAGAATTTTACAGGATTAAAGAGTTATTAAAAAGATTCCTAACAATTTACCTAGCTAGCTAGTAATTTTGTTTTCTCTCATACAAAATTTACCTAGTGGTTCTGAATGTGTACATGGACGTGGTTGTTGACAAGAAAAACACGATGTTAATATCTTTAAAAGATATTATAAACTGAAAACGCTCGTGAAAATTTATTGATTGATTGTAATAGAAACATGAGTCAAGACACATAGCTAGCAACAAGAAATTACTCATAGATATGAATGATATAATATCACATGCTTAATTTAATTCTTAATTAGTTAAAATAATGCAATTTACAGATTTTTTAACCACCATTAATTGATAATCAACTTTTAAATCCCTTTCACAGACAAAATTACGAATATAATTATTACCCTCTTATAGAGGATGATCCTTCTCCAAAACTTAATGTCTAGACTAGTCAATGGTTGATATTAGTGGGAATAAAATAACTAATTAAGAATTAATTAATGGCAAAGACTAATTAAACGTGGTTCTATGAAATGCTTTTCAAACTAGAATAATTCATTCCAAAATTGTGGTGATACAAGGCATGTTTGGTAAAGAAAATTAAAGTAGGAGTTTATAGAATGATAAAATAAATTAAGATCTTTAGGTTCAATGTATGATCTAGTTATATTTAATATTATATACAAAATATGCTTTCTTTTCTAAGTATATTCAACATGTTAATTTCTATTGTTACCTTAGTGTTATATGGTAATGTAAGTCCATATCATCAAATAAGTCTTGAACATTAGAGGGCAAAAATTGACATTACAAATATTAACTTATAACTTCTATCATAAAAAGAAAAAACAATTTTCCCCTTTTTAACATTACTCCATATATATATTCTACTAACATTAGTTAGCAACGTGCTGTTCGAGAGGTCACGATACAAGTTGTAGAACTTGCACACTTAGAACCATTAACTTGGAAAGGAAGTTGTATCATGCTCATGGGGGAAATGACGAAGATAGGTTCGACTTGTCGCCTAGCTAGAAGCTTCACTTAGACGCGAACCACCAATCGCTCCTTCTTCATCACTGGCAACCTGGATTCTTAACTTCATCCAAGCGAAGCGACACCGGCGAGGTAGTAACATTTCGAGTCATTCATGATAACGTGATTAGTAGGTGACACATGCGTGGCCTCTGCGTCCAACTTGGCTCGCACGTGACATCAACGTGGTATGAGGTAATAACATACTATACCAACAAATAAAATTTAATTAGTATTGACGTATTGATCATAAAATAGTTGCTTTATTAAATTTTTGATGTCATTTTAAATATTGTGTTTTAGTTAACTAACACAATGCCAAGAATTCATAACGAGTATCTACAGTCAGATGAGGGGAACCTGGGAGCTAGTTGAGGCATAATTCGCGATTTATCTCCTCTAAAATTTTAGGGACAAGGATCTTGGGGGTCCAGTATTTAGTCTGGCGAAGTTAGGATACTTGGGTACCAAAAAAAAAAAAAAATTCATAACGAGTAAACTTTTTATAGTTGCCTACTTTTTCAACATTCAGATCCCTGATTAGGAAATTTGCCAAGATTCGAAGACTAAATTCAAAATAGGCCAATTTTTCCCCTTTCAAACGTAAGATACTTTTTTTAAGGTCAATTGTTCACACCGCTCATGCTTAGAAAACATTTTAAAGCATAAAAATATAAAGAAAGGATTGGTTGGGGTTTGATTGACTCATTCTGAGTTTGTAACAAGAAAAGAACAAAAAAAAAAAAAAAAAGATTAGATAAGAGGAGCAAGAATTTACGTGCAAATAATATAATTTTTGTATTCAATAATGGGAATGAGGAATTGTCCCTAATTGAAAAGCATTCAAGAATACAGGAAATATGAAATGTGCTGAAATTATTTTTTAAGTTATAAGCAGTTGGTGAATGTGTGGTTAAAAAGTGGGTTGTAAGTTGTGGGTCTTATGAAATGCGTGAATAAAAAATATATTTGACCAGCTGAAATTATAATTTAAGCATGTCCAAACATTTGCTAAAGATAGACCACAAATTAAAGTGAGTCTTCTATATGTGTACCCTTCTATTTTCAAGTGTAAGAATGAAAGAGGACTTCTAAAATTTTTATGAATAAAAGAATAAAAGGACTTTAAAAAATTTTATGAATAACTCTTATATATAATAAAATAGGTCAATTGACCTTTATTTTTTAATATTAAGTGTTAAGCCTGTAATAATGTTAATTGTAAATTTAATATTTCAATTAAGCTTATTGTTAATTGAAGTCAGCAAATTAAAGCGCCTATGATAAGTGTTATCCTAGTCATTTTTTCATATATTATGGTCAAAAGTATTCAAAAGTTTCCATTGAGTTTCCTTCATTCTCAAAATTTATTTAAAAAACTCAGGATTTTTTTTTTTTTTTTTAGTTTTGTATGAATTTTCGAACAAAATATTAACTAGTGGTTATATATATTTCTTTTTTAAATTAAATAGTAAAATTATAGATATAAATTATAATTTTTAATATAATGATTCTACATGCATTTCAGGTTCTAATTTTTTTTTTTTTCAAAACTAACTTTTCTATCGTGTTGTGTTGCACGTCTTGTTTCTATTTCCACATGCAACCTACTTCGTATTTCGAATAAATATTTCTTATTTTTTATTTGATTGAATTTCTGAAAAATTAAGAAGAAGATCAAGAAATAATTTAAGGAAAAAAAGAGAAAAAGAAATTAACCACCAGAGCCCTTTGTGCATATATTTCTTTAGAAAATTCTCACACCTTCTGAATTTAATCTATTAATCACGTGGGTCTAATCGATGACAACAATAAAAAACAGGAATTTATTAGTCAAATGCTGAATAAGGAAATCAATGATCCGACACGGATTGTACTAATAGTTTAATATAGATTAAAGGTCACAAACCGCGTAAATTTTGACAAATTTGACTAGAAAGATTTAAGACTGGTTAAAGAAAAAAATAAAATAAAAAATTAAGCAAAAAAGAAGCTTCTCTTTTTCTGGTAGCTTCTACTAAAATTCTTTAGTTTTCGTGTCTACAAAAGGAATAAAAAGAATAATTAGATTAGCATTTTGTATTTTTATACCGTAATCAGAATAACTGATTAAAAATTAAGAATTAATTAATAACAAATAATTAAAGTGGTTCTATTTTTGGATAAAGAGAATTGAACATTATTTTAAAAATATATATAAAGTTAAAATCTTATTTAGTTGTGATAATAAACTAGTATATTACTCGTGCGATGCACGAAACTTGTTTTTCATGATATTGATTTTAAAATATTTTAAAAGTATATTGTTTATTTATTACATTTAAATAAAAAAAATATCATATAAATAACATTTAATTACACAATGATATTGAAAAAAAAAATAGATAATACGGATTTTCAAATGCCTCTTTGAAAACCACGTTTGTGGTAAAATTGGTTGATACTCAATCCCTATCACAAGTTAACATTTTGGGATAATTACATCAAAGGTCTCCAACGTTTCAAAATTGTTCGAAATATGCTCCTAACCTATAAATAAATAGCACCACACATCCCCAACGTATGAAGAAATAGGCATCGTAAGTCCCTCTTCACAGTTTCCGTCAAATTTGTCTGTTAAAATCAGAAATTGTACTGCACGCGATTCATTTCTCCCAAAAATGCGAGTGGAATTCTTTGCAAATGAATTTGGAAGAAATTGTGGTTTCTTCCCTTCCTACCTCTGTGAGCAATTTAGATGCAGCCACCACGCTCAAAACGTTGAAAACCAGACCCAGTCGCAACCACCATGTTAAAACCAGACCCAACTGCACCATCCACACCGCCGCCGCATCAGCTGCAGCCACCACGCTCAAAACGTTGAAAACCAGACCCAACTACACCACCCACATCAAAACGTTGAAAACCAAACCCAACTGCACAACCCGCATCAAAACGTTGAAAACCAGACCCAGCTGCAGCCACCACGTTAAAACCAGACCTAACTGCACCACCCACACTGCCGCCGCATCAGCTGCAGCTACCACGCTCCTACTTCAGCTGTGACCGCCAGCCTGATGAGCAATTTATTGGCTTCTTCCATTCCTGCCTCTGCGAGCGCCTCACCACACTAGATCAATCATCCTCATTCACCCCCTCCTCATCTTGTCGCCCCTCTATCCCTGGCGCTGCCGCCGCCGCCGCCATTAAATCTCTATTTTCTTCCTCCTTTAAAGCTACCAACCACAACTACAACTTCCCCCCACTTCTCTCCCCCTGCCTCAGCTATCTCGCAAACACTATTTTTGAGCTTCTTGATTTTTTGGCACCGGAGAGTGAAAGACTCCGGCATAAGTGCTGCGAAGTCACCATGGGTCCCATTTTCAACCACGTCAAAGTCAACCATGAAGACCAGTGGTTCGGGGTCCTTAGCTTGAGCAATAATCTGATTTCTCATCTCTTTCTCCTTCTTCTCTTTCTCCTTAAGATAAATGGCATTTTGACTACCAGAAAGAATTACCAGATAGAACATGAGTCGCATTTTTTCGAGAGAGATAGTGTGTGCAGTACAATTTCTGGTTTTAATGGACAAAATTGACAGAAACTGTGAAGAGGAACCTACGACGCCTATTTCTTCATACGTTGGAGATGTGTGATGCTATTTTTTTAGGTTAGGGGCATATCATCAACGATTTTGAAACGTTGGGGACCTTTGATGCAATTATCCCTAACATTTTCAATTCTGTACGATTTGTAACTCTAGACAATACTACATAAAGTTGTCCATAATTAAAAACTAATTTTTTTTCATATCCCACTTGTGAGAAATATTGACCCTGACTCTTATTAATAGTAATAGCATATCAGACAATTAATTAATTTTTGGTGTAGCTCATTAAATAACCCACTAATGTGTATATTATAATTTGAAAATTGATTTTCTAAATTGTAAAGATGCAGACTACGTTAATGATATTCTACAAATTTATTGTTTTTCTATTTGTAGACAATTAGTAATATTTACATACTCTAAATCTTATATTGATAAATTAATTAATGTAGTATTCAAATTTGTTATTACTAATAATTGAAGTGAATTAATCTTATTCTAGAATATGTGTATTTTTTTAGTTGAAAATGTCAATTCATAATTTTATTCATTTTACCAAGTATGATAGAAAATTTAAAACATGGGAAGCTGAACCGGGTACTATTTACACTGTATTGTAATATTGATAATTAATTAATTGAAGTTGGGTAATTACTTAACAAATGAATCATTGAGAATCTCATCCGGGCTGCATTATTGTTTCATAAGCGTTCTCTTGCTCAATTGTGAGATTAGAAACAATTTTTTTTAGATAAATTGATTTTTCAATTACAATAACAGTTTAAATCGTATCATTTGTTTAAATTAAATAAATGTAGTTTCCTATCTCTATTTAACAGTCAGATTATGTATTTATATATATTTTGTGAATTGCAACTAATTTTAACTGACCCTAACATCTATGTTACATTTACAGAAAGCTTAAGAATTAGCCATGGACGATTCTTCCCTTGCATTCAAACACGCCCTTGACCCGAACCCTAAATCACCCGATTCGGCCTCCAATGTGGTCGGCCATTTCCTGCCGACCATCCCCTATACCGTCGCCGACCTTACACCAACCCAAATTGGCTTTATTGAGCCAAAAACCAACAAAGCTGCAGCGGACCTAGGGCAAAATCATAGTTCTGCCGTCCAATTTGGAGAGACCCACGACGACGGACCACCCTCCTTGCCTTTTCCTACCTTGGGCGACCACAACCATGCATTGAGGGTCGTGTTTGGGCCATCCATGGCCGCAGTTGTATCGACACAGCATCAATTGCATCAGTTGGATGACCAAAACCCGCCAGCAACCTGTCGACCGCCATAAACTGGTTGACTTCCAGCAACCAGACGACTGCCAGCAACCGGTCGACTGCTAGCAACTGATCGTCCGACCACGCAACTGGTTGTCCAACCAACTCTAGTTTTTTTTTCCGTCCCTTTCCGTTTGTCTAATTTTTCATCTTCGATTGCTCCAGGCCCACACGTTTTTCCTCAGGAAGCTCAATCTACACTAAATTCTGAAAAATTGACTTATGCTACAGTTGTTACTGATCGATAGACTATATCTTCAGCTGAGCAGAGTATGAGAAAATCATTTACTTCTGTCCTTCGGTCCTCTCCTGATTTTATTTGTCACCAGTTTGTGGCTAAGAAGCCATATTTACATCGTGGTGAGCTGGTTTTGGTTATTTTATCTGATGAGGAGGCCTCTCTTGCTGAGCCATTCAAGTTCACACTTGTTGGCAAGTTTTCACATCGCAAGCCCAAAATGGTGGTGGTACGTAACAGTTTTAAGAAGTTCAGATTTTACGGTGATTTTAAACTTGGACTTATAAATTACAAGCACATGCTTATACATTTAACGCATGAGGATGATACATTCGTTTATTTTTTAAACCACTTTGGTTTATTATGGGTTGCCCCATGCATATACTTAATTGGACTTTTGATTTCCACCCTGATGCTGAAACCTACCTTGCCCCTATATGGATATCTTTTCCTTTATTGCATGTTCATCTACGTGCAAAGAAATTTTTATTTGCTTTATCTAAAATTGTAGGAGTGCCATTAAGGATTGATGAGGCGACTGCTAACTTGTTGAGGCCTAGTAAAGCCAAGGTTTCTGTTGAGGTGAATTTGTAGCATAAGCTCCCAGACAGGATTTGGATTGATAGGGGTGTATCCCGTAGTTTTTGGCAACCTATTGTTTATGAAAGGTTGCCCCATTTTTGTGCTAAATGCTGTCATATGGGCCATATTATTGATCATTGTAGGGTGGGGGCTCTACCAGTGGATACTATTGTTGCCCAGGCTTCTAAGCCTTTTGCTACTCCGACTCCTAAGTCTGCTGTTACTCCAGCTTCTAAGACTATTTTTGTTCCGACTACTAAGCATGTTGATGCTCCGGCTCCTATTGGCGATAGGGCTGGAAAGGGTAAGAGGAAGGAGGTTGTTGTTGAGATTCCTATACAGTGGGTCCTAGTTGGTGGTTCTTCTTCAGTTGTTGCTATACCACTTCCAATGGTTCATGTGGGACCCACCCTTCAGCTTACTCCTACTATTCCCATTATTGAGGCTTCAAAGCCCAATCATGATGTTGTTTTTTCATCCAATATTAGATCACATGATATCCGCCCCTTGTGAGTTTCCTAATTTGTTAAAGCCAGTACAACCAATTTTTTATATTGATTCACATGTCAATCCCCGACTCAGTAGTAATGAGAATGTAGAGTCTTCAATTCCTTCCGATAATGCTAGTTCTATTCAGCTAGAAGTTCATCTCCTGGGGCTTTTTTGTAGAAATTCTTCTGATGACTTAGTTAGTTTACATGAGAGGCAAGAGGCCGATGGTTTTACTGCAATTCATATGAAGAAAAATCCAAAAGTCCCGCGCCCAATCAAACGTGTGACTCGTAGTCAGACAAGTTCTTCGTCAAGTATCCAGTCTTTTTTATAAGTGTTATCATCTGAAATGTGATAGGTGTGTGCAATATTACCACTCGTAGACGACTGAATAAATTAGTTTGACTCCATGAGGTGTATTTTTTAGTGGTGTTGAAACTGTTTGTCTTGAGGAAGAACTTTGACTTTATCAGACGATTTCTCTCTTTTGATATGGGCTAACAGAATGAGTCGGATAAGATATGGTGTTTATAGAATTTGGGGACTACTGTTACTTCAATTGTTGATCATCCTCAATTCTTTCACATTAAAGGTAAGGATCCTAGATTAGCCAAACCTTTGTTTATTACTTCAGTATATGCTTCTTGGTCGCTGGTTGGACGTAGAGATTTATGGGCGGGTCTTCACTAAATATCTCTTTCTGTAGATGGGCCGTGGCTAGTTGGGAGAGACTTTAATGTGATAGCTCACAATGGTGAACGTACTGGTATGAATACTCGTGATAGAGACACTTCAAACTTTATAGATATAATGATGGATTTTGGTTTGACGGATGCAAAGTATTCTAGAAGTCAGTACATGTGGACAAATGGGAGGGTTTGGAAAGGTCTGGACAGAGTTTTGATTAACCCAATGGTTGCTTTTTTTGTTCTCAGTTTTCGGTAAGCACTTCTGATCACTCACCTCTTCTGATTCAATGGTCTTCTGACGATGATTTGGGGCATCGTTCTTTTCGATTCCTCAATGTTTGGTCTAGCCATCGCGATGTTTTGGGCTTTGTATCTCAGAAGTGGTCATTTTCTACCCATCTTACGGGAATGGCCGCTCTCTAGGAGAAGATTTTTAAGCTTAAACAGGGCCTTCGTTGGTGGAATCAAAATGTATTTGGTGATATTTTTCAGAGAATTAGGGATGCAGAATGTAGGGTAGACAAGGCAGAGTTAGACCATGATAGAGATCCTTCTTCTTCCCATCGTGATACTTTGCACTAGGCTCAGGCAGTTCTGAATCGAACTTTATCTATTGAGGAGGCCTTTTGGAAACAAAAGGTCGGGGGCACGTTGGACTTGTGAGGATTATCATAACACCCGATACTTCCATTTTATAGTTCAGGGACAACATATTCGATCCAGGATCTGGTCTATTACCTCAGCTTCGGGGGCGAGGTGTTTGAGTCTTCTGAGAATATTCAGCCTTCAGTAGTATCTTTCTTCCAGGAGCTTTTGTCAGCTCTTCCTCAGCCGGTCGACCCTATTCGACCAAGTATTATACCTAGATTGGTGTCCGATAAGGACAATTTGCAGGTTAATCGAACTCCTACTTTGACTGAGGTGCGATAGGCTATTTTCAGTATTGATCTAGACAGTGCTAGGCCAGATGGGTTTTCATCTCACTTTTTCCTGGTCTGTTGGGACATAGTATCAGAAGATGTGTTTCAAGCAGTATTGGACTTCTTTGCTGGAGGGCACCTACCTAGGGCTTTGTAGCTACTTCTATTGTCTTGCTTCCAGAGCATGACAATGCATGTAGGTGGTCAGAGTTTCGTCCTATCAGCTTATGTACAGTGTTTAATAAGTTGATTACAAAGTTAATAAACTCGCAACTGAGCACTTTACTATCTCAGATCAACTCATCTACTCAGAGCGGATTCATCTCGGGACGGCTCATTAGAGATAATGTCCTACTTGCACATGAGTTATTACGTACACTTGATACGAAAGTGCAATGGAGTAATGTTATCCTCAAGATTGATATGACTAAGGCCTATGACCACATAGAATGGGGCTTCTTGACATCCATTCTAGAGGATTTTGGGTTCGATACTCTTTGGATTGATCAGATACGGAGGTATATTTCAGAGTGTCAATTCTCGGTCCTGCTTAATGGCAAACTATGTGGATTTTTCTCATCATCTCGGGGGCTTAAATAGGGTGATCCCATATCTCCATCGTTGTTTATTATTGCTCCAGATTATTTTTCACGACTACTCACTCATCATTATCAGCATATTCCTTCGATGGCATACATACATAGGAGTGATGCTCTTATCTCTCATTTGTCCTTTGCAGATGATATAATTATTTTCACCAATGGCCAGAAGCAATCTATCAGACGAGTATTACAGTGTATAGAACACTATGAAGGGGCTTCTGGGCAATTGGTGAACAGAGATAAAAATGGGATTACCTTACCTAAGAGATTTTCTATTAGTCAGATACATAGACTAGAGATTTTGACAGAGTTTTGACATCAGTAGCAGCCCTTCACTTATCTTGGTGTTCCTTTATTTAAAGGAGCAAGGAAGATCTTCTTGTATGATGTACAAGATCAGATTATGTGGAAGGAAACTTCAGATTGTAGATTTGCTACCAAGTCCGCATGGCAGCTAATTCGCACGGGGTAACTATTAAGGCTGTATACCGTATGATTTGGAATTCTATTATCCTGAAGACTGTCTCTTTCTTCTGCTGGAGACTATGGCAGTGTCTTATCCCAGTTGATATTGTGATTCAGAGAATGATTGAGAGTCATATAACTTTTCGTTGTCAGTGTTGCTCAGCTATTGAGACTATTCAACATTTATTTATTGGCAGTTGTATTGACAACCAGGTTTGGCACCATTTTTCTGACATTTTTCATATAACCCTTCGGCCGATGGAGGGTTTTCAGTTTCACTTTCAGTCTTGACGTTTCTCAGGTCAGTTTGTCAAAAAATAGCATATTCACACGATCATTCCTCTTTTGATTCTCTAGTTTATTTGGACAACGATGAATGATGCGAAGTACCAGGATATCTCTATAGAACCGAAACGGATCATCTGGAGAGTATACTATACTATCTCCCTACTACATATAGCCCGTTTATTTTGGGTTATTCATTGGCGAGTGATATGGATATTGCTCCCCTTTTTGGTATATCTCTTACTACTCTATTATTTTCTCCTCCTGTTTTGGTTTATTGGCGTTCTCCACCAATGTGATCTTACAAGGTCACACTGATGGATGCGTCAAAGACGGATTTGCGAGTGAAGGATGATTATTAGAGATTCATCAGGTCAATGTGTACGCGTCTTCTTCTCTTCATATGGCGAGTGCCCTATTTTAGAGGCTGAGCTCAGGGCTATTATTGATGGTCTCATTCTTGCTTTGAGGACTCTACTATCATATTTATGGATTGAGGCCAACTCTACTTTGGCCATTCACTGCATCACCAAATGTGGATGACATTGGTCTATTCAGGCCACTCTTCGCCACATCAGACATCTCATTGTCTCCGACCTTGATACTATTTCTCATATTTATTGAGAGGGCAACCATGTGGCTGATTTACTTGCTTCAGAGGGGTTGGGATCTTCGTTTCTATTTCCAGTACAGCACTCAAGACCTACCGACAGGGGTTTCTACATTATGGAGCCTATAGATTATTTCGGACTTATTGTTTGGGAGATAGTACCTCCTTATTTATTACTTTATTAATTATTAATTTATTTTTTTGTTTTAGCTCTTCTGATTGGAGATCATGTTTTATGCCCCCTCACATGTATTTTTTATGAGTTATTTATATAAGGTTAGGGTATTCGAACCCTCCCCCAATCCTTTCTTGGTGGAGGTCTGACAACCACACTGAGGATGTGATGGTGTGTTGACTAAAAAAAACTAATTTTAACTATTTATTAGTTAACGTAGAAAAAAATAGAATTTAAGAGAAAGCTTGATTATCACTTTCTAATTTTTAAGAAGTGCTTCCGACTTAATTTTTGACGCGACTCATTAAATAACCTACTAATTTTTATATTATAATTTGAAAATTAATTTTCTAAATTGTAGAGATGCATATTGCGTTAAATGATATTGTGCAAATTTATTATTTTTCTATTTGCAGACAATTAATAATATTTACATACTCTAAATCTTATATCGATTAATTAATGTAGCATTCAAATTTGTTATTACTAATGATTAAAGTGAATTTATCTTGTTCTGGAATTGTGTATTTTTTTAATTAGAAATGTCAATTCATAATTTTATTTATTTTTACCGAGCATCATAGAAAATTCAAAAAATTGAGAAGATAAACCGATGGTGCTATTTACACTGTATTGGAATACTGATAATTAATTAACTAAAGTTGGACAATTATGTAACAAATTAATCGTTGAAAATCTCATCCAGACTGCACATTGAATCTGATTATTAATTACTTGATATTGGGTAATTAATTGATATATATATATATATGTGTTGACGTCGGAACCTACAACGTCCACGTGTCAACAGATCTCCAGTCACTCCTCTGCTAACTCGTATGTTACCTGAACACTCAGATAATCGTTAGGCACCAAGATCTCTGGAGAAAAAAGGTCTAACGATCGTTGGTACTCCGACGATCAAGTCAACTGTCGGTATAAGAATAATACACATGAGACAAAAATTATTGGGTGTGGGAGGGACAAGCAGGCAGAAATTTGAACAGAGTTTAGGGTGGAATTTTAAGTGTAAAAAGAGTGTACCTTAGAACAACCGGAGACGTTGTATTTATAACGCAGGAGTCCTGATTGATTTAGGAAACAAATCAATCAGATACCCGATCGGATCCTCCTTCTTTATGGGATAGGAATTATTCCTTACCCAGGCAATCTCCAAGATTATCTTCCTTCTTTAAGTTTATCACGTTGTATGATTTTAGGAGATTATGATTCAGTTTCCTTGTAAGGATCCGTGCGCCAATCCAATGCAATTTGTCTTTAATTACCTCTCTAGTCATCCCAAAATATCGTGCTGCCTGCTAATTACGATAAATACGAGGCCCAGCGAGGTCCTATGGATCGGCCGTGAATGTCGAAGCTCTCTCTAGGCCCCGTGATATTATGGTTCAAGAATTCTAAGATGTTTGATGGCCTTCGAGTCCCTTTTATAGTTTGCGAGGCCCTTGCTTGGCCTTTATGGGACTCCCGTTGGGCCCTTATGGGGCTCCCGTTGGGCCTTTGCTGACGTGGGAGCCCTATCAAAATCGGGTGGTAACAGTAGTCCCCTAAGTCCAAGCTTATTATTTATAATGGGCGTGGGACTTTGAGGATGAGAGAAGAAAATTTGGGCAAACCAAAAAAGGTTTCGAATTTCAGCGGATTACGCGGAGTATGGCCTTCGCCACAATGAATTATGAATTGAACTTACTCAGTGTGTATAGTCCCCCAAGTCCGAAGCCGAACATTTATGATGGGTGAGGGCTTCAAGAGATGAGACCTTTGGTGACGTGTCCGCAGTTGGTGGGATCCTGTCAATCAAGGCTATCAATCCGTGGCCAGGCCATCATGACTGAGCTAATGTATATATTTAATGCCAACAGCGCGTAGCGGAGAATGGGGGTGCGCGTGCAGCGCGTGCGACCTTGTTTTAAAAATGCTTAGGGTTCCGTTTCCCGCCTGATGCACTGTTCCAAACACGCGTCCACTGGCCAATGGTTCAGATGCAACATGTGGGAGGTGGACAGTGGAGATTAGAATGGTTCAACCTATAAATTTTGGCGTCCTCCTTCATTACAAGTTCTTCTCGTTTCTGTGCCTGATGTGAGTATTGTGAGTGTTTCGCCGATAAGTATAAAATTCGAAGTGTTGCAATGTTTCTAACTGCTTTTCCAAGGTAAGTGCGCCAAGAGTTGCTATGATTTGTTTCGTTGTTTGCTTTTGTGATTATTTCTTGACTCCGTAGTGTGGGGATTATATCTTGTTGCGCGTTTCGACGGAGGGTAGGAGCATCAACTTCTGGGATAGATAAGGGTTTGTAATGTCTTCCAGAACCGACGACTCACAAAATCAATCGGACGCTCGGACAAACCCTAGTAATCGGGGCGGGTCAACAACATCTGCCTCATCGTTTTCCACCTCTGAGGTCGTAGGGAGAGTGAATCTAGCTTCCTCCGACGTACGCTCGTCGACTCCTTCCACACGTGGGAGGGGGGCTTGCCCAGCCTCTCCATCGAAAGAGACCACGAAAAAAGGGGGTCTGGACGTTGGAGTGCATGAGATGAGGGGGTCGCTTGATAAGAGGGATGCCCCAGCAGCTCAGGCGCATGACGAGGAGCTGAAGCGGTCGGCCACCAAAGCGTCTATGGCGCATTCGAGGATCACTAAGGGAGAGTTGGAGGATATTCGGTTATCCTATGATATTCCTGCTTCCGTAATACTTAGGGCTCCGGGCCTAGAAGAACGTGCTGACGACCCTCCTAAAGGATTCGTCGTGATTTACGAACCTGCGATGCAGCAGGGACTTCGCCTGCCTATGCATCATTTCTTTCACGAGGTTCTAAAAGATTGGAATTTGGCCCCTTGCCAGATAACACCGAATCGATGGGGACAGATGGTGGCCTCATACCTGTTGTGGGATATTGCCGAGGCAGGAGGGAACCTGACCCCGAGGGAGTTTGAGTCCATATACCGGCCCTGTCGATCCGCGGGTTGGTATAACATTTCTCCTCAGCCAGGCCAGAAGTGGGGGACGGCCACCGACAGTCCCAACAAAGTACATAACTGGAAAGAGAGGTTCATCTTTGTAGACGGGGACTGAGAGTTTATGTCAGAGGACCCTCTTCCTCATGTGTCTATTCCTCGTCAATTCAGAGAACTTGGTATATACCGCCGCATTTGTGTGGAATTTTGACTATAGTTCCTAACTTAATGTATTGCTTGCTTTTACAGACTGCAGAAAAGCCACCAATCTCGAAGTGGAGCCAATGGGAGCTGAGGTCGAAGTGGAATAAGGTACGAGCTCTCAGCAACGACTTCAAGAGTCTCAGCAACTTGTTGTAGGATGACAACTTATTGGCCAGCTACGGACTGATGGGTGAGTCCCGTAAGTTTCGATATATTGGTGTTACTATGAAAAGTTGCATGAACGTGTTGTATATTTGTGTTTGTGTTAACAGCTTTCAGGTTCAAAAATATTCATGCGCTCCGTCTCGCCTGCCCCGCCAATGGAGAGGGTTCTTCAGCTCAGGCGTTTGTGCGGGAGGCGGTTGGTCCATCGCAAGAGGTCCAGGATGCTATGCCATCGGGGTCCGTCAAAACTCTGGCCTCCGATGTTCCAGTTTCTAGCCAAAACGTTCAACCTCCGCCTCCGCCTCTGCCTTCGCCATCCTGCCCCTCACCCAGCCCTGTCCCATCCAAGGATAAGGGAAAGAGAATTGCCGAGGACACGGGTGATGCGGTTTCTCAGAAGAGGAAGGCTACTGCAGACGCGGGAGGGTTTATGACGGATGCTCGCAAATCGAGTAGGGCTGAGGGCGTAAGGAATTCTGTCTCCTCGGCTGGGCAGGGGAGTTCTGTCCGCATTTCTCAGTGCAAGGGAGAATTGGAAACCTCTCTGCTCACCCAGCGATGATGGCGACCGAGGAAACCACTGTTCGCGAGTGGCTGCAGATGGTGGAGATGAACTTGATACGGGGACTGGTCATGACTAAGGAATTATTCAGCACTTTGGAAAGCTTTGATGGCCAGTGCAGCGAGGAAGGGGCCAAGTCCAGTAAGTTGGCTGAAGAATTGAAGGCCATGAGTCTCGAGAAGTCACAGCTAGAGTCTGAAAAAAGGAGGCTTTAGTTCAAGCTGGACTCGGTTGTGACGAATGAGGCGGACATGAAGGGCAAGTATGAGATTGAGCTGAAGGCCGCCAAAGAATGTCTGAAACAAGCATCGGGCTGCTGAAGCTTCTCAGAAGTGTGCCAAAGAGGCTCAGAAGCTAGCCGAGGACTGGACCCTTACGGCTGAGACTGCGTTAGCCACTGCGAATAGTAGTCTAGAGACCGTCCTTGCAGAGAATGAAAAGTCGCTGGCCGCGGTGAAACAGGAGTTGGAGAGAGTCCGGGCCGAATGTGTGGGTGCCAAGGCCAGGGAGGTGGAGGCATATTAGGACGCGTTCGTGGACACACCTGAGTATCAGGACCTCGCTCATCGCTTAATGACCATTGGAGGCAAACAATTGGTGGAGCAGATCGCGGAAGTCCATCCAGAATGGGACATCTCTTTCCTTCGGTAAGCTCCTACCGAGGCTTTAGCACCTGAAACCGTTCTCGACGAAGCCAGTGATCAAATCCCCCCATCGGTTGTGGAGGAAGGCCCGCAATGTGCCGACCCGTAGAGGCGGCGGGGCACCTGGACTTTGAACCTTGTCATTTTCTTTCGCGTATGTTCCAGAACTAATTATCAAACTTGTTTTTCTTAATGTATTCTTGTCCCAGCATTTAATTATAAGTACGATTATGCACGGGGAACAGCTCCTAGAATCTAGGAATCACCCTCATGGGCATTAATGGTGCTAACTTTTGGCCGAATCTGAAGAGTTAGCATAGTCAATGTCCTGGGGAGGCGGCACATTTGTATGGCATTCCAAATCCCCCTGGAACATTCGTATTTATTACTTTGTGTCAAGTTCCAATGCAGCCTCTATATATAAGTAAAGAATACATTGAGATCCTTCCATCGTGCTCCTCATGCATGCGCAACTCCAGTAAATTGCATGAATTAGATACTTTTGTCCCCAAATTTTTCGAGTTGTGTGATCAAGCCTCTTGTATCTGACGTGTAATGGAAGTACGGCTGGAGAATCGGCATCCAGAATACCTACCAATTGGAGAATCAACATTCAGAGGACCAAATGCCCAACTAATCAACGTTCAGGAGACCAAACGTACCGGGGGGGAGGGGTCGGGCCTAGCAGCCTTAGCCTGACCATGCCCCGAACGGTGCGTCCCCGATGTGGGTGATGGGGTTGGGGGCCCACTGCCAAAAGGTGTCAACGGTATTTTTTGAGCAGTGTGGCCTAATTAGTCACCAAATCAACTCATGTTGGTTCTGGGAGACTTCCTATCATGGTGGGATCAGATCCCCAACTCCTGATGATGCTCGGGATGACGAATACTAGGGAATAGGTTTAGTAGATCTAATATCCCAACATGTGCCAACCCAAAGAGGCGGCAGGGTAGTAGGATAATTATCATGCATATTTGTTTCTGCCTTGTATTCTGAATTATATTGAATAAAATAAGATTGCGCCAAGATTCTCATGTTAGTTCCATATGTGTTGATTGCTTATGGTACCTGAGCTTCGGACTTTGTTGACATTATGTGGCGCCAATGAAGCCATAGGTACCATTCTGGAGCTACCCAATATGCCTCGAGCGACGGTACACATTGCGCATCACCGGACTTCGGTGGTTCGCGAGGGATAGTCAATACCTGCGCGCCATATTGGAGTTCTGGCATTCGCCCTCGCGCAACCGTCCTCTCCACCGCCGAGGTTCTCGCGATTGCGCTATAGCAAGGCATATGGAACAGGACGTCTACGCCTATTTTGCGGGGCTCTCACCCTCAACGTTTCAACGTAGGTAGGCGTTGGTGGTGTTACCATGCATTGACGTTCGCACAATTTATGAGGCGCATATCCCCATGCGTCCTTTATATCTTCCTAGGGTTTATCTGATGTGCATTTACTCCTTTCCAATATGCTGGTTTATCCAACTGTTATTATTCTGCCGCGCCTATATAGATGTTTGCAGGACTTCACTTTATTTATCTCATATTTGCTCTCCTACTGCCCTATTCAGATCCTGGTTATTGCTAGTCATGTCGGGATTCCATTTCTCTGAAGTCCCAAAGTTTAAGATACGGCGTGGGGGAGTTGTGGAAGATATCTCCTCTCTACCCCCAGTACCATCCGTAGCGTCTGATCCGGGGGCCACTGTGTTGCAGATGCCGGAGGTGACGACGGATAACTCCTCATATATTCCACCTGCGCCGAAGGTGACATGAGAAGTGCCATCCACATCAATTCCTACGAGACTCGTACCTTCGCCTGGAAGCGCTAGACAATCGAAAAAAAGGAAGGCAAGCGCCAAGAGCGGGGAGGAGGCATTCTGGGCTCCCACGTCCCCTCCTCCCGACAAGTACGAATATATCAACATTGGGTCCCGTCGGGACGAGCTGGACCCAACGGTCTTAGGAAAACTACCATCCCCAGCTGTCATAGCGGTGGCATCCGTTCATAAGAATTGGACTTCTACCTTTGGGAAGGCGGCAGATAACGCAGAATTGACGAAGTTGTTGAAATTGACTGAAATGTATACCTCTCGCATTCACGTTCTTAACTGCGAGTTGTACAAAGTGTTGGAGATGAAGGTTGACGAACTGCGCTCCGTCACTGGAGGGATGAGGATGTTGAAGCACTGCGCGCAGAAAATAAAGATCTTCGGGGGCGACTCGCATTTTCTGAAGACGCGAGGGCTCGTGCCACGTATGACGTCATAAAAGCCCAGACAATCCAGAAGGCATGTGTCGATGCTCAAAAAACGGCCGAGTCGCAGCTGAAATGTTGTCAAAACATGATTTTTGCCAAAGACAAAGAACTGACCGAGGCGCTAAACGAGCTGGCGAAGGCTCAGGGCCTATTGGCCAAACTTGGGGTCCCTGGTTACGTCGAACCTCAGGGCCCGACAAGGATGTAGGAATCTTGCACTTTCCTAACGGTGTTGTCTTTTGGTTTTGGGATTGTAAAGCTTCTTATGATGCATATTATTGTTTAAATCATTTTTTTAACGGTGTTGTCCTTGGTTATGCCGAGCCCTAATTATTTTTTTTTGTTCCAATGCGCGTGGAATATTTATCTCGCGTGTTTGGCAGAGTTGGTCGCGAACCACACACTCTCGCTGCCGAATTTCATTTACTTGCCTATTTACGTGTTAAATGTTTATCCAGCGAGTTGATAGGGTTGGTCACGAACCACATTTTCTCGCTGTCGAATTGCTTTTTCTTGCTTGTTTACACGTTAAATATTTATCCAGCGAGTTAATAGAGTTGGCCACGAACCATACTCCCTCGCCGAACTGCATTTTCTTGCTTGTTTACGAATTAAATGTTTATCCAGCGAGTTGAAAGAGTTGGCCGCGAACCACACTATCTCGCTGCCGAATCGCATTTTCTTGTTTGTTTACGCGTTAAATATTTATCCAACGAGTTGATAGAGTTGTCCGCGAACCACACTCTCTCGCTGCTGAATCGCATTTTCTTGCTTGTTTACGCGTTAAATGTTTATCCAGCAAGTTAATAGAGTTGGCCGCGAACCACACTCCCTCACTGCCGAATTGCATTTTCTTGCGTGTTTACGCGTTAAATGTTTATCCAGCGAGTTAATAGAGTTGGCTGCGAACCACACTCCCTCACTGTCGAACTGCATTTTCTTGCTTGTTTACGCGTTAAATGTTTATCCAGTGAGTTGATAGAGTTGGCCGTGAACCACACTCCCTCACTGCTGAATCGCATTTACTTGCCTGTTTACGCGTTGAATGTTTACCCAGCGAGTTGATAGAGTTGTCCGCGAACCATACTCCCTCGCTACCGAACTGCTTTTTCTTGCTATGGTTGTACGGAGAACACTTTTGATTCATAAAATGATGAATTTTAATAAAAGTCGCGGTGTCTCAAGGCGCCAGATAAAATGCTGGAAATTGAATTGTGCAAAATAAAACTACTGGTGATACGGCCGCAGATGGGCGATGTTCCAAGGGTGCCTCGTCTCTCTGCCTTCTGAATCTTCCAATCTATAAGTTCCGGGGCGGATTTCCTCGATGACTTTGTAAGGTCCTTCCCAGGTGGGCCCGAGGGTTCCGGCCCCCATCTCTTTATTAGCTTGGAATACCTTCTTCAGGACGAAGTCATTGATGTGGAAACTCCTGCCCCTAACTTTGGAGTTGTAGTACCTGGCCATCTTACGTTGGTAAACTGTGAGACAGAGTTGCGAGTCCGCATGTCTTTCATCTTGTAAATCGAAGTTTGCTCTGCGCAAACCCTCATTGGTCACCTCGTCAAAGTGTAGGTGCCTGGAAGATGGTATCCCTACTTCGACGGGAATCATTGCCTCTGCTCCGTATGCCATGGAGAAAAGGGTTTCACCAGTAGCCGTCCGAGAAGTTGTCTGATAGGACCATAGGGTCTCGGGTAGTTTTTCAGCCCATCCTCCTTTTGCAGATTCTAGTTTTCATTTAAGTGTATGCTTGATGATTTAGTTCACAGATTCTACCTGGCCATTAGATTGGGTGTAGTAGGGGGTGGAAAAGTCCCTTCGAATACTAAGGTTCTCGCAATTCGAGTTGAACTTCTTTCTCGCAAACTGTATGCCATTGTCGGATATTAGAGAGTGGAGAATCCCGAAGCGGCAGACAATATTTGTCCATACGAATTTCCATGCATTTTCCTCTGTGATCTTGGCCAAAGGCTCGACTTCACACCGCTTGGTGAAATAATCCACCGCTACAATCGCGAACTTGACCCCACCTCTTCCCATCGGGAGGGAACCTATGAAGTCGATTTCCTTCTTGGTGAAAGGCCAAGGACTGGTGACTGGGGTAAGGTTCTGAACTGAGAGCTTCGATATAGTGGCAAATTTTTGGCATCTGTCGAACTTCTTTGCGTAATTATGGAAATCTTCTTCATGGTTGGCCAGTAGTACCCCTGTTTCAAAGCTTTCTGTGCCAGGGCCATCCCACCTGAATGGTTACTGTATATCTCTTTCATCACGTACACTGCTTTATCCTGTGTTAAACAGCGTAGAAGGGGGTGGCTGAAGTCTCTTTTATACAAGATCTCGTCTTGTAGCACGAACTTCGCGGCTCTTCTACGAAGTCTTTGTGCTTCTTATCTGTCGCTGGACAGTATTTGGTTGGTCAAATATGCGATGATCTCCTTCATCCACCCAGGAGATCCAGATATTGTCAGGACAGTGGATGCGGAAGACTCGTCGATGGAGGGTCGGTTGAGCCTCTCAATCGGGATGGCCTTTATCAAGTCGAAGTCTCTGCTGCTTGCCAATTTCGAGAGGGCATCCGCATAACCATTTTCCACTCATGGAATGCAGGAGCTTGTATGCCTCAAAGTGGGACAACAGGTCTCTGGCCTTTGTCAGTATGCCATCATAGATTGCTTGTGTGCCGCAAAGGTCTCATTAACTTGACTGACAACTAGCTGTGAATTTCTGTGAATCTGGAGTTTCCTTGCCCTCATCTCATGTGCCAGCTTCAAGCCTGCTAGGAGTGCCTCGTATTACGCAGCGTTGTTGGAGGCTTTGAACTCCAGGCGAAGCGTACAGTTGAGATTGTGGCCGTCAGGGCTAACTAGCAAGATCCCGGCTCCAGCTCTGGCCTCACCTGAGGATCCGTCAACATATAACTTCCATGTTGGTACCTCCTGGGGTCGAGCTTCGAGCGAAGCCTCGGGGATGTGGGCGAATTCGGCTACAAAATATGCTAAAGCTTGTCCTTTTACAGAGGGTCTCAGCTTATAGTTGATATCGAACTAGCTGAGTTCGACCGACCACTTCATCAACCTTCCTGATGTGTCCGACTTTTGGAGTATCTGTCTCAGAGGGAGGTTTGTCAAGACATCTATGCTATAGGACTGGAAGTACGGCCGAAGTTTTTGGGAGGCGATGATCAAAGATAGGGCGAGCTTTTCCATATCCGAGTATCTCATTTCCGCGTCCTGTAGGACTTTATTTACGTAATAGACAGGAAGTTGCACCGAACCTTCTTCTCGGATTAAGACCGAGCTAACTCTCTTTTCAGACACGACAAGGTAAACGAGCAACATCTTTCCATTCTTCGGTTTGGATAGCAGCGGGGACTTTTCGAGGAGGACCTTAAGGTCCTGGAAGGCTTTCTCACACTCCTCGGTCCACTCAAACCTCTCTCCTCCCTTGATGGTCTGAAAGAAGGGCTGACAAAGGTCGGTCGCCTTGGATATGAATCGATTCAGGGCCGCTAACCTTCCCATCAGGCTTTGGACCTCCTTGGGAGAAGATGGTGACCGCATCTCGATGAGCGCCTTAATCTTCTCAGGATTAGCCTCTATCCCGCACTAGTTGACCATGTAGCCGAGGAACTTTCCGAACGCGACTCCGAATGCGCACTTCAAGGGGTTAAGCCTCATGCGATATTTGAGAAGGACTCTGAACATCCCTCTTAATTGCCCCATGTGGTCCTCGACATTCACGCTCTTTATAAGCATATCGTCGACGTATACCTCCATGGTGTTCCCGATCTGTCCTACGAACATGCGGTTTACCAACCGCTGATACGTGGCTCCCGCGTTCTTCAGGCTGAATGGCATCATCCTATAGCAGTATAACCCTCGGTCAGTGATAAACGAAGTGTGATCCTCGTCTCCCGCAAACATCAGGATCTAGTTGTAGCCCGAGTATGCGTCCATAAAGCTCAGTAGCTTGTGGCCGGCAGTCACGTCGACTAGCGGGTCGATGCGTGGTAACAGGAAGCTATCTTAAGGGCATGCTTGGTTCAGATCCGAGAAGTCTATGCATACCCTCCATTTCTTGACGTTCTTCCTTACCAGCACTGGGTTAGATACCCATTGGGGGTAAACTACCTCTCTGATGAACCCGTTGGCTAACAGTTTGTCAACCTCCTTCTTCAATACACTATACCTTTCGGCACTCAACGGTCTTCTTTTCTGGATCTTAGGCCGTACCTTCGGATCCACATTTAGGACGTGGCACGCCACAAACGGGTCAATCCCGACCATATTGCTGTGCTTCCATGCGAAGACGTTAGCGTTCTCTCGGAGGAACTGCTTCAGTTCCTCCTTTATTTTTTCCTCGAGTTTTTCTCCCACCTGCAACACCTGGGTTGGTTCTGAGGGGTTCACCGAAAAACCTTCCAGCTCCTCGGCCGGGGAGGCAAGAGAGTCCGAGCCTATGATCCGAGGATCTAGGCCTTCGTCTAGTACCAATTTCTCGTCCATCTTCTCGTGGTCAACGCCCATTGGTTCTGAATGTATGGTCATCACTGCTGGGGCAATGTCCTCACATTTTACGACTTTCTGCAACGCGTTCATATAGCATGCCCTCGCCTCCGTCTGATTGCCAAAAATCTTGGCCACCCCTCCGGGCGTTGGGAACTTCATTGCCAAGTGGTTAATGGACGTGACTGCCTGCAGATCCTTCAACACAGGCCTTCCAAGGAGCCCATGGTAGGCGGAGCGGGTATCCACTATCAAAAACTCCATGAATTTCCTAAGGTGGCACGGAGGTTCTCCGAAGTCTACCGCGAAGGTAATCCTTCCTCGTGGGGTGAGGCTATCCACCGTGAAATTGAATAGCAGCTCCGAAATGGCCGTTGGTTCATGATCCACGTCCATTTGGTCGAAGGCACTACCGAACAGGATGTTCACGATGCTCTCATCATCGACCAGCATCCGTCCTAGGCCGTTTCTGGCAACGACGGCCGGACTAACAGGGCATCACAGTGAGGGTAGTGTATTCTCGGCTCGTCTTCCTCAGTGAACGAGATTTGCGGTGCTTTTGATCGGTGTCCGTAGACCTGCCAACTCTCCATGGGTTCTTCCCTTGCCGCATTTTTATAGTTGCGCCACGAGTTCATCGTGTGCCCTCCGACATAGGGCCCTCCTATGATCGTGTTTATCTCTCGGACAGGGGAGGCTCTCGCGGGTCCTTCCACCCTCTGCGGGTCCCTGTTTCTGTCATTCTTCCTTCCATCACGGTGGGGTCTATCGTTCTGGCATTGAGAAGGAGGTCTTCACCCCTGTGTGGACGGCCCTCGACGTCCTCGCGCGGGTCGATTTCCCTCTTCCTACCCGTGGTTCCTGCGATTGATCAATTCCCTCACGTCCGAGCAATCCTCCGTATTATGCACCCTAGTCATGTGTATACGACAGAACTTGGGCAGTAGCTGACTGTAGGTCTTCGGTTGACTGTTCTGTACATCCCTCCAGAAGGGAGTGCGCATGTGCAGTCCAGTTACGAGTGCATCCAAGGCTTTTTCATCTGTCACAGTCTCGATTTTGTTGATAACGTTACTGAACCTTTTGAAGTAGCTCTTGACGGTTTCTCCTTCTTTCTGCCAGATGTCGTTGAGCTGGGCAATGTTAGCTATCATCGTCCGATTGCCAATGAAGGCATTGACAAACTTCATTTTGAGTTGAGGCCAGCTTCGGATGCTCCCAGGCTTCAGCTTATTGTACCACCTCTTTGCGTCGGACGCGAGCGTGGTATGGAAGTTCTGACACTTCACCGCAGGGGACTGGCCTTGGAACTTCATCTTATATATATTTATATGATCCGTAGGGTCTCCTCTCCCATTATATTTGTCCATGAGAGGCATTTGAAAGTTCGTAGGTATCTCCATTGCCTTCATGTAGCTGGTAAACGGGAGATTCTCGTCATCGTCATCCTCGTAACATTCTAGCTTCTCTTTCTCCTCATCGGGCTTTACGTGGCTCTTTAGGTCATTACTCTATTTCGTGCAGGCCTCGCTGTGCTCGCTGTGCCTGCTGTGTACGGGTAGGGGTGGTGCTATGGAAGATCCCACCCCCAATCTGTCAAACACGCTAGCAGCAGGAACGGGGTGGTTTTTCTGCACTGGGAAAGGTATCTCCCTCTGGCCATCCTGCGAGGGCTTCGAGGTGATGTTACGAGGGTTCTGGCCGTTTAAGACGGGCGGTTCCTCCTAGGAACGGTGGCTTTCTAGTGAACCAGACTGTGAACATGTTGGAGGGATTGATTCTCCATGTTGGATCCATGTTGGAGGGATTGATTCTCCAACAATTCAAGCGCGGCCTTCATCTGGGCATTGTCCAGCTTCAGATCCTGATTCTCCTGCTCAACCGTCTGCTTTTGCTGATGTCTTCTCCTCTTACGGCGGGTCACATTCTGTAGGTCTTGAATGCTTTCCTGTCGCAAGTCAGTGTGGTGGGACTCAACTTCTTCCTCTATGGAATGTTCGGTTGCCATGCTCATCCTGGTAGAAAACACGTTTTTACCACAAGTTTTTGGTTGTGTAACATTTTTCGATTCCCACAGACGGCGCCAATCTGTTGACGTCGAAACATGCAACATCCACGTGTCAACAGATCTCCAGTCACTCCTCTGTCAACTCGTATGTTACCTGCACACTCGGACAATCGTTGGGCACCAAGATCTCTGGAGAAAAATGATCCGACGATCGTTGGTACTCCGACGATCAAGTCAACTATCGGTATAAGGATAATACATGGGGATGAAAATAATTGGGTGTGGGATGGACAAGCAGGCAGAGATTTGAACAGAGTTTAGGGTGGGATTTTAAGCGTAAAAAGAGCGTACCTTGGAACAACCGGAGACGTTGCATTTATATCGCATGAGTCCTGATTGATTTAGGAAACAAATCAATCAGATACCCGATCGGATCCTCCTTTCTTATGGGATAGGGATTATTCCTTACCCAGGCAATCTCCAAGATTATCTTCTTTCTTTGAGTTTATCACGTTGCATGATTTTAGGAGATTATGATTCGATTTCCTTGTAAGGATCCGTGCACCAATCCAACGCAATCTGTTTTCAATTACCTTTCTGGTCATCCCAGAATATCGTGCTGCCTGCTAATTGCGGTAAATACGAGGCCTTATGGATTGGCTGTGAATGTCGAGGCCCTCTTTGGGCCCCGCGATATTGTGGTTCAAGAATACTAAGATGTCTGATGGGTCTCCGAACCCCTTTTAGAGTTTGCGAGGCCCTTGCTGGGCCTTTATGGGACTCCCGTTGGGCCTTGATGGGGCTCTCATTGGGCCTTTGCTGACATGGGGAGCCATATCAAAATCGGTTGGTAACAATATATTATTATTATTAATATTATTCAGTAATATGTGAGAGACGTTTTGGACAGGGAAATGTGTTGACTTTTACTTATGACTATCCTTCTTTTATATATATTAAGATTCAGATAATATTAAGATTTTATTATATAAATCATAATGGTTGCACAGTGCTCAATGTCTATGTAAATTAAATGTATTAGATCATCTACAATAGCTTATGTATATTTAAAGAGCATCTTTAGCATTTTAAAGAGCATCATTAAATTTAAAGAGCAGTTTTTTTTAAACATTCCAGCAGCCTCTTTATTTCCACTCTTTATTTTACTTTTTTCAAGAAGCATTTAATATATTTCTCACTCCTTCCTTTTTATTATATATTTTCCTCACAATTTATATATATTATTTGATTAAAACCAACACATCAAGTATTGAAAATTGAAATTATTTCAATGCATTTAATAATAGAGAGTGAGTTTGGCTCTCCAAATGTGGAGAGGCAAACCCACTCTCTAAATTAAAATGTTAAATTGGAGAGTCCATTGGATTAGAATTTTAAACTTTGACTCTTTAAATTAAAGAGTAATTTATGTTTAAAGAGATTGTTGGAGATGCTCACAAAACACTTATTGAAATTATAGGTGTTGACTTAAATTTATTTGACATTGCAAAACGTGTCTCCCATAATTAATATTGTAAATGAGATTGAATTATTTTTATGTCACATTGCAAAACGTGTAGTTAGTTAGTTAACTATTAATTAATTATTATTGATATAAATCAAATTGATGGTTTTATTAATGTATTTTATTTACTAATTATTAATTATTATCATTAATTAATTAATGTTTTGGATGGAAAACTTGGCAAAAAAAATTTGACGTTTATCCTTCTTTTATATATATTAAGATATTTTTTTCCTCTTCCGAGCACGACGGCGATAGTGGTGGAGACCTGCAAAAAGGTGGCGGGGCTTCTTTCTCTCGTGTCTACTTTGGTGTAATAATCAGTATACGATTAAAACCAGATATGTAGAATATCAATATGGAGTTTAAGAGGGTTGGTTTTTACCTGCTGGTTGGTCTTTATTTATAAGGGTGGCCTATAGTTAAGGCCTTAATAGTCTTTAATGACATGTGTTTCTTCGTCTCCCTCATTACTAGGAGTTGAATGAGAGATGTTACATCTTTTCAATTGCCAGTGGTAACTGTCATTATGTGGGTTGCCTGTTTGACTAACCCAACGACAATTGGTTATTGTTATCCACCCGTCAGATGTGAACTATGAGACCATCGGGACAGACGGGCTAGGACGTGCCACTATTGGTAGATAACGTATAGCAGATGTCATTTTTCGATATTTTAATTTAGGGTAAATAGCAATGGAGATCCTGAACTTTTAAACCTTGTGACGGTGGGGTCTCGAACTTTTTATTTTTAGCACCCGAGATTCCAAACCTATAAAAAGTTTACGCGTGAGGTCATTTTTTGATGAAAAGGTCAGTTTGACCATTAAATGATTAAATTTTTATTGAGATGATAGTTCTACTCTTATTTTTATTTATGGTATATAGCACTGGGAGTCCCTAACCCTTAAAATTTGAGACAATGAGGTCTTGAATCTTTGATTTTTATCACCCGAAAATCTAAACCATTCAAAGGTCTGCGCTTGAGGTTCTCATGTGCTACAAACACTAATCAAACCAAACACTAATCAAACACATTCGGTGGGTGGCGCCGGTAGCGTCCCTACCACTGGGCTGGGTTGGGTTGGGTGGTTTGGAAATGGGGAAAAATGATTTTTTTTTCTTTTTCTAGTTGTTTCTTCATTTTATTTTTATTTTTATTTAATTCAAAATTAAATATGGGTACACTAATCATTTTTACTTAAGTTTTGATAACGGTCAAACTGACGTTTTTAATCACAAAAGAACTTGACATACATATTTTTTAAAGGTTTGGAATCCCGGATACTAGAAATCAAAGATTCAAGACCTCATTGTCACGAAATTTAAAGGGTAGAGACTATCATTGCTATTTATCCTAAATTAAAATAAGGGTAGACTTGTTATTTCAATAAAAAAAAATTGACTATTTAATTATCAAACTAACGTTTTCCATTATAAAAGGGCCTCAGGCATGGACATTTGAAAAGTTTAAAATCTTGGTTACTAAACATTAAAGGTTTGAGATTCTATCGTCATAAGATTAAAAGATTCGGGGACCTCTAGTGCTATTTGCCATTTGATTTATTTAAGTTGTGGGCAAAATTGACAGAAATGAAAATATGTAAGAATTAATGAAGGGTAATTATATTCATACAACACTTTTTATTTTTTGCACCACATTTTAATTACATTTAACATCATTAATCTATGAACATTATAGTACTCATGTCCCCAACTTTTTTTTATCACATTTTTATCATCAACTTTTCATTAATTAGCATATTTTGTGTATGATAACGGTTTCCATGTAAAACATTTGTTGGGAATTGGTAAAAAAATTTATTTGTCTTTCATATTTTTAAAAAAAAGGGGAAATTGGCCGAAAACGTTCCTAACGTATAGACCTAGTGCCCAAATCATCCATACCTTTCAAATTTTGGCAATTACATCCCTCACCTATCTATGTAGTGCCCAAATCATCATTTTGGATGAAATTCATCCAAAATTCCATTAAATCTTTCGGATTTTGGCACAAATGGTTCATAACCTTTGTTCTTAGTGTGGAATTGGTTCCTAACGTTTATGTTTTGGCAAACAAGTCCATAACCTATGTGTTTTAGTGCGAAATTGGTCCTTATGGGATGAAAAAGACAAATATACCCTTAGTTTTAATTAAAAGAAATTGTATGTGGATTTCTAATCATTAAAAAATGTGCAAATAAGTCCAATACTTTTATTTCTTATAAAAAAAAAATTAAAGAAAATTGATGAATTTTTTTTAATTAACACTTTAGTAATAAAAATGTCAAATAAAAATATTATTTTTATTATGAAGTAATAAAGAGAAATTATTGTGAGAAATCATTTTTCTTCCTCTTTACTTATAAATTTTTTTCTCCCTCTTTACTTTAAAAATTAAGGGCTTGTTTGGTATAGTTTTTTTGGAGAAAAAATGGGTTTTTTTCTTACTTTTTGACTTTTCAAATATTTTTGTAGTGTAAAAAGGGTTGAAAAGTCAAAAATTGTAGACCAAAAATAGATTTTTTTGGAAAAAATCTCTACCGAACATGACCTAAGTTAAATAAATAACAAAATGATGTATATAATTTTATGACATTGAACTAATCTTATTACATTTTTATTTAATATAAAAATACTAATAAAAATTAATTTACACATTATGTGTTTTATTTTTGAATAAAAATAAAACGATAAATTAAAATATAAAGAATATAGTTAGATTTCTAATATTTGTAATTAATAAACATATAACTCAATTAAATAAAAGTATTTGAACATCAAGTTTGTGACAAAGTTAATTTTTTTATATAACATTAAAATAAAAGTTTTAATTTTAAATAATATATTTATTACTTAATAATAAAAATAATAAATTTATTTGACATGTTTATTACTAAAGTGTTAATTCAAAAAAAAAAATACTCATTAATTTTTTTTATAAAAAATAAAAGTATTGGACTTATTTGCACATTTTTTACTGATTAGAAATCTACATACAATTTCTTTTAATTAAAACTAAAGGCATATTTGTCTTATTCATCCCATAAGGACCAATTTCGTACTAAAACACATAGGTTAGGGACTTGTTTACCAAAACATAAACGTTAGGAACCAATTCTACACTAAAAACAAAGGTTATGGACTATTTGCGCCAAAATCCGAAAGATTTAACAGAATTTTGGATGGATTTCATCCAAAATGATGATTTGGGCACTACATGGATAGGTGAGGGATGTAATTGTCAAAATTTGAAAGGTAAGGATGATTTGGGCACTGGGTCTATACGTTATGGACGTCTTCGGCCAATTTCCCTAAAAAAAAATAATAGATACAAAAGTACGATAAAATATTTTTCTTCATTTCAAAGCACGTAAACAAAATATTTCAACAGAAACCATCATTAATAATGAAATGTGCTAATTAATGAAAGTTGGAGATAAGAATTCGATGACAAAAAGTTAAGAACATAATTGCAATAATGAACAAAAGTTGAGGATACAAATAGATATGGTGCGCTTATAACAACTTGTAGTGTGAACATAACTACCCATTATTGAAAGGTTGGAGATGTGCTAATAAAATAGGGAAATTGTTACAAATCTTATAAAATAAAATTTCTTCCACTATTTTCCCTTTTTTCGAGCCAAACTTGCTGATCATGAAATAGAAAATGCTTTAATATTTTCCAATCAGATATATTTCAAGATTTAGGTATAAAAAATCGTTTATATGGCTTGGCAAATTAATAATAGAACAAAATTAAGATATACTTGAGGACTGAGGTTAATATTTTCTTTTGTGAAGTTTTCCTCAAATCAGGTTTTAATCCTCATTGGAAGGATGAAATCAAATATAAATTGGACAATCTTTAACACATTTTGCCGATGAGGATTTTTAAGTATTTTTCAATTTAAATTTGATAAGTTATGCTTTTTCCTAATTGGTCGCGTTTTAGCCATAGCGGCCTAAAATCTCTAAAATCAGAGATTTTAGAGTGATTAAATGATCTTTGTGTCCATTTTCAGAAACGTAAGATCCCTGCCCTCTTCTTAATAAATAGTTTCTTGTGTGATTTAATGATTTTTTTATTGTGTATTTTACTCTGTTTTTGACAAATTTTGTAACAATAATGTGATGGATTCTTTTGGGTACTTGAAACGTTTGTTTTTCATGAAGTTCCTGAACTGAAGAGATCTTTACGAATATGCTACAAAAATATGATTAATAAACTGTGTATTATTTTGTTTGGCACAGTAATGATATGAAACAATGTGAAAGAGAAATCTTGCTGATCATACCGTGATCGCATTCACCTATTTTTGTAAATGTTATATGTTTGAAGAATTCGAATGCTAATAAAGAATATATCTTCAAATAAGAGGGAACGGGATCAGGGGCGGAGCCAAAAATTTGGTTTAGTGGGGCCATAATATTTTAAAAATTAAATACAACTCAGCTACTTGTCACCAATTTGGCTCTTCTTAACTCACGAACTACTCAATTTCACATATTTACAATCTTAGATAAGTAAGTAGTATGTATAGTAGTTGACACACTAGAAAGCATGCTAAAGATTTTTTTTTTTTTTTTAAGAAAGACAAGTAATAGACAAGATAATTAAGAGAGAAATTATCATTCTATAATAAATCCTTCAAAGATATTACAACGTATTTTTAAGATTTTTACTCTCGGTAGGTAGCTCTCAACTTGCTTTTCATTTTGTTACAAATGGGATTTCGTTGATCTTAAATAATTCCACCTCCTTTAAATGGACATTGGAGATTGATTTTGTTCTACGGTTGACATTCTTTTTCTAGATTATCATTTGTAGGTATTTACATTGCTTTTTTTTAGCAATGCTATTTTTACAACCTTCTATTGGGAGATTTAGATACAAAATCATATTGCATCTCTTTTCTATATTCTAAAATACACCATCAAAATTTTCTAATAGAATACTCTAAAATTGACATTCTCCATGTTTTTAGAGTCTTTTGCAAACCTATGGTCCTTTTGCGTTTGGCACACCTCTAGAATTGACATTTTCCATGGTTCAAAGTTTTACAAAATATGTAGGTCGGTCATCTACACTGGTAGTTAGTTTTAATATTTGACTACAATATTTGTGTCCAGCCTCTGGTCCTTTTGCGTCTGGCACACCTAGATTCTCTCACATGCCTTCGGTTCCTTACATAGAATGTTTGTCCCTTACATATTCTTAACGTATTTTTGAGTGCAAGTATTAGCTGCATTATGATATTCAATTATATCACTACTAGATTGTAACATATAGCTACCATATTTAAAAGTGCAAGTATTTATCACTATCTCGAATATCTATTTTAAAAATGAATTGTTCAATTTACCAACCAAACAATTATTATCATAACAATTATTATCATATATTATAACTATAAATTTTCTAATTAAGATAATTTATATAACAATCATATTAATCATAACAAAATGAATTAGCATATATTATAAAAAAACATATTAGGTAAATTTTTAATAACATTATAAACACATTCAATTTGATGTTAATTAGTTATTATTCAACTTATTTATATATTAACATCTATTCAAATTTACAACTTTTATTGTTATCTTTGACAATTACATATCAAATTTAAATAACTAAATATTAAATGATCGATTTTTCAATGAAAATAACATATAAATTAGAATTGGAGATTGACGATAAATTGAAAACTATATTGAGATTAATGATAAAATTAAATATCTGTGCAAAATTGGTAGGCAAAGCTAGAATATCAACAAATTTAACTTCGATCAATCTAAATTAAATATTATATCTCTCTAGTCCTTATATTTTAATGAAATTGATAACTGAGATCAAAATTAAATATGTTATCTCTATAGTCCTTATATCAAAGACAAGTTGTATATCTCTTGTATCAAAGTCTATTGTATTACTATCTATATTGTTTTCTTTTACAAATTCTACTTTTCAAAACTCTCTTACGTAGTCTCACCTCTATTCCATTATATCTCACATGTTAGTCTTTTTCTCCAAATGAATAATATGTTGAAATTTTTTGTGTTGACTGTTATTATAATGGATGTTTAAAACATAATTTTTTAATTAAAAAATATTTTGAAAAATTATATTACTATAATGTAGGTACACTATATTAATATCGAATTATAATAGAATAAACATACATTTATTATTTATTTGTTGATATCTATAGTCTATAGGCATATGTAATATTTTTTGCACTATAGACCAAATAATCAGGTAGAAAAAATTGATTAAAGAGAAAAATAGGTGTGAATAATTAAAGTAATATTTTGAGAAATAATAAAATATTGTAAAATTTGCATAATCAGATAATAAAAAAAGATAATTTTAAGAAGATTTTGTTATGTAACTGATTTAGTATGTGGCCTAATTTAATGGGTTTATAAAGCAACAATATGATATATTTATAATTATATTTTCTCTATCACAAAAATCATCAATGTGATCGACAATCTAAATTGTATGAATAGTACCAGCAGAAAGTTTAACGAATATACTCTATTACAAAACAACTCATTGAGCACATTACATAGGTCACATTATGCCACAAATTACTTACAATAAGTTCATGGTATTGATAAATAGAGATCACATTATTAGAATTAATGGTCACGTGCTGAAAGTTTATTGAAATATTAAAATAAAAAACAAAATTATAAAAAAATCACTTCACATTATCAACCACACAACATATGTGACAAGATACTAATACAGATCACACGTAATTGAAATTGAGGCATTCATATTCATTCAACAGAAGTCGCATGTTACTAATATGGGTCATAGGAAATTTTTCGACGAAATATCATTATAATATAGTCACACAATAAAAATATAGAAAAGTAGCATGTCACATGACATAAATTGCAATAGTATTAAAGAAAAGAGTGAGAGTCATAATTCGAGCATGAATAGAGTTACTTGAATTAATTAATTTTTTTAAGGGTGTGTTTGATTGGTATTTATTTTCCATGGAAAATGTCTTTTTTTCGCCTATTTTTCAACTTATTTGTTTGATTGCCAAAAATTTTCCATGAAAAGGCATTTTTCGATATATTTTCCTTATTTTGTTTGATTGCAACCTTTTTTTTCAATGAATTTTTTTTTCTCATTTTCCTACTTTTGGCCATAATTTTTTTGTTTTCAAGGAAAATATTTTCTTTGTGGGATAGGAAAATTTATTTTCCATGAAAAATCTTTACTTATTTTTCAACCCATAATTTTTTGGTAATTCATTTTTATAAAAAATATTTTCCTTCCACCCAAATTTTCCACTTGCAATAAAACACGTTAAAAAACTAAAGCCCGGTAGAAGCCCATATTAAAAGCCAACGTTATAGGAGACAAGCCGCAAAGGGTATTTACACTCAAAATTGGGAACAATTTACTGTGAAGGTGGGGGAATAAGGGTCGTGTTGTAGACTTGCAATGTTTTCTATGGGAGAAGTCATATTTTCATCATCAAACTTGGAAGTTAATATCAGATTTATTTGTGTAAAAACATGCTTTAAATTTATTGAATTCGCACTCGATTTGATTGTTGTGAATGATTTAATCTAAAAAAAACCTGCATCTAAGATTCTGTCCAGCCTTCCTATTCTATTCTCTCTTCTCACCTTAGAATTTATTTTTTTTCCAAAATTGTTGTTTGTTGATGGTAATCTTCCTCGCGAAACAGCAATTTTCTCAACAATATCTCTCTTGAAATTTTGATTTGGTTGTTTATGGTTTTCTCCTTGCCTTTGGAATTGTAATAGATGAAATACCCAGGACCAAAATCCAATGGGGGCAACTGCCCCCACTAGACCCCAGGTGGCTCCGCCCCTGAACGGGATACATTGTACTTGTGTTTTATTACTGTTAAACATTGTTTGTTTATGCAGTGTTCAATATATGATACATAATATTACCCGTTTTTTCTCCACTGAGATGGTTTTTTAATGTTGAAGTTGTGAATTCTGCTGGAATCGATTTGAAAAGCAATCAGCATGCCTAACCAAGATGAATCTGATGCTCCAGTTAGGCTTCAGGTTTGCTATTACTGGCCAGTGACATATCTTATGTTCACAGTTAAATGTTTGTATCTTAAATGAAATCTCAATGTGTTAACTGCCTTCTGCAGGGAAAGTATGCTGCAATTTTGGTGTGTTGGCTTCTGGGAAATGGGTGCCTTTTTTCTTGGAACAGCATGTTGACAATAGAGGACTACTATGCATATTTGTTTCCGGTGATTGTCTTCTCGAATGCAAGAAGTTGGATTTTGGTTTTAAATTTACTGACATAATAAAAATTGCAGATTTCGCCTCTGATTTAATTCTTGCTGAATGACAATTCGCAACACATATTCTAGTGTCTTAGTTTATCTATATCCTACACTTGAGAGATATTTCACAGTTTATGAGGTGATCATGAAGTACTTGATAAAGCTAAATGACAGAGCAAGACAATGGTCTTGCTATTTATTTAAATTCAATCTCTTGGCAGAATATAGAATTAGGGGTGTTTATTTTTGGTTTTCTGTAAATGATTTTCCTTGCCTGAATGAGAATGTTCACCGTGCAGAAGTACCACCCTTCAAGGGTCCTTACTCTTGTATATCAACCATTTGCTCTTGGAACACTTGCTATCCTGGCGTATAATGAGGCAAAAATCAATACTAGATGTCGAAATCTTTTCGGATATACTCTTTTCTTTATAAGCACGCTTTTGGTTCTTGTTGTAAGTGTTCTAAAACTTAAAATTACCACTTCCAATGCATATATATCCTCTAGCCATCTGATTTCTTGTATCGTTTAAAATGACATATTACAGCTGGATTTAGCCACATCTGGAAGAGGAGGATTTGGTACATACATTGGGATATGTGTCATCAGTGCTGCTTTTGGAGTTGCAGATGCTCATGTTCAGGGTGGAATGGTTGGAGACCTCTCTTTTATGCTGCCTGAGTTGATTCAGGTTGATTTCTCTGTTCGCTTTTGACATACTGTAATATTTGACGTCTTTCCTTTTACTTTTGATTCAGCTGACCTTTTCTGGTTTAAATTCTCAAGTCTTTTCTAGCTGGGCTGGCTGCTTCAGGGGCTCTTACATCTGCTTTGAGGTTGATTACAAAAGCAGCATTTGAGAATTCTAAGGATGGTCTTCGGAAGGGAGCCAGTATGTTAAATTTCCTAATTATATTGTATTGATTTTCAAGTTCTTTGGCACAGGATTTTTATATGAATTGATTAAACGTACAGATTATTGATTCCTGCCCCTTTCTATTATCCTGTGGTGGCTATAGAGTGAGCTCCATGTTAATATAGCTAACATCAATTTATAATCTACAAGGGAGGTCTTATAAAGATTTTTCAACTATGATATACTTTTTTTGTTGTGATATATCATTTCCAGCATACATTCTCCTTCAAGAGCATAGTTCTAAATATTTTCATTAAATTGTAATTATGTCGATATAGCTTATTTCTTTATAGGCAGTTCCATGTTGCAGTGGGTCGACAACCATCATATAACTTTGTCACATCTGATCACATGTATCCTTCTAGAGATTTTGTTGTGAGGTCCCCTACTAGTGACTCAGTGCACTGTGGCCTGAGTGTACCAAAAGTGGAAAAGGATTAACTAGGGGATTGCCTATAGGGGCGCTGTAGTTAAATACATGGATATTTTGTAATGTAAGATATGGTTCTCATGCTCTAATGGGCAGAGGTAAGTAAAACAATTAGTGAAGGATAATAGAATAGGATAGGTACATGGAATATAGGAACAGTTGCATGAATATTTTAAGAACTAGTAGATGTGATAAGCGGAGGAAAATCAGCATAGCTTGCATATAGGATAAATTCGCAGGAGGGATACAGAAAGAAAAGAATAAGTGGAACACATGAAGTAAACTTGGTTAGGGAAAAGAACAAAGCAGAAAGGAGGTAATAATAATCAATGAATCTAGTTTAGAAGATGGGGTCATAGTATCTTAATTGGTTGAGGATATGATTATATTACTTAAATAGCTTTGGCAAGACATGGATGGGTTGATTCACTAGATCATTAGCCAAATTAAGATGTTTGTTGTGGATATTTGTGGAAAAGTTAATTCAAGACATTAAATTGGACACAGAAAGTTTGGCTTTGGGGGCAGGAATGTAGAAGCCATTTTGGACTACAGGATGCGTTATGATTTTCTAATAGCAAATATGACCTTGTAATGAAAGACTCTCTCCTAATAACTTTAAGAGGTGAGCAAGGTTTAGTCATCCTTAGTCGAAGGGTCATTGTAAAAGGATTGTGAGGTAAGTTACTTCCCTATGGGAGCCTGCTTATGCAGCATAGATTGGTTCTAGTTGACGGAACAAAAGTATGATGTTAATATGAAGAAATAGGAAAGAAGAACAAAAGTGGTTTGAGTTTACGGAACAAGATGGTCAACCTGCAAGGAGAAAAAAAGTGAATTTATATTAGTATATCAATATTTTTTCTGAGATATATATGATAGATGATCCTCAAATGCAGGGGCAGAGCCAGGATATAGCAAAGGGGTGGGCCGGGGGAGGGGGAGCCCCTGTCACAGGGTTCGGGGGTAGCATCTCTAAAAACATTTTGAGCCCATTTTAATGAGAATCTAATATTTTCAAATAAGTCATAAACGAGAAATAAATGCAAAAAATCGAAAATAGACACAACAAACTAAAGATTGCAATTTTAAACTACAGAGACGATTTCAAACAGCAAAAAATTTATCTTCAATAGTGGCGAAGCAACTAGTCTTGACCAGCTCGTCGAGACGATTCTGAAAACATATTACAATAGAAAATATGAGCCCATATGAAAATTCTATACCCGTTTATTTGAACAAAATCCAAAATCATGAGAACATTTCAGCAGCAAAAAAAAATCATCACTTGATCAACACATTAACGAATCAGCGGCAAAATTCAATTGGTCAGCAGAAAAAATCATCACTGAATCATCAGCACATCAACAAATCAGCAGCAAAATTAAATCATCAGCAACAAAAGTAAACAATCAGCAGCAAAAATTAAACCATCAGCAAAATATTCATCACTTCATCAGCAAAATTAAATCATTAGAGCATAAAAAATTAAATGAAAGTTGCCTTCATTGCAAAAAATCACTTCATCAAAAATATCATTAGCTAAAAAATCATCAGCAAAAAAATGTCACTAGAACATGCCTTCGTTGGCTAGAATAGAAGTTGTTGATTTGTTGCCTTCACTCAATCGAGCATGCTGCTCGGCTGCTCCAAAGCCAAAGGAAACAATGGAGATGATTTCAAAATTCAGGGGCAATATTAGGGCTGCTGACCTGTTTTTGCTAATTATAATTTGAAATGGGGATTTTGGCCGAACAAATTAGTCCCGATTTCTTCAAATGCCTGGACACAGCACAGGGGAATGGCAAATTATATTTTTTTGAAAAAAAACTAGCACAGGCTTTGTTTTTCTAGTTCAGGGCTGGGCCATGGCCCAGTAAGACCCAGCCATGTCTCCGCCCCTGCTCAAATGTTCAATCTAGTAGCAGTAACGAGAGAAATTTCAATTACTATAGATTTGTATCAAGGTTTTAGTCTAAGTCCTTATTTTTTTCACTTTAGTCACGGTGATGGATAAACTCATGAGACATCCAAGACGAGGTCCATTGGACGAGACTAGAGAGGAATAACTTTGTAATCGGAACTTTGGATCTAAAGGTTTATGTTAAATAGAACTATGAATGAATACATAGAATGCCATTTTTGTCATAGCTTGAATAGAATTATAGTGGAGTCACTGTAGATGATTGTTTTATTCCAAAGTGTTGTTTTGATATTTGGGTTCAATGATTAACAAGAAATACTTGAGAGGATCTAATGCATAAGATTACAATGTGTAGGACAAAAGAAAGTAGTGATGTGTTATTAGAAGATGTCTATAAAGTTAAAAGTAAGTTCTATAAAAGAGTTATCAAACTAGCTATATTTCATGGTGCTGTGTTTAGGGTTGAAAAGATGACTGGAGAAAATATAAGGATGTTAGATAGACATGTGGCTATACAAGAACGACGGGTAAAATAAGAAATAAGAATAGACGTTAACAAGTAGAGGTGCCAATTGAAGATACAACTTGGGTAGTTGGAACAGGCCTTGTGTAGATTTAACAAAGCTCTCAATCACATGAATAATGTGATCCAGCAGAAAATGTTGGAATAGAAAGAGGTATGTGAAAATTAACATGTCTTTGGTGTGATTACAGAAGATTTGAGCACTAAAGCCTAGTTTGTTGATGTTGTGATTTTCAGGAGACAAAGAAAACACTAGATTGTAGTGCTAGTATTTGGTTTTTGGCCTTTTAGACCTATTACAATTTGTTTACCTTTAACTGAAGCTTCTTAAAACTTTCGTGAAGCAGGGGCTTAGATAATGCCAATTGCATGTCTCGGGTAATCTAAAAACTAGTCATATGATTAAACTTAAATTAATAGAGCAAATTTGGTATAAATTGCTCGAAGTTTGCAAGATGCTCATGTAAATATGGTCAATTGTCATTCTTTTTGCTCACCATGTATGTGGATGGTAAACTACAAAGTTATTGTTGGCTGCAGTTTTATTCTTTGCTATCTCTTCAATTTTTGAGCTTGTCTGCATACTCCTTTATGCATACGTCTTTCCAAAGCTTCCGATGGTGAAGTATTACCGCTCAAAAGCTGCTTCAGAGGGATCAAAGACCGTGTCATCCGACCTTGCTGCTGGGGGAATATGTGCAAAACCAGGAGAAGTACAGCCCTTCCAACTTGTATTGTTATAATATAAATCAAGTTATTTATAGTGAACTAAGTCTTCTTCTGATGTTTCAGACTAATCACAATCCAAATGATCTGGAGCGACTGAGCAACAAAGAATTGTTATTCCAGAACATAGATTATGCATTGGATATGTTTCTGATATATGCTCTTACACTGTCAATCTTCCCGGGCTTCTTATCTGAAGACACTGGATCACATAGCTTGGGTGGATGGTAAGAGTTTTGTATAACCCTGTTCTTCTATCTCTATAAAGAAAAAATATCTTTCAGAGTCTTAGAATGTGATACAATTGATATTTCAGGTATTCACTTTTCCTAATCGCAATGTATAATGTGTGGGATCTCATAGGACGATATGTTCCACTCATAAAATGCATTAAGCTGGAATCTCGAAGGGGACTTATGATAGCAATTCTCTTACGCTCACTATTTATCCCTGCCTTCTATTTTACGGCCAAATACGGAGACCAGGGCTGGATGATAATGCTTACATCTTTCTTGGGTCTAAGTCATGGTTATCTTACCGTCTGCGTCTTTACTTCTGCTCCAAGAGGTTATAAGGTAAGTTGCTTGATTTTTAACTCTCTTTCGAATTTGACGAATTTCCAACTAAAATGAATGGGAATCGGGTTTTGTAGGGACCTGAACAGAATGCATTGGGGAACATACTGGTTCTGTTTCTTTTAGGTGGTCTATTTGCAGGGGTAACACTTGATTGGTTATGGCTCATAGGCAAAGGTTGGTGAGAAACTCAGCTATTTTTTATTTATTTATTTTCTGTGCATCCTTTCTTCTAGGCACATTGTAATTATTTACAGTGGATTTTTACGTTTTGATATTGAAATTGCATAATTGTTTCTTTGAAAACTTTGATATAGTTGCCTAACATTCATTACATGTATATTTTTTTAGTGTAAATCATGTTCGAACGATCCTAAATTCTGTTTGAAAGAAAATCTCAATAAACTTAAACAATACGTTGTGAAACTAATTTTACAAAAATTAGCAGAATGTGCTAGAATTTAGAGAGGGAAAAAGTTTGTGTAGGATTCGAGATTTAGAATTTTTTAGAATGAATATTTTTAATCAAATTTTGTATCCTTATTTCAAAACAAATTGCAAAAAATATTTTAATTCGAAATTTTTATTATGTTAATATTTAATTTTTTAAAGTACATTAGAGAGTTTTTGCAATGAAATATCATATTGCTATGTTTTATGTATTAACTTAATTTTGAAAGATACATAACCAATGGATTTTGTGATGGTACAAAAATATTCTTTTACAAATTTCATCTCTTTCGATATTTTTTTTAATTGAAATTTAATTTTTCCAAAAATATGAGATTTTGTGACGACGTAATATCAACTCTATGTGCTTATAAAGTATTATAAGAAGTGATATAGCACCCACAATATGCATTAATTATGGTGTCCACTGTCTACGTTGCATTATCATATTGCTCAATTTTTAAAAAGTTGTTGACAATTTTTTTGAACTTTTTAAAAAGTGACCAATGAGGTGAAGTCATGTGAACAATGGACACTATAATTAGTGTTTACTGTAATGTAAGTGTTATATCACCACACAGTATTATTTCACATGCAAACCCAATTAAATTTTACACCGAAAGCCTCACACTTGGAATTTTACAATGTGTAAATCGATGACACTTTTAGATTTGGACTAAGAATCTGTGTGATCACCGATTCTCCATTACTATAATTTTCATCGGCCGATGCGGGATGCCGGTTGAGCTTCTCCTTATACGAGATATTGGGAAACTAAACCCAATCAAAAATTCTATTATCATCTCAGGCAACTAACAACTTGTATAAATATAAAATGGGCATTCTTTCGAGTCTCAAGGCATGCAATTAAAATTTGGTATAGATTCACTGTACACCATAAAAAATAAAATAATTTAGAAAATATTATTTCATTTGTTTTTTTTAAAATACTGTAATTACTTTTTGTAACACTTATTATTACATTATAACATTTGTTTTGTTACAAAAATACATGTTACATTTGTTACGCACATTTCACTGTCGATTTTCACCACTATTACTGTCGCAGTCATCAAATTTCAAAAAATGTGTGTTTCAAATGGTGGTGGCGATGACATCAATCATTTTGCAACCTATTCCCATAACTGCTGCCTCCAGTGCCATCATTTGTAACAAAGTTTGTTACGTTTTGTAACACGTTATGTTGCCACCGCCAATTGTAACACAGTGTTACGTTGCCGCTACTGCTATACCAACATTTAGAGCTGACAAATGGACTGGGTTGGGCCAGCCTAATTCGCCAGAGCAGGGCCATACATGAAACTGGATTGGGCTAACCCAGCCCAGTTTTGTATGGGCCAGAAATATGCTAGCCAAGTCCAACCCATTGGCCCAACTTGTCTTAATTTTTTTTTTTTTTCTTTTTTTTTTAAATAAATTTTTTATACAATCTAATACATTACATCAAATACAATCTTAGATAAATTTGGACTATATATTTTGAGATTTTTAAAGAGATTAATTTATAAAATCGGGGCTCTCATGTATTAGTTAATAGATAAACGTCAATTTTTTTTTAAAATAATAATTTTTTTAATTGTAAATTATTTGTAGACACTTTTTTTAAAAAATACAAATATTAAAAGCATGATAGTCTTATTGTTTTGAGATATAAGCATATTTGGCTTAAATTAAAAGGTTTACTTATAAGTAAATTTAAAATAAATAAATTACCTGTCACACCAAATATATTTTGGATTGAAACTTAAATTAAACTAAATTTTAATTAAATCTAAACAATTTTATGTTGGATCCTCAATTTTTTGAACTAATGTTTATTGGTGACTTTGGTTTAGATCATTTTAGATTGATATTATTTGAATTATGTATTGAGACTATTCACAAAAATGAGTGATTAGTGTTAAGGAGCCAAAAAAATAAATAAAAAATTCAAAATCGGGCCGGCCCAACTAGCCCGTGGGCTAGATGGGCCGGACCATCTTGCCCCAGTTTTATTTGGGCCAGGGCCAACCCAACCCAAAAAGGTGGGCTACATGGGTCGGGCCAATTTTGCCACCTCTACCAACATTAATACCACCACCAAATTCAGCCCCTAAATCACCATAAACAAAAAATCTGGCCACCACCAATGGCGTGACCCTAATCCTCCACCACCCCGCCAGCAACAAACCCCCAAACTCACCTACCACCATACCAAATCAAAATCTGTCATCGTCATCACCAATTTCAGATTTGCACCACCGCCCATCTTCACCAACAATACTAAATTTGCACATCACGACGGCCATTGGATTTGTTGTTTTTTCTTTCTTCCGAAACCTCAATTGAAAACCAGATATGGATCTAGAGAATTATTAGAGCCATCCACAAGGTACGAATATGCCAAATCAGACGTGGATTTAGAAGTTGTGATTACTAGTGACGGCAGTGGTGGGGGTTAGTGTTAGTGGTTGGTGGTAGTGGTGATGAAGAAGAAAAAAGAAACAGAGTAGATACAATAGGTTGTGGTAGTGGTCTCTTGGTGGCGGGGTCTAGTGGTGGTTGGGTCCCGTGACGTCGAGAATCGAAGATATGTGCCGCCTTAATTTGTTGTTTGTGTGAGAGAGAGAGAGAGATTAAAAAAGTCACTATTTTAAGAATTTACAAGAATAAACATTGAAATTGGAATTTGAAAACAAAATATAGTGTGTAGCATTATTTCCTCTTAAAACTTTCTAAACTACTAACCAGAAATCCATTAACTACATCAAGTGATTACTACATATTACCAACACAGAATTGATCTATATCTTTCGTATTATATGTTTCATAATTTAACTATTTTTTATTTGCACATTTCAATCGACAAATTATAGGCATCTTTGCTAATAATATAATATGTTACATAATTAATTACAAAAATCATACCAAATAAAAGATTACCTAAGATTAGGATGCATGAATTATGAAGTTAATATTTTAAGTTGACCTTGACTTTTTTACTTCACGTGCCTGAAAAGAAAACACTTACATCAGACTTCTAAAATGATTTAATAAAGAGAAAATTGTAGCACAGGTCCTTAATCTATATGTTTTCGGCAAATGAAACTCCAATTTTTATTTCTTGTCACTCAAGTTGTGTTCTTTTTGCTTTTGCTGATCTAGATAATGCAAAACAATATGGATATTGCTTTGTTTTTTGTTTGAGTGTCTTTCTTGTTATTTTATACTGCAAACTATTTTGACAGAAACAGAAAAAATAATTTAACTATAACCATTTCGTAAAATTAAGAGAACGATAGTGCCTATGGATAGCCCAAAAAAAAAAAAGGGTGCCAGTTAACCGTTTCTAGCAAAATTGCCATAATTGGGATCAAGAGGTGTTGGGCTGGAATGGCGTTGGAGAAGATTATGTTTTTTTTTTTTTTTTCTTCTTTTCTTTTAATTTTGTATGAAATTTAAGTGTTTATCAATATTATCCCTCCAACCAAAAAATGAATATGTCACAGTAAGATGCTACTTTAACTGTGATTTAGAAGGAATTTATCCACAAGGACTGAATCTTCTATGAATATCAAGGTTGAGGATTTGAGTGTTAATAATTAAATATTGAAGACTCGTTTGCACAAAATATATAGGTGGGGGACCTTTGTTGCAATATTTTCTTTAACAAATGATTTTCTATGGAATTGATACCACAACACTCCGAGAATTGCTTATGTTAGCAAGTGACATCAGCACCATAAAAAAGGGTCAGATTAAAGAAGAAAAATATTAAAGTTATATAATTTAATGTTAAATCTTGTTTGTTAATTATAATTATTATATATGCCTTGTATGGAATTAATTAGAAATAAAATGGCATAATTGTAAAATAGTGTTTGAAACAATGAAGTCCCAATTTGAAGAGTAATCTTCTAATGGTTTGCTACTCAAACACTAATTTAGTATTTGTTTCACTTTATTTCTCATTAGTGGGTTAGTAATTAAATACATTATTAATTAATGCAATAATATTAGAATGATTGAAGCATCAATTCATAAGTCTCATAATTGCGATGCAATAGATCCCTCCCCCGGCCCATAAATTTGTCTAGAGTCAATGGTTCACATAGTGGGAACATAATAATTAATTAAAAATTAAGATTTAATTAATGGCAAAAAATAAACTTGGTTGCATGATCATTCGGAAGTTGAATTCTTCTCATGCCAAAATAGGAACAAACTAGCTTACATTTTCGTGTCCTTTACTAGCTAGTACTACTTCTTAAGTTCAACGAGTTAGGTCGATTGTATTCTAATCTTCATTTCGTCGGCTGTTCACGATGAATTAACCTCAAAGTGCTAGCTGTTCCAAGTTGATAAACAAAATATAGTTTCATAAAATTAAATATATATTACGATTTAACAGTGATGATAGAAATAATGATAGCTATTATATGTTGTCTGTCAATAGTGGTACGTTCTGACACGTCCGTCTCACCTACTCGCCCGCCTCATTGGTATTATAAGCTCATATCTGACAGATAGACAAAAATTACCCAACTGCCATTAGACAAGTTAGACAGACGACCCATAAAATGACAGTTACCATTGACAGTTAGGAAGATGAAACACCAGCAATTGAGAAGATAAAACATCCCTCATTAACTCATAATAATGAGGGAGATGAAGGGACACCGGTTATCAAATGAGAAAAATGAAGGGACACCGATCATTAAATGAGGGAGATGAGGGGACACCCGTCATCAATAACTACATGCCATCCCTATAAATAGAGGTCAATCCCCCAGGTAAAGACAAAACATACAACTCTTATACACTCCATATTGCTATTCAGCACAAATATTTTAATCATATACTAGTTATCACACCGTAGTGGACACGGGGAAAAAAGCACCGCCATCTTTTACAGGTCTCCACCACTGTCGCAGCCGTATTCGAAGGAGGAGAAAAATATTTATCATCAATTGACCGCGTCTGTGGGAAACGCATAATAAGTCATGGCTAGAACTAGAAGAGCTACGAATGTAATTGCTCCACCAGCCCCCATTAGGGATGTAGGCACCGAGTTTAACGCCGCCACTAATCACCTACAAAATGAATTTTCCTCTGCCGCTCAACTTGCGGCACTGCAAGCTCAGGTGGCAACCTTAACGACTCTACTCTAGGATCGGAACGCTGCGGTTTTTCAGCTACCACAAGGTCTTAACCTTCTGTCAGTAGGCTCTTTATCACCAGGGGCTCTGTCCCAGGGTCCAAATCCTCCACAGGTAGGGCCCTCACCACCAAGGGCTCCTCCCAGACTCCTAAATTTTTAGTAATGAAAACACCGCTAACGGCAGCTCCACCGCTGGCTCCAGTTTCTTTGCCTCCACCTTCCGTTCCCCACTTTAATTTATTGACATCTGGCCTAAATCCACACTGGGGGCAACCGTTATGGATACCCATGCCTACACTGGTTGAGACACCAGTGTTAAGCCTAGAACAGCAATTAGAAGACATGATGGGTCGCAAAATAGCTGTGGCTATGTCTAACAAAAGTAGTAGGCAATCTATGGTGTTGGAAGAAGATCATTCTTCCATAGAAATGATGGTAGTCCCCTTACCACGAGATTTCAAACAGTCAAAGATGGAGAAATACGACGGATCCTCTGATCATGTCGATCACCTCAGGGCCTTTGTTGACTTGATGAGATTACAAGCCACCCCTGATGTGATTATGTGTAGGGGTTTCCCACCAAAACTTAGGCGGGAGGCCAGGGACTGGGTAGCCACCCTTCCACCAAAATCGATATGTACATTTGACGATTTTTCCAAGAGTTTTGCTGCATACTTTTCCAGCGGCAAACGCGCTAAGAAAACTACCATCGGCCTGATGCAATTGACCCAAGATAAAGACGAGATGCTAAAAGATTTCATTACCCGGTTCAATAGGGCTACACTGGGAATCAAAGATCTGCATATGTCTGCTGTAGTCACTGCCATGATGAGTGGAACTCGAAATCACCATTTTAAGATGCCACTCTCCAAAAACCCATTGGATACGATACATGAGTTACTAAGAAGAGGGGATAAGTATATGGACGCTGAAGAAGCGTATCCCATTACCAAAGACATGAAAAATCGAAAGGAACATGAGTCTAATAAAAGAAAGACTCGGGACGAGCCCAAACCTCGAGATAATAAAGGCAAGCAGGACAAATAAATGATGAAGGTACCAAAGAAAGATCAGGCTAGCTATGAAGTCCTGACACACCTACTAGATCAGACCTGTGACAAAAATATTTTCAACTACTACAATAGTCAAACAAGGCGAGCCAAGCCAAGTCGAATCGAGCCTAAAAATAAAAAATAAAAAATAAAATTAGGTAAGGCGAGCTTCAACAAAAGAAATTTTTTTTAGAGAGGAGCAAATGCGATAAATTATCTACTTCCCATTGACGATAGTCTATAAAAGGTAGAAGGGCTTACAAGGCCAGAAATAATAACAGCTACCTCTGTCTAAAAAACAAAGTCAGCTGCCACTGTCTTAAAAAAAATAAAAATAAAAATTAGACGAGGCAATTCTCAACAAAAAAAAAAAAGGCAAGGTGAGCCTCAACAAAAAAAAATTTTGGTTTTAAAGAGGCACAGGCACGATAGATTATCTACTTCCCATTGACGATAGTATATGAAAAGTAGAGGGGTTTACAAGGCCAGAAATAATAATAATAACTGCCACTGTCTGAACAACAAAGCCAGTTGCCACTGTCTTAAAAAAAGGTCAGAAATAATGACAGCTGCCACTGTCTTAAAAAAAAAAGGCCAAAAATAATGACAGCTGCCACTGTCTAAAAAAAAGGAAAAGGCAAGAAATATTGACAGATGCCACTGTATGAAAAACAAATGCCAAAAATAATGATAGCTGCCACTGTTTGAAAAACAAAGCCAGCTGTTATTGTCTGAAAAACTGGGCGATAGCCATTATTTAAAAATCAAGGCGATAACTTCTATTTAAAAAACAAGGCAATGAGCCTATGTTTAAAAATCAAGGCGATAGCCTATGTTTAAAAATCAAGGCGATAGCCATTATTTAAAAATCAAGGTGATATCCCCTGTTTAAAAAACAAGGCCATGAGCCTATGTTTAAAAATTAAGGCGGTAGCCTCTATTTAAAAAACAAGGTGATGAGCTTATGTTTAAAAAACAAAGTGTTGACGTCGGAACCTGCAACGTCCACGTGCCAACAGATCTCCAGTCACTCTTCTACCAACTCGTATGTTACCTGCACACTCGGACAATCGTTAGGCACCAAGCTCTCTGGAGAAAAAGCGTCCGGCGATCGTAGGTACTCCGACGATCAAGTCAACTGCCGGTATATGGATGATACACGGGAGGTGAAAATAACTGGGTGTGGGAGGGACAAGCAGACAGAGATTTGAGCAAAGTTTAGGGTGGGATTTCAAGCGTAAAAAAAGCGTACCTTGGAACAAGCGGAGACGTTGTATTTATAACGCAGGAGTCCTGATTGATTTAGGAAACAAATCAATCAGATACCCGATCGAATCCTCATTCCTTACGGGATAGAGATCATTCATTACCCAGGCAATCTCCAAGATTATCTTCCTTCTTTGAGCTTATCACGTTATATGATTTTAGGAGATTATGATTCAGTTTCCTTGTAAGGATTCGTGTGCCAATCCAACGCAATCTGTCTTTAATTACCTCTCTGGTCATCCCAGAATATCCTGCTGCCTGTTAATTGCGGTAAATACGAGGCCCGGCGAGGCCCTATGGATCGGCCGTAATTGTCGAGGCCCTCTCTAGGCCTCGCGATATTATGGTTTGAGAGTGCTAAGATATCTGATGGGCCTCCGAGCCCCTTTTTAGAGTTTGCGAGGCCCTCGCTGGGCCTTTATGGGACTCCCGTTTGATAGCCCAAGAATAACTAACCAAGAGGGGGGTGAATTGGTTTTCTCAAACTTTTTCGAAAAATATTCTCAAAAATGATATTTAAGAAATAAAAATTGATTCACAAGAATATAAGCACAATATAAGTAAATAAAAGAGAAGAGAGAGTGCAAACGATTTTCATGGAGGTTCGATCCAACCAATGATCTACGTCCTCCGTTACCAAGCTCTCCAACACGAGCACGGCCTTTCCACTATTTTGATTGACTTATGGTGCAATCCAAACCCTTACAATGTATCCGGTAACTTACAAACAAGGAGCACCGATCCTTATACAATATTGAGCTTTTCAAGGGACCTCAATATGACCCAAATAAATAAAGAGATTGATTTGAGTATTTCTCTCTAGATAAATGATAGATACAAGTTTAGTTCTAAGAGAGACTAACACTTTAATGAATAGCAATGGATGAGGAAAGCTCAAGTGTTAGAAGAAAACTTTGTTGAGAAAGATGAACCAAAAGTTTGATTTAATCAAACAAAGTTTTTCAAATAGAGATATTGAAGATATAAATGCAATGAAGCTTTGAATGAAGTTTTTCAATATGATTCTCTCTATAAATGCTCTTGTAAGTGTTATTGAATGATAGTAAATGAAGTGGTATTTATAGAGATGAATTTTCGTCACTTTCTGACTAAACGGATGATCAAACGGATGACCAAACGGTCAACCGGTCAGATTGGTCAGAACTAGCCGTTGAACTGCAAAAAATCAGAACGGACACTTTTTGAAAAAATACGTTCAAATGGTCGACCGGTTCAAGGTAAACGGTCGACCGGATCAACCGGTTTACCAAACGGATTGTCCGTTTCCACAGTTTTAAAAATCTGATTTTTGGTTTTGATAAAACTAATTTTTTATGCAAGTGATAAAAATTATTTTTTAGCTTTCGTTCATTTAATTGTTAAGGATTAAAGAGTTAATACCTTTACAATTTTATCTAAAAATCTATTCTTCAATCTTGATCTTCGAATCTTGAATTTCGGCGGATCTTGAGATGCTTGAACTCTTGTATTGATTTTGACTTTGAACTTGACATTGTATGAGAGTTCGATTTGTAGCGCTTTGAATTTTGCTTGAAAATAGAATGTTAGAAAACATAACCAATTTGTTTGTAATAATCAAAACATTAAGGTTTAAAGTTAACCATATGTCAACAATTTCCCCCTTTTTGATTATGACAAACAATGTGAGAATATAGAATAATGAAATAGAATTAATCATGTATATTTCCCATTTCTTTTTTTTTTTTTTTAAGAAAACATGATTTGATGAGTTGTATATTCCATGATATCAATTTCATTTGATTTGCCAATTTCATCACATCACATGTATTTTCAATTTCATTTGATTTGCCAATTTCATCACATCACATATATTTTCAAATTCTACATACATACACATCACATATATTTTCAAATTCCACATACATCACATATTTCATCACATATTTATTTTCCCCCTTTTGGCATAAACAAAAAGGCAAAAGATAAAATATTAAGGTTTAAAAACATATTCCCCCTAAATGAAACAACATATGCCATTCATTGATAAACTTAAAAGTTAAAAACAAGCATAGTTCCATAAATGAAAGCTAGAACATAGAATTCGTTTCCAAAACATAGATACAAAAACAACAAAAATAAAGGAAATAAACTAAGGCTCCGGGGGCGGCTGCGGAGGAACCACGGCATCAAGACGGGAATGAAGATCTCGGAGCAATGTCGTCATGTCGGCAACTGAGTGCTGGAGAGTCTCCATGGTATGGTGTAGACCCTCGACCGAAGAAGTAAGTGAGTCGATCCGTCCATGTAGTAAAGTGAATTGGTCCTCGTTGTGGCCGGAGGTGGAGGACGACGGCCTTTGTGATCTTTGCCGCGGAGGGGACGGAGGAGCATCTTCGTCAATATCTTCCCCCTCGAAAGGTAGAGTGGAGGGTCCCGACTCTTCATCAAACCCCTTTGACTTTGCCACCCACTGACCATTTTCTTTGAAAATTCTCATTCGTTTGAGCGTAAGAACATTGATGGTGTCGGTGGCTTTAGGTAGGAGGGTCACCGTATCACGGAATGAGATGTCGAAGTGTTGGAAAATTTTAGTGAGAATCATGCCGTAGGGAAGTTCCTTAGATCTCTTGCCGCTAAGAACATAGTTCATGTGTTGGATCATAATGTAAGAAAAATCGAGCTTACGCCCTCGGAGGATAGAGTCGAGCACAAAAACATCGAAATGGTTAACTTCATCCAAATGACCCTTTCGAGGGACAATTATGTGGGCGATGATATTATGGAGGACACGACATGGAAGAGTGAGTTGATTTGTGCCAAGACGTACGACAGCCTCAAAATGCTTGCCGGTGACGTTACAACATGCGTCGACCGGATCGTACTCGGCGGTGTGAAGAATTGTTTTGGTGGTATATAGACGCATACCACCATCCTCAAGATGAAGAATGGAACGAATAAGATCTTGAGTGATCTTAATTCGTTTGTTTAGAACAAAGGAAGAAATACCCGACGTCGGAGAATAAACCATGTTTTTGTAAAATTCTTTGACAATGGGGGGGTAGACATTTTCATTGAGAGTAAGAATAGGAACCCACCCCATACCCATAAAAAGATTTTCAACATTGAAAGATGGTGCATCATGTGTGAAAGAGGCAAGATCGACGTTCTTACCCATGAGGACGGGACTTCGTTCTATTCGCTTGGATTGAGGATCTTCGGAGGAGGAGGAGGAGGAGGAGGAGGAGGAGGATGGAGATGGTTGCCTTTCTCTCCTAGGTCGTTTGGCTGCCATTTTCATTCGAGGCATGGTTTTGGAAACGGATTTGGAGCCTAGGGTTAGAGACCGTCCGTTTGAGGGATTTGTCACGATTCAATGGACAGAATTTGGGGATTTTGTAGTTTTAAGCGTGAAATAATATGGGTTTTGTGATTTTGAATGTAAATTGGAAAGATTTTGGGAAGATTGGAAGATTGGAAGAAGATTTGGAGAGAAAACCTTGGTTCGCGGGAAGTTGGAATGAAGAAATTTGAAAAATTTCTAACTTAAAACCCTGATTTCTGCTTATACGGACGACCGGAAACCTCAGACGGTCGACCGTTTGATATGAAATTTTGAAAAATAAACTCTCTGCTCAGACGGATGATCATGCGGTCGTCTGTTTAAAATCATACGGACGTCCGTTTACGTGAGACAGTCAATCGGTTAAACTTTTTAATTTTGGCAAAAGTCTCTGCTCAGACGGATGATCAAATGGATTAAGCAGGGGTTCATCCGTTTGAGATGAAACGAACGTCCGGTTCGAAAATTTTGCAAAATTTCACCAAAAGCAATGATTTTGTCTTTTAACAGATAATTTTAAAACATGTTTGTCACATACAAAGCAATCAATCATAGGAAACATAAAGATTTAGCCACATATTTCACATTCATCAATTATACCTAAACTTCATCGAATATATGAAAATCTTTCAAGAGCTAATGGTTTTGTGAGAATATCGGCCAATTGTTTTTCGGTGTTTACAAACTCCAAAGTTATATCTCCCTTTTGTGCATGGTCTCGTAAAAAGTGATGTCTAATCTCGATGTGCTTGGTACGAGAATGCAAAACGGGATTTTTTGATAAGTTGATCGCACTAGTATTATCACACATAATAGGAACTTTGTCAAATGAAATGTGATAATCATTTAGAGTTTGCTTCATCCATAGGATTTGAGCACAACAACTAGCGGCGGAGATATACTCGGCTTCGGCGGTTGACAAGGCAACGAAATTTTGTTTCTTACTAAACCATGAAACTAAAGCAAAGCCTAGAAAATGACACGTTCCACTAATACTTTTACGATCAATTGTGCAACCGGCCCAATCGGCATCCGAATAGCTAAGTAAATCAAAATGAGTTTCTTTGGGATACCAAAGACCTAAAGATCTAGTTCCACTAAGATAACGAAAAATGCGTTTTACGGCACTAAGATGAGAATTCTTAGGATTAGATTGATATCTAGCACATAAGCATACACTAAACATAATATCGGGTCTACTAGCGGTTAAATAAAGAAGGGATCCGATCATACCTCGATATTTTGTTGTATCAACGGAAGTACCATGCTCATCTTTATCTAGTTTGATTGATGAGCTCATTGGAGTGTTCATAGGTTTCAATTCTTCCATTTCAAACTTTTTGAGCATATCCAAGATATACTTGGTTTGACTAATGAATATTCCATCATTAGTTTGTTTGATTTGAAGACCAAGAAAGAACTTGAGTTCACCCATCATGCTCATCTCGAATTCCCTATTCATGCACTTAAAAAATTCTTCACATAGGAAAATGTTAGTAGCACCAAAAATGATAGCGTCAACATAAATTTGAACAACTATCATATCATTCTTTTTGGTTTTTATAAATTATGTTGTATCTGCTTTACCTATTAAAAAGCCATTTGATAAGAGAAATTTACTTAATCTCTCATACCATGCTCTAGGAGCTTGTTTTAAACTATAAAGGGCTTTTCTAAGTTTGAAAACTTTGTCCGGATACTTATGATTTTTAAAACCGGGTGGTTGCTCAACAAAAACTTCTTCTTGAATGACTCCATTTAAAAAAGCACTTTTGACATCCATTTGATAGAGAGTAAAATTCTTATGACAAGCAAAAGCAAGAAGCATGCGAATTGACTCTAATCTAGCAACCGGGGCAAAAGTTTCTTCGAAATCAATACCTTCTTCTTGATTGTAACCTTGAGCTACTAATCTAGCTTTGTTACGCACAATTATGCCATTTTCATCTCGTTTGTTTCGAAAAATCCATTTTGTGCCAATTACGGTTTGTGAATTCGGTCTAGCAACTAAATCCCAAACATGATTTCTTTCAACTTGATTTAGTTCATCTTGCATAGCTAGAATCCAAAATTCATCAAACTCGGTTTCTTTAAAATTCTTTGGCTCGATTTGAGAAAGAAATGCACAATTGTTATGAAAATTTCTAGAAGAATTTCTTGTACTTACCCCTTTTGATGGATCACCAATGATGAGATCTTTTGGATGAGAGGGGACAAACCTCCATTCTTTTGGTAATGATGAAGTGTTGAGATCTTCATGAGGTTCTTCTTCATTTTGTTGCATAATCGTTTCCTCCTCATGTTGTATTTCAATGTTGTTTGGATTCCCTTTGTCTTGATTTTGAATGCTTAGTTGCTCAAATGGGATTTCCAAATCTTCATCATCAATGAGTTTTTCTTGCTCAATGGAGTTAGTTTCATCAAAAACAACATGCATAGATTCTTCAACTACTAAAGTTCTTTTGTTAAAAACTCTAAAAGCTTTGCTAGTAGATGAATATCCAAGAAAAATTCCAATATCAGATTTTGGATCAAATTTTTCCAAGTTTTCTTTTGTGTTTAAAATAAAGCACTTGCAACCAAAAACTTTAAAATATCCAATATTGGAAATTCTATTTTTCCAAAGCTCATATGGAGTTTTGGTTTTCTTTCGATTCACCAAAACTCTATTAAGATATAACATGAAGTGTTTACGGCTTCGGCCCAAAAGTATTTTGGTAAATTGTTTTCATTCAACATGGTCCGAGCTATTTCTTGCAATGTTCGATTCTTCCTTTCTACCACACCATTTTGTTGAGGAGTTCTAGGAGCCGAGAAATTATGTTCATATCCATTAGATTTGTAAAATTCATCAAAGGCTATACTTTCAAATTCTCCACCATGATCACTCCTAATTGTGGTAATGGTGTATCATTTTTCATTTTGGACTCTTTTGCAAAAATGTTTGAATGCATTTAAGGTTTCATCTTTTAAATTCAAGAAAATGACCCAAGTATATCTTGAAAAATCATCAACAATAACAAATGCATAATGTTTTCCACTTAAACTAGCGGTTCTAGAAGGTCCAAATAAGTCCATGTGGAGAAGTTGTAAAGGTCTTGAAGTAGAAGAGTGTTGTTTAAGTTTGAAAGAACTCTTTACTTGTATATTTGGCAATCCTTTTTAAGTTTGAAAGAACTCTTCACAAATTTTATCTTTTTCAAACTTTATATTTGGCAATCCTTTTACAAAGTTATTTTTGGAGATTTTTGAAAGTAAATCCATGCTAACATGACATAATCTCCTATGCCATAACCAAGAATCATCCTTTATACTTGAAAGACATTTTATTTCCTTTTCAAGTTCAAATTCAATAGATATGATGTAAACATCTTTACTTCGGCTCTCCATGAACAATACCTCTTTAGATATAGCATCCTCAATGAGGCAATTGGAAGAATCAAATTTAATGAGATAACCTTTATCACACAATTGACTTATACTAAGTAAGTTATGTTTGATGTTATCAACTAATAAAACACTTTCAATAGAGGGAGAAGAACGATTACCAATATTTCCAATGCCTATGATTTTTCCTTTGGCATTGTCTCCAAACGTCACATAACCTCCATCTTTTCTTTTGAAATTTGATAGCAATGATCGATCTCTCGTCATATGTTTCGAACAACCACTATCCAAGAACCAATTGCTCTTGACTTTTTGTGGTACCTACAAAAATAATTTTAATTTTTGATTTTTGGTACCCACATAAGTTTGGGTCCTTGATAGTTAGTGCTTGTGAATTCTTTTATCCACTTGTGTTTCCTTTCAAAGTATAGTTTCTTTTTAGATAAACAATTATAAGCAACATGACCGTTTTTCTTGCAAAAACTACATGTGATGGTTTGTTGAGAAAAATTGGATGATTTTACAAAAATGGTTTCAAGGGATTTTTGTTTCAAGAGAGGTTTATATCCAATTCCCCCTTTGTTAAACACACATTTTTGCTCACCAAGCATTAATTCAAAATTTTTCTTTCCTTGGGTAAATTTGTGAACAATGCTTGTTAAATCAACCACTTTTTCTTTCAATAAAACATTTTCTTTAATTAAGGACTTATGATCATCTTTCTCTTTTTCAAAGTCCTTTTGTGCAATAAAAAGCTTCTTGACTACCTTTTTCAACAAAGAGTGTTTATTGTTAAGAATAGAGTATTTTGACATAAGTTTCTCAAATTCTTCAAGAATTTCATCATAAGAGGTAGATAAGTCAATGTAAGAGTCATTGTTGTTTGTACTTACCTCATCCTCAATAGCCATGAAGCACATATTAGCGATTTCCTCTTGAATTTCATCTTCTTCTTGATCATCTTCATCACTATCATCCCATGTAGCTTGAAGTGCTTTCTTTTTGTTGAACTTCTTCTTGTTTGGGCATTCGGTCCTCTTGTGACCGGGTTTGTCACAATCATAGCATATGATCTTTTTGTTCTTTTCTTCACTTTTGTCTTCTTTTTTTTGAAATCACCTATTGTTTCGAAATCCTCTCCATTTCTTGACAAGAAGAACTAAGTCATCAAGTTCTTCATCGCTCATGTTTGTGTTGGAGGATCCTTCATCATTTGTTGATTTCAAAGCAATTTGCTTCTTGGGAAGCTCATTCATCTCTTCTTTGCTTCTCCTTGTTTTCTCCTTTGTTTCGGCATTGTTGAGCTCATATGTCATCAATGTTCCATATAGCTCCTCCAATGGATAAGTGTTGATATCTTTTGTATTCTCTATCAACATCCTCAAGGAGTTCCAATCTTCCGATAAAGACCTAAGCATTTTGCTCACAAGTTCACCGTTAGTAAACTTTCGATCAAAGCCCTTAAGGCCATTAATAATATCGGTGAAACGAGTAATCATATCAACAATAGGTTCATCTTGTTTCATAAAGAAATTTTCGAAATCTTTTGTCAAAAGATTTATTTTGGTTTCTTTAACCTTGTTGGTACCTAAGTGAGTTATCTCTAATGCATGCCAAATATCATATGCGGAATCACATGTGCTAATACGATTAAACTCATTTTTGTCTAAAGCACAATAAAGTAAATTTTTGGCTCTAGCATTCAAAGACAATTTTCTTTTATCCTCTTCATCATATTCTTCTCTAGGCTTAGAAATAGTTTGGTCCAGTTTATCATCAATTTTGATAATTTTTGTAGGCACATATGGACCAAACTCGATGACTTCCCAAATATTATAATCAATTGATTGAATATAAATAATCATTCTAGTTTTCTAATAATTGTAGTGAGAGCCATTAAAGAAGGGAGGACGATTTGTAGAGTGACCCTCAAGGTTTTGAAAATTTTGGTTAGCCATTACTCAAGATTGTGTAATCTTCAAAAAAAATGAGCACATTGCTCTGATACCAATTGATAGCCCAAGAATAACTAACCAAGAGGGGGGTGAATTGGTTTTCTTAAACTTTTTTGAAAAATATTCTCAAAAATGATATTTAAGAAATAAAAATTGATTCACAAGAATATAAGCACAATATAAGTAAATAAAAGAGAAGAGAGAGCGCAAACGATTTTTATGGAGGTTCGATCCAACCAATGATCTACGTCCCCTGTTACCAAGCTCTCCAACACGAGCACGGCCTTTCCACTATTTTGATTGACTTATGGTGTAATCCAAACTCTTACAATGTATTCGGTGACTTACAAACAAGGAGCACCGATCCTTATACAATATTGAACTTTTCAAGGGACCTCAATATGACCCAAATAAATAAAGAGATTGATTTGAGTATTTCTCTCTAGATAAATGATAGATACAAGTTTAGTTCTAAAAGAGACTAACACTTTAATGAATAGCAATGGATGAGGAAAACTCAAGTGTTAGAAGAAAACTTTGTTGAGAAAGATGAACCAAAAGTTTGATTTAATCAAACAAAGTTTTTCAAATAGAGATATTGAAGATATAAATGCAATGAAGCTTTGAATGAAGTTTTTTAATATGATTCTCTTTATAAATGCTCTTGTAAGTGTTATTGAATGATAGTAAATGAAGTGGTATTTATAGAGATGAATTTTTATCACTTTCTGACCAAACGGATGACCAAACGGTCGACCGGTCAGATTGGTCAGAACTAGCCGTTGAACTGCAAAAAATCAGAACGGACACTTTTTGAAAAAATACGTTCAAACGGTCGACCGGTTCAAGGTAAACGGTCGACCGGATCAACCGGTTTACCAAACGAATTGTCCGTTTCCACAGTTTTGAAAATCTGATTTTTGGCTTTGATAAAACTAATTTTTTATGCAAGTGATAAAAATTATTTTTGAGCTTTCGTTCATTTAATTGCTAAGGATTAAAGAGTTAATACTTTTACAATTTTATCTAAAAATCTATTCTTCAATCTTGATCTTCGAATCTTGAATTTCGGCGGATCTTGAGATGCTTGAACTCTTGTATTGATTTTGACTTTGAACTTGACATTGCATGAGAGTTCGATTTGTAGCGCTTTGAATTTTGCTTGAAAATAGAATGTTAGAAAACATAACCAATTTGTTTGTAATAATCAAAACATTAAGGTTTAAAGTTAACCATAGGTCAACACCGTTGGCCTTTGCTGATGTGGGAACCCTATCAAAATCGGGTGGTAACAATAGTCCCCCAAGTCCGAGCCTATTATTTATAATGGGCGTGGGACTTTGAGGGTTAGAGAAGAAAATTTGGTCTTCGCCATATTAAACTATGAATTGAACTTACTCAAGTATGTATAGTCCCCCAAGTCCGAAGTCGAACATTTATGACGGGTGAGGGTTCATAAAATTCACATTTGGTGACGTGTCTGTGGTTGGTGGGATCCTGTCAATCAAGGCTGTCAATCCATGGCTAGACCATCATAAGTGAGATAATGTATATATTTAATGCCAACAGCGCGTAGCGGAGAATGGGGGCGCGAGTGAGGCGCGTGCGTCCTTGTTTTAAGAAATGCTTAGGGTTTCATTTTCCGCCTGATGTACCGTGCCAAACACGCGTCCATTGGCCAACGGTTCAGATGCAACACGTGGAAAGTGGACGGTGGAGATTGGAATGGCCAAACCTATAAAGTTTGGCGCCCTCCTTCATTAGAAGTTCTTCTTGTTTCCGTGCCTGTAGTGAGTATTGCGAGTGTTCTGCTGAAAAACATAAAATTCCAAGTGTTGCAATGTTTCTACCTGCTTTTCCGAGGTAAGCGCGCCAAGAGTTGCTGTGATTTGTTTCGTTGTTTGCTTTTGTGATTATTTCTTCACTCCACGGTTTGGGGGTTATATCTTGGCACACGTTCCGGCGATAGCAAGAGTACCAACTTCTGGGGTAGAGAAGGGTTTGTGATGTCTTCCGGAACCGACGACTCACAAAATCAACTAGACGCCCGGACAAACCCTAGTATTAGGGGTAGGTCAACAACATTTGCCTCATCGTCCTCCACCTCTGAGGTCGTAGGGGGAGTAAATCAAGCTCCATCCGACGTACACCCGTCGACTCCATCCACAAGTGGGAGAGGTGTTGCCCAGCCGCTCTGACAAAAGAGACTACGGAGAAAAGGGGACATGACGTTGGGGTGCCTGAGATGAGGGGGTCACTTGATAAGAGGGATGCCTGGCCACTCAGGCGCTTGACGAGGAGCTGAAGTGGTCGGCCACCGAAGCCTCTATAGCGCGTTCGAGGATCGCTGATGGGGAGTTGGAGGATATACGGTTATCGTATGATATTCCCTCGTCTATAATACTTAGGGCACTGGGCCCAGAGAAACGCGCTGACGAACCTCTTGAAGGATTTTTCACGATTTATGAACCCGCGATGCAGCAAGGCCTTCGCCTACCTATGCACCATTTCTTTCACGAGGTTCTGAAAGATTGGAATATGGCCCCTTGTCAGATAACACTGAATGATTGGGGACAGATGGTGGCCTCGTACCTATTGTGGGGCATTGCCTAGGCGGGAGGTAACCTGTCCCTGAGGGAGTTTGAGTCCATATAATGGTCCTGCCGATCTGCGGGTTTGTTTCTTCTCTGTATTCTGGGTTTAATGAAATCGTGCCGAGTTTACCTTCTTATTTGCACGTGTGTTATCATTTGTTTGTGATACCTTTGTTTCGGACTTCGTTGGCATTCTGTGTCGCTCACGAAGTCATTGGTACCACTCTGAGGCCATCAAACACGCCTCGGGTGGCGCAGAATGGTTCACGATGGATAATTAATACCTCCTCGTCATGTAGAAATTCCGAAGAGGTTAGGGCGAACGTTAACAAAATCACTTTATCATGGCCGGGCGTCGACGGAATCGCTATCACGCCTTGGCGTCGACTGTTGGTATCCCGTTGGGCTTATATATTTCGATAGGACTCCCCTAAATCACCATCTTCCTTGCTACTCTGCCGTCATACCCAGACTCTGATTATTGTCGGTCATGTCGGGCTTCTATTTTTCCAAAGTCCCAAAGTTTAAGATTAGGCGTGGGGGGGCCGTGGAGGATGCATCCCTTCCCCACTTGGCGTCACCCATGGCTTCCGGTTCCAGGCCCACAGTACTGCAGGAGCCGGAGACGGTGGTAGGTAACCCCCATATTCTCCCAGCGCCGGAGACGACTGCGGACACTCCGTCCCCATCAAATCCTGCTAGACCCGTGCCTCCTCTCGAGAACGTTAGACAATCGGTGAAAAGGAAACCAGGGACCGAGAGCGGAGAACAGGGCCCGGACGTCCATGTCTCTCCCTCCTGGCAGATGCGAATATATCAACATTGGGGCCCTTGCAGCTACATCAGTCCAAGGAAAATTACCTCCAGCGGTTGCCCTTGCAGCTACATCAGTCCATAAATATTGGACTTCCGCCTTTGGGAAGGCGACAGACACCGCAGAAGTGACGGAGTTGATGAAGTTGGTCGAAATGTACACTTCCCGCAGTCACGTTTTAAACTGTGAGTTGTACAAAATACTGGAGATGAAAGTTGACGAAATACATTCTGTAATTGGTGAGGACGAAGATACCGAAGCGATGTGGGCCGAAAACAAATGTCTTCGGGCACGACTCGCATTTTCTGAAGACGCGCGGACTCGTGCCACGTATGACGTTACGAAGGCCCAGGCGTGCGTCGTTGCCCGGAAGAAGGTCGAGTCACAGCTGAAGTCTTGCCAGAGTATGATTCAAGCCAAAGATAAAGAACTGATCGAGGTTTTGAACGAGTTGACGAAGGCTAAGGGCTTGCTAGCCAAACTAGGGGTCCCCGGTTACGCCGAGACGTAGGAACCATGGACGCATTTAGGGGCGATGCCTCCTGATTATGCTGTTGTAAAGTTTTATGATGTAATTATCCCATAAATTACTAGTGAAAACTTTTATGATTGTTTCAAATCGTAGCTGCATGTTTGCGCGTTTAATGTTTACCCAACAAGTCGATAGAGTTGGTCGTGAACCACACTCTTTCACTGCCAAATTGATTGCCCTTGTCTAATTACGCGTTGAATGATTACCCAGCGAGTTGATAGAGTTGGCCGCAAACGACACTCACTCACTGCCAAATCGCTTGTATTTATCTAGATACGCGTTGAATGTTTATCCAGCGAGTGTATCGAGTTGGCCGCGAACCACACTCCCTCGCCGCCGAATCGCTTACATTTGCTTAAATACGCGTTGAATGTTTATCCAGCGAGTTGATAGAGTTGGCTGCGAACCACACTCCCTCGCTGCCGAATTGATTGCACTTGTCTAATTATGCGTTGAATGTTTACCCAGCGAGTTGATAGAGTTAGCCGTGAACCACACTCTCTCGCTGCCGAATTGATTGTACTTGTTTAAATACGCGTTGAATGTTTATCCATTGAGTTGATAGAGTTGGCCGCGAACCACACTCCCTCGTTGCCGAATTGACTGCATTAGTTCTTTTTGCATGAGGAATACTTTGGATTCATAAACGATGGATCTTATTAGAAAGTGCGGAGTTTCGGGGCGCCAGACAAGAAAAAATTATAAAAAGATCAAAACAATGCAAAAAATGAAACTACTGATGATACGGCCTCAGGTGGGCTCCGAGCGTACATTACTGCTGGAGTGATATCCTCACATTTGGCAGCCTTCCGCAATGCGTTCATGTAGCATGCCCTTGCCTCTATCTGATTACCGCAGATTTTGGCCACCCCTCCGGGCGTTGGGAATTTCATCGCCAGATGGTGTATAGACGTAACCGCTTGTAAATCCTTCAGTGCGGGCCTTCCAAGGACCCCATGGTAGGTGGAGCGTGTGTCCACTATCAAAAACTCCATGAACTTCCGAAGGTGGCATGGAGGTTCTTCGAAGTCCACCGCCAGAGTGATATTTTCTCGTGGGACGAGGCTATCTTCTGTGAAACCAAATAGCAGATATGAGATGGCCGTCAATTCATGATCCACGTCCATTTGGTTGAAGGCACTGCCGAACAGAATGTTCACGACGCTTCCATCATCGACCAACATCCGGCCCAGGCCGTTTTTGGCAACAACGGCGCGGACTACCAGGGCATCGCAATGTGGGTAATGTATGCCAGACTCGTCCTCCTCAGTGAATGAGATTGGTGGCACTTTTGGTCGATGCCCGTGGACCTGCCAACTCTCCAGAGGTCATTCCTTCGCTCCCTTCGCGTAGTTACGTCGCGAGTTCATTATGTGCCCTCCGACATAGGGCCCTCCAATGATGGTGTTTATCTTTCGGACATGGGGGGCTCCTTGGGGCCCCTCCGTCCTCGGCTGGTCGTTGTCTCCATCATTTCCTCTTCCATCACGGCGAGGTCCATCGTTCTGGCACCGAGGAGGGGGTCTTCCCCCTTGTGTGGGTGGTCCTCGACGTCCTCACGCCGGCTGATTCCCCTCACCTTGCCTGTGGTTCTCGCGATTGATCAACTCTCTTACATCCGGGCAGTCTTCCGTGTTGTGCACCCTGGTCCTATGTATACGACAGAACTTGGATGGGGTTACGGCTGGTAAGGGAGCCGCTACTGGTGCCCTAGGACGGGGCGCAGGGGCTACATCCGTCTGATTGAACCTCTTGTAGTGGTTGCTGGCCTGTTCCGAGGAACGCCTCCTCTTAAAGCGGTAGAACCGAGGCTCCAGAGAGTGATGTTCCTCTCTCTTGTAGCGGTCCCCTCTCTCTCTTTCGGTCCTCTCTCTGTTCTCGATCGTCTCTTCTGATCGGATTTCGCGCTGGATCATGTCCACCAACTGGATGTAGGCTTTTGGTTGGCTATTTTGTACATCCCTCCAGAAGGGAGTTCGTATGTGTAGTCTAGTTACCAGTGCATCCAAGGCCTTCTCGTCAGTCACTGTTTCGATCTTGTTGATAACGTTGCTGAATCTCTTGAAGTAGCTCTTGACGGTCTCTCCTTCCTTCTGCCGGATGTCGTTGAGTTGGGCAATGTCAGCAATCATCGTCCGATTGCCAATGAAGGCGTTGATGAACTCCCTTTTAAGTTGGGGCCAGTTTCGGATACTCATTGGCTTCAACTTATTGTACCATCTCTTTGCGTCGGCAGCGAGTGTGGTATGGAAATTCTGACACTTCACCGCGGGGGATTGGCCATGAAGCTTCGTCTTGTAGGTGTTTATGTGATCCGTGGGGTCACCTCTTCCGTTATACTTGTCCATGAGAGGCATTCGGAAGTTTGCGGGCACCTCCATTGCCTTCATGTAGTTGGTAAACGGGAGATTCTCGTCATCATCGTTCTCGTAACACTCCAGCCTTTCCTTTTCCTCATCGGACTTTTCGTGACTCTTCGGGTCCTTTCTCTTTTCCGTACGGGCCTCACTGTGTTCACTGCGCCTGCTGTGTGCGGGTAGGGGGGGTGCAATCGAGGACCCTATTCCCAACCTGTCAAACACGCTAGCTGCAGGAACAGGGTGGTTCTCTCGTACAGGAAAATGTCTCCATCTCTGGCCATCCTGTGAGGGCTTCGGGGCGGGGTTACGAGGGTTCCGGCCGTTAGAGACGGGCGGTTTCTCTCGAGAACAACGGCTGTCCAGTGAATCAGATTGTGAAGGGCTCCTCCGGGCACGATTGCGCTTGGGTCCATATTGGAGGGATTGATTCTCCAGCAGTTCAAGCGCGGCCTTCATCCGGGCGTTATCTATCTTCAGGTCCTGGTTCTCCTGTTCCACCGTCCGTTTCTGTCATTGTCTTCTCTTTTTGCGACGGGTCACGTTCTGCAGATCCTGAACACTCTCCTGTCGCAGGTTAGTGTGGTGGGATTCCACTTCTTCTCCTGTGGAATGTTCGGATGCCATGCTCCTCCGGGCAGAAAACACGTTTTTACCATAAGTTCTTTGTCGTGTAACGTTTTTCGTTTTCCATAGATGGCGCCAATCTGTTGACGTCGGAACCTGCAACGTCCACGTGTCAACAGATCTCCAGTCACTCCTCTGCCAACTCGTAAGTTACCTGCACACTAGGACAATCATTAGGCACCAAGATCTCCAGAGAAAAAGGGTACGGCGATCGTTGGCACTCCAACGATCAAGTCAACAACCGGTATATGGGTGATACACGGGGAGTGGGAATAATGGGGTGTAGGAGAGACAAGCAGGCAGAGATTTGAGCAGAGTTTCGGGTGGGATTCTTAAGCGTAAAAGAGCACGTACCTTGGAACAACCGGAGACGTTGTATTTATAGCGTAAGAGTTCTAATTGATTTAGGAGACAAATCAATTTGATGCTCAATCGGATCCTCCTTCCTTATGTGATAAAGATCATTCTTTACCCATGCAATCTCTGAGATTATCTTCCTTCTTTGAGTTTATCACGTTGCATGATTTTAGGAGATTATGATTCGGTTTTCTTGTGAGGATTCATGCGCCAAATCAACGCAAGCTTTCCTTCATTACTTCTCTGGTCATTCTGGCATATTGTGCTGCCTGCTGGTTATGAATGATATGAAGCCTGACGAGGCCCTATGGATCGGCCGTGAGTGTCGAGGCCCTCCACGAGCCCCGCAGATTTCTGACTGCCGAAGGCCAAGGCGTACGATGGGCCTTCGGGCGCTTTATCAGAACTTTCGAGGCCCTAGCAGGGCCCAGCTGGGGTTCTTGATGGATCTTGGACGGGGCCCTTGCTGGGCCTAGATGGGGCCCTTGCTGACGTGGAAGCCATATCAGAATCGTGTGGTAACAGAAGTTATGAGTTCTATAAAATGTATGGTTAAAATTGATTGCTAATTTTAATTCAAATTTGTATCAATTTTTTAAACTAAACCAAACAGACAAGTAAATAATGTCTCTCTTTCAAATATTCTAGGGTAAATTCAGGGCCGGTCACTGTTTGGGCACTTATGGGCTCTGAAGTCATATGCTTAAAACTTAATTTAATTAAAGTCATATTCTAGAGCTAAAAGACTAACATACCATTAATTGTAAAAAACGCTAATTGTGATACTGTTTTGTTGTGATACTGTTTTTTTGTGATACTATTAAACCTATGATTTTGTACTATTAATGAAATATTTTAAGAACAATATTTTAAGAACAATATTATTTTCCCTCATACGATATCTTGTGATCTAATTCAAGAGAAGAATCAGAAATATTGTTTATAGTTTTATCTGAGTCAGATCTAGAACTGCTACTCTTGTCTTTAGATGAGAACCCTTTGCATGACTTCTTTGAGTGAGACCCATTAATTTGAGAATGATTAGCAGTTCTTCTTTCTTCATCTTGGCATGCTCTGAAGTATGTGTTTGCTTTTAAGGGACCCAGATACATTGGAAGAGCTTTAATTTGCAGCAAAAAGATGTACATTTATCTGTGAAACTATTTTAGAGGATTTGTGATACTGTTTTGACAAAAAAATTAAAGATTGCCATTTTAAACTAAAGAGACGACTTCAAACGGGCAAAATCCATCATACGCAGTGGCAAAACGACTGGTCTTGACCGTCTCGTCGAGACCATTCCGAAAATATATTATAATAAAAATTCTGAGCACGTGTGCGAATTCTATGTTCATTTCTACTGTGATACTGTTTTCTGTGATACTGTTTTGCATAATATAGTATCAAACAACACACATGACTATGATACCATGCTTTTATCTTTGATATTGTTTAATTAGTCATGTGTGTTGTTTGATACTGTATTATGCAAAACAGTATCATGGATTAAAACATGGATTAAAACAGTATCAAATTATATTAATGCACATTACCTAAACAAAACATTATCATGGATTAAAAACAATATCATAGACAAAACTAAAACATTCAAACAGTATCACAGGTTCAAACATTGCCATAATTAAACAGTATCAAAGATAAAAGTACGGTATTATAAATAAAACTCATTCCACATAAATTCAAACAATATCATGGATTAAAACAGTATCAAACAATATCTGTGATACTGTTTTCTATAATACAGTATCAAACAACACACATGACTAACAATGTTTTCTGTGATACTGTTTTTCTATAATTCAGTATCAAACACCATGCTCTCTTTTAACAATGAGATCTTCTTGCCACTTCCTCAACCTAGAGTCATAACTTTGGAGGACATCATTCTCTCTTTTAATTTTCTTTTTGCAACAGAGATAATTCACTAACAAATGTCCAGGATAGTTAGGTAACTGAATAATTTTCTTACATTGTTGTACTTTCTCTTTACTAGCAAATATCCATGATGCCAATTGTTCCACAATATATATCCAGGACAGTAATGCATCTGAATCAAGTACGACATTTTTGTTCTCATAGCAGACGCAAAATGAAGTTTCTGAAAATTAGTTGTCTCAGATTTTGACTTTTCTTCCAACATCTTGATTGCAGCATTTAAATCCAATAGTTTCCAAGAACAATTAAGAAACATATCAACCCAATCATTATCCACTATATCGAGTATAAACGAATGCAATATCAGGTATAAACGACTGCAGATGTCCCAGATTTTACTATAGGAAATTAAAAAGTAACACTACGCCGTAGAAGCACTCGCCGGAGGTCGCCAGAGGTGTAGGAGGTTGTCGCCGGACGTCGCCAGAGGTTGTCGTCGGAGGTGGAGGAGGTTTGTGGAATTGGAAGATTGTGCCAATGGAAAATATGGTTAAAAATGATGATTTTAGAATTAATTTAAAATAGTGATGTAAAGTATGACTTAATCACTATTTTAAAAAAAGTGTTGACCTAATTTGAAACAAGTCATGTGGAGATGACTTATTGGCAATTTTTCCAATATTCTAATAATATGCATGAGTGCATACCATATATCTAGAGGTGTCAAACTGGGTCAGGCGGGCCGGGTCGGCCCGCCTCCGATGAAGCCCAGTGACGACCCGCACTAGAAAAAGTCCGCGCCACGGCGGGTTGCGGGCCAGGTCAACCCAGCCCACAAAAATTAAACACGAGCCCGGCTCATTCGTCGGCCCATCCTGGTCGAGCCCATTTGGGTAGCGGTTCGACTCGTATGAATAAAAAATTAATTTTTTTGAAATTACTGAAAAAAATTAATTACCTATTGTAATTTTTTAAAAAAAAATGTTTACCTATATAGCAAAAAATATGTTAAATTACTAAATAAAAAATAAATAACAATGATAAATTCACATTTATTAATTTTTAATTCAATTTCTATATTTTTTTATATATTTAAAGACTAAAACATCTGTCACATCTTTCACTTTAAACGGCTCTCTGTCAGTTATTAAAGAAAAAATGAAAATAGGCCAGCGGTTAAAAGCTGAACAGCTCGCCTGGTTCACGGGTTTACGGGCCGGCCCGCGGTTCAACCTCCTCGGCCTGTGAACGGCCCGCGGTTCGACTTTTTCGGCCCGTGAACGGCCCACCTGTTTCACGGGCCGGCCCGCGGTTCCGGGTCGAGAATGGTGGGCCGATGTGGGTTCGACCGGCCCGCCTGTCTCAACCAGTAAGCATACAATGAATCATAGAATCATATTGAAAATGAAATTTCTGTGTAGTTGAATCATATCATATTTCGTATTATAATGCACGTCGTTTGATATTTGCTTCCATGTTTAAAAGATACACCGTTAAACTTCAATATTTAAACTAAATCATATTTCGTATTATAATGCACGTCGTTTGATAATTTAATCACTCTGAATATTCAACATTTGTAGATATTGAAATTTGATATCATAAAAGAAAAGTATATCATCTATGAGTTGAAAACTTGAAATAGGGGTTTTAGAAAAATGTCTCAGATATTGAAGAAATTTCTACCAATATTTTTACTTTGGCAAGGGGTTTTAGAAAAATATTTATTATTCATAATTTACACAAAAATTTCTATTGTTTAGTAAAAATGCCCAAAATATCCTTAAATCACATTTCCATTTCAAATATTCTACTTGGAATAATTGCATCAAAAGTTCCAAACGTTTTAAAATCGTTAGAGATATGTCCCTAACTTAAAAAAAATAGCACCATACATCCCCAACGTATGAAAAACTTGGCGTGGTAGGTCATTTATGAGACACTTCCCTTTAAGTAAATAAAAAAAAAACAAGAAAAAAGAAAAACATAATTGAAACCTAACCATATGTACCCCAAAAAATAAAAAGTAAAAAAATACCCAAAAAAAAATAAAAAGTAACAAATATGTTATCTTCTCCAAAAAGTCCTAAAAATTTATTTGTATCAAATTCGCTGAAAAACAATTAGCCGGACTTATTCAAATAGGATTAAGTATAAATAGGCATACAGTTATCTTGCTTTGCAAATCAACGCTCTTGAGCACAAAAATCCAATAATCATGAGAAATTTCCAGCATAATATATATATATATATATATATATATATATATATACTATAATATAAATGTCTATGGCATGTTTACTATTCACTCTTTCAACCAACGCGACGTCGTTTTCATGTAGTTTTAGTGTTGATTTTGTCTAAATCTTAGTATTAGTATTTTAAGTTTGTTTAACTTCTTAAAAAGGCTGCTTTTGTTGACTTTTCTTTAATTTGTGGGAGCCGTCATTTTTTCAAAGGTTTTTACCTATTTATTTATTATTTGTTTAAATCATTTGATTTGTTTTCTCTTCACGTGCGCAACTTTTGTTGACTTTGTATCTTGTTTTTTTTTTCGTTTTTTTCTTCCGTTGTCGAGACTGGAAAATATTTATTCTGTTTACTTGTCGAGTGACTTGAACATATGTCCTCTCTGGTATTTTATCATTGGATTACTGTTCAGTCAGTTGTCTTAGGAGATTTTTTTAGTGTTAGATTTGGTTTTTGTTGTTCTTGAGTTCATAAACATATTCAATTTTCTATTTATATTAATTGTTAAATTTTATGTTTTGGTTATTGTTTTTTGCAGGTAGGTAATTTCATAATTCAGTATTTTCAACTTTTAATTTGTTTATGTCATTGATAATTTAAGCATCTATATATTTTTTGGCCTCTAGCATTTATGATAAGATTTTATATTAGATTATATATGATATAAAATTATTTTATGTTATATGAAATTATGATTATTGATTATAAAAATTATTAATTTTTATTGTTTTTGGGTGGATATTTTCATGATAGAATATAAAAATAAAATAAAAAATTTTTTTCCCCACTTTTATCACGCAAAATTATTAGTATTAATTTTTTTTATAGACAATTTTTTGACAAAATATAAAAATGAAAACATAAATATTTTTTTTTTAAAACATTTTTCGTACTTTGTCATTATAATTTTGTATTTTCTTTTAATTGTTAAATTTTATGTTTTGATTATTGTTTTTTGCGTGTAGGTAATTTAATAATTTAGTATTTTCAACTTTCAATTTTTTTATTTATTGATAATTTAGGCGTTTATATATTTTTTTGACTCTAGCATTTATGATATGATTTTATATGAAATTATATATGATATCAAATTATTTTATATTATATGATATTGTGAATATTGATTAGAAAAATTCAATTATTTTTTTTAGGTGGACATTTTCATGACAGAATATAAAAAGAATTTTAATTTTTTTCCCCAAGTTTGCTCATGCAAATTTATTATTATTAAATATTTTTTATGGACATTTTTATCACAATATATAAAAATGAAAAAATAAAAAAAAATTTTAATTTAAAAATTTTCCCCACTTTGTCGAGTAACTCGGCAATGTGGGAAAAATCAAAACATTTTATTTATCCCACTTTGCCGAGTAACTCGGAAAAGTGGGAAATATTGGAAACATTTTTTTTTTTTACTTTTTGTATTTTTGTCGGCTTTTAGGAATGTATTTATTTTATTTTCTTTATTTACCGTTTCAGTCCACATCCTTTTCCTTTTATAACAAATTTCCCACTTTTTTGTTTTTTCCCTCATCTCTAACCTTTAAACTTTTATTTATATTTTTATGTGTTTAGCTTTTTGAATCAAAAACAAAAAAAACTAATAATAACAAAATAAATTTAAAATGTATATTAAGTATTGCAACATTTTAAAAGTGGTCCAGTTTTGTGTTCACAAATTTTTATTTTTTTAAAATATTATTTTTTTTTTCCATTTTTTCCACTTTGCCGACTTACTCAGCAAAGTGGAAATACAAAAAATATTTTAGTTATCCTAGATTGACGATTGTTAAATTTGAAGTTTTGGTTATTCGTTTTTGCATGTAAGTAATTTAGTCATTTATTATTTTCAACTATGAATTTTTTTTTTTTTTAATAATTTAGGTGTTTATATAATTTTTTTACTCTAGCATTTATGATAATATGTTATATTATAGTATATATGATATAAAATTATTTTATATTGTATGATATTGTGATTATTGATTATAAATTTTTTTTTTCCCATTTTGCTCACGTAAAATTATTATTATTAAATTATTTTTATGGATTATTTTATGACAAAATATAAATACAAAAACAAAAAATATTTTGTTTTTTTTTAATTTTTCCCACTTTGTCGAGTAACTCGGCATTGTGGGAAAAATAAAAATATTTTAGTTATCCCAATTTGTCGAGTAACTTGGAAAAGTGGGAAACATTGGAAACATATTTTTTTTTTACCTTTTTTTTTTTTTTTGGTCTTTTAGGAATTTATTTATTTCTTTATTTTTTAATTCCCAGTTTTAGTCCACATCGTTTTCCTTTTATATATTTTTTTGACTCTAGCATTTATGATAAGATTTTATATGAAATTATATATGATATCAAATTATTTTATATTATATGATATTGTGATTATTGATTATAAAAATTCAATTAATTTTTTTTAGGTGGACATTTTCATGACAGAATATAAAAAGAATTTTAATTTTTTTTCCCCATTTTGCTCATGCAAATTTGTTATTATTAAATTTTTTTTATGGACAATTTTATCACAATATATAAAAATCAAAAAACAAAAAATTTTTTTAATTTAAAAATTTTCTCCAAGTTGTCGAGTAACTCGGCAATGTGGGCAAAATCAAAACATTTTATTTATCCCACTTTGCCGAGTAACTCGGAAAAGTGGGAAATATTGGAAACAAATTTTTTTTTTACTTTTTCTATTTTTGTCGACTTTTAGGAATGTATTTATTTTATTTTCTTTATTTGCAGTTTCAGTCCACATCCTTTTCCTTTTATAACAAATTTCTCACTTTTTTGTTTTTTCCCTCATTTCTAACCTTTAAACTTTTATTTATATTTTTATGTGTTTAGCTTTTTGAATCAAAAACAAAAAAAACTAATAATAACAAAATAAATTTAAAATGTATATTAAGTATTGCAACTTTTAAAAAGTAGTCCAGTTTTGTGTTCACAAATTTTTATTTTTTAAAAATATTATTTTTTTTTCCATTATTCCCACTTTCCCGACTTACTCAGCAAAGTGGAAATACAAAAAATATTTTAGTTATCCTAGATTGGCGATTGTTAAATTTTAAGTTTTGTTTATTTGTTTTTGCATGTAAGTAATTTAGTAATTTATTATTTTCAATTATCAATTTTTGTTTTTGATTAATAATTTAGGCGTTTATATAATTTTTTTGCTCTAGCATTTATGATAAGATTTTATATTATAGTATATATGATATAAAATTATTTTATATTATATGATATTGAGATTATTGATTATAAAATTTTTTTTTCCCATTTTGCTCACGTAAAATTATTATTATTAAATTATTTGTATCGATTATTTTATGACAAAATATAAATACAAATACAAAAAATATTTTTTTTTTTTATAATTTTTCCCACTTTGTCGAGTAACTCGGCAATGTGGGAAAAATAAAAACATTTTAGTTATCCCAATTTGCCGAGTAAATCGGAAAAGTGGGAAACATTGGAAACATTTTTTTTTTTTTTACCTTTCTTTTTTATTGGTCTTTTAGGAATTTATTTATTTCTTTATTTTTTTAATTTGCAGTTTTAGTCCACATCCTTCTCCTTTTATAACAAATTTTCCCATGAATATTTTTTTTTTTGTCATCTACCTTTAAATTTTTTTGTATGTTTAATTTGTGTACCTCTTTAAATACAAATTGAAAAAAACTAATAATAACAAATTAAATTTAAAATGTACATTAAGTCTTGCAATTTTTATAAAGTAGTCCAATTTTGTGTTCACAATTTTCTCTTTTTTTAACATGTTTTTATTGTTTTCCCTTTTTCTTACTTTACCGAGTGACTTAGCAAAGTGGAAATATTAAAAATATTTTAGTTATCCCAGATTGGTTAGTAACTGATTAATCTAGGAAACATTGGAAGACAAAATATTTTTTTTTTTTTTATGGGGATTTAGCAATTTAGTTATTTATTTATTTGTTTGTAATTTGCACTTTTAGTTCACATCATTTTAATTTCATAACAAATTTAATCATGACCTTTTCATTTTTTTGGCGATCCCTGACCTTTATATTTTGCTGCAGATTTTATTTTGGTTATGTTGAATAACTATAACAAAAATAGAAAAAATTAATATTCTACAAAAAATTATTAACTAACTCTACTTTTTTTTAACTGGATTTTGACGAAAATAATAAATAAAATAAGAACATTAAGAAATGAGAAATTATATATGTGTAATTTTTTATGAAATGTCAGGCATTTATTTTTGTAGTCATCATATGATTTCTAATATTACAATCAGCTTTCATTATTGTTAATTATGATTGTGAAATTTAGTACGAATTTTTCGTGTTTGTGTAATATGTTTTGTCGATGAACTCGACAAAATGAAGTGTAGTTTGTCGATTTGCTCGACTAATTAACTGTCAATGTTTGTACTTAAATTTTTGCTTTGTTACATTTTGCAATTATTATATTCTATAATTTTATTTCCCATATTAGCCGCAATGTTTGACTTCAAAAGTTGTCTATAATATCTGGTCTTCAATTTGTAATAGATGAAAATTTTTTAATATTAGTAAATATTCCAAGTTACGAGGTAAGTAAGACAAATGATTAAACTTAATTTATTCAAAATGTTACCTAATTCTTAACACGTGTACTCATTTAGAAATTATAACTTACTTGTTTTTCAGTTTTTTTCATTTATTTGTCCTTATCTTTGTAGTTATTAGTAATAACATATACAATTTTATGTACATCTAAATCATTCACTTATTATAAATATTCGACGTGGTTTTGGCAGTATTATTTTATATATTTCCTTTGTTTTATTTGTACGAGACATATATATACAGATTTTGGTTGTTTTCTACTTTCTTTGTTCTCAGCCTTGTTTTTTTATTTCTACTTTCATCAAACGCTAGAATTTTGTTGAATCTCTCTTTTTCTTACTTGAAATCATTGTACCTTGTTTCTTGTATTCGAAATTATAATTCCCATCTCCTTTGTCCACCTATTGAGTTTGAGTATAGATTGTACAAGGTCTGGTATTCATTTTTTTGATTTGATCAGTTCTTTAGCAGTGGTTTTATAGCAAGTTCTCAACTTCAATTTATAGGTATGTAATTATTCACTGATAGAAATTTGAAGTTAATTATTATTTGTTTTATTTAGTTTATTCTTTCATTATATCTTCATTAATAAGCAAATTTTTTTATATCATGTATTTATAGGCTATAGTAAAGTATTATAATTGTAACCAATAAGAATTTTTTCGTTGTTGCTTATTAAATCTATGTGCTAATCATATTCTTATTTTTGTTAATAATGTTTATAGTATATATATATTTTTTTTGTACATTGAATGAGACTAATTTTTATATTTATTGTGTCATAAAATATATTAGATGACAGGTGAAAAATTGTTTGACTCAAGTAAAGAACAACAAAATAAGAAAAGAAGACAGATGTATGCTCAGCATACACAATATACATCTAAGAAGAAGATTCGAAAAACAAGGATTCAGTTTCTTGATAATATTGAGTTGAATGATGTCAATTCAATAGGTAGTTTGCAATTATCTGGTGAGCTAAGGTTTTTTTTTTATTTTTTTATGTTTTTCCCATTATCCATATTTTTTTTTTCATTCATTTATTTATGTTATTTTCATATGTCATATTTTTTATAGCTGAAGAATTGAATGAAGATGGACATGAAATTTCTTTAATTGGCTCTAACAATTTAGAAGGTGGTGGTGTGGAAAGCAATATTTATTATGAAGAACATGAAAATCAAAATCATGAATTCCAATTAACTCCTTGTATTTCAAATATTACTATGAGACATGTACCCACAGAAACTTATGTATTACGTACTCCAACAAATTGTATTCATTGTTTTACAAAAAAGTTTGAAAAAGAAAGTAAAGGTTTTTGTTGTTCTGATGGAAAAATTAAATTGCATATCAACTGTTCTCCTTCTATTTTATATGATTTATACACTTCAAGTACAGATGAAGCATTAGATTTTAAAAATAATGTGCGAAATTATAATAACCATTTTGCTTTTACCTCTTTTGGAGTGAAGTTTGATAAAGATTTATCTAAATCTACTAACTACAAAGGTATTTACACTTTTAGAGTTCAAGGACAAGTATACCATTATATAAATCCAATTCTAAACATTGATAGTAATCCATCATATTTACAGTTATATTTTTATGATACAGATAATGAAATACAAAATAGATTAAATACATGTATCAATTTCTCATCATCTTTACTACACATATTAGTAAATCTATTAAAGATTAATCCATATTCTAGATTTTTTCGTTCTTTAGGTGATATTGAAAGTCTTCAAACTTGCAAAATTCATATTAGATGTGATGCTGGTCTTGATCAAAGAGTATATAATGCACCTTCTGCATCTCAAGTGGCTGCAGTTTGGGTTGATGAGGACCCATCTGCAGACATAAGATATCGTGATATATCAATTTATTGTCACTCTAATAATTCACATAGAATACATTATTATTATGGATGTTATGATCCCTTACAGTATCCATTATTATTTCCCTTCGGTGAGACTGGTTGGCATGAAGGTATTGAAAAGGCAAAAAATAGTATAGTTGATATTTATAATACAAAAGAGAATTCCTTTTGTAATGAAAACATGAGTTGTGCAGCTGATATAATAGAGAAAGAAAAAAAAGGTAAACACTACTAATATGTTTCCTCATTTAAACTCATTCAATTTAAAATTTTTTTTCATTAAATTTATTTGCTTTTTTATGTTGTGCAGCTTACAAGAAGAATAAAAAAGGTTTACAAGTATCTTGTCGTGAATACTATTGCTACAAATTACAGGTACGTGATACAGAAAACAATATTTTGCTTCATGCTGGTAGACTTTTACAGCAATATGTAGTAGATATGTATGTTAAACTTGAAACAAGTCGATTAGATTATTTTCGTCAAAATCAAAGTGAAATTCGTGCTGAATTATATCAAGGAGTTGTTGATAGTGTCGAAAATGGTCAAAATAGAGGTGCACAAATTGGTCGTCAAATTATTTTACCTTCTTCTTTTGTTGGGGGTCCTAGAGATATGAAAAAAAGATATATGGATGCAATGGCATTAGTACAAAAATTTGGTAAACCCGATTTATTTTTAACATTGACATGTAACCCTAATTGGGTGGAAATAAAACAAGAATTAAGGCATAATGATATAGGACAGAATAGACCTGATTTGACTGCTAGAATATTCAAAGCTAAATTAGAAGAACTTAAAGTTGATCTATTTAAGCACCAAATATTTGGGCCTGTTACTGCATATATTTATGTTGTAGAATTCCAAAAACGAGGACTTCCACATGCTCATTTCTTACTAATCTTACAAAGCAATGCAAAAATTAATACTATTGATAGAGTTGATTCTATTGTATCATGTGAAATTCCAAACAAAGTAAAATATCCTCACCTTCATTCTATTGTTGTTAAACATATGATGCATGGTCCATGTGGTCATTTGAATCCGCATAATGTTTGTATGGATAGAAATGGTCATTGCAAGAATAAATACCCAAAGGAATACATCTCAAATACTTTTATTGGCCATAATTCTTATCCAACTTATAGACGATTTAACGATAAACAATCATTTATGATTCGAGGACATTTGTTAGACAATAGATGGGTTGTACCTTACAATCCATATTTGTGTGCGAAGTTTGATTGCCATATTAATGTGGAAATATGTTCAACAGTTAAAGCTGTTAAATACCTCTATAAATATGTTTATAAAGGCTATGATCGTGTAAGTATTTCAATTAGTAATACTAATAATGAAAATCCTATTGATGAAATTCAGATATATCAAAATGGTCGTTGGATTTCTCCACCTGAAGCAATGTGGAGAATATATGGATTTGTTTTGTATGAAATGACTACCTCAGTTATCTCATTACAATTACATCTTGAAAATAACCACTTGATAACATATAGAGATTATGAAAATTTAGAAACAGTCATCAATAATGAATCTAGACAACGCACAATGTTAACTGAATTTTTTCATATGAATCTTTCAAATGAACTTGCAAAAACATTATTATATAAAGATTTTCCAAAATTTTTTGTATGGGATGGCCAAGGGAAAATATGGAGTCGAAGGAAAAAAGGAAATGTTATTGGTAGAATAGTTACATCTACTATAACTGAAGGAGAAAGATATTATTTACGTATCTTATTAAATCATATTAAAGGAGCAACTTCTTTTGAAAATTTAAAATTAGTTCATGGTGTTTATTTGTCGTCTTTTCGTGAAACAGCTATGTCACTTGGTTTATTACAAGACAATAATTATTGTCAGTTTTGTTTAGATGAAGCTATTAGTTATCAAATGCCTTCTTCTCTTCGTAGATTATTTGCTACCATACTCATTCTATGTTCTCCTAATAATCCAGATGTATTATGGAAAAAATTTCACCTATTTTTATGTGAAGATTATTTATCTAATGGTATGTCTATTGCAAATGCAGAAATAAAAGCATTACATGAAATCAATTCTATATTAGAAGCAAATAATAAAAATATAAATGATTACCATCTTGTACCTTTTGAAATATATATGGAACAAGAAGACATATTAGCTAAGATTATTAATGAAGAATTAAACAATGTTATTCATGCTGACAATACTATGTATGCAAATAACTTGAATGAATATCAAAAAATTGCCTATGACAAAATTCTTTCAGATGTATATAGTAATACAAGTCATATGTATTTTATAGATGGACCAGGTGGAACTGGTAAAACTTATTTATATAAAGCTTTGCTCTCTACAATTAGATCTAAAAATCTTATAGGTTTAGCAACAGCTTCTTCAGGGGTTGCAGCTGCTTTATTACCTGGTGGACGAACAGCACATTCAAGGTTTAAGATACCACTTGAAATAAATCACAATATGACCTGTTCTGTTAGTAAGCAGTCTGCTCTAGCAAGTTTCTTTAGATTGACAAATTTGATTATTTGGGATGAAGCACCAATGGTTCACCGTTATGCAATAGAAGCTGTAGATAAAATGCTAAGAGATGTTAATGATTCTATATTGCCTTTTGGAGGGAAGGTTGTTGTTTTAGGAGGTGATTTTCGACAAGTATTACCAGTAGTACAAAAAGGAAATAAAGAAGCAATCATTGGATCAAGTTTAGTTTATTCATACTTATGGCCAAATTTCATACAATTACAATTGGTGCAAAATATGAGAGCTCAATTAGACCCATACTTTTCTAAGTTATTACTTGATATAGGCAATGGAATCCAACCTAGGCATACCTGTAATATGATTACATTACCAGATGAAATAGTTATACCTTTTGATAACAAAATAGTTTCTCTCAAAGAATTGATCCAAAGTGTTTACCCAAACTTACAGGATTATAGCAATGAATTAGATAAGATGATTAATCGGGTTATTTTAACTCCTACAAATAATGCTGTTGATGAAATAAATAACATTGTACTTGATCAAATTTCTGGTGAAAATGTTATATATTATAGCTTTGATGAAACGTTAGAAAAAAATGAACAAAGTATTCATGAAGATTTTCTTAATACATTAACTCCAAATGGTATTCCACCTCATGAACTTGTATTGAAAGAAAATTGTCCTGTTATGTTATTAAGAAATATTAATCCATCTGAAGGATTATGTAATGGCACTAGATTAATTTGTCGTGCATTTGAGCGTAATGTTATTCATGCTGAAATATCTGTTGGAGAGTGGCGTGGGAAGAAAGTTTTTTTACCTAGAATTCCATTTATTCCACTTGAAAGTGACAAGAGTACATTTCCTTTTAAAAGAACGTAATTTCCAATTCGTGCTTGTTTTGCAATGACAATAAATAAAGCTCAAGGTCAAACACTAGATTATGTTGGACTATATCTTCCTGAACCTGTATTTTCTCATGGTCAACTTTATGTTGCATTATCTAGAGCAAAAACAAATAAATGTATTAAAGCATTAATTATACCAAATGATAAACTTAAAAATCATTTTTTTTGTACAAAGAATGTAGTTTATACAGAAATATTAGCAATTGTGCATTCATAGTGTTTTAATTATTATTATGCATTTTTTGTTTATTACAGGATTTGTGCTTTATAAACAATAATTAAAATTATATTCTTCAACTATATTTTATGTGTTCTTTGAAGAACACTTGTATAAAGCTTTGATATCAATAATATTGCAGTAAATATTGTTCAAGTATATTCCATGTGTTATTTGAATAATACTTCTACAAAGCTTTCACATGAATTATATTGCAGTCAATAAAGAGCCAGTGTATTCTTACATCTCAATTCGTGGAGGATATTGTATAGGACTTTCAAGAAAATATGTATAAAGCTTTTAAATTATTGATAGTGCAATGAATAAATGAATAGTCTGTTTAAATGTATAGTGCTATAGTTATGTATGTTTTGTAATAGTATCGATTTTTAATTGAAAAGAATAAAACTTATCATTTGATTTAAATAATTTTTAAATTTTTTTTACTATTAACTGTTTTTTTATTTTTTAAATTATTATAGTACAAATAGTGTAGATTTATCAATGATTATCTTATTTTAATTTTGCATTATGAATAATTTCATAAAAAATTATTAATATATTTATGTTAAATTAGTACTAATTTTTGCCCATTTATTTTTAACAAAGCGAAACATCTTTTATTATTGTATACTCATTTTGCTAATATTCAATTTGTGTATATTAGTATTATAGATATACTAAATATTATATAACACATTGATTTAAATAAGGAATTCATGGAATATTATTAGTTTATAAAAATTTTTTTCATTGTTATTAATAAAATTTGTAATCATGATTGTATATTAAACTTTCAAAAGCTATATTAGTTTCTATTAAGTTCATTTCTATAATAAATATAGTTATAACATGTATTTGGTAACCAACATAATTATATGAAAAAAAATTCATTTAAAATACATTATATTTATTGAATTTGAATTTTTTAAAGTGTAAAAGTAAATTTATTTTATTCATAATTTTATTAAAGTTAATCGATTTTCTAAGAACGTAGTATTGATTGAGTTAAATGAATAAATAGAATACAAAATTTAACAAACAAATATTTAAAGTATCAATATTTAAATATTCAATGTTATCATTTTATATTCCTTTTGCCATGTAACGAGTTTTTTTACATATCTTATAAAGTCATTACCTATTAACAATATAATTTTTTTTTTTATATTTTATATGACTTTTTTTCCTCTATATTTAAATGAACATAAATCAACAGCTATAACTACAAACTATGTAGGTATAGTTTATTTCTTGCTTTCATGAAATTCTGACAAATTAATACAAGAAATTATAGATTACTGCTTAGTCTACTATTACATGTAATCATACCTAAGACATGTAAAAATTTAGATCATAAATGCACAAATATCTTTTTATTGTACACATGTCAATATTATCTTTAATCTATTCATTGTCATCATACACGTATCAAAAATGTGTATACATAAACATATATAAATATCTTCCAGTTGTGCTTTACCTCGTTATTCCCAATTTGGGTTTCACATGCTCATCTCCAATTCTTGCATGGCTTTCCACGCATCATTTAATGCTAGACGGCTGGTCTGTATCTCCTTCAAGACACGCATTGTGTAATAAATGCATGACCCTATCTAATCTCCAATTAATTGAAAGAAGGACTGCCTATTCTTTCATGTTTATAACAATTTGATCCCAATGCCTTCTTTTATTTCAAATATGATTCCCATTTTCCTATTTATAGTCACAAATAGGCCGAACATCTCTATTTCTCACGCATCTAACAATTCTTCACTAATTTTAACTTTAACTGAACTCCATTAAAATAATAGAAAAATTTACAGTATAAACATTGTAATTGGACACTTTAACTTTTTTGTATTATACAGAAATCTTAAAAAATTTTATTTTGTTTAAGTTACCAAGAAGAATTTTGTACATTGTGGTTTATCCATAAATTATTAATATAAAACCTACTTTATTATAGATTTCCTTATCTATTGTTTTATTATAGTTTCATCCATTCATAACCTCTAATAGTTTGATCTTTCACCTTAGAAAATAATAACTTCGAATCGACTCAAGTCTTGTAAATGCTTGAACTCTGATGACTGATTTTTTTCTTCTCTTGTAGTAGTTGCTTATTTTGATTGTATATTACTAGGTAAAGCAAATTTCATATTCACAATTTAATGATCAATTTTTTTTTATTTATTTATTTTTAATTTTATAGGTTATATTTTGTTCATCGATACACAAAAATACTTAAATATATAATAAGTAATTATACTTATTAAAATCTTCATAAAATTTTTCAACTCAATAATAAATTTTCGCTTTTACATTATTTTAAATAATATACATTATAATAATAAAATTTTATTTATTTCAATTTCATAAATTTGCCTGTACTATGATTTAACATAATAGTAGAAATACTGACGTAAAATTTGGACTGCTTATATTAATATTTTGGAATCTTCAAATCTATTATTAGTATAGTCAGCACTTTATTTAAACTAATTGGGGCTGAGTAGGATGAAATGAGAACAACTATGAATGAGTTCTTATGACATCATCATTGGGGCCCACATCATTTATTAATTACGGCGTCACAACCCACGTATCAATCAGGACAGAGGATTTAGACCCTCATTCAGTAAACATATCCTTACTATTGGCATAATAGATATTATATACCTCTATATATATACATTGGTTGTGATTAGAAACCAAACACAACAAACATTCTATATTAGCATTGACCAACAACTCTTTAATTCTCAATATTTGTATCCTCATACTCCTCTTTCAGATTTTAAGTATAACTCCATACTATATTTGAATATAACTCTTACAATTTATTATTAGTATAAATATTATTTTACTTTCATAACATATTTATACTCTTTCATTTATATTTGACATTTTCTACAGGATCAAACAATGGAAAAACAGTACAAATTAATACCAAATATTGCTCCTAACGATACAAATTGGACTTCAAAAATCATTGTTGTGGAAAAATCGTTTCCACGAATAGCTCAACGAAGCCCAACAAAATATCAGAATATGGTATTTATGGATCCTCAGGTATATTATTTGAATCTATTATTTATGTTTCTTGATTTATTTCATTTTAGCCACACAAAATTTTTAAAATTTTTTTTTTCCCTCTAATATGTTATAGCTTTAAATTGTCTTCATTCATATTAAAAAATAATATCTACCAAAAATTATATATATGTTTATACAAAATATCTAATTTAAATACCTGGTATTATACAGAAAAATAGAGTCCATGCAACTATTTATGATGCCAACATCTCGGCATATGAAGACAAGCTACTACTTGGCAAAACATATCTTGTCTCAAATGCGAACGTTAAATTCACGAAGCCTGAGTACCAAGCTTCCATGGGCAACATACACTGGACAATATCTGGTCGAACAAGAGTCCAAGAAGTCAATGAAGATCACAGTGTTTTAATATCTTCTACATACAATTTTGTTCCTTTCAACAAATTGGAACCTTACATGGACTCAAATTCTGATATAAGTATTTGTTCCTATTTCACAAAAAAACAAACTTTTTTCTTTTTATGTATTCCATTGTATTGATAACAAATTTCATTTGTCCTAATTTCTTATTTTTATCCTCTAGGTATTATTGGAGTTGCAATTGATGTCAAACCTAAAAGGCTGGTTCAAACTAGGTTTGAAACACAAACATCTATTCAAGATGTAGTTCTCATCGATACAAGGTTTATATATATATAACTATATTATTTTCATCTATAAATATATATTCCAATAATTACAGTATTATTAAAGAAATTTATATACCACTTTCTCATATATTTACTGTGTTTCTATACTAGCTTGAACACCGTGTTGCTAACAATGTGGGATAATTTTGTGGAGAAGGAATGCCGTTTCATTGCTGATAATTTAGGCATAAAACAAATTATCATTGGAAACCATCTAAAAGTGACATCTTTTAATGGTAATACATTGTCAATAATTTTATAATTCATCAATAGAATATTACAAAATTTATAGGCAATCTTAGGTCTCCAAATAAATATATCTATATATTTATTTCATGCGCAGGCCTTTCAATTTCAACCAAGGCTAACAGCATTTTCTCCTTCAATGCCCATTTAAAACAAGTGATTGAGCTAACATCTTGGTAAATAAATTTTTATTTATTATATTTTTTTCAAATATATATATATATATATATATATGTATATATATTATATATATATACACATGTGTATAAATTACTAATCTTTTTACACATTGTGCAAGGGTTGAAACAAATTCGGACAAGTTAGATGAAATGATCTTGACAAAGATATATCCATCCTCAATAACAAAGACTCTTTCCACTCCAGACATGAAGAATATCACAGAGATTCAACAAATTCCAAATTTGTTATCTGGAGTAAGCCTATTATTATTTAAAATATTATATAGAAATTTTTTTTTCATTATTGCATAATATTTATATAATTTTTCTTCAAAAATAGTTATCAGGACATGGATATTTCTGGGTTCACGCACGTGCATACGTGAGGGTATTTAAACAATCCTTTTGGTACATGTCGTGCAATACTTGCAAGAAAATATCAAGTTCTGATTTCAATGAAACATATGAATGCGTCTTCTGCAAATTTTCTCATGCAGTAGCAGTACCAAGGTATACTACTGTTTAGAACTCATTTATTGTTTACAATTATTTACACATGCAACACTTTTAACATCTTTTATATGTTAGGGCACGTGTATATTTGGAACTTGAGGACTCCACAGGGTCATTATCTGGGACTATGATTGGTGATACAGCAGAAAAATTCTTACAGTACACAGGCCAACAAATAATGGACAGTGGATCAGAAGTCTTGGAAAAAATTAGAATCACGTTGGAGGAGGAACAATTTTTTTATGTTAAAGGAATGAAGAAAAATGTCCTCGACAATGAATACAAGTATGACATTATTTTCCTTAATGAATCAGTTCCTTCGATGTCAACGAGTTCTACAAGTACAAGCTCAAGGATTAACAAAGGGAAAGATATAGCATATACCACTGACACACCAATGCCTCTTCAAGGGCAAACATTTCCAAGTGCAGTGAAACAGCTTAATTTCCCTTCTTCACCTGGGTCTCAATCCAAGAAGAGAAAAATTGAACAACATCCAATCTCATCTGAGAATGAAGTCACTCCAGAAAAATTGCCTACACCAAGAACAGAGAGAAATACACGACTTTCGAAAGAGAAAAACGCACTTTAAAAACTAATAATATCATTGTATGCATTGCCACCTTTTTCCATTACTTTCAATGAATATTAGGTTTTTTTGTGTAATATTTCTAACGTTTTGTCGTTTCTAGATATAAGCGTTTTGTAATGTACTGCAATCATATAAATTATATTTAACAAATGTATATATTTTATATTTTTATGTACTTTTATTTTCACTATTACTTTTATATTATTGCATATATATGCTTATTAATAATAATAAATAGAATACAAAAAATTTATTTTTGCCCCAAATAAATATATAAATTATTTTTGTTATGAAAATTAAAAAATCTATACAAAATAATAAACATAAGCACGAAAAACTATAAGAGTAATTATATTACCATAACATTATTTGTTTAGTACACTACATTTTTGTTGCAATAAAACTCTCCAACTATTGGTTACTTTTGTATTTATGACTATAACTTTTTGTGGCAAATTTTTATCATTAATCTATTAATTTGCATGTCTTATATTTGTCTTTCACAATGATTTTTGTCCAAATAATTAATTAAGATGGTATAAATTATTGTTTTATCTTTACTATTTTTACATCATTAAAATAAATAACAAATACGTAGGTTTGACAAAATATTTTCCTCCCATTTTAATGAACGTTAACAGAATATTTAAACAAAATTATCATTAGAGGCAAGATGTGAAAACTAATTATAATTTAATAATAAAAATACAATTAAAAAAATTAAAGACATAAACTTCTAAATATGAAATCTTGATGTACCTTTATTACAATTAAAATGTAGTTTCCATAATAAAAAATGTAGTGTAAATCTAATTATCCCAATTATAAAATTTTCTATTTTTGCTGTTGTTTTTTTTTTTTGCATGTAAGTAATTCAATAACTTACAATTTTCAACTTTGAATTTTTTTACGTAATTCATAAATTACGCATGTGTATATATTTTTTACTGTAACATTTATGATAATATTTTATATTAAATTATATATCATATGAAATTTCTTTATGTAATATGAAAATAGAATTAGGTAGCCTTTTTCATGACATAATATAAAAAAACAAATAAAATTGATTATATTTTCCCTCACATTTGTCCCGCAAATTTTTTTTTGGTTTTTTGGACTTTTTCATGACAAAATATAAGCATGAAAAAATAAATTATTTAAATAATTTTTTCATTTTTTCTACTTTGTCGAGTTACTCGGTAATGTGGGAAAATTAAATACTAAATTCATGAATTTGGCAAAACATAATACAACAAATAAACAATAAAAATTTATTTAAATATATTACATATTTTAAATAAAAATTAAAAATAAATTAATCAAAATTTCAAATTTCATTCTTTTGTCGAGTCACTCGGAAAACTGGTGTTCCATTTTGTCGAGTTACTCCAGCTATTCAAAAGATTGATTTTGTATACCATTTCTCATCGAGTAACTCGACAAACATGATTTAAGGTTTGTCGAGTCACTCGAGTAGCTCAAAAAATACACATTTTGCATTATTTTGTTTTATTTTCTTATTTAAATTATATAATACACTTCATTTTTTTAATTTTTTTCTTTTGTCATGTTATTTTATAACCAACCCAATTAAACAAACAATAAAAATTTATTTAAATATATTACATATTTTAAATAAAAATTAAAAATAAATTAATCAAAATTTCAAATTTCATTCTTTTGTCGAGTCACTCGAAAAACTGGTGTTCCATTTTGTCGAGTTACTCCAGCTATTGAAAAGATTGATTTTGTATACCATTTCTCATCGAGTAACTCGACAAACATGATTTAAGGTTTGTCGAGTCACTCGAGTAGCTCAAAAAATACACATTTTGCATTATTTTGTTTTATTTTCTTATTTAAATTATATAATACACTTCATTTTTTTAATTTTTTTCTTTTGTCATGTTATTTTATAACCAACCCAATTAAACACAAATATGTATGTGCTTCATTAATCAAAGAACTTAAAAAATCAAAACTTCATATTGACAAGTTCCTACAACAATAATATTACCACATATAAATTAAACAAAATAATGAATGTATTAAATAATTTCAATAAAAAATACTAAAGAAATGAAAATTATTCATCTAATTACTTTGTTCAATAACATGGAAAACTCAATTTTCAGTTTGTCGAGTTATGCAATACAATGAATAATAAGTTCTTTCATATAAATAATATTTGATATTCTATAAATTAGTATAATATGTTATAATAACATAGCTATTATAAAAAATATTTATGTATTATTTTAAATTAATATAATATAATATATCATAACTAATTTTATGAAATATAAAAACATAGAAGAGTGAAAATTTGTTCTAATAATTAAATTTTTTTTTAGAATAATTATATAAAAATTGCATTAATTCATTATAACACATATTAAATTTATATTATATATATTCTATTTAACTATGTTCTAATAAATGATTCACTAAATACAATTTTGTAAATGTTTTATTTATCAAGTTACTCAAACAATTCAAAATTTCAAATTAACGAGTTTGTCAGAAAATAAGACAACAAATAAAGAAAAAAAATTATTTAAATATATTAAAAATTTTAAATAAAAAAGAAATACAAATTAATAAAAATTTCAAATTTACATTGCTTTATCGAGCAACTCGAGAAACTCGCATTTCAATTTGTCGAGTTACTTCAGCTATTGAAAAGATTGATTACTTTTCCATGTTTTCATCGATTAACTCGACAAACATGATTTTACGTTTGTCGAGTTACTCGAATCGCTTAAAAAATGCAGATTTTCCATTTTTTTGTTTAATTTTCTTATTTAAATTATATAGTACACTTAATTTTGTTAATTTTTTTCTTTTGTCATCTTATTTTATGACCAACTACATTAAATACAATTGTGTATATGCTTCATTAATCAATAAAGTTAAAAAATCGAAATTTCATTTTCACAGGTTCCTACAACAACAATATTACAACATACAAATTAAACAAAATAATTAATGTATTAAATAAGTTAAATAAAAAAATTTAAATAGATGAAAGTTATGTATTTAATTACTTCGTTGAATTCTTCTTATTTATCAATAAACAAAATAATTAATGTATTAAATAAGTTAAATACAAATATTTATATAAATGAAAATTATACATCTAATTACTTCTTTCAATAACTTGAAAGAATAAAAAATTATTTAAATATATATCAAATTTTAAATAAAAAACAAAAAACAAATTAATCAAAATTTGAAACTTCTTTGCTTTATCGAGTAACTCGACAAACTAGCATCTCAATTTACCGAGTTACTTCAGCTTTTTAAAATATTGATTTTGTATCCCATTTTTCATCGAGTTGCTCGAGTCGCTTAAAAAATTCAGATTTTTCATTTTTTTGTTTCATTTTCTTATTTAAATTATATAATACACATAATTTTTTTAATTTGTTTCTTTTGTCATCTTATTAAATAACCAACTCAATTAAATACAATTATGTATATGCTTCATTAATCAAAAAAGTTAAAAAATCAAAATTTTATTTTCACAGGTTCCTACAACAATAATATTACAACATACAAATTAAACAAAATAATTAATGTATTAAATAAGTTAAATAAAATAATTTAAATACATAAAAATTATGCATCTAATTACTTCATTGAATAACTCGGACTACTCAATTTTCATTTTGTCGAGTTATGCAATACAATGAATAATAAGTTATTTTATAACAATAATATTTTATATTCTATAACTTAGTATAATATATCATAATAAAGTAGCTATTATGAAAAAATTTTATGTATTATTTTAAATTAATCTAATATATCATAAATAATTTTATGAAATATAAAAACATAATACAGTGAAAATTTTTTCTAAGAATTAAATTTTTTTTTTACAATAATTATATCAAATTGCATTAATTCATTATAATATATATTCAATTTATATGATATATATTCTATTTAACTATGTTCTAATAAATGATTCACTATATACAATTTTGTATATGTTTTATTTATCAAGTTACTCAAACAATTCCAAATACCAAATTCATGAATTTGGCAAAACATAATACAACAAATAAACAATAAAAATTTATTTAAATATATTACATATTTTAAATAAAAATTAAAAATAAATTAATCAAAATTTCAAATTTCATTCTTTTGTCGAGTCACTCGGAAAACTGGTGTTCCATTTTGTCGAGTTACTCCAGCTATTCAAAAGATTGATTTTGTATACCATTTCTCATCGAGTAACTCGACAAACATGATTTAAGGTTTGTCGAGTCACTCGAGTAGCTCAAAAAATACACATTTTGCATTATTTTGTTTTATTTTCTTATTTAAATTATATAATACACTTCATTTTTTAAATTTTTTTCTGTTGTCATGTTATTTTATAACCAACCCAATTAAACACAAATATGTATGTGCTTCATTAATCAAAGAACTTAAAAAATCAAAACTTCATATTGACAAGTTCCTACAACAATAATATTACCACATATAAATTAAACAAAATAATGAATGTATTAAATAATTTCAATAAAAAATACTAAAGAAATGAAAATTATTCATCTAATTACTTTGTTCAATAACATGGAAAATTCAATTTTCAGTTTGTCGAGTTATGCAATACAATGAATAATAAGTTCTTTTATATAAATAATATTTGATATTCTATAAATTAGTATAATATGTTATAATAACATAGCTATTATAAAAAATATTTATGTATTATTTTAAATTAATATAATATAATATATCATAACTAATTTTATGAAATATAAAAACATAGAAGAGTGAAAATTTGTTCTAATAATTAAATTTTTTTTTAGAATAATTATATAAAAATTGCATTAATTCATTATAATATATATTAAATTTATATTATATATATTCTATTTAACTATGTTCTAATAAATGATTCACTAAATACAATTTTGTAAATGTTTTATTTATCAAGTTACTCAAACAATTCAAAAATTCAAATTAACGAGTTTGTCAGAAAATAAGACAACAAATAAAGAAAAAAAAAATTATTTAAATATATTAAAAATTTTAAATAAAAAAGAAATACAAATTAATCAAAATTTCAAATTTTCATTGCTTTATCGAGAAACTCGCGTTTCAATTTACTTTATTTATCAGATTACTCAACAATTCGAATTTCCAATTCATGAGTTCGTCGACAAATAACCAACATAAGAATAAAAAATTATTTAAATATATTATGTCTTTCAAATAAAAAAGAAACACAAAATAACCAAAAATTTAATTTTCCATGATTTTGTCAACTAACTTGTCCAACTCGTATTCGATTTTGTCGAGTTGGTTAATCTATTCAAGAGATTGATTTTGTATATCATTTAAAATCGAGTAACTCGACAAACACGATTTTCGGTTTGTCGAGTTTCTCGAGTAGGTTCAAAGATGCACATTTTTCAATTTTGTTTTCTTTCTTTTTTATTTAAATTATGTAATACACTGAATTTTTTTCATTTTTTTATTTTGTCATGTTTTTTTTACCCAACTTGTGAATCTCAAATTTACCTTTGTCGAGTTACTGGATTAATTCATCATAATAAAAGAAAATATAATATATTATATTAATTCATTATCATATACATTAAATTTATAAAATGTATATTTAATTTTACTATGTTTTAATAAATAATGAATTAAATACAATTATGTATGTATTTGATTTATTAAATAAGTTAACAAATTCAAATTTCATACTAACAAGTTCCTTAAATAATAATATTACAACATACAAATTAAATAAAATATTTAATGTATTAAATAATTTAAATACAAAAAGTTTAAAAAAAATTAATTTATGTATATAATTAGTTTGTTGAGTAACTAATCAAACTCAATTTTGATTTTCTCGAGTTACGTCATATAATGAATAATGATTTTTTTTTATATGATTAATATTTCATATTCTATAACTTCATATAATATGTTATAATATATCAGCTATTATTAAAAAATATTATATATTATTTTACATTAATATGATATTTGATACTTAATTTTATGAAATATAAAAACAAAGTGAAGTAAAAATTTGTTTTAATAATTATTTATACTAATTACAAAAATTATATAAAATTCTATTAATTCATTATGATATATATTAAATTTATATCATATATATTCTATTTTACAATGTTTTAATAAATGATAGACTACGTAAATTTTGTATATATTTAATTTATCAATTTACTCAAACAATTCTAAATAAAAAGATTCACGAGTTCATCAAAACATAACACAATAAAATAACAATAAAAAATTATTTAAATATATTACATATTTTAAAAAAAAAACAAAAACAAAATAATCAAACTTTTTACTTTCACTAATTTGTCAAATAACTCGAGAAATTCAAGTTCATTTTTGTCGAGTTACTTGAGTTATTCAATATATTCATTTTTTATACTATTTGTGATCGAGTAACTCGACAAACACGATTTTCAGTTTGTCGAGTTTCTCGAGTAGCTTCAACCGTGTATATTTTTTATTTTCTTGTTTCACTTTCTTATTTAAATTATGTAGATCACTTAAATTTTTTATGTTTTTTATTTTGTCAAGTTATTTTGTAACCATCTCGTAAATCTTAAAATTTCTATTTGTCAAGTTACGAGATAAATTAATCATAATAAAAAAAAATATAATATATTGTATTAATTAATTATCATATATATTAAATTTATACAATGTATATTTAATGTTATTATGTTCTAACAAATAATCGATTAACTACAATTATATATCTGCTTAATTTATGAAATATGTTAACAAATCAAAATTTCATATTCACAACTTCCTTCAATAATAATATTGCAACATATAAATTAAACAAAATAATTAATATTTTAAATAATTTAAATACAAAAACTTTTACAAATTTAAATTCATGCACAATTCCAAATTTCATATTCACAAGTTTATCAACAAATAATACAACAAAATAAGAAGAACAAAAATTTTAATGTATTACATATTTTAAATAAAAAACAAAAACAAATTAATCAAGATTTAAAATTTCATTAGTTTCTCGAGTCACTCGAGAAACTCATGTTTCATTTTGTCGAGTTCCTTCAACTATTAAACAGAATGATTTTGTCTCCGATTTGTCATCGAGTAACTCGACAACCGTGATTTTGAATTTCTCGACTTTCTCGATTACCTTCAAAAATACACATTTTTCAATTTTTGTTTAATTTTTTTTATTCAAATTATATAATACACTTAATCCTTTTGTTTTGTTTCTTTTGTCATGTATTTTTTTAACCAACAAAATAATTAATATTTTACATACTTTAAATACAAAAAGTTTTAAAAATTTCAATCTATGCATATAATTAGTTTCTTATATAACTCGAGAAACTCAATTTAGAATTAGTCAAGTTATATAATACAATGAATAATGAGTTTTTTTATATGAATAGTATTTCATATTCTATAACTTAATATAATATCTAATAATAAAATAGTTATTACAAAAAAAATTTATATATTATTTTACATTAATATAATATATAATATTTACTTTTATAAAATAAAAAAACAAATTAAAATAAAAATTCCACAATTCATATTCACAACTTCGTAAAAAAATAACAAAACAACATAAGATTAAAATTATTTTCAATATATTACATATTTTAAATAAAATAGAAAAACAAAATAAGTAATATTTTTAATTCCACTGGTTTGTCGAGTAACTTAGGAAAGTAAAGTTTCATTTTGTCAAGTTACTTTAGCTACTGGATAGATTGCTTTTGTATCTCATTTGTAATCGAGTTATTCGACAAACATGATTTTGAGTTTGTCGAGTTTCTCGAGTAACTTCAAACATGCACATATTTCATTTTTTTGTTTTATTTTGTTATTTATATTATTTAATATACTTAAATTTTTTACTTTTTTATTTTTATCATGTTTTTTTGTAACCAACTTATGAATCTCAAAATTTATATTTGTCCAAATACTTGATAAATTAATAATAAGAAATCAAAATATAATATATTGATTCTTAATATTTGCTTACACTATATATTTTATTCTACTGTAAGTTTATTTTATATTTTTGAATTTAATATAATATATATTACATATTTTTAATATATATTTTATTATACTACGCTATAATAAATCATATACAAACAAAAAATATATAATATGTTCAATTTATGAGATTGCTCGCCACACACATATTCCGAATTCACATAAATTACTACTTATTTAATCGTCAATCTAGATATATGCTTCATTTTCTGTTTACCAATTACCAATTCCAACCGTCCACTCTTTTCCGCATCGAGCCTTGTGGTCTGACACCATCTCCATGTTAGAAGTATCTTTGTCCAACATAAGTCATTTCGCATTAAATTGCATTTAATAAAACATCTTCTAAACATTAAATTTCTAGATTTGCCATTATATGCTTATATTCAAAATTAAATAAAGATAATTATTATATATACTCTTACAAAACAACTACTTATTGAGTTACTTTATTAATTGTACTCATATAGAATACTTTTTTACCTATTACTTATTATAGTAAAATACAATAATTTATGATATGTCTTTATTATTGATAAAATTAAATATCACAACATTAATTATTATAGACTCTAATAATTTATAACGTCTCTTCATTTTTTAACCTACAATGTATCTTCGTTATCGATAAAATCAAATATATTAGAGTACAATAATTTACATTAATATATAATTTACCTATATAATACATCTTTTGTTATAATATATTATATTAAATAATGATACGATCAAACTTATATATAAGTTTATAAAGTTTCTCGATGGAAAATCTTATATATAGGTTTATCATGTTTCTCGATAAAAAATCTTACACAAAATAACATATCATCAAATCAAGATATTTTTGTGAATTAAATTCAATAAATAATTTTAGAGTTAATAATTAATTTCAGTTTTATATTTACTACTATTAATTAATAAATATTATAAATCTATGTGTTCATTTCCGTAAAAATTTAGCTTTTATATATTTTACATTCTATAGATTTATATATATTATATTATAGGTTTCTCTTCATTTTAAATAAAAATATTTTATAGATAACTTTACAAATTTTATTACAAATTTTTCAGTTATCTTAGTAATTAAATATACAATATTGTTTTTGCTTTTAATTTTTTTTTAAATAAAACAAAAATTATATATGTGTTACAATCTATACATAAAATAAAAAATAAATAAAAACTAAAGAATATACCCTTAATCAGTTATTCAACATCCGTGAAAAAATGTTACAAGAAAACAAAGATCACAAATTGGGAATATTTATGTGAACTAAATAAAATAAATTTTTACATCAATTTTATGTTGTACAATTGAGTTACAAATATTATACATACACATGTAAATATAGGTAAAAATAATTTGTTTATATATTTATTACAAATGTATTCCAAAATATGTATTATTTAAGTTATTCAAATAACTCGACAAACATATATATCAGTTTATCAAGGTATTTCATGGAAATTACAAAAACAAATTAAAAATTATAAAATGAGAATATTTCTATCAAAGAAATTCAATAACAAATTTTACATAACATATAATACAATGAATTTAAAAGAATTGTAAATACATGTATTCATTTGTATATGAAAAATGATTGTATATATCTATTTTAAGATTTCATATATAATTAAAATATCCAAAGGAAACTAAAAATTCGAAAATATACATTTCATTAGTTATTGAACTTTATTATAATATTTTACTATCTATTTTATTTTTTCCCTTTAGAGATAGAATTAATCATTTCACAATTAATAAACTAGATTGACTATAATATATTATATTAAATAATAAAATAAAAATATTTTACTTTCGTTCGATTTATCACATAACTTAACAAACTAAAACTTGACATTACCAAGTTGTTTTATGAGGTAAATCGAAACAACCAACTAGAAAGTATATTTAATCATTTTATAATAATAACGATACAACATGATAACTAATAACTTACAAAATTAAATATTTCAAACTAAATATATTAAGAAATCATAAATTTCTTACCAAATCAAACAAAAATGATAAACTAAAACAATGTTTTACATTCATTACTCAAATAACTCCACAAAATCTTTAGCATTCATTTATGAACTGATTACACATACTTAGAAATTCAAAATTCCAAGCTACTAAAAAACAAACAAACGTACACCCACAATAATAATCAACAATAGAACAAAATATATAAGATTTAAATAGAGAAAATTTCATAACACACAAATATATAAATGTGTTATAAAATCAATAACATAAGTTATGAATTCATCTACTCATATTAAACCACAACACACAATAACTAATTTTGCTCTTGTTCATATAAAAAAAACAAATCAGCACTAATCTAAACTCAAAATATCATACTATAACTCAAATTTGTTAGATACACTAATAAACTTGCACAAAAAATTATATATAACCAACGTATTTTACACTACATAAAATGTCAATCCATAACTACAATAAATAAAATTAAAATCAAAAACAGTTTTCACTTCAATATACAAACATCATAGCTATTCATTTTGTTCATTTGGAACAAAAAAAATTCATTGTAAAAAAAATCAATTACAAGCTTTCCTCTATACAAATCTACTTTCTCCAATTGAACAGCATCAATAGGTATTCCAGCAAGGAGACACTCAACATATTTAATAACAAATATGCCACTGTCACTGCAAGAATGATTGAAAACCTTGTAAGTATATATAAATATGATTACAAATACAAACATTTATTTTCATTTCTTACCTATGTCGAATAGACTGTGGTATCTCAACATAGGGTTTCCTGTAATATTCAAGCGGTTGAATGATCTTTTTGCCAAGGTCTGCCCGATCAGCAACAACATATTTTTGAATAATATCTGGAACAATATGTATGGCAGGAACAACATGTCGATATAACATTGCTTCATCATAAAAGTGGTAATTGTTATCATATACTGTCAGCCTCTAACTTAGTAGATCAACATCAAAAAGGACCCAATACTTATCATCAATAATATCTGGCCACAATATATGATTACAATCTTTCCAACTTTTACCAAAACTTCTGGGAATGGAACCATTCGCATATCTTTCCATAGAACCATGGTAAACAACAGGAACTTTACGAATCAGTTGTCCTGTAGAATCCAATATTTTCAAACCAATACCCCGAAGAAATATTCCAAACCCGCTATCTAGAATTCCATATCTTGATGAAAAAATATCTGTAAAATTTGCTCTTCTTTTTTTAAGCAAAAACATGGCATTATCCATATCCTATAAAAAAAATTTTTTTATAAGAATGTATTCCTAATAGTTTACAATAAACATGAGAGATGAAAAAATACAAATAGGACATACCTCAGCCGCCAATATATATTCACGTTGGCCAATAGATTCTAGCTTTTGCTTTGTCAATCTAATGCCACCACCCCCACCACGCAATCGGACAACATCTCTATAACAAGAAACTTATTATAAATAAAATAAAAATAAAACATATACATAACAAATAACCAAATAAAAAATTCAAACTTACTGATCCTTCGATTTGTGCATCCAACGAATAAATTCAACTTGTCTTTCCTCATCAATATCACAAAGTATAGGAATATGAATAGAACTAGATACCAGAGATGCACTTTCCTTCCTATCCTTTTTTTTTTCATCCACTCTCTCCTTCGTAGAAGCAGCCTGCTGTTCTATTCTACTACTCTCCGCAACCGTATGCTTTTCTACTAATGCTCCCTTCAACATGTCTTGAATCTTGAAAATAGAACTATCAATCTTTGTACAAAGTTCTTCACGTAAACTACCAATCATATTACTATGTTCAACTTCTAAACCAACTAACTTTGTATCAATATGTTCCTGTATCTCTTTTTTTTTTTCATCAAAAAATAGTTCACTGCTCCTAGATACAGATGATTCAATCTCATTTAAACAACGCATCAAATCATCTCTTGTACCTGCTAATTGTTGATCAAAGTACAAACGTTGAGCATCAATCATGTCACGAAATTGATTATCAATATAATCTCGTTGCTCATCTCTAAAGTTCCCTAACTGATAATCAAAATATGCTCTTTGTTCATCCCCTGTACTACCAAACTGCTGATTAATGTACACTCTTTGTTCATCAAATAATGATTGTACAAATTGATTTGTAGCATAATCATCATGATAATTATGCTCATAATCATCTTGATAATTATGCTCATAATCATCATGATAATCCTGCTGATCACTTTCGTGCCCTTCATCCACAATTCGTGCAGGCCAATTATTTACAGGTTCTTCCACAACTATATATGGAGACCAGCCCTCATTTTCACCATCATCTTCGTTCCCAAGTTGTCCAATCTGTTGATCACCTTCATAAAACTCTCCAGCCTCATGAACAATATTCTCACATGGTACTACAACAACTGGATGAACTACATTTACAGGCTCAAATTGTTCTATTTCTTGCCCTACCTCATCAATTTCTTGCGCCTCATACAAAAAATTTTGAACAACTGCATCAACTCGTATATCTCCTACATCCTCTATTAAGACCATCGTATACAAGTATGGTTGTTCAATCTCTTCTGCAGTTGGTTGAAGTATTGGTAGAACATGTATCTATAAATCATAGCAAAAAATAAACATCACTTTCATAACTATTAAACATTTCTCATAAATAATTAAAATTACTTTAACATACCTCAGTTGATTCCAAAAATAAGTCTAAATCTTTCTTCCCAACACGATGTTGTGCATACCAATTTATAATACGTGGAAACATATCATACACTTTTTCACCAAATCTTTCGCCAACCTCACGGCATGCCTCATATATCCAAATCTATAAACAAAATAACCAACACTTAGTCATGACACACATAATATTTTTATCGAGCATTCATTAAATATTAAAAATAATTATACATATTTACCTGGAACACAAGAGGACAACCATATATGGTGTACCTTGCAACTGCAGCACTATTATCAATGCACTTTAACGCACGTCTCTCCCAAGAAGTTAACAACGAACGCAGCAGTATGAAGTAAGAATGTCTTCCCCATGGATATTCATAACAAACATCCAAATCATCTACCAAAGACAGTGTCTCTATATTTATTTTTTTCCTCTCCCTAGGCCTAATCACTCCTTCAATCAATAATGCCAACCCTAACTTGTACTTATCTTCCTCATTGTCACAATGAATAAAAACATTCTCAAGCTCATTTAACGATATATGAGCAAAATTGTTGAACCACCTCCTACGAATTCTATGTCTCGCCAAAACTCTCATGGTACTAAGATTATCATCATTATCATGGCACAATAAGCCTGTTATCAAACAATACTCCTGCATTCCAAACCTACACAATTCACCTTGTATTTTAAACCAAACCTCATTTCCTTTATTCGAATGCACAGTATTGAGCAAAAATTCATGTACCAACTTTCCGCTAAACTGACATTTCCTACCATGAAAATATTCAAAATGAGCAAAACAGCTATTCCTAAATTTTTGAATCTGTTCCTCATTAAAATTTTCCATTATAACATCAATATATGTAAAATTACTAATCTGTGTAATGACTCCATCAAATCTGCGATTCTCACTTACCACGTATTCAACATCCATATCTGAAAAATATTTACGATCATTCTCATCAGCCAACTTCTACCACAAATATAAGTACAAATTATATATTCTAAATACATAGTTTATATATAATAGAATACATAAACTAATATAACAAGGATTTATATATGTATAACTTTATGTATACATTAATTAAAATGAAACAATATTTACATTACATAGTGCCATACAAAATAAAAATACATACCTTAAGAAGATAATGTTATAATATGCCAAACGAAATAACGCCCAAAATCCAATTTTTTTGTAAACAAAAATCTTGCCTCCTTCCAACCTCTATAAACTGAAATGAAGAATAGTGTTTTTTCAAAATACACGGTAACAAATGAATAACCAGTTTAGACAGATTGAATGGCCCATTAAATGACAATGAATACTTTTTAACTTACACGTGTCCACCATCAACACTAGGGTTTGACACATTTTTGACTTTTACCTCATTTTTCTTTTACTTTATATCTTCCTACACAAACTTATTTAATGTATATCTTAATATAAAATACGTTAAAACATTTTTGTTAATATATTAATAAAATTACTTCATCTATTAGTAAATATAACATAGTAAATAATATCACATATCAAATGTCCCATTTATTTTATACCAAAAATAAAAAATACACAAATACAAAAATTATTAATTATAAATTTTATTAATAAATTTACTCAACTAATTCCAAATTTAAGATTGACGAGTTTGTCAAAAAATAACACAACAAAATAAGAATAAAAACTATTTATATGTATTATATATTTTAAATTTCATTGTTTTGTCGAGTAACTCGAGACAATCGAGTTCCATTTCACCAACTTACTTCAGCTATTGAAAATATTGATGTTATCTCCCATTTGTCATCGAGTAACTCGACAAACATGAATGTTCGTTTGTATAAAAAATATTTAAATCAATTACATATTTTAAATAAAAAAGATAAACAAAATAATCAAAATTTTAAATTTCCCTCCTTTGTCGAATAACTCGACTAAGTCAAGTTTCATTTTGTCAAGTTGGTTCACCTATTGAATAGATTGATTTTGTACTACATTTGTAATCAAGTTACTCGACAAACATGATTTTTGTTTTATCGAGTTTCTCGAGTAGGTTAAAACATGCACATTTTTCAATTTTGTTGTTTTCCTTTTTTATTTAAATTATGTAATACACAAAATTTTTATCATTTTTTTATTTCGTAATATAATGAATAATGCCTTTTTTTATATGAATAATATTTCATATTCTATAACTTAATATAATATCTTATAATATAAGAGCAATTATAAAAAAAAATTATATATTATTTTACATTAATATAATATATGATATTTAATTTTATGAAATATAAAAACAAAGTGAAGTAAAAATTTTTTACAATAATTATTTTTTTTAATTACAAAAATTATATAAAATTGTATTCATTCATAATAATATATTTTATTTAATATATATTCTATTTTACTATATTCTAATAAATGATATACAACATAAAATTTTGTATATATTTTATTTATCAATTTACTCAAACAATTCTAAATTTAAGATTCACGAGGTCGTCAAAAAATAACACAACAAAATAAGAATAAAAATATTTAAAAAACAAAAACAAAATAATCAAAATTTTTACTTTCACTGATTTGTCGAGTAACTCGGGGAATTCAGGTTTATTATTCTCGAGTTACTTGAGTTATTCAATATATTCATTTTTCATACTATTTATCATCGAGTAACTCGACAAACACGATTTTCAGTTTGTCGAGTTTCTCGATTAGCTTCAACCATGTACATTTTTCAATTTCTTGTTTCATTTTCTTATTTAAATTATGTAGGACACTTAAACTTTTTATTTTTTTTATTTTGTCAGGTTATTTTGTAACCATCTCGTGAATCTTAAATTTTATATTTGTCGAGTTACGAGATAAATTAATCATAATAAAAAAAAATATAATATATTGTATTAATTAATTATCATACATATTAAATTTATACAATGTATATTTAATGTTATTATGTTCTAACAAATAATCAATTACCTACAATTATGTATATGCTTAATTTGTCAAATAAGTTAACAAATCAAAATTTCATATTCACAACTTCCTTCAATAATAATATTACAACATATAAATTAAACAAAATAATTAATATTTGAAATAATTTAAATACAAAAACTTTTAAAAATTTCAATTCATGCATATAATTAGTTTGTTGTGTAACTCGGGAAACTTGATTTTGAATTTGTCAAGTTATATGATACAATCAATAATGAGTTTTTTTTATATAAATAATATTTCAATTTCTATAACTTCATATCATATGTTATAATAAAATAGCTATTACAAAAAAAATTAATATATTATTTTACATTAATATAATATCTCATATTTAACTTTATAAAATATAAAAACAAAGTGAAGTACAAATTTGTTTTCATAATTATTTTTACTCATTATAAATATTATATTAAATTGTATTAATTCATTATGACATATATTAAATTTATATAATATATATTCTATTTTACTATGTTCTAATAAATGATATACTACACAAAAATTTTTATATATATATTTTATCAATATACTCAAACAATTCCAAATTTCAGATTCACAAGTTTGTCAACAAATAATACAACAAAATAAGAAGAACAAAAATTTTAATATATTACATATTTTAAATAAAAAAGAAAAACAAATTAATCAAAATTTAAAATTTCATTAGTTTGTCGAGTAACTCGAGAAACTCATGTTTCATTTTGTCGAGTTACTTCAACTATAAAACAAAAAGATTTTCTATCCGATTTTTCAAATAGTTACTCGATGAACGTCATTTCCAATTTCTCGAGTTTCTCGAGTAACTTCAAAAATACACATTTTTCCTTTTTTTGTTTTATTTTTTTATTCAAATAATGTAATACACTTAATGTTTTTGATTTTTTTCTTTTCTCATGTTATTTTTTAACCAACTCTTGGATCTCAAATTTTGATTTGTCCAGTTACTAAATAAATGAATCATAATAAAATAAAATATAATACATTATATGCATTGATTATAATATATATTAAATTTATACAATGTATATTTAATTTTGCCATATCCTAATAACTAATCAATTAAATACAATTATGTATGTACTTCATTTCTCAAATAAGTTAACAAATCAAAACTTCATATTGACAAATTCCTCGAATAATAATATTACAACATATCAATTAAACGAAATAGTTAATGTATTAGTTAATTTGAAGAAATCAATTTTTAAAAATTTATATTTATGTATATAATTAGTTTGTTGAGTGACTCAGAAAACTCGATTTTGAGTTTGTCAAGTTATATGATACAATAAATAATAAGTTTTTCTATATAAATAATCTTTTGCATTCTAGAACTTAATACATTTCCCTTTCAAATTTTTTATGTAATAATATATTATTAATCAATTTTTACATTATTATAATAATTTAATGATTATAATCAATTTATTATAAGAATTTCATATTAAAAATATTTTTTTTATAGATGATCATAAAATTTATTACATATTTATTTATAAATAATTATAAAATTTATTATATATTTTTTTATCAAGCAAGTAAATAATCTCGTTTTATTTATTAGAATATTTATATTAGATTATAGTATAAAAATCATTTTATATTTATAATTACTAATAATAATATCATTTATAATAAAATTTATATTTACATCTACAATAATAAATTATAAATAAATATGTAAAAAATTTTAGAATCATCTATAAATAAATTTATTAAATATCCATTTATTATATTAAATTGAATATAATCATTAAATTATTATAATAATATAATAATTAATTAATAATATATTAATACAGAATATCAATTTATTATGCTATAAATTTAATATAGTAATTTTTTTATAATATGTTATAGTAATTATTATAATAAAAACCAATTTCATATATTGTATTAATTTATTATGATATATATTAAATTTATATAATATATATTCTATTTTACTATCTTCTAATAAATGATACACTAAATAGAATTTTTGATATGCTTTATTTATCAAGTTACTCGACAATTCCAATTTCCCATTCAAGAGTTCGTCACCAAATAACCAACATAAGAATAAAAAATTATTTAAATATATTACGTCTTTTAAATAAAAAAGAAAAACAAAATAATCAAAAATTTCATTTTCCATGATTTGTCGAGTCACTTGTCCAACTCGAGTTTGATTTTGTCGAGTTGGTTCATCTATTCAATAGATTGATTTTGTATATCATTTGTAATCGAGTAACTCGACAAACAGTATTTCCGTTTTCTCGAGTAGGTTCAAAAATGGACATTTTTCAATTTTTTTTTCTTTCTTTTTTATTTAACTTATGTAATACACTGAATTTTTTTGATTTTTTTTATTTTCTCATGTTTTTTTTAACCAACTTGTGAATCTCAAATTTACCTCTGTCGAGTTATTGGATTAATGCATCATAATAAAAGAAAATATAATATATTATATTAATTGATTATCATATACATTAAATTTATAAAATCTATGTTTAATTTTACTATGTTTCAATAAATAATCAATTAAATACAATTATGTATGTATTTCATTTATTAAATAAGTTAACAAATTCAAATTTCATACTGACAAGTTCCTTAAATAATAATATTACAACATACAAATTAAATAAAATAGTTAATGTATTAAATAATTTAAATAAAAAAAATTTAAAAAAATTTAATTTATGTATATAATTAATTTGTTGATTAACTCATCAAACTCGATTTTGATTTTCTCCAATTATGTCATATAATGAATAATGCCTTTTTTTATACGAATAATATTTCATATTCTATAACTTAATATAATATGTTATAATATAACAGCTATTATAAAAATATATTATATATTATTTTACATTAATATAATATATGATACTTAATTTTATGAAATATAAAAAAAAAGTAAAGTTAATATTTGTTACAATAAATATTTTTATTAATTACAAAAATTATATAAAATCGTATTCATTCATTATGATATATTTTATTTAACATATATTCTATTTTACTATGTTCGAATAAATAATATAATACATAAAATTTTGTATATATTTTATTTATCAATTTACTCAAACAATTCTAAATTTCAGATTCACGATTTCGTCAAAAAATAACACAACAACATAACAATAAAAAATTATTTAAATATATTACATATTTTAAATAAAAAAGAAAAAAAAAATCAAAATTTTTACTTTCACTGATTTGTCGAGTAACTCAGGAAATTCAAGTTTATTGTTATCGAGTTACTTCAGCTATTCAATAGATTGATTTTTTATATGATTTATGATCGAGTAACTCGACAAACCTAATTTTCAGTTTGTCGAGTTTCTCGAGGAGCTTCAATCATGTACATTCTTCAATTTCTTGTATAATTTTCTTATCTAAATTATGTAAGACACTTAATTTTTTTATATTGTCATTTTATTTTGTAACCATCTCGTGAATCTCAAAACTTATATTTGTTGACTTACAAGATAAATTAATCATAATAAAACAATATATAATATATTGTTTTAATTCATTATCATATATATTAAATTTATACAATGTATATTTAATTTTATTATCTTCTAATAAATAATCAATTAAATACAATTATGTATATGCTTAATTTATCAAATAAGTTAACAAATCAAAACTTCATATTCACAGCTTCCTCGAATAATAATATTACAACATATAAATTAAACAAATTAATTAATATTTTAAATAATTTAAATAAAAAAAGTTATCAGAATTTCAATTCATGCATATAATTAGTTTGTTGCATAACTCGGGAAACTCGATTTTGAATATGTCGAGTTATGTGATACAATGAATAATAAGTTTTTTTATATGAATAATATTTCATTTTCCCTAACTTAATATAATATATTATAATAAAATACCTATTCCAAATAAAATTTATATACTATTTTACATTAATATACTATTTCATATTGAATTTTATCAAATCTAAAAACAAATTGAAGTAAAAATTTGTTTTAATAACTATTTATACTAATTACAAAAATTATATAAAATTGTATTAATTCATTATGATATATATTAAATTTATATCATATATATTCTATTTTAATATGTTCTAATAAATGATACACTACATAAACATTTTTATATATTTATTTTATCAATATACTCAAATAATTCCAAATATCAGATTCACCAGTTCGTCAACAAATAATACGACAAAATAAGAACAAAAAAATTTAAAATCTATTACATATTTTAAATAACAAAGAAAACCAAAATAATCAAACTTTTGAATTTCATTATTTCGTCGAGTAACTCGAGAAACTCATGTTTCATTTCATCGAGTTACTTCAACTATTAAACATATGTTTTTGTCTCCAATTTGTCATCGAGTTACTCGACAACCGTGATTTTCAATTTCTCGAGTTTCTCGAGTAACTTCAAAAATACACATTTCCCATTTTTTTTTTTAGTTTTTAATTTAAATTAAATGATACACTTAATGTTTTTATTTTTTTTCTTTTTTCATGTATTTTTTTAGCCAACAAAATAATTAATATTTTAAATAATTTAAATACAAAAATTTTAAAAATTTCAATCTATGCATATAATTAATTTCTTATATAACTCAGGAAACTCAATTTTGATTTTTTCAAGTTATGTGAAATAATGAATAATGAATTTTTTTACACGAATAATATTTCATATTCTATAACTTAATATAATATGTTATAATAAAATAGCTATTATAAAAAAATATTGATGTATTATTTCAAATTAATCCAATATCTCATATCTAATTTTATGAAATATAAAAACATAATATAGTGAAAATTTTTTATAATAATTAAATATTTTTTTTTGAATAATTATATCAAATTGCATTAATTCATTATCATACATATTAAATTTATGTAATATATATTCTATTTAACTATGTTCTAATAAATGCTTCACCAAATAAAATTTTGTATATGTTTTATTTATGAAGTTATTAAAACAGTTCCAAATTTCAAATTTACGAGATTGTCAAAAATTAATACAAGAGATAAACAAATAAAAATTATTTAAATATATTACATATTTTAAATATAAAAAAAATGCAAATTAATCAACATGCTAAATTTCATTGTTTTATCGAGAAACTCGAGAAACTCGAGTTTCATTTTGCCGAGTTACTCCAGCTATTGAAAAGATTGATTTTGAATTCCTTTTCTCATCGAGTAACTCGAAAAACATGATTTCAGGTTTGTCGAGTTTCTAGAGTTGCTTAAAAAATACAAATTTTGCATTTAATTTGTTTTATTTGCTTATTCAAATTATATAATACACTTAATTTTTAAAATTTTTTTCTTTCATCATCTTCTTTTATAACCAACCCAATTACATACAATTATGAATCTGTTTTATTAATCAAAAAAGTTAAAGAGTCAAAATTTCATATTAACAAGTTCCTGCAACAATAATATTACAACATACAAATTAAACAAATTAAATAATCTATTAAATAATTTAAATTAAAAAAATTGAATAATTGAAAATTATGCATCTAATTACTTTATTGAATAACTCAGAAAACTGGATTTTCAGTTTGTGAAGTTATGCAATACAATGAATAACAAGTTCTTTTATAAAAATACTATTTCATCTTCTGTACTTTAGTATAATATGTTATAATATAATACCTATTATACAAAAAATTTATGTATTATTTAAAATTCATATAATATATCATAACTAATTTTATAAAATATAAAAAAATAGTACATTTAAAATTTTTTCTAATAATTCTTTTTGTTTTTTAAAATATTTATATCAAATTTAATTACTTAATTATGATATATATCAAATTTATATGATATATATTCTATTTAACTATGTTCTAATAAATGATTCAGTAAATAAAATTTTGTATATGTTTTATTTACCAACTTACTCAAACAATTCCAAATTTCAAATTCACGAGTTTGTAAATTAATAATACAACACATAAAGAATAACAAATTATTAAAATATGTTACATATTATAAATAAAATAGAAGAACAAATTATTCAAAAATTTAACTATCATTTTTTCGTCGAGTAACTCGCGAAACTCAAGTTTCATTTTACCACGTTAGTCCACCTATTGAAAAGATTGATTTTGTATCCCATTTGTCATCGAGTAACTCGATAAACATAATTTCAGGTTTGTCAAGTTACTCGAGTACCTTAAAAAATACAAATTTTTCAAATTTTTGTTTTATTTTCCTATTTAAATTATATAATACGCTTAATTTTTTTAATTTTTTTCTTTTGTCAAGTTATTTTATAACCAACCCAATTAAATACAATTATGTATGTGCTTCATTAATGAAAAAAATTAAAAAATCAAAATTTCATATTGACAAGTTCGTACAACAATCATATTACAACATACAAAATAAACTAAAAAATTAATCTATTAAATAATTTAAATAAAAATTTTAAATAAAGAAAAATTATACATCTAATTACTTTCTTGAATAACTCAACCTACTCAATTTTCATTTTGTCGAGTTATGCAATACAATGAATAATAAGTTATTTTATAACAATAATATTTTATATTCTATAACTTAGTATAATATGTCATAATAAAGTAGCTATTATGAAAAATTTTTATGTATTATTTTAAATTAATCTAATATATCATAAATAATTTTATGAAATATAAAAACATAATACAGTGAAATTTTTTTCTAAGAATTAAATTTTTTTTTTACAATAATTATATCAAATTGCATTAATTCATTATAATATATATTCAATTTATATGATATATATTCTATTTAACTATGTTCTAATAAATGATTCACTATATACAATTTTGTATATGTTTTATTTATCAAGTTACTCAAACAATTCCAAATACCAAATTCATGAATTTGGCAAAACATAATACAACAAATAAACAATAAAAATTTATTTAAATATATTACATATTTTAAATAAAAATTAAAAATAAATTCATCAAAATTTAAAATTTCATTCTTTTGTCGAGTCACTCGGAAAACTGATGTTCCATTTTGTCGAGTTACTCCAGCTATTCAAAAGATTGATTTTGTATACCATTTCTCATCGAGTAACTCGACAAACATGATTTAAGGTTTGTCGAGTCACTCGAGTAGCACAAAAAATACACATTTTGCATTATTTTGTTTTATTTTCTTATTTAAATTATATAATACACTTCATTTTTTTAATTTTTTTCTGTTATCATGTTATTTTATAACCAACCCAATTAAACACAAATATGTATGTGCTTCATTAATCAAAGAACTTAAAAAATCAAAACTTCATATTGACAGGTTCCTACAACAATAATATTACCACATATAAATTAAACAAAATAATGAATGTATTAAATAATTTCAATAAAAAATACTAAAGAAATGAAAATTATTCATCTAATTACTTTGTTCAATAACATGGAAAACTCAATTTTCAATTTGTCGAGTTATGCAATAAAATGAATAATAAGTTCTTTTATATAAATAATATTTGATATTCTATAAATTAGTATAATATGTTATAATAACATAGCTTTTATAAAAAATATTTATGTATTATTTTAAATTAATATAATATAATATATCATAACTAATTTTATGAAATATAAAAACATAGAAGAGTGAAAATTTGTTCTAATAATTCAATTTTTTTTTTAGAATAATTATATAAAAATTGCATTAATTCATTATAATATATATTAAATTTATATTATATATATTCTATTTAACTATGTTCTAATAAATGATTCACTAAATAAAATTTTGTAAATGTTTTATTTATCAAGTTACTCAAAAATATTCAAAATTTCAAATTAACGAGTTTGTCAGAAAATAAGACAACAAATAAAGAAAAAAATATTATTTAAATATATTACAAATTTTAAATAAAAAAGAAAAACAAATTAATCAAAATTTCAAATTTTCATTGCTTTATCAAGTAACTCGAGAAACTCGCGTTTCAATTTGTCGAGTTACTTCAGCTATTGAAAAGATTGATTATTTTTCCAATTTTTCATCGAGTAACTCGACAAACATGATTTTACGTTTGTCGAGTTTCTCGAATGGCTTCAAAATTCAACATTTTCCATTTTTTTGTTTTATTTTCTTATTTAAATTATGTCATACACTCATGTTATTTTTGAACCAACTCATGAATCTCAAATTTTGATTTATCCAGTTACTACATAAATTAATCATAATAAAACAAAATACAATATATTGTATTAATTGATTAAGATATACATAAAATTTTTATACAATATATATTTAATTCTACTATTTTCTAATAAATCATACACTAAATAAAATTTTGTATATGTTTTATTTATCAAGTTACTCAAACAATTCCAAAATAAGAATTAAATTATTTTTAAATATATTACGTATTTAAAAAAAAAAATACAAACAATATAATCAAAAGTTTTAATTTCATTCATCTATTCAGTGACTCAGGAAACACAAGTTTCATTTTGTCGAGTTACTTAGGCTATTCAATGGATTGATTTTCTCTCCCATTTAAATTCAAGTAGCTCGACAAACATAATTTCCAAATTGCCAATTTTCTCGACTAGCTTAAAAAATGCACATTTTTCATTTTTTAGTTTTATTTTATTTTTAAATTATGTAATACACATAATTTTTTTACATTTTTTCTTTTCTCGTATTAATTTTTAAATATATTATAATACATATATAAAATCACTTTTTTCACATACATTTACATATGTATTTATCAAAATCATTTTTTTTTATAATTACTATTTACAATATTCTTTATCAAAAAATTTTTATTAAAATTTATGACAACAATTTTTAAATAAATATATAATAAATTTTATAATAATTTATACAATAAATTATTTAATACCAATTTCTTATAATATATTCATTTTAATCATTAAATTACTACAACATTAATTTTATTATCTTATAAATTAATTATAATAATTGTTTATTGAAATATGTTATAGTAATTGCTAAAACAAAAGTAAATATAATATATTGTATTAATTCATTAGGAAATATACAAAATTTATATATTATATATTTTATTATACTTTGTCCTAATAAAACATAGATAAAAACAAAGAACTCGACAATTTCAAATATGAAAATATCAAATTTATCAAATCTCATATGAAAATAAACAATTACCTACAAATTTAATATACTAACTAATGTAAATAAAAAAAAATTATAAATCTAACAAAAATTTTACAATTTAACATATTCTGAAGAAACCCAATAAATTCATTTTTCAATTTGTCAAGTCACTCAATCTATTGACTTTATCCAGTTATTTCCATACTTATCCTCAACAAAATTATTTTTTTTTTATTTAAACTTACATAAGTCAAAAAAATAAATTTTTTATATACGTTCTTCACAACAGTAATCAACCACAAAATTTTAATACTCTTTCCTAATTTATAACGCTAAAATAACACTTACATTTAACTGAATTATCAACCTAAAATATTCTTTTCTAAACGTACAATTTTGTCCAACACATTTTACTGACGTGCAAAGCACGGCCTTAAAACTAGTATATATATATATATATATATATATATATATCAATTAACATCTTGTTTAGCTAGAGACTTGAGTAATTATTAAAGATGGCAATCGGCTTTCTTTTGTTTACCATTTTTGCTTTGGCTTCTTCATTAGCTCATGCTTCCGATCCAAGCCCTCTTCAGGATTTCTGTGTTGCTGTTAATGGTTCCAAAGCTACTGGTGAGTGCAAATGTTAATATTAATTTTAAATGACATGAATTAATATCTGTTATTTGTAGTTTTCGTGAATGGAAAGATTTGCAAGGACCCAAAGATGGTGATAGCAGATGATTTGTTCTTTTCGGGTCTCAACAAGGCTGGAAATACGTCCAATCGAGTTTGTGGTGTTTTCCGATAAATTTGGTACAAATAAAATTTTAGGATTTTTTCGAGAATATGGTATTTGTTACTTTTTATTTTTTGGGGTATTTTTTTTAACTTTTTATTTTTTGGGTACATATGGTTAGTTTTTAATTATGTTTTTCTTTTTTCTTGTTTTTTGTTTTTTTGTTTATTTAAAGGAAAGTGCAATTTGGTCATAAATAACCTACCACGCCAAATTTTTTATACGTTGGGATGTATGGTGCTATTTTTTTTTAGGTTATGGACATATTTCTAACGATTTTGAAATATTGGAGACATTTGATGCAATTATCCCATTCTACTTTTTCCTCTCTTTCTTAATCACATATTTTTCTTTTGACTGTTAATTAATATAAGACTTTTCTATATCCCCTTCTCTTCTATTTGTTTTTTCTCTCCATCAAACCACCAAAATCTCTGCCAAATAAACAGTTCTTACGTTGAGTTTTGAAGATTTTCAAAATAATTTTTGTTTTACTTTAGTGAAAAATTAATTTACTAAAATTTTTTTAAATCACGAGTCTTATACATCGGATATCCTTATCCGTTTACTTTCAAATTAAATAAACAGTTTGTAAAACGTAGTTTGGACTTTTGCCTGAAGTCGTACAAAGAAGACAAAATTTCGAAATGTCAATGATTGCAAATTAGGATCCATTTGTGAAACACAGTTGTTGTAGCATAGCATGCTCATGATTTAAGGTAGAAGAATGCAAATTTTGCTTCGAAATTTTATGATATTTGAAAGTAGATTTATTGGGCTTTCCAACGGTATAGATTTATGATGTGAAAATTTTACTTCGAAATTTTAAGTTTTCAAAAATTCCAAAAGCATGAGAGCTTTGCGTGGATCTACGAAAATATCCACAACTCAATGTAAAAGACTATGTTTTAAAAACGTTTATTTTATCCAATGATGTAAAAATTTCTGAGGAAAAGCAGTCCATTTCCTAAATTACAAGAAGAATTCAGTCAGCTGAAAGTTTGATAACTTTGCGTGATTTACGATAATGGTCAAATTTTTATAAGATTTTAAATGGCTAAAATTTTATTTCTTTTGAAAGATTTTAAACAGACTATTCACTCAATGCAAGAGACTTTGTTTTACGGAATTTTATTTCATTTGAAAGTTGATTATGATTTGGAATCTTCAAGAAATCTAGATATTGCGAGATGAAATTTCAAAATTTTTAAATTTTCGGAATTATGATAACTTTGCGTGGATTCACAAAATGTTCATAACTCAATGTAGAAGACTTTCTTAAACAAACTATTTGCTTTATTTGAAAGTCGACTCGCTGAGATTTTGAATGATACAAGATTCTTGATGATACGAACCCACAAACACTAAGTCTCGGAGCCCACGACAAAGATTGATAATGAACCCCAAGAAAACTAAAATAAAACAACAAGATTTTGACCCGATGATTTCTTGAATCAAATAACCAAATTTGAATAAACGCCACAAAGATTTACGAAAGTAGTAGACACATTGATTATACTCACTTGGAAGGTCAAGTTTATAAGCCTTATCATTTATCATCTAAAGGACTTGAAATGGTCGATCCCCCTTAGGAAGTGGCTTAGATCGTCTATGGGCATAAAATCTTTCATTTGTCATATGCACCCAAACCCAATCACCAGGTTCAAAGATAACTTGTCTACGGCATTTGTTGGCTTTGGCTGCATATTGTTTATTCTTGTTTTCAATTTGTTGCCGTACACTCTCGTGGAGCAGTGTCTTTAATAACTCTGCATCCTTTGTCCATCCAAGCCATTCCTTTAATCACCAAGTAAATGAATCAAATCTATAGGAATTAGTGGATTAAACCTATACACAATTTCAAATGGTGAAAGATTAGTAGTAGAATTGACATTTCTATTATACGTTAACTCAATAAACGACAAACAGTCCTTTAGATTCTTTTGAATTACAGTACGTAATAAAGTAGATAAAGTTCTATTTACTACCTATGTTCATCCATCCATTTGAGGATGATAAGTAGTTGAAAATAACAACTTATTCCCTAACTTACCCACAAGACTTTCCAAAAGTAGCTAAGAAATTTAACATCACGATTAAACACAATACTCCTTGAACACCATGGAGTCGGACTATTTCTCTAAAGAACAATTCAACCATGATAGTTGCATCATCAATTTTATTACAAGATATAAAATGTGCTATTTTAGAAAACCTATCAACAACCACAAATATTGAATCCTTACCTTTGTTTGAGATCTAGGCAAGCCTAATACAAAGTCTATGGAAATATCTACCCAATGCTCACTAGGGACGAGTAGATGAGTATACAAACCATGAGATAAGAATCTAGATTTGGCGTGCTTAAATGTGACACATCTTGCACACAATTTATCCACATCACGTTTCATTTTAGGCCAAAAGAAATGTTCATGCAATACATCTAAGGGTTTTCTCTCACAAAATGTCCCATCAAGGCTCCCTCATGTGCTTCACGCACAAGCAACTCACGCTTAGAACTATTAGGCATACACAATTTATTTTTTCTAAACAAGTAGCCATCTAGTCTATAAAATTTTCCAAAATTTGTCTTCTCACATGCCCCATTCACACAAGAAAAGTCATTATCATTAGCATACGAGTCCTTAATGTACTCAAATCCCAATAACCTGACATTTAAAGTAGAAACGAAGGAATACCTTCCAGATAACGCATCAGCCACAACATTTCCTTACCTTATTTGTAGGTCTCGATGAATTCCATCTACTTGGCATGCCCCCTATTCAACTTACCTTGCCCCTTCAGGTGCTTTAGGGACTCATGGTCGGTATGGATAACAAACTCCTTCGGCCATAGGTAATGTTGCCAAGTCTCCAATACTCTCACCAATGCATATAGTTCTTTGTAATATACTGGGTCATTCAAAGCTGCCCACTTAGTTTTTCATTAAAATAGGCTATTGGTCTTTTCTCCTATATCAACACAGCTCCAATATCTATTCTTGAGGCATAATATTCAATCTCAAAAGTTTTGTTAAAGTTAGGTAGTGCTAAAACATGTGTAGAACATAATCTATCATTAATAACATTAAAATCTTTTTTTTTTGTTCAATGCCTCAATTGAACCTAACACATTTCTTTACATTTTCTATAAGTAGTGTAGGAAGCGTGCTAAAATCTTTAACAAAACGCCTATAAAAGCTAGCTAAACCAAGGATGCTTCTCATTTTAGTGACACTTTTAGGCGTTGGCCACTCTTTAATGACTTTAATCTTTTCTTCATCTACCTCAATACCTTTTTTACTTACAACATAGCCAAGAAAAATAACTTGTTCCATGCAAAATGTACACTTTTTAAGATTAGCATATATTCTTCCTTAAAACATCAAGCACACAACACAATTAATCAATATGCTCATCTAAGTTCTTACTATACACTAATATATCATTAAAGTAGACTACCACAAATTTGCCTATAAATGCATGTAAAGCATGGTTCATTAATCTCATAAATGTTCTCGGGGCATTATTTAGACAAAAAGGCATGACCAACCACTCATACAATCCATGCTTAGTCTTAAAAACAGTTTTCCATTCCTCTCATTTTTTCATTCTTATTTGGTGATATCCACTTTTAAGATCGATTTTACTAAAGATGTATGACCCATGTAACTCGTCAAACATATCATCTAATTTAGGTATGGGATGACGATACTTTACCGTTATATTGTTGACTGCCCTACAATCAATACACATTCTCCATGTCCCATCCTTCTTTGGCACAAGTAGCACCGACACTGCACATGGACTCATGCTTTTCCTCACGTACCCTTTGCCCATCAACTCCTTAACTTGCTTTTGAATCTCATTTGTCTCATCTGGATTACTTCTATAGGTTGGCCAGTTTGAAATAAAAGCTTTAGGTACAAATTCAATTTGATGTTCAATACCTCTAATGGGTGATAACACACTAGGCATCTCTTCAGGAAACACGTCCTCAGATTCTTGCAACAAAGATATAGCCAAAATGGGAAGGAATTTGTTTGTTTCGCCAAGTACAAGGTAGGATTTCTTGTATACTAACAAAATTATTTGTTGATTTTCTATGTGAGCCCTCTTAATCTCACTTTCTTTTGCAAAGAAACTCACATTTGTTTTTCTCTCTATCTTTTTTCTCTGGTAATTCTACTTTATTTTCAGGTTCACTCTTTTTTTTTTCTTCTCTAATTTTCTTTTCTCGTACTTCTACCTCACTTTTTATTTTTTGATCTACTTCACCCTTTAATTTCATTTGGTCATCATATACTTGTTTTAGTGTTTGAAAGTTCTAAAATCTAGATTAATTAAATTAATAGTAAGTAAAAAAGTTAACAGTTCTGACTCGCATATCAGTGTTCGTTTACCTAATCTTGTTAAGTTCAAAATTTAAACAATTAAATACGAACACCAGATGTAACGTGATAAACCCCAAAGGGAAACATCCATGGGCCCCCATACCTTGGGTAAAAGAAATCTACTAATAATTTTGTTTAAAAATACAATAGTATCCAGTTTTTTTAATTTTGCAAAATTAACAAAATAACAAACAAAAGAAAACAGATCAACTCCATTTGATACTTCTTTTTCAGACTTGTTGATGAAGTGGAATCAAACCCATCGGTTTTGACTTTATCGCCACTTTCCTATTGTACTTGATAGCAACCACCACTTGGATCAAGAAACCCCGTTCTTAACTTCACGCCAAGTAGATTAAACAAGTTATATAATTGTTCCTTAAGCACCATTTTGTTTTTGATTCTTCAATGACTTTGAAGAAACCCTTTTTGCTTTGAAAGTTGAATCAAAGAATTCGGACAGTTTGTGCTTGGAGAAACAAGAGAAAAAATTATTTTTCAAAGCCTTGATTCCTTGTTGATTTTTACTCTTACTTATAGTTAAAGTAGTAATCAAATTAGAAATTATTTCTCACCTAAAAATTCTGCAACAAGAATGGTAAAACAAATAGTAGGAAAGAATATATAGAAAGATATTCTGATTTGTAGAAGGAAGGAATTTAGAAAACTCAAGATTTATCTTTAAATATTTCATTCCTAAACAAATCTAGGAGAATAATAAAAGATCCTTTAACCTACAAAAAGAGCTGTCAATAATATTCATGTGACCAGAATATATCGTGTATGAAAATAGAATAAAAACACAGTTTTACTGATCTGAAAAATTAATCTGCTTATCAATGCAGTTAGTCATAATTGGCGTTATCTAGACCAATCATAACGAAAATGTTGACCTACTCTTTTAACATTAAAAATCAGTTATATTAATTAATAGAGCCAATATAAAAAGATGAAAAATATGACACATATTTTTTCAACAATCTCCCATTTGGCGTTGCTTAATTACAAACACTTAACTATCGGATTTTTAATATAAATGTAATGTGTGTTATGGCATGTGAATAATTAAAGAAACCAAGAGCATCAACATATAAGGGTTATTGCTCTCCCTAAATGTGTAAAACAAAAACTCATGCAAAGAAGTTAACAATATATGCAAATACCACATACATTGGATTCAAACTTTGATATTGCTCCACCTTAACAAGATATCATCAAAGTGTAATCGTCAAACCATCATAAACTTAAAAATGCTACTGGCAAAGTACCATCATCAAAGTTTATCGAACAAAGTACCATCATCAAAGTTTATCCAAAACCACAAAATTTAAAAATACTACTATTCTCCTTTTTGTAATAAGATTGCCAAAAGAAATACCAAGAAGAGAAGAGAAAACAAAAGTAAAGAAGCTTTGAAGTCACGAAAAGCAGAATATAAGTGGTAATACAGTTATACATAATCAGCCATAACCAAAAAGTTAGAAAGTTAGAAGTCAGAACCAGAAATAGTCAGTTCCGGGAAGGTCTTGACTTCTTTGCACTGGATACAGATCCTTTTGCATCTTTCTTGCAAATAGGGATATCTGATGGAGCAACGGGTGGATGATCATCAATTAGAGGATCATCAGTTGGAGGAGTAGTAGGCCTACCTACTAGATCAGTACCAAGAATCTTCTCTTGTCCTTCATGGTGTTCTGAGAATTCTGGAGTGACTATGCGATAGGTAGACTTGATATGGTCACTTCCTAGGTATTCGATTTTAGTTAACCCTACGCATGAAATCAAATTCATCAGAAAAACTTTTGGTAAGGGTGAAAAGCTGTTCTACCTGAGTCTGGACTAGCCATTGATGATTTTCTAGTACATCCAAATGCCCAGACTGGTCCAATAAAGACAGAACGTGGCTAGGAACTCTAGGAGTGGGATGTGGTGTTCTACCTAAATTTGTAAATTCATGAACACCTAAAGCTGGAATAGCCTCAGAAAATCTGTCTGAATCCATTGCATGCACTCATGGTGAACAAGGAAGTGATGGATGAGTGCTGGATGTGGTAACTTGTACTGCTTGGCTCGTCTCGACCCTTCATAAATAATTCTATCAAAAATCATTTTGAGCCAATCAACTATCAACCTCATCTCTAGCTTGTACAGCACAATAGTCCTGTCCCTTGAAATGTCTGATCGATGAGTCAATAGATCAATGTTGTTGATAAGTATGCGATGGAAAATTTTGTATTTGGGCAGTAGTCGAGATGCAGTCAGTTCTCCTGATTCTGGCTAAGTAGAGCAAATCATTGCTTGCGCAATGCTGTCTTTGGTCAATTCTTCATCACTTGTGACAGCCACGGTATTCATTCTAAGCCAGTCCCTGAGAGAGTTAGGACTGAAGGTAACATGTCTTCCTTGGACATAAACCTGCCACTTGAATTCATTGCCAGCCTTCCCCATATTTTTTGGAACATTGGCCATAAAATTCCTTGACGATAATTTCATTGAACTATCCTGAGAAACTTAACAAATTATGCAATTTGTGAAAATCAACAATTTCAACCAAACCAAACGAACTAAATTTAGGAATTGCTACCTTGCACTCAACTATGAACTTATGATAGGTGGTAAATGAAAGGAATAGACTCTCAGCATTCTCTGACAGAAAATAGTAATTGATGGAGTTAACAGAGTGTCTACCTCTAGTTAATGTTACAAGTTTGAACCTTTGGAGGTCTGAATCGGACTAGGCAGTACTCTGTAGGCACTTCCTGAGGCAGTGAGAGGCCTGTTCTGACCAGCAGGTGTGTGTTCTTTAGCAACATCATCAATTTTACTTTTCTCCTTTTTAGCCCTTGTGGCTTGTCTAGGTGGAGGAGGTGTTGGAGTAGATTCTGAGGATTTATCAAGAGTAACATCGAAACCATAATCTGATTTTTGAGAATGGGGCTTACTTGAACCTTCTACGATTAGGGGAGGACGTTCAGACTCCTCATCACCATTCCTTTCATCCTCACGAACTTCCTCTTCAATTCCAGCATTGTCAGACCCACTGTCACCCGTTCCAAATCCTTCATCTTCATCTCCTTCTACATCTGGTTCTTGAGCATTTAGGGTAACTTTCTTGCTCAGAAAAGTAATTGGGTCTTTAGATGTTCGACGGGGTTGTGATTTAGAATGGCTGACCGGCAGCTGATAGGCAATAATGTTCGTCGATTGTTCTGCCTGAGATGCAACAACTACTGGAAAAGTGTCTAGGTATGAACTAGAGGGTTCCAGTCTTCGTGCACTTCGTCGGAAAGTCCTTACTAGCGACATTTGATTCCCCATCGCAGTTTCAGCATCAACCGATGGAGTAACAGTATTCTTAGATGAACCACCAGCATTTTTCTTTGATTTTGGTATCTTGGTTTTCACCATTGTTTGAATCTGAAATAAAGAGCTTAAGCCCTAGAATCAAATGCAAGCGAGAATTTGATGTTAAGAAATTTGGAAATCAAGAGTGAGAGATGAATGAGAAAACCCTAAGTCACGGTTTAATAGGAGAAGAAAATTTTCAAAATTGCACAATGAGGAAACGGTTAATTTCGGGACATGTTCAAAGTAGTTTCTAAAAACTGATGATTGGCAACTATGGACATAAAAAAAACTTCCTTAACCAGATATGTCATATTTGAATTAAACCGCCTAATATGCTAATTTATTGAAAACAAAATTTTTATGTTTGGAAGATCAATTTAAATAAAATTAGAACAAAATACGATCGGATACCGTGAAGGATTCATCCAAATTTTTCGCAATTAAAGCTGATTGTGCTGTCAAAATTAGACTGTTTATTGAAAATTCTACGAAAAGGCCCATACAAGATAATCAAACAAAATTAATGAAAGTATTTTATGAGATAAAATTGATTTTTTTTATTTATGGACAAATTTCATAGCCCATAAGTTATTCAATCAGTCCAAAAATATCAAAATCAACCGAAATCTTCCGATTAGATATATGCACATAATTATATTCAATTAATTTGTCAGATTTATAATGTGTGTGTGTGTGTGATATGACATACTAGACTAGTCAATCATAACCTGTCCCACTAAGTCAAATTGAACATTGTCAAGAAGATAAGTACTGAGATGTATTTCAAACTAGTTATCATTTGAACATATCTCTTTAAATAGAAAAAATATGTGCGTGCCAGACAGGAATACCATAACAATTTTCTTTTGAGTACTTAGAGTGTTGACTTTATTTATATATTTTTTGTTTTGTCAAAGCACTGAATTTATAAGATCATGGAGTTGACTTTCTCACAACCATAGAGGTAGCCTATTTATACATGATTTATGTTCATTATCAAGGACAAATGTACACATCTATGGTGGTAGCCCCCTCCTCCATGAAATTATCTGTTTAACACAGCATACTATAGTGACAAGAGACATAGATACTGGCCATAGGTGCACAATAAAGTGTGAAACTACTTAAAGATAATAATCCAGTCAGTAGTAAGGTACAATTAAACAAGTCAATATGTCATCAAAGTGTGCTTATCTGAGCATATTTAATGAACATACCATACTGATTGGTTAATCCAAGTAAATCTCAAAATTCATAGACCAATCATACATTTATATCATATATTATTTGCAAGAACACCACTCCTTCCTTTTCTTTTTTCTTTTTTAAATAAAAAAGTAAGTAAATGCAAACAAACACGCATGATAAAATAAAGAAAAGAAAAGAAAAATAATTTTTTTTTGAAAATAAAATTAATGCATCAAGCAAATGCCCACGACCTTTTGTAAAGTCTCAAATCTAGGAGAATCTAAGACCTTGGTAAACAAATCAGCCAACTAATACTCAGTCTGAATATATTCCAAAGTAATTACTTTTCCTTCGACCAAATTTCTAATAAAATGATGTATAATGTCAACATGTTTGGTCCTACAGTGCTGAATAGAATTTTTAGAAATATTGATAGAACTAGTGTTATTACAGAATATGGGCAATGATCTCCTCCCCATGGTGGGGAGGAATTATAACTTCCACTGGACACGTGTCCAGTTGGGGGGGTTGGCTAATGATAAAGTGCTTGACAAAAAAGTCAAGCACTTGTCCAACCCCCCCACTGGACACGTGTCCAGTGAGAGTTATAACTCCTCCCCACCATGGGGAGGAGATCATTGCCCTACAGAATATAGTAATAGAGTTTTGATTAATACTATAATCACATAGTATTTGTTTCATCCAGAGAAGCTGAGTGCAACAACTATCCGCAGCAATATACTCAGCTTCTGCAGTATATAAGGCAATAGAGTTTTATTTCTTACTTAACCATGCAATGAGATTGTTACCAATGTAGAAACATCATCCACTCATGATTTTCCTATCATCCATGTTTTCTGCCCAGTCAGCATCAGTGTATCCTGCAAGATGAGAGTTAGTATCGTTAGTATACCATAAACTAAAATCAGAATTACAATTAATATACCAAATAATTCGTTTCACTGCTGCAAGATGTTATTATTTTGGTTTGGCTTGATAACTTTCACAAACTCTAACATTGAATGATATGTCAGGACAATTTGCAGTCAGGTACAACAAACTGCCTATCATGCTCATGTACAAGCTAGAGTCAACCTCCTTGCCCTAGTCATCTATGGAGATTTTCAAGGATGTGGCTATGAGAATTCTGACTGACTTGGTTTGTACAAGACCAAACTTTTTCACCAGATTTTTAGCATACTTGGCCTGTGAGATAAAAATCCCCGATCCAACTTGTTTGATCTGTAAACTTAAAAATAAATTTAGTTCACCAACCATACTCATTTCGAATTCATTTTGCATAAGTGTAACAAACTCCTTATATTTTGTTTCTAGTGAAGAACCAAACACAACATCATCGATGTAGATTTGTTCAACTGTTAATCCAGTTTTGAAATGTTTGATGAATGAAGTTTTGTCATCTCCTCCTCTCTTGTATCCCTGTTCCAACTAGAACATGGTCAATCGTTCATACGAAGCACGTGGAGCTCGTTTTAGTTCGTATATGGCCTTTTTGAGTCTGAACACATGGTCAGAAGAATAGGGATCAACAAATCCATTAGGCTGCTCAACATAGACTTCTTCATTAAGAATTTCATTCAGAAAGGCACTTTTGACATCTATTTGGTACAGCTTGAACATCATTTGATATGCCACAAATAGTAAAAGTCTAATAGATTCAAGTCGAGCCACATGTGCAAACGTTTCATCAAAATCCACTCCTTCTAGTTGAGTGTATCCCTGTGTGACCAAGCGTACCTTGTTTCTGACTATGTTGCCATGTTCATCTGATTTATTTTTGAATATCTACTTTGTCCCCATCACATTTGTGTCTTTCACCGAAGTACAAGTTCCCACACTTCATTTCTGTCAAATTGAGCTAGCTCTTCATGCATGGCTAGAACTCAATTTTCATCAATAATTGCTTTATTTATATTTTTGGGTTTAGTTTGTGAAGTGTAGCAAACATTTCCAAGTTCATTAGAAAGCATCCTCCTAGTCATCATAATGTCTCCAGAATCTGAGAGAACATTGTCCAATGGGTGTCCTTTCTGTATCCAAGAAGGAGGTTGCCTTCTCATGTTCTGTTCGTTATTTGTATTTGGAACGTCAAAACGTCAAGGAGCAGGAGCAGAGACACCAGAACTTAATGCTGGCAGTTTAGTCTGTCTGTCTCTGTCTGAAATAGACACATGGTGGTCTTGAGTACTCTTACTTCCATCAACCGTTTCTTCAAAAGTCTGAATATTGGGTTCATGTGAATAAGAAGAAAAATCATCAGTGTCGTCAATTTTTACATTGATAGATTCAATGATAGTTTGAGTGCGCATGTTATAAATTCTATAAGCTCGACTATTTTCAGGGTAACCAATACTCCCTCATCACTTTTTGAATCAAATTTACTCAAGTATTCTCGTTCATTTATCACATAACACTTGCTACCGAAGGTATGGAAATACTTGAGATTAGGTTTTCTTCCTTTCCAGATTTCATATGGGGTTTGAGTGGTACCTGTACTTAAAGACACACAATTTAGAATATAACAAGCCATACTAATAGCTTCATCCCATAATTTAACAGGAAGCTTCTTATTATTTAGCATTACTCTAGCCATCTCTTGTAGAGACCTATTTTTTCTTTCCACAACACTATTTTGTTCAGGAGTTTTAAGAGTATAATTTATGAAAAATACCATTTTGTCCACAGAAAGTAGAGAAAGTAGCATTTACAAACTCCCTCCCATGATCACTTCTAATTCTCATTATTTTTATTCCTTCAAAATATTTTTCTATTGTTATTTTTAGGTGCAAAAATTTTAATTTTTCAAAAATATCAGATTTTTCTCTTTAAGAAATCTACCCTAGTGTATCTAGAAAAATCGTCCACGCATATAAAGATATATTCTTTTTCCACCAATACTTTTAGTTTGAATAGGTCCCATCAAATCCATGTGAAGTAATTCTAATACATGAGATGTAGCAAGAAACTTACCTGCTTGTGAGTACTTTTGGTTTGCTTACCTTTTAGGCATGAACCACACAATCCTTCAGATTTTTCAATAAGCTTAGGAATACCTTGTACTACATTTAATTTTGTTAGTCTCAACAAATCAGTATAGTTCAAATGTCCCAACCGTTTGTGCCTCAATTCGGTAGAGGCAATTTTTGATATATGACAAGTAATGTTGGTGTCAAGAAGATAACATTTATCACTAGACCTAATACCATGTAGAATACAATTACCATCATAGTTCAAGACATAACATGAATTTTTTGAGAACATAACAAAGTGTTTATCATCACATAATTGGCCTATACTAATCAAGTTAGCTTTTAAACCAACCACAAATAGAACTTCTTTTAAATGTGAGAATCCATCAATTAGGATAGTGCCTACACCTTCAATTTTTGCCTTATGCCCTGTTGTGCGATTTCAATCCCGCAAGTCTACGGTTCGTTAACAAGTAATATAATAATGAATGGAGTGTCGAACCCACGAGGACTAGATATCAATTTAATCAATTAATTTATAATTCGAAATCTAACAATGTGAAAAACATAGATTTATTTTTGTTTGTGATTCTAAAACTATTTTAATTAAATCTAAATTATCAAACAATTAAAGTAAATTTGTGAGAACGAATTCAAGTTTTTACTAATACTAGGATTTACGAATCTACCATCACATTCCTTAATCAATTATCCGTTTAATCGCTTTAGCTTATAATTATCCTAGATTGAAAATCGGCTATCCTATAATAATCAAAAGCCTCTCTCGATGGTTAATTAATTCTATATCAATATGTGAACATAATTATCTCTAATTAAATTTCGAACATAAAAATATGTATTTAAATCTAAAGAACACTTAACCGGATTTCATAAGGCATAATAGTAATCTCTATCTATTATTGGACCCTATGTTATTCAAAACTACGTGCTAAATCTATATTGAATCTCTCAATTTCAATATAAACCACAAAATATTTTAATGGTGATTAGACATTAAAACATTAGAAATACTGAATAAAAAATAATCAATCAGGAAGCAATTACATACTAAAACGGAAAACTTTTAACTAATTAAAAAGATGAGGTTTCATCGTTCATCCTATAAATAAGTAAATTAGCCGGACATGATTTTTTTAATTAACACAAGAATTGTATCAATCATGTTCTGGCAGAAAAAGAAGAAAAAATAAATAAAACCCGTGATCCCTGTTCAAGAATCTTCAATCTTGTGTCTTGATTTTCGATTTTCTTCTTGTATCTTGTTCCCAAAATTCGTCTCCCGCGATATGTCTATTCTCCGGTTTTTATACTCTCCTCCTCATTCCCAAAACAGGGCTTAGGAATTAGTTTGGACTTGGTAGAGTTGAAATCCAATCTGTAAACTGCCAAGTTGCTGCCTCGGGAAGCCATGCGATCGCATGATTCTGAACCTTGCGATCGCATGGTTAAATCACTTTAGGTTCTGCATTTTATTTTCCTCTCTTGCGATCGCAGACATTACTAACCATGCGATCGCAAGGTTAGTTTGGTTGAATTCCTGGCTTATTCCTTTGGTATTTGCATGTCAAGTCCCTCAAGTCTCTTTATCTGTTCAATTGAATCTATTTTTCTTATATTTGCTCTCTTTTCGTACTTTCGTCAGATTAACACTTGAATTTGACTGTTTCCTAAAATAATAAGAAAATAATGTACCATTAAACTGAAAACAATTAATATAACTCATAATTGTCCCTTTTGCGGGCCTAGATAAATACATATTTGTACTTATTAAACACCCCAAACTTGAACTTTTATTCGTCCTCGAATAAACTAACTAAAGATAATCATGCAATTAATGAAATAAGCTATAACACAATTCATATCATAAACAGCTTGCCGTTCTTGCTTCAGCTTTTGCAAAAAGAAAAACTTATAATTCATGACGAGTGTTCATGTAATACTATTGCAAACATGATTCTACTTAAACCATACTTGAGATATGTGTGAGAGTAGTTATTCGATCCACGTAAGTTCTATGGTGGTGATAGCCCAACCACTTGGTCAACATTTCCTTTCCCTCTCGTAAGGTACACTTCCACCAAAATGATGTTCTCTTTCAATTAACGATATTTTTGGTTTAAAGGTTACAGTTTACTCATTATTTTCTTGTTCAAAGTTGGTTGAAAGCTAGTAATCGTGACAACCTAGGGTTGTGAAGATTCTCTAATTTCTGAGCACTCTCGACCAAAAAATTTCTACTAAGTAAGTCAAACACATTAGTTATCTAATCCCCATATTTACTTTGCAAATGATTTTTTTTCACTGACTTTAGCAGAAATAAAAAAAATAAACTTTTATATATATATATATATATATTTATTTATTTATTTATTTTATTATTTTTATTTTTATATAAAATTTATGTGCAAAACTAAATCCATTAAGCTTTCTAGATGACTCATGTAACGAGCTTTATGTCGATGACTCCTAGGCCTTTCGAACCTTAGGGCATCGGGTTTGGAGAAACCCCTACGGGCCTTTTTACTTAAGTCAAATAGGCTACGAAAAGAGTTATAAGATATTAATAGGGTGTAAAACTCAATCCATTAAACTTTCTAGATGACTCATGTAACGAGTTTTAGGTCGATGACTCCCAGGTCTTTCGAACCTTAGGGCATCGGGTTTTATCACTCGAGTCAAAAAGGCTACGAAAAGAGTTATAAAATAATAATAGTATTGTTCATTGTGTGCAATAAGTTCAGGCTAGGGGACTAAATTCCTAACATTCGGTCAATACCTAGCTTCCTCTAATTGGTATATAATGCTCCACATAATTTTTCAACATACATGGAATCCGTCACAACCTAGATAGCCACTATCACAGCTTATCTACCACACTTTCTCACTATATTGGTTACTGATTTGAGATACAGATGATTCTAAATTTCAAAAAGGTATCCTACTTTTTTTCAATTTAGGTGCACCAACATAGTTGAAAATCATCATAACTGACCAACACATCGCTATATAAAACATGGTTAAATAGCCTCAAATTTAAACAAAGTAATGATATGTGCACAAGTCATGATTAAAGCTAAACTTAAATAATAATAAAAATTGCATCATTAGCCAGCAAGGGCTATTCATATCACATAAAGTGCTTTTTTTTTTTTAAAAACAAAATAACTTAAAAATCAAAAATCAAAAATATAAAATATCATTTATTAAGTCAAAATCAACTATCAAATATCATTTATCAAGTCAAGCAAATTTTTTCATTTTTCATTTTAGTACATCACCCCCAAACTGGAAAATACATTGTTCCCAATGTTAGAATTCAAAAGAAATATAACACAAAAATTTAGAGACTTCTCAGAAGTGGGTCTGATGGTGCTAGGAGAAGTAGTATGGAAGGATCTACTGGTGGAGGGACTGGCGTGGGTGTCGGCCAGCAAATCTGGTCATGAATGTCATCCAGCTTGCATGTACATCTGTCAAATCACCTCTTGACCTAGTCGCAGTCGGATCGAATTTGACTCAGCTCTAGGCCATCTTGTCGCTGACTGATCTCGATATTCATTTGAGTGTGTTAGACTGAATCCACTCGAGATCACAGCGTCATCAACTATTGTTGCACCGTGCGCAACTCAGTCTACGTAGCGACAATGAGCCGTGTTTGCTCAGCCTGACTCTCTAGTAGTCGACGTAGCGTGGATGCTATGTCTCTGAGAAGTGCGGCATGCTGAAGTGCGGCTGGATGGAGTACGACTGCATGCTCCTCTTGAGGCAGCTCTTCTGCAGCTGAGGATGCCTCCACAACTCGTACGGTATGCCTTCTTGTATTTTCCAAGGCATAGCGGTTGATAGGTCCATTGTCTTTCAATACTGGCTCAGCTGGTAATATATGGACCCCAGCTTCTTTACAGAAGCCATTGATTAGAGTTGGGAAGACGGCAATGTGTCTTTTGTCTGTTTGGAAGCCCAGCGTGCTGATTAGGGTGTAGATATAATTCTCTAAATCCATTTTCCTTCCGTGAGTGAGATGGTATAATAGTCAAGTCCTTGCATCATTGATAGTGGTACAGTGTATGGATGGGTCAATATTGTGGCTTACGAACACATTCAGTATGAGTAGGGAGTCCGTCAACTTGTTGTACTCGAAGTCCTTCCCAGGTAGTGGCCACGCATCATCTCGGCCATATAGAAACCGGGCTACCTCACCCATATCCTGAATAGTGGGCAACGGATGAATATCTTCAAATGTGATACCATAGTACTCATTGATGACCTTCGGGGTAAACATGAACCATTTTCTCGTACCCATGTCTGCCCAAAGTGCTCTGTCCCTTGAATGTCAATTTCATGGTTGAAGTTGGTGTAGAATTCATGGACGAGCTGGGAGTATATCTTGTACGGCGTGTCAACAATCTTGGACCATTCGTATACGTCGATAAGGTTATATAGCTCGGAGTGAGGAAGTCCTCCAATTGTAATCTCCGCTCTCCCATATGGACCACTGGCTAATGAACTCTTTGAATCTTTCTTCGTGTTCCTCAGAAAGATAGTGGCGATAGTCAACAATTTCTACCTGGGCTCTTTTTGACGTGCTTTCAGATGCCTTTTTCTTTCCCTTTTCGGCGGCGGTTGGGAGTCGTTTTGGAGCCATGACATGTAAAATGAACAAAAACAAGTTAGATATGAAAAATGACATATGTGGTTTAAGTTGTGACCCCCAAACTATCCCAAACTTTAGGTAAGATTTCTCGAAAAATTGTGTTAGACTAGGCTACTTCGTGCTCCAAGAAATCTACCTAAGAATGTGCAAAAGTGAAATGGAAGATGGTGGTATGGAAGTGTATGCTTTGGTCTTCCACATATTCAAAATTCACAGGGTTTCGAGGTCATTTGGGCCAAACGAACAATGGACAAAAGTGCTAACAGAAGCAGGCTGAAGTGGCCTGTTCCCTTTTTTTGATTAAGGGTGGAATTTGGTGATAACAGTGTGTTCATGCCTAAGTGATTGATCCTAATTGATAACATTAGCCCAAGAAACTAGCCTAAGAACTCATTGTCCCATGATTTGGCAAAGGTTGTGGTTGGTGCATTTCGTCAAACACCTTGAATGCAAGGGTTTGTTCTCTATATAGTAAATTCATGGGATAGATGATGCAAACCCAAATTTTTCCTCAACCTATTCATCTAAAACCCAATAAATAATATGTTTCCCTTCCAATTCAAGCCTAATCTATGTCCCATTCTCCATAACAAAGCAAGATGCACAAATTTAAAGCAAAGAATGACAAAAATCCAAAAATCAACAACCAAAATTGTGAACTAACCTTTTAATTCGGGTAGTTTGATGCTAGAATGAATGATTTGGAAGCAATGAGGGTTTGTTGAAGTTTGTTGGGAAGATTTAGGATCAAGGATTGAAGTGGAGACTTAGGTTTTGGAATGAAAGTTTATGTTTTGAAATGAAAGGCTTTTCCCAGTTTTAAGTCATCTAGTAGTCCTTGCGATCGCAATGAAGGAAATTCCTATGATCGCAGGACTACCAATTTCTGGGCAGAAAGATTTCTCCCCAGTTTATGCTATCGCAATGGGTTTAACCATGCGATCGCATAGTAAGTACCATGGTTCAATTTTTTTAAAAGTTTTCTAAACATAACTTAAAGACAAACGTGCTTCAAAGTAAACGTGCTTATGCAAAATGACGATGATCTTAGTCTCAAATCCTAATAATTGAAAGTGCTTACGTTATGTCCTAAAAAACATAAAAACATGCAAAATGTGGATTTAACTCCTAGAACTAAAATAATGCTGAAATTGAAATGAAATGGAAAAAAATGGGTTGCCTTCCATTGAGCGCTTGTTTAAAGTCTTTAGCTTGACTTTGTCGTGGTGATCACTCTGGATTGCTCAAAGCGGTGAAAGACTTTTCTTTCGAAAAATCACCTTCCAAGTACTGATTTAGCTTTGTCCGTTCACCTTGAACCTGCCCTTTGTGTCATGAGCTACTTCTATCGCTCTATGTGGATAGACTTTCACTACCGTAAATGGCCCGAACCATCTTGAACATAGTTTCCCAGGAAAGAGCTTGAGTCGTGAGTTGAATAGGAGAACTTTTTGTCCCGTCTCAAACTACCTTTTTTAAATGTTTTTATCATGCAATTCTTGGTTTTTTCCTTGTACAGTTTGGCATTTTTATAGGCTTCAAACTTGAATTCTTCAATTTCATTCAATTGAAGTAGTCGTTTCTCACCAGCTGCTTTCAAGTCAAAGTTCAACTTTCTAAATGCACAGTAGGCTCGATGCTCCAACTCAACCGGTAAGTGGCACGCCTACCCAAAAACTAGGCGATATGGTGACATTCCAATTAGAGTTTTAAATGCAGTTCGATATGCCCAAAGAGCATCATCTAGTTTTCTTGACCAATCTTTTCTCGACGTACTCACTGTAAGCTCTAGGATCCGTTTCAACTCCCGGTTGGAGATTTCCACCTGGCCACTAGTTTGTGGATGGTAAGGAGTAGCCACACGGTGCTTCACACCGTATTTTACCAAGAGAGTTTCAAACTGCCGGTTGTAAAAATGTTTACCTACGTCACTTATGATTGCTCGAGGAGTCCCGAAACACGTGAAAATATTATTTTTGAAGAAATTCACCACCACTCTGCCATCATTGGTCGGTTAGACCACAACCTCTACCCATTTTGAAACGTAGTCCACAACCACCAAAATGTAGGAATTTTAGAACGATGGTGGAAACGGTCCCATGAAGTCTATTCTCCATACATCAAAAAGTTCAATCTCTAAAATGCTTCGAAGGGACATTTCCTGCTTTCGGGATATGTTTTCCGTCCTTTGGCAATTGTCACATTTTTTTACCAAACTGTAAGCATCCTTGAATAATGTCGACCAATAAAACTCAGATGGATTGTAAGACTTTGGCTGCTGTTTTGGTAGCACCGAAATGACATCCGTATGGTGAGGAATGACATTGCTCCAAGACAGTCTCCATTTCTTCTTCAGGTATACGTCTCTAAATTATTTGGTCAGCACCCCGTCTGTAGAGAATAGGATCTTCCCAAAAATAGTATTTAAGTTCTGAAAAGAACTTTTTTCGACGTTGATGATCATAATCAGGTGGCAGGATATTGTTTGCAAGGTAATTCACATAATCTGCATACCATGGTGCACTTTCCATCCGCTCTATCCCAAAAATCTACTCGTCTGGAAAATTTTCATTTATTTCACCTTCGTCATTTTTCTTTGACTGCTCGATTCTTGACAAGTGGTCGGCTACCACGTTCTCACTCCCTTTTTTATCCCGAATTTCCAAGTCAAACTCTTGAAGAAGAAGTATCCACCGAATAAGTCTTGGTTTTGCATCTTTTTTAGAAAAAAAGGTATTTCAATGCTGCATGATCCGTGTGCACTATCACTTTCGATCCAATGATGTAAGATCAAAATTTTTCGAAGGAAAATACTATAATTCATTTGAGCATCATTGAGGGTTTGACTGGCGTAGTATATGACATGTATGACTTTTTCTCTTTGCTGTCCTAAAACTGGCCCGATGGTAAAATCACTTGCATCACACATGAGTTCGAATGGTAGATCCCAATCAGGTGGCACGATGATCGGTGCTGAGATTAGGCTTTCTTTGATAATGTTGAAAGCTTTAAGACAGTCTATAGAAAAATCAAACTTGACTTCTTTCTCCAACAAACCGCACAACAGTTTAGTTATTTTCGAAAAATCTTTTATAAACCGTCTGTAGAACCCTGCATGTCCCAGAAAAGACCGAATCTCCTTAAATGTTGTTGTAGGAGGCAGTTTCTCTATAAATTGAATTTTTGCTTTGTCGACTTCAATGCCTTTAGCTGAAATCCTGTGTCCCAACACGATGCCTTCTTAGACCATAAAGTGGTACTTTTTCCAAATAAGTACCAAGTTTGTTTTCTCGCAACGCTGAAGTACCAGGGTCAAATTTTTGAGACATTCGTCGAATGATGATCCAAAAACTGAAAAATCATCCATGAAAACTTCAATGAATTTTTCGACCATATCTGAGAAAATAGACGTCATACAACACTGAAATGTGGCAGGAGCGTTGCACAGGCCAAATGGCATACGTCTATAAGAAAACGTGCCGTAAGGACACATAAAGGTCGTCTTTTCTTGATCTTCTGGTGCTACATGAATTTGATTGTAGCCTGAATATCCATGAAGAAAGCAATAGTGAGAATGACATGTCTAACGTTCCAACATCTGATTAATGAACGGTAGAGGAAAATGGTCTTTTCGAGTAGCATCATTCAATTTCATGTAGTAAATACAAACTCGCCAACTGGTAGTCAATCTGACTGGTATGAGCTCGTTGTTATCATTTTTCTCAAACGTAATCCCTCTTTTTTTAGGCACTACCTGAATTGAGCTCACCTAAGTGCTATCTCAAATAGGATAGATGATACCGGCATCAAGTAGTTTTAACACTTCAACTTGGACTATTTCTTGTAAATGAGGGTTCAATCTGCGTTGATGTTGCACTGTAGGTCTATATGCCTCTTCCATTAGAATCTTGTGCATGCATATGGACGGGCTGATACCTCTGATGTCTGCTATAGTCCAACCAATGGATAATTTTTAATTCTTTAGAACTTGGAGTAGTTTATCTTTCTGATCCTGATTAATAGAATTGCAATAATGACTGGAAGAGTAGATGACTCACCAAGATCAGCATACCTAAGCTGAGAATGTAATTGCTTTAACTCGAGAGTTGGGGATTTTTGAATCGAAGGTGGCTGTTGTAATACCCAGATCCATGTATTTATTTCTTCTTTCCATTCGTTCAGCTCTTTGTAAATATCTGGCACATTCTTCAAGAACTGGAGAGTCAAATTTTTTTCTTGAGAATGTATAATACATGCTTCCCATGGATTCGAAGGATTTTCCAAAGCAAAGGTGTTAGCTGCCTCGTGATCGATAATATCGATCTGAAAGAATGAGACAGAGGAGCTTGTATATTGGATTTCTTTGAACACGTTAAAAGTGACTTGCTCTTCGTTCAATCTCAACATTAGCTGTCCTTTTTGCACATCAATTAGTGTTCGTCTAGTAGCTAAGAATGGTCGTCCCAAGATAAGTGGTACATCCCTGTCTTCTCCCATATCCAAGATAATGAAGTCAGCTGTGAATATGAACTTGTCCACTTTCACTAAAATATCTTCAACAACCCGCGTAGATGTTTAACTGATCGATCAGCTAACTGTAGTGAGATTGTGGTTGGCTTTGCTTCTCTGAGACCTAGTTGCCTGAAAATAGAGTAAGGCATCAAATTAATACTAGCACCTAAATCACATAATGCCTTTTTGAAAAATGAACTACCAACAGTACAAGGAATAGAGAAACTCCTTGGATCTTTTAATTTCAGTGGTAGCTTGTTTTGTAAGATAGCACTGCACTCCTTGGTAAGCATGACTATTTCGTGGTCGTCCAACTTATTTTTATTTGAAAGATTTTCCTTCATGAATTTTGCACAACTCGGCATCTGGGCTAGAGCATCATCAAAAGGTATGTTGATTTGGAGTTTCTTGATCACATCGAGAAATTTCTCGAATTGCTTGTCTAGCTTATGTTTTCGCAGCCTTTGAGGGAATAGAATTGGAGGAACATAATCTTTGCTCAGTGGCAAAATATATTCTGGTGGAGAGCTTTCTTTTTCTTGATCAACTTTTGTATCTAATTTGTTATCTCTCTCGTTACTTAACACAGTTTCTTTTTCAATACCTGGTCTTTTCACATGAATTTCGGGCAACTCAACTCCACTTCTCGTGGTTGTTGCATTGACTTGCTCTTTTAGGTTAACTTCGGTATTGCTTGGCCATGTGCCTGGTTGTCGCTCGGTCAATAGTTTAGCCAACTGCCCAATCTGATTTTCTATATTCTTTATCGCAACATCTTGTCTTTTCTGCATCCCTTTAACTCAGATTCCATACACGTGACAGTTTCTTCCAATCCTCATTTTTTCTCTTGTGGCCTCTCTTGATTTGGTAGATTCTGAATATTTTGGGTGTTGCCATAGGAGAAGTTTGGATGATTTCTCCATCCTGGATTGTAAGTCTGTTAGTACGGATTATTCTGATGTCGTTGAAAGTTCTGAGCATATGCAATTTGTTTAGGGGATGACATATCAACTTTGGTCAAAGGACATTATGATGATTGATGGTTTGCCCTGCATGTTACACAAATTGGTGGAGACATCTGAACCATATTAGCTGAATGAGAATATTTCATTGCTTTTATCTGCTTTGCCAATGCATCGATTTTTGCCAGTACAAGAGAATTGGTGTCTGCTTCATGTATCCCTGTTGCTTTCTTTTGCAATCTCCTGTCTGGACACATAACAAACTGTTCACTCATCGTTTCACACAACTCATGGAGGTCACCGACAGATCTATTTAGGATAGAGCTACCTGCTGCAGAATCGACTGAAGAATGACTACTTGGAACTAAACCAGAGTAGAAGAAATGATTCTGAGTTGCTAAAGTAAAACCATGACTTGAACACTTTCTGAACATTTGCTTGAATCTTTCCCATGCCTCATGAAAGTTTTCTAATTCAGATTATTAAAAATTGGAAATCTCATACTTCAGTCTGTTTACTTTAGCTGGAGGGAATATTTCAGTGTAAATTTTTGGATCAGATCTGCCTAAGTAGTGATGCTTCCAGGCGTTAGAGAATCTAACCATTCTCTAGCTTTATCCTTCAATGTGTGTGGAAAGAGCCTCATATTCAGTACTTCTTCATTAACACATAGTATTTGAAATTTTCACAGTATTCATCGAAGCGAGAAATATGATTATAAGGATTTTCATCTGTCATCCCATAGAACGGTAGATTGTTAGAGAACAAATTAATCACATCTGGCCTCAATTGGAAGTTATCGTGTCCATATGGCAGATAGATTATGCTGGACCAATTTTTAACAATCGATGGCATCATATACTCACCCATAAGGGTATCTCGTTCATTAAGTTCAATTGGTTGAGCTATTAGTGCAAGATTATTTCTCACATCTGCATGTAATGGATTCTGAATTTGGTTGTCTTCGATCGCATCTTTTTGCTATTGTTTATTTTCTTTTCGTTCACGTTGTCTTTTGTAAAACGTCCGTTCGATTTCTGGGTCTAAATCAAATAGATCAAGATCTTTTGTACGACGCATACACTTAACACCTGAAACTTTAGAAAATAGTCGGAATTCAATAGTAACACAAAGAATTGAGAATATATATAAAACTAAAAATAAAATAAATAACAATAAAAAGAATTGTTAAAAATAAAATTATCAATTAACGTAGTAATAGATAAAACTAGTCCTCGGCAACAGCGCCAAAACTTGTTGTACGATTTCAATCTCGTAAGTGTACAATTCGTTAACAAGTAATATAGTAATGAATGGAGTGTCGAACCCACGAGAACTAGATATCAATTTAATCAATTAATTTATAATTCAAAATCTAACAATGTGAAAAATATAGATTTATTTTGGTTTGTGATTCTAAAACTATTTTAATTAAATCTAAATTATCAAACAATTATAGTAAATTTGTGAGAACGAATTCGAGTTTTTACTAGCACTAAGATTTCCGAATCCACCATCACATTCCTTAATTAATTATCCGTTTAATCGCTTTAGCTTATAATTACCCTAAATTGAAAATCAGTGATCCTATAATAATCAAAAGCATCTCTCGATGATAAATTAATTCTATATCGATATGTGAACCTAATTATCTCTAATTAAGTTTCAAACATAAAAATATGCATTTAAATCTCAAGAACACATAACCGGATTTTATAAGATATAATAGTAATCTCTATCTATTATTGGACCCTATGTTATTCAAAACTACGTGCTAAATCTATATCGAATCTCTTGATTTCAATAAAGATCACAAAATATTCTAATGGTGATCAGACATTAAAACATTAGAAATATTGAATAACGAATAATCAATCAAGAAGCAATTACCTACTAAAACGGAAAACTTTTAAATAATTAAAAACATAAGGTTTCATCGTTCATCCTAGAAATAAGTAAATTAGATTTCGTTAATTAACACAAGAATTGTATCAATCATTTTTCGGCAGAAAAAGAAGAAAAAATAAATAAAACATGTGATCCCGGCTCAAGAATCTTCAATCCCGTACCTTGATTTTCGATTCTCTTCTTGTATCTTGTTCTCAAAATTCGTCTCCCGCGATATGTCTATTCTTCAGCTTTTATACTCTCATTCTCATCCCCAAAACATCGCTTAGGCAGTTGAATTAGTTTGGACTTGGTAGAGTTGTAATCCAATAAGGAAATTGCCAAGTTGTTGCCTCGGGAAACCATGCGATCACATGGTTTAGAACCTTGCGATAGCATGGTTCAATCACTTTAGGTTTTGCATTTTATTTTCATCTCTTGTGATCACAGACATTACTAACCATGCGATTGCATGGTTAGTTTTGTTGAATTCCTAGTTTATTCTTTTGGTATTTGCATGTCAAGTCCCTCAAGTCTCTTCATCTGTTCAATTGAATCTATTTTTCTTCTATTTGCTCTCTTTTCGTCATTTCGTCAGATTGACACTTGAATTTGACTATTTTCTAAAATAATAAGAAAATAATGTGCCATTAAATTAAAAACAATTAATATAACTCATAATCGTCCCTTTTTGTGGGCCTAGATAAGTACATATTTGTACTTATCATGCCCCGTCACCAAAAATATCCAAACCACATGCACGACTCTTGTAGTTAGTAAAATATGATCTATTATCAGTCATATGTCTAGAACAACCACTATCAAAATACCAGGAATTAGGGATAAACGTTCTATAGGCAACATCAACCATATAACAATTTAAATCATTTATTCTAACCCAAATTTGTTCTACTTTTGAATTATTATGGCGTCTCATTTGTCTTTTAATCAAGTTCTTGGTAGATAAACAATGAAAGGAGTCATGTCCAAGATTATCACATATCCAACATTTTACAAAGTATTTCGATATACCTCTTTGCATTGAGAATTGATACACTAGTTGTTTAACTGATGGCTGTGAATGTTTTTGAGTTTTGGCATTGGTCAGAACCTGCATAGACGAGTCATCTACAGTACTGACAGCAATAGGAGCAGTTCTTTCTGGAAAAATAGCCGAACGTGTTTCTTTGACGAAACTAATCTGATTCCCAACTTTTTATTTATCCTTCCCAACATACCCCAATCCTTCTTTGACATTTAAAGTTTTTCCATAGTTAAGTGTTTCACTTAAGCGAGAGGCTCGAATTGTTAATTGTTTGATCCTTTCTTTTGAAACTTTTAATTCATCAATAAGGTTCGCAATTTGATCATCCTTCTCTTTTAAGAGGTTGGTTAGAATATGATTTTGAGAATCAATTGTAGCCTTATCATCTTCCAAAAATTTCATCATGACGTGAGTCAAAAAATTCTTCTCCAGTTCATCTTTTAATTTTTTGTTCACACTACTGCAGTTAAAACATACACAGTCTGGTTGTTTAGATGTTGTAGTCAAGAAGTCAGAACCTCTAGTCAAGTTTTGCTCGAAATTAGTACAAGATGTTAAGTTCATAGTTAAAGACGCTACCTGATCAACAGTAGTTCTGTCGTTCTCATCCTCATCCTCATCTGCATCTAAATCTCCAAGTGATATTCATGGCCTTCTTGGTATGAGATTTCTTTAAAGTATTTGCACATTCAGTGGCTATGTGACCAAAACCCTCACACTCATGAAATTGAATTCAATTTTCAGATCTATTCATGGAAGTAGTAGGATTTTGTCTTGTGTTGTTCGAAAATCTCATTAAACAGGATAAACTTATTGTGGTGAGGACGACTCAACAGACACAAGTCGCTTCCAGTAGCACGTCAGTTGATGAGTTTGTTATTGCAAAGGAGGTTCTTGGAGAACATCGAGGACACGTATGTGGGATTGGATGGGTTCTAAAGGGCACCTCTCCCTTCTTAGATTCGACGCTGCATCAAACACCCCACTATGAACATCCAATCAATTCTTTGGAGACCTCCATAATGACGATCATCGATTCGCCATGTATGAGACTCAGCTGCGCCGAATGGAGAAGACAATTCAAAGTCTTACAGCAAATCTGAAGAATAGAATATCGGGGGTTGTGCCAGAGGAAGATGAGGACGACGAAGACTACGAGAATGAAAACAATGGTGGAGTTTGGGGGATCTGTAGATTTTAATTCTATATAATAGAATTTTTTATATTATTTAAAATATAAAAAATTTAAAAAAAAAATTAAAATGTTTATAACGACAACAAAGCCGTCGCTAAAATAAACCATATTGGTGTACATTAGCGACGACATTGTCGTCGCTAATAATTATGGTATCTAAAAGTTCTTAGCGACAATCACAATGTAGCTACTATTTAAGAGCAACGACCTTTGCGATGACTTTGTCGTCACAATTTCTCTAATTTCGGGAAATAGAGCACAATAATGTAACGGCGACAATGTCGTTGCTATAGATTCAAATGACTATAGCGACGACATAATGTCATCTCAATTAACCTAGATGGACTAATCTATTGAGACGACATACAATGACGACAATGTCGTCCCTATAAATATAAATGGACGACAAATGATCCTTTAGCGATGATATATAGACCTCCTTTCTTGTAGTGTCATAAAATACATTGTATTTCCTATATTCATTCATTTATGACACATTATTACATGTATAAAAAAAGGAGAACATACATGAATGTATAAAAAAACGAAAATGTACAAGAATGTGGTTTAATAAGATTAACAGAAAGTTTAATAGTTAGTATAAATTGCCATGTACTTCATCACTTCTGATGCAAAAAGAGAAAAAATTAATAAGTACTTTGCTTCAATGATAATTCTTGAAATTTATAGCTTGAACATTTCAAATTAAATGAGCCATTATCCCTTTCTGAGCTTCTTCGGGGACTTCAATGCTGTAATTAACTACAATTTAGTTTTGGTCTCTACCCCGAATTAGAAATATTCATTTTCGCCTGGTTTTTGGAAAGACATTACATTTTCATTGTAACAACCAAAAATTTCCGTCTTTTAATTTGAAGTATATAATTTTTCTTCATACTTTCAGCGTGGCTTCGAATCTCATGGTTCATTTTAAATATTTGGTCATATTAAATTTTTGTGCGTGTTCACTTCAATTTTTTTAGTTCGATGATTATGGAATTAATTTAAAAATGAACCTTGTTCTATTTTGATTTGGTAAGTTTCGAATTTCAAGTTGAACAAGAAATAATTTATAACTAGCATTTAGTTTTAAATTTTTCTACAGGTCTAATTAAAAATTTCGGCCATTTATTTTCTATTTCGTAGCCAAAACCCAATTTACTTTTCGACTATAAAATTCAACAAAAAACCCCACCCAAACAATACCTTAAAGAACACCTAAAAACTTAGCCAAACAACCCTTAACCTCTACAATTTTGTATCAACCAAACAGTCCATATGCACCACAAGAAACCACCCCGATGATCTAATAAAAACCGTCCACCCAGCAGTCCATTTCCAGCCTTTTTTTTCCCACCAATAACCCTCACTTGTTAACCAATATTTTCCCCCCAAGAAGGTCCCAAATATCGGCCAACATATTCTCTCTCTCCCTCCATTTTTAAAGCACAAAAATGTCCAACACTAATGCCTTTTTACTGAAGAGTTCAACCCCAGCATCATGTTTTTTTTCTTTCAGTAAACTGCCTTCCAGCACTCAATAAGACCACCCCATGATCCTCCACAACTTTCCACTTTCTTTTCCCCCATTTCCCCTCACATTGCAGCCCCCAAACAAACTGGTTTCTTAACCTTAAAATTCGTTCATCCAGCAGTCCAGAAATCAGCCCCTAACTTAAGCAAAAAACCTCCCATTTCCCTTCTTCAAATTCGGCCTCCATCTTTGGTTCAGCAAGTGTGTTGTTTTCTATTTACTTTCCAGCAATAATATTCTAATTTTCCTCCCCCATCCTCCCTTCATTTCAGTCATAAAGTTCCAGCATTTCTTTTCCCAGTTCTAGGCACCCAGACCATAAAGTTCCAACATTTCTTTTCCCAATTTTAGGCACTCAAACTCGGCCCAGCAGTAGTTTTTTTTTACACTTGGTTTTAATCCATAAATTTTATATCATTCTTCTCATTATCAACACCAAAATTTCAGAAACAAATCTTCCACTTTTCATCATTTTCTTTCCTCTCTTTTCTGCCAACAATTCTGTCCAGCAGTGAGCATTTTTTCAGCATTTTTCACTTTCGTTCCACAGATTTTGGCCAGCCGAAAAAAGGCCTTAACCTTGCTTTTTAGTTTGCAAAAGTTTCTTATATATATATAGTGTACGGGTCTTGATTTTGGAGGCTGCATAAACGAATTTTTGTCAATCAGAACTTCAACTAAAAACAAATTTTAAGGTAGTTTTACTTACTACTTTTAATGCGATTTTTAAATGACGTTTGGAAAATTATGATGTGATATAAATGCCATGAAAACCTAATTACGAATGAACGTTATGATAGTGATTGAAGGTAATCACTTTAATATGTTAGTGGTTGAAAGTAATCACGTATGATGTTATGTGGTGTCGGTAACCAATTTTTGTATTCCTATGCACTTTAAAAATGATGGCAAGTCGCATTTATGTTTACGTATAATTTTTTCATATGTTGTATGTATATTTACTGAGTGTTTCTTATGAAATACTCACCCCCAAAACAACAAATTTTCAGATTGAATTGATTGGCGTTGATGCGACGGCGTAGGCTAGCGAGCTTGTCATGGAATTTCCTTTTTAGTTTAAGTTTTGACGTTGAGATGATCGAGTCAATTATGATTTAAATACGACATTTTTAAGTGTTTGATTGAGTATTTAATTATGTAATATTTATGGAAAACGAGATGTTAATTGGTCCCTTTGCCGTTAAAAGTTTCAAGTTAGAAATGCCTAGTTTCATTTTTCTGAAATTTCTAGCATAGTGTCCCTAGTTTGAAAAATCAAAACTTATTTTACGGTTGGCGTTTTTGAGTGAAATATGTGGCTATGGAAATCCATATATGTATTCTAACAACAAAAAGTGGAATCACTCAAAAATTCCATTGTATGAATTTATTATAAATGTTTTAGCGGACTGCCTTAAGCACCCATGACAATATTTCAAGAAATTTCGGCTATCATTTTCACCTACCAAAGAACATAGATAAGGTTTGAAATTTTACCATGTTGTAGTCAGTAGTTCCAAATATCTATAGTTTACATTTTGGAATTTTTGGAATTCGTTTGGAAGGTCAAATAAATTGTGGCGACACCTATCACGGTATAGGCAAAACCATGGAAATTAAAAGAAAAATCCTTTTTCTTTTACGTGCTTTTTATCTTCCGCAAAAGTTATATTTTTAAAACCATTCAAGGGAAAAGAAAATATTATTTGGAGCGTCAAATATATTTTAGAGATTCTTTTAGTGACCATTCGGGTTGAGAAAATCCGGGGTGTTACATTCACGGCATCTGATGGTACCATAATTACCTCCCAACCAATCTATGCTCAAATACAGATTTGCCTGTACAACGTTTCCATCAATCTCCATTTTAGCATATGTTTGGAGGTGCTGAAATTATAATTTAAGTGTTTATATTATAAGTTGTTGGTGAATGTGTGGATAAAAAGTGGTTGTAAGTTGTGGGTCCCATGAAATGTGTGGATGAAAATTATGTTTGACCAGTTTGACCAGCTGAAATTATAATTGAAGTGATACAAAACATATGCTTAATATATTTAGCTATCTATCAGTATTTATTGCTCAGCCTAAGAGAATGCTAACTTCTAGTATCGTATCGAATTTAACGCATGAAATACCAGATTTAGCTATGAATGACGATGAAACAAAAGAGCGGCATCAAACAAAACATAAGCAGGTACATTTGCCGACATAAGAATACTTGTGATAACATTGGGGTTTTGCTCAACTTCTCACTCAGTCATAGCAAAAACTCTACTTGGTTTACCACACTAGAAGCAAATCTTCTTCTCCATTAAACACTCTCATTTATGCTGCTTGGTGCACTTAAGACATGGAGAAATAGGATTATCTCTACCTTTGCTTGCATCAGCTCCCTTGTTGGCCTTCTTATTCTGCCAATTTACTTCCCCTTGTCCTGACCGTTCCACTTCTTTTTTATGAATGAACCTTCATTCTGTTGACTAGCCAAACATTGCTAATTTGAACTAGTGTTCTGACCATACTTCTTGGTCGCATGAGCTCGTTCTAACATTTCATGATAAGTAGTGAAACGATGGGACACGATGATCATGTTGACGTCTGGATTATGTCCTTGTTTGAATCTTCTAATCTTCTTGGGTTCAGTGTCCACTAGTTGTAGAGCATACCTCGTCAGCTAGTCAAACTTTCTCTCGTATTCAGTAGGTGACATGCTTCCCAAATTGAGCTGCAGTAATTGTATCTTTAAAATCTTTTAGAGCTGGAGGAAAGTACTTGTAAGTCACCTCCTCCTTGAACTGATCCCAAGTCAAAGCCCCATTGTTCAGCCTGAATTCTAGTTCAGGACATTGTTTCCCACTAGTGACTTGCTGATCGAGTGAGCATGAACTCTACGCACTGTACTTTTTATGCATCTGAACAAATTATATGCCGGAAGATGCACTCCAACCAATGCTCATGGGCACTTTGGATTTGATCCTCCAAACTAAGAGAAAGATCAACTTCAAAGTCCAAGTATGGACTAATCACAGTTTCCGGGCACTTGCGAAATTTTTTCTTCTTCTAGCTGGTTGGTTTCTCCTAGCCATCTGTCACCCACTATTATTCTAGCCTAGCCCAAATAAATAACATTTAAAAAGATACATAGTTCTAGTTCACTTCATTTTTGTGCATAAAACAGTTAAGCATTTATCTACTGATGCATGAATGTGCGAAATTATCACTTTGGAAACATATTGTATAAAACATAGCATTTCATAATCTTTTGCGTGCCTGGGTTAGAGATGCTGTTGATTGGTTGATGCTCGTAGTGCCGAGGAGAATTCTAGTCCATTTTATTTTATAATTCATTTGCACATATAGCATATATTTGAAACACTTTGGTAAAAACCCATCTAAGGCATGTGTTATGTTGAAATGATTCCCTGTACATGGTGCTAAATATGCTCATGATCAATGAAATATACCGTATCCATTTGCACACAAACGTGGATCCACATCTAGGCACATAATATAAGTCTCGTAAATCTTATCCCGAAACATAAACAAGTCTTCAGGTGCGACTTAAACCGGGTTTTGATACCAAGTTGTAATGCTCCATATCTTAAGATCTAGATTGTTACTTAGAAACATACTTTCGTTGCTTTACAAAACTCCTGGCGCATAAAAACATAAAATAGCCTAGGTCGAGCCCATTTGGACCTTTGGAAATATATATTTCTAAAACAATATCTAATTTATGAAATATCAAATGATACCATGTTGTAGACATTTGATCATGATTTGGAAAGATAGAATGGAATTAGGACGAAAACGGATCAAAACGAACATATGTTGGCATTTTGGGAGCACTTGGCGCGGCAGCCACACGACCTGGCAACTACAAGAGCAGAAGCCAAACTCTCTACTCTGTTATCGCGGCCTCCACATTATGGCCTGACTCTGGGACGGTGCTCTACCATGCAAATTTCCATGTGTATCGCACTATTTTACCCCAACACTTGTTTGACCCACAAAAAAGACTCAGATCAACATGAAATTGTCATCACTACAACAAAATTGTGATTTCGGGACATACAAAAAGTTGTTGTCATAAGTGATTTAGCGCGACACATTTTTAACTTTTGTAGCAAAGATTGTGGCGGAAAAAATAATTACCAAAAACATATAGTGCGACATAAAAAGTTGTCGTGAAATATAAAAATGTGCAACAAATAACAAATATTGTCGCAAAAAACTTGATGGAAAGCATAGTGCCAAAATATATTTTGGTGGAAAACTTATGGTGACAACTTTTATTTCTTCTAACAAAGTTTTTATGATGCAATAAAATCTACATTTTTGCAACAATGAATATTTGTTGCAAAAAAAAAATTAAGATTTCATTTGATTTAGAATTTATGGAATAATGTATTATTTATGATATTTTATATGCTATTAGTCCTTTCATACTCATTTGTCATAATAAATTTTCGGAATAATTTCATTTGTGAATCCCTAAACAATGACCATTTTCTTATTTTGGTCCCCAAACTTCTATTTTTAATAATTTAGTCCTTAAAATATGTGAAACGTTCTAGTTAAGTCCTTGACCTCAACGAATTATTGAGAATTTAGTTGAAAAATATAAATTTTTGTGTGTGTGTGTTTCATTTGTTTTTTTCAACTTCGTAAGTGAAATCAATTGTAATATTTTGTAAATCTTTCTATCTTTCTAATTGGCTCACACATTTTCTACTTCATTAACCGCTACTAAAGAAACTGTGATTTTTATTAAAACTCTATCGTATTGCCAAAAATGATTTTTAGTAGAAAAGTAAATAATGGACCAAATTATCTCTACTTACAATATATTTGTAGTGCCACATTCTGGACTAAAATTGTTGGCACAGTCTTTAAAAGTATAATGAAAATTAGGCCCCACTATGTATATTCTTAAAAAATGAAATACACGTTTCACAACACTACCAGAAATGAGAGCAATAGCGGCGACATTTGTCGTCGCTGAATATTCAAAAGTCGTCTCTCTAAGGTTTTAGAGACGACGTAGTCGTCGCTATATGTCGCCGCAACAAGTTAGTGTCTCTAGAGTTATAGTAACGACTTTACGTCGTCGCTATATAAATTTGTATCTATAGCGACGACAACATCGTCGCAAAAATCGTCGCTATTTACAAAATAATAGAGACCATTATCTCGTCGCTATATGTGCATCCATTACAGCGACGACTTTTGTCGTCGCTAATACAAATTATGTAATTTACTATAGCGACGACATTGTCACCGCTATAAACGTTTTGAATTTTTTTTTTGTTTCCAAATAATATAAATAATATATAAAAAATTCAAAAAATCTACGGACCCTCTAAACCGTCGTCCCCGTACCCCTTCTCCGTCCCCGTCCTCCTCCTCCGCAGGCGCAGCTGGTATTTTACTTTTTAGAAACTCAATTTCACGCTGCATTTGGCGTAGCTGATCCTCGTACATGGCAAACCGAAGATCATTATTCTGTGGATCTGCAGAGGACTGATGGGAAGTTCCTTGTGGGGTAAACGATGCAGCAGTCGAATCTAGCGAGGGAGAGGTGCCCTTCGGAACCCGACCAACCCCACGGACGTGACCTCGTCGTTCTCCAAGAACCTCCTTTGCAATAGCACGCTCGTCTAATGACGCGCTATTGGAGGCGACTTGTGTCTGTTGAGTCTCTCTCAACTCAACAAGTTTATCCTGTGCAGTGAAAAAATAATAATAAATAATAATATCATGCATGTCAGATAAAATTATATTAACATAATTTAAAAATTCTCACATAATCACCAGCCGCCTGCGGGTTGACCCAATTGCCATCCCGGAACGTGTGAAACGTCCGGAACGAATCAATAATCCCCGGCCACTTCTGGGTCTCGGGGTCCCGCTACGACAATTTAAACGTGAAATTTAGTATACATTTTTACGTAATGTAGTGAAGATATTTATAATGTTATTGAAAATTTATATGTTGTACCTGATCGTAACGTGTGGCAGAGAAGCTCTTCGACCCCTGCACGCTCGGGTATTTAGCCTTACCCCGATTGGCTTTATTTTTGGAGGACCGTTCCTTAAGGTATAACATATAATTGATTAGCCAAAAATGTATTAGTTAAAAGAGTATATAAAATATCGTAAACAATACGTACCACGAAAGTAGGACTGGTGAAGAAGTCAATGCACTTCTGCCAGTCCTCGGCGGACATCTCGCCGTATGGTCGGCTCGGTCCATGCGCTTTTAAGTGATTATGCGCCTTGAGTTTGTAATCGCGATAACGATCGGCCGCCAGACGATCTACTGCGGCACATACTGCCCGGTACTCGTCGGGCGACCGATCGCCCTGCAGATCGAAGTAGCTCTGCAAGAGTGAAAAAAGAATACGTTACTGTAGAAGTCGTAAAACAAGTATTTATTAAGTGTACTAATAACAAAACTAATTTAAGTTCATACCTCGATAATGCTACGTAACCGTGCCTACTGCTCCTCTGGAACCTCTGTCCATGAAGGGTAGCACGGGGGCACGGTGAATCTCACTTGGTTCCCAACCAAGCGCGTGAAATACTTCACGTTATTCCCGATCGGCTGCATTGTGCGTTCGACATTGTCGAACGCAATAGGAAGTGGCATCTTCCCATTCGCCTGCCAAACCATCTCAAGGTTGATGCCTCGAGAGATACTCCGTCGCTTTGGCGGGGGTGCTGAAATTGAAGAAATTGTAAAATGTATTGATCATACGATTTTCAACGATATGTATAAAATAATAAATAATTACAATTTGAACGAAAAGTCTTACCAGACTCGCATGCCGAAGGGAGCCGGTGAGATGGCTATTGTGGAGGATCTCCTGCACCATCACTTCCGTGCGACATCACGTCAGCCATACTAACACATGACATAATTGTGAACATCACGTCAGCCATACTAACTTTAAATGTATGTGAAAATTTGAATGTATTATATTTTATTTCCAATTCGTCCCTAAACTTAATTTATTGCAAATAAGTCCCTAAACTTTAAATTTATGGAAAAATTTTGAAGTTATTACATTTTCTTTCGAATTAGTCCCTAAACTTATATTATTGCAAATAAGTCCCTAAACTTTAAATTTATGAAAAAATTTGAATTCATTATATTTTATTTCAAATTGGTCCCTAAACTTATTTTATTGTAAATAAGTCCCTAAACTTTGAATTTATGGAAAAATTTGAATTGATTATATTTTATTATAAATTGGTCCCTAAACTAATTTTTATTTCAAATAAGTCCCTAAACTTTGAATTTATTGGAAAATTTGAATTTATTTTATTTTATTATAAATTGGTCCCTAAACTTTGAAGCAATGGAAAAATTTGAATTGATTATATTTTATTATAAATTGGTCCCTAAACTAATTTTTATTTCAAATAAGTACCTAAACTTTGAGTTTATGGGAAAATTTGAATTTATTATATTTTATTATAAATTGGTCCCTAAACTAATTTTTTTTGCCAATAAGTCCCTAAACTTTGAATTTATGGGAAATTTTGAATATATTATATTTTATTTTAAATTGGTCCCTAAACTTATTATATTGCAAATGAGTCCCTAAACTTTGAATTAATGAGAAAATTTGAATTTATTATATTTTATTTCAAATTGGTCCCTAAACTACTGTAAAATTGCAAATAAGTCCCTAAACTTTGATTTTATAGAAAAATTTGACTTGATTATACTTTATTATAAATTGGTACCTAAACTAATTTTTATTTCCAATAAGTCCCTAAACTTTGAATTAATGTGAATTTTTGAATTTATTATATTTATTTCAAATTGGTCCCTAAACTTATTTTATTGTAAATAAGTCCCTAAACTTTGAATTTATGAAAAAATTTGAATTAATTATATTTTATTATAAATTGGTCCCTAAACTAATTATTATTTCAAATAAGTCCCTAAACTTTGAATTTATGGGAAAATTTGAATTTATTTTATTTTATTATAAATTGGTCCCTAAACTAATTTTTATTTCAAATAAGTCCCTAAACTTTGAAGCAATGGAAAAATTTGAATTGATTATATTTTATTATAAATTGGTCCCTAAACTACTGTAAAATTGCAAATAAGTCCCTAAACTTTGAATTTATAGAAAAATTTGAATTGATTATATTTTAATATAAATTGGTACCTAAACTAATTTTAATTTCCAATAAGTCCCTAAACGTTGAATTAATGTGAATTTTTGAATTTATTATATTTAATTTCAAATTGGTCCCTAAACTTATTTTATTGCAAATAAGTCCCTAAACTTTGAATTTATGGAAAAATTTGAATTGATTATATTTTATTATAAATTGGTCCCTAAACTAATTTTTATTTCAATTCAGTCCCTAAACTTTGAATTTATGGAAATAAATAAGCTTCTGCAGTTTTTCCCTCACAATACAATTTTCAACAAGTTATTTATGCTTTATTCATGAAGAACTTATATCTTTAGAGAAAAACAAAAAATATATGTAACGCCAAAATTTTTAATTCTCAATATATCTTATTGTTCAGAAGGCAAATGGATGAATATGCATTGAATACATCACATTGGCATAAAGAGACATTATTTTCCTTTTTATATCAATCAACATTCTGTTCAATTTTCCTTTTTCTTTCTGCACTAAATTTTCAATAAAAACATAAAAAATTACTTCCAAATAACAACTCATTCCACAGAACTACAGAAGTAATACATGAGCTTAAATAAATACCTTCTCGCCACTTCAAAATGAATATGAATACAATTGCAGATAAATATTCTACAATAGTTGAAGCAATTATTGATAAACCAATAGCAAAACGATTAATACTCCTATTCATGTTCTATTTTGGAATATAAAAATAATGAGAAGGAAAAACAGTAAAAATTGGAGTACTATTCTTACATTCGAGTCCTGGAGGAGCTGACGAAATGGTGAAGTAATATTGAAAGAAGCGGCTGCAAAATTTACTAGTAGAACCGGCTGCAAAATATTCTGGAGGTAGAACCGGCTGCAAAATTTGGGGGAGGAGGAGAGAGGAGAGACAGTGGTGAGAGTTGAAAGAAATCTTAAAACATTTCGGAAAATTCTCAAATTGAATCAAATAAATTATTTCATAGTAGTATATAATTCAAATTCGTAATTATTTTTTACCAATCGGACAAGTTTGTGGCGACGGCGCTGGAAGAGGAGGAGGAAATCGCAGCCAAAATGGAGAAGAAGAAGGTCTGGCGTGAATTAAAATGACTGGCTCTATAGCGACGACATATGTCGTCGCCTTAGGGTTCAAGAGCGACGACATATTTTTCAGATTTTTTATAACTTGCGCCTAAAAATGGGCGCCCATTTTTCATGACAATAGCGACGACATATGTCGTCGCTGTTGATATCTCATTTCAAAGGGATTTGTTCAGTAAAATAATTTTTTTAATATTTAATATTTAATATTTAATATCATCAATAATTTGTAATATTTATTGATATTTAATAATATCAATAATAATTATTATTATTTAATTTTGAATTTTTAATATTTAATATTTATTGAGATTTAATATTATCAATAATAATTTTTAGTATTTAATATTTAATATTTAATTTTTAATATTTAATATTTATTGAGATTTAATATTATCAATAATAATTTTTAGTATTTAATATTTAATTTTTAATTTTTAATATTTAATATTTATTGATATTTAATAATATCAATAAAAATTATTAGTATTTAATATTGAATTTTTAATATTTAATTTTTAATATTTAATATTTATAGAGATTTAATATTATTAATAATAATTTTTATTATTTAATTTTTATGTTTTCATATTTATTGATATTTAATAATATCAATAAAAATTATTAGTATTTAATATTGAATTTTTAATTTTTAATTTTTAATATTTAATATTTATAGAGATTTAATATTATCAATAATAATTTTTAGTATTTAATATTTAATATTTAATTTTTATGTTTTCATATTTATTGATATTTAATAATATCAATAAAAATTATTAGTATTTAATATTGAATTTTTAATTTTTAATTTTTAATATTTAATATTTATTGAGATTTAATATTATCAATAATAATTTTTAGTATTTAATATTTAATATGTAATTTTTATGTTTTCATATTTATTTGGGTCATTCAACTTTAAACATTTTTCATTTGGGTCCTCTTAATTTTTCTTTTATTTCAATTTCCTTCAATTTTATTTGCAACTTAAGTCCTTCAAGTTTTACGATTGAAGATATAATAGGAAAATGAAATCATGTTTTTGTACAATTGTAGAACTTTTTTGTTCTACATTATGTACACAAATGTTGAAACTCCATCCAAACTCACGTTTTGACCAATACCAATGATAGTATGAATGACAAACATTCAAGCCGAAAACAGTAACAACAATTTGAACATGCGTTTTTTTAAAGTAATTTCATTGCAAATTTAGTGACGCACAATAACATTTTAATCTGATTCACTATCATGATACGATTGATCCACATCATCGTCACTGACGTCCTCATTGATTTCACTCGATGTTTCTTCATCCTCGTATTCTGCATTTGTATCGTCTTCAACATCATCGTCGTTTATAAATGAAGTTTCTCCTACAGTATCTGACGAGGCTTTCCTGATAACCGATGCTTCGATCTCATCAGCTTCATCATCATCGCGGTGCAAGGATACATGCTCTATGTGCCAAGATCAACGACTAGAGATAAACTGGAAGAGTAGTTATTGTGGAGCAGGTCAATCTCTGTGATGTTAGCTCCCACTGTGTTCCACGTGCTCCTGTGATGGACAATTTGTACTACTCGCCAGTTCGGACCACGAGATGGATCTTCAATGTAGAACACTTGTTGTGCTTGGCTAGCAAGTATGAACTGATCATCCTTGAACGCCTCTGCACTGATGTCAATACTGGTAATGTTATTCTCAGTTACCATCCGTCTCCCATCACACCTAAACCACTTGCATCGGAACAGATAGACTGAAAGTTTCGGTCCATATTGTAGCTCCAGTATATCTTGCAGCTGCCCGTAGTAAATCTCACCCCCAGTCCCTGGGACGGACACACCACTATTTTGAGTTTTTCTTCGAATATCACGATCATATGTCACGAACCGAACTCCTTTGACAACACAAGCCATGTATGACACACTGGCCAACGCAAATAACTCATGAGAAACTTGATGGTTGTGGCTTTGGCGCATTGCATATAGCTGCATGACAAGAATTATTCTCAGTTATTGAAAGCAATTATGTTGAAAACTTGCAATTTTAATCAGTCGATGTTCGTTTACCTTTCTGTAGAACCAACCGTGAAAGTCTCTTCTATGCACTAGTTCGATGTTTGGACAGCCACTATTCATTAGTTCCTGCCTATGTTCCCTGAACAAAGTATTAAAGATCAACGTTCATTAGTTCATTTCAAATGATAAAGTTAATTCGAGATAAAAGAATAATAATCAAGAATTAATGCCTTCTTACTGCAAGAATGGCTCAACTTCATAACAGTTGTTCAGGATGTAAAAAATTGCTTGATTTTGAACTTGAGTAGAAAACGTCGTTGGTGACTGCTTTCCAAGTGGGTGACACTGCGACTGAAAAATAGAAAGCTGTGTCTATGGAACAGTAGCATCCTCGCTTCTGTCTAGTCGATCGAACCTTGTCCCTATGTCCTGGAAGTACCTCGAACAAAAGGTCAATACCTCGTCCACAACATGCCCTTCAGCTATTGATCCCTCGGGCCGAGCTCGATTTCTGACGTAGCCCTTCAATTTCTTCAGGTATCGCTCGAATGGATACATCCATCTCATGTGCACCGGACATCCAAGGATTGCCTCTTCTGGTAAATGCATTACGAGGTGAATCATGATGTTGAAGAAGGCTGGCGGAAATATCCTTTCCAACTTACAGAGAATGAGTACAAGGTGATCGTGGGATGCTATCATGTCGCTAACCTTTAGTGTTCTTGCACAAAGCTTTCTGAAGAACGTGCACAGTTCAATAATGACCGTGGAAATTGTTTTATTCAAGAACACCCGACATCCGACTGGTAATAACCGTTGCATGATAATATGGCAATCATGTGACTTCAACCCGATAATACGGCTGTCATTTGGAGCAATATTCTTCCGAAGATTAGAAGCGAAGCCATCTGAAAACTCAACCGATCGGATAAATTGACAAAATTTCTTACGATTTGAAGACGACATGGTGTAACATGCGGCAGGCTTCATCCACTTATTCCCGTTCTGATACAAGTGCAACTCCCTTTTGATCCCTAATTGCATTAGATCGCGCCTCGCATTGACTGTGTCTTTTGATTTGAATGGATCGTCCATAATTGTGCCGAGCAAGCTATCACAAACATTCTTCTCTACGTGCATGACATCGATGTTATGTTTGAGCTCTGTAGAAGTCCAATACGGCAACTCATCGAAAATGCTCTTTTTTCTCCAATTGAGCTCGTCATCACTTCTCCGAATTGTAGCGCCACCGTAATTTGGGTGCTTTCCTGGACCTCTATATCTGACACGACTTAACTGTGCTAAAATGTCTGTAGGTGTTAACCGACGCGGAGGTGGTCGCCTATCTGTCCTCCCATCGAAGTCTAAATTGCTCCGAAAATGATGATTGGATGGCAGGAACCGACAATGACCCACATAAGCTGTCTTACCTATCACACGGACTGAAGGAGTATCCTCGTTGCACGTCGGACATGCCTTGTACCCCTGACCACTCCAACCGGACAAACTACTTCTCGCTGGGAAATCGTTAACAGTCCACAACAAAGCTGCACGCAGTCTGAATACCGACTTGCTGTTGGTTCCACCGTCTCCCGTGTCAATCCCATCGGCCCACAATTCCTTCAACTCATCCACTAATGATCGTAAAAATACATCAATGTCCTTACCCGGTACTTTAGGACCAGGTATCAACAGAGTAAGCATGAGGTATTCGGGCTTCATGCATAACCAGGGTGGCAAGTTGTAAACTGTTACAACTATTGGCCACATGCTGTACGACAGACTCATGTCACCGAATGGATTGAATCTGTCTGCGGCCAAACCTAACCTGACATTCCTGATCTCACTTGCGAACATTGGATGTTTCATGTCAAAATCCCGCCATGCCTTTCCATCAACGGGATGCTGCATTTCATCATCGTCCATAGACCTTCCTATACTGTGCCACCTCATAAGTTTTGCAGTATCCTTCGTCGCGAACATACATTTTAGTCTGGGGGGCTAAGGAAAAATATCGCAACACCTTATGCGGAACATTCTTCCCGTTCACTTTCCCAGAAGTGTGCACCCAACGACTTTCCTGGCAAATTGGACAAGTTTGTTTATCAGCATGTTCACCCCAAAATAGTGCACAGTCATTCTTGCAGGCATGAATGGATTTGTAACCCAAACCAAGCTTCGTCATCAGCTTCTTAGCTTCGTAGTGAGAGTCAACCAGGTTCATGTTTGGGAATGCTAACTTCAGCAATTTCAAAAGATCATCGACATACTTGTTTGTCCATTTGTTCATAACTTTAATATGCATCAACTTGACTAAAAAATTTAGGGATGAAAATGATAAAACTCCCGGGTACAGTTCTGAATGGAGAGCCTGAAACAGTTCGTCATAGTAACCATCGGTGCTTGTACCTGCATGCTCATCACCAACTACGTCGTCTATTACATCCATCATCTCATCTTCCACACCATCTCGCTCATTCTGTCTATACACATTCACAGTACGAACATCGATCTCGCCATGATATATCCAGGTGACATAACTCTCCGTAAAACCATTACGAAATATGTGAGCCTCGACAATTTCCAATGGATGTGTGAGACCATTTAAACATTTTTTGCACGGACATTTAATTCTTCCTCTGTCGTTAACGTATGGCCTCGTCATGTTTATAAATGCTTGCAAACCGTTCCAAAAATCTGTAGATTTTGTACGATTTCTAATTGTTGTCCAACTTTTATCAATATCCACACTTGTAAAATACTATATTCTTACAAATACAGTATAATAAATGGAGATGATTATGAAGAAATGGAGATGAAGAAACGGAGATGGAGAAGAATTTATTTTGTGTGTAGTATGCAATACAGAAATGCGGAGATGAGAAGAAGATAAAGAAGAGTCTATAGCGACGACAATGTCGTCGCTATAGATAAATGTCGTCGCTAAAGGAGCATTCTCATTTTACGAGGAAAGTAATTAGTCACGCGCATGCAACATTTGATCAACATAGATGTAGCGACGACATATGTCGTGGCTATATATAACAATTGGGCGCCAATTTTCCCGCCTAAAATGAGGTTGGTATATAGCGACGACATATGTCGTCGCTATAGACCCCATCACACTTTACGAGAAAATTCATGATTCACGTGACTTACATCATCATCCGCAAATCAATTGCGACGACATTTGTCGTCGCTATTTATGCATCAAAATGCCGCCATTAGTTCCCGCCCTTTCCGAATCTGAGTGGCGACGACACGGAAAGACGTCGTTATAGCCACTACGTAACAACGACCATTTCTGTTTTATAGCGACGACATATGTCATCGCAATAAGCTTTGTTTGTATTGCGATGACATTTCTTTGTCGTCCCTACTATGTAGAATCAATAGAGACGACTTTTTGTCGTCGTAATATATGTCGCCGCTATAGACCCTCTTTGTTGTAGTGCAAATCCATTGAAAAACACAGTTTTTCCGTGAAAACCCCAAGTAAATACGCCACATTCTCTCCAAAATTTGGAAAATTCTCTTTAACCAGCTATAATTACAAATCATAAAAAAATCACCTTCAAATATTCATACCCACTTATTGATACTTAGTATCTTCCAAAATATTTTCCTAAAACAATTCAAATCCCTCAAAGGTCCATCAGAAACCACTGAATAAATGAGACTCCGTTCAGTTGAAACCCTAAAGTAAAAAATTCATCAAAATCGAGTACAATTTTGTATTCAATTTTAGTTAAATCCATGAAAAAATGCTCTCAAATGGCGACAACTCGTTCTTCATTGATTAAGGATACCACAACGTTGGAAACCATCCAAAAGGAGTAGAGAAATTTGTCATGATATCTAGTTGGATTTATGAGAATTTGAATCCCACATCAGAAGTATGAGTTTTCTTTGTGTGGTTTATATGGGCTTGGGTTCTCCAATCACATTGACTAGCTTTTGTGGGCTGGTTCTTCCAAGTTCTATGACATTGGTATCAGAGAAGGCACCATATCTTCAGGTCTCGGTTACCACTTAGGGTGTATGGGCACCTGCTCGACGTGGACGTCAAGTCGGAAGCCTGGTGGTTTGTCATGATTTCTAGTAAGATTTATGGGAATCTGAATTCTACATCGAAAGTATAAATTTCCTGTGTAGTTTATATGAGTTTGGGTTCTCCAACAACATTGATTAGCTTTTGTGGGTTGGCTCTTCCAAGTTCCATGACAAAAATGTCAGCAAATCATCAAAAAATGAAAAGAGGAATTACGAAATACGAACTGCGGGTAAGTGTGTCTTCTTGAGAATTGATATGTATCACAAATTAAATTTTTATATAATCATATTTGAAATGAATTAGATTTTCAACTAAGTCACAATTCGTTTCTGTATTATATTTCGAAAGCTTTTTAAATGAATATTGATTGGAAGTTTTACGTTTCTGGCTATGTATCCGCACATATGGTTGTTGCTCGAAGGTTTTGCATAGTTATGTATTTTAAGGCAAGATTGAAAAAGAAATTTTATTTTTCATTTCCCGAGTGTTTGTTTGTCTTTTGATTGGTGTTCATTGTAAGGCAAGATTGAGTTAGAAATTTTATTCTTCTTTAATGAGAAAATTACATTATGTGTTATTTGCTTTCTGATTGTCGTTATTTTCTCATCAAAAGATTACATGGTGTCTTATTTTCGCATCAAAAGGTTACACTACTTGTGAAATTTTTATAAATGAATGATAGGTAGAATCATAGTTAGAATCTTGGTCTACTTTTAGACAGTGTGCTATTTATTTAGTTAAATGTTTGCCTTCAACTTATTGCTTGCACATAATGCAGTCAAAGCCCTTGAAGAATCTGATTGGTCAGGTGTGTGAGATATGTGAGGATACCTCTAAGACTGACTGCCAGTGGTGATGTATTTGTTGCTTGCAACGAATTTGCTTTTCCAATTTTCCATTTATAATAAGAGTATGTATAAAAAGATGGAAATCAGTCATGTCTCCAATGCAAGACTAGGTACAAAAGACACAAATGGCAGTTTGCTCTCTTTTTTCAATGCTTTTTTCACTTCTGTTTGGAGGTTTGGGACCTTATTAACTAGTATTCCAGAGTATGAAGAAAAAGAACCCAACAAAATAAGAGGAGATTAGGAACCAGATATGGGAGGAAATGTGATAAGTGTGGACCACGAAAAGTGGACGATTGTAAGTACTTTTAAGTGATTTTCCACTTAATTGTGTGTTAATTTAATTTTTTTAGGTCAAAACCTCGAGATCGGATGGAATTGAAGAAAAATAAAGCAAAATAGGCGAAAAGGGACTGAATGCGTATGAAAACTTGGATATGGGGATCAACTTGCAAACATACAATAGTTGAAGGGCTTGAATTGCAAATAAAAGAGGACTAAATTTGATTGAAAGAAAAAATTGAAGGACTAAAGAGGATAAAATCTAAAGTTGAAAGACTTAATCTGCAAATAAAAGGACTAAAGATGACAAAAAGACAAATTATGAAGAAGGACCAAACCGTATATATGTTGAACCTTGGAGGACTAAGCATGCAATATGGAGATTGGAACCATTTTTGGTAACTTCTTTCATTGTTTGCCGCGGTCAAACCGCGGTTTGACTGCGGCCATGTGCGGCAGATGTGTTTGGGTGTTTTTTGGCTTATTTTTAATTCCAATCAGAGCTTTTTTCGTCTTTTCATATACATGAGTTGTGAAATTAGTAAAACACTATATAAAGACCTAAATTAGGTCAAAAGAAGGGAGGTTAATTCTTTGGAAAAGACAAGAGAAGACGGAGAAAAGAACGACGGAGAAAACGAAGAATGACCAAGATCAAGAAGATTGGAACGTGAAGATCAAGATATCTTGGTGCAAGATAATCAACATCTTTTCGTCTTTTCTTCAAAATCCGGTTATGTATTCAAATCTTATAATGTTTTCTTCTTCTCGAATCATGAGTAGCTAAATTTATAGTTTGGATGAACGATGTAGCCTAAGTTTAATTCTTTAATTTTGAATCTCAAGTTTTGACTTATAAATTGTTTAAGTATTTGATTTTACTTCTTCTCTTAATGCTTGGAATAACTGGCCATTATTTCATTGATCTTGTGGATTGTAATGAACTGAGAAGCAAATTATTAATCTAGATCACGTAGTAAAATACGGCAATTGGATAAAATGTAGAGATACACTTTTATTATTGCTGCGATCTGAATTGAATTCTTAGGAGAATTAATGCATCTAATTAAGAACCATTCTGAATGTCTAAGTTGACTTAATTAGATAGAACTAATTTGAAATCGAGAGAGGTAAATTAGGTTAAATTCTTAAATTCGACCGAATACAACTTTAGGAACAAATCTTGATAGAAGAAATTAGAGATGACAACTTAGTGAATTCGTTTGTCCAAATTCTTCAATAACCATATTTTATTAATTCTTGATATTCGTTATTATATTATTTCCTTAAATTCATAGTTCTAATTTAAATATTTCAAATCAATTCAATATTGTTTTAAATAAATTAGCATTACGATTAATTTAACTAGTATCTAAATACTCAAAAGATCCACTTTATTACTTGTTTGCGATATTGTACACTTGCAATCACATAATTTTCACAACAAATTTTTGGCGCTGTTGCCGGGGACTATTGTTATTTTATATTAGTTTAGATTAATCGTTAGTGTTAGTTTTATTTTTTTTATTATTATTGATTTCTTTTATTATTGTTATTATTACTATTTTCTTTCTTTCAAATGACAGATGATACTAATGCACAACTTGCTGTATTGACAAGGCAGGTTGAGCTCTTGGTCAGAACACAGGCGCAAAAAATGAATGTCATCCAAGCAACTATCATGTGCGAAAACTGTGGGGATAACCACTCGACATCAGATTGTCTGTTATTGGCATCTACTGAACAGATCAATTTTGTGCTGAATAATACACATCAGCAGTATAATCCTTACTCACAAAGATACAATCCAAGTTGGAAGCAACAACCAAATTTCAAATGGTCAGATAATTAGAACATTGGTAATCCCAACAATGCTCAGCAAGAGAGAAGACCAAGTTTGGGAGAAATATTCCAACACTATATGCAGAAAACTGATAAAGTATTGGAGGGGCTGGACACAAACAGTCAAAATTGACAGGCGTCTATCAGAAAATTAGAAACTCAGATTGGTCAGTTGGCCTTACAACTATTAGATAGAACTCCAGGGACCCTACTTAGCAATACTGTAACAAATTAAAAAGAGCAAGTACAAGCAATCACTACTAGGAGCGAGATACAACTGCCAGGAATTCACATGAAAAGGCCAGAGAAAATGGATAAACTGTTGGCAATTGAAGAAGAAGAAGCTGGAAAACAAGATGCAAAATCAAAAGAAGAAGAGTATGTGAAAAAAGAGAAGTTGATCCTAAATGAGTAAAAATAAAAAAAGTGACATTTAATGATGTTTTACTTATCAAGCAATTCTCCGACTCCCGTATTTATTCTAAAATTGATTTTGTGATCAAGGCAGATGAGGAAGTTGAGGTTTTCGTAGTAGTGTTCGAGCATGGTGCTAAACTACAATTATATTTATCTGAGAAGCACAAGTTAAACTTTTGGAGGATAAACGAAAAATGGAGCAAAGTCAATAGATTCAAGCAAATCAAGTCCTCCAAAGCACTATTTAAAGTACCGTAATGCAACCAGACAATAAGTCGAGCTCTAGACTATGAATCGAGCGCTAATGGGAGGCAACCCATTTTTCTATCCCTTATATGTTTATTGTATTGCATGTAGAATTTTAGGACTGCATTAGGAATTAGAGCATGTTTCTCGATTTTTAGTAAATGAGTACATTTAATTTTTTTTATTTCAGGCTATACATCGTCATTCCAATCCCAATGTGTACTGATCAGCTGAAAAGTCCGACGTTGTCTCCACGATTTTTGATTCGGGTTAACTCTTTCTTTTTTTAATTATTTTGCTTTCTTTTGTCACATTAAGGACAATGTGGATTTTAAGTTTGGGGGTGAGACTTTATTATTTTTATTATTGTTGTGTGTGTGTGTTGTGAAAAAAAAAATTATTTGTGTGCTTGTATGTTGGATAGCCTTGTCGGCTTATGATGATATTATTTGAAAATGTTATCAATTCATGAATTATGACTAGGTGATGATGCTTAAGCTGTTCTTATATGCTATACTTATCCGTGTGAGATATGATTACGTGTAAGCAAAATAGTCATGAATATCACTACCTTTGGTTTGTATATTAAATAGAATACAATGAAAGAATAGTGAACCTAAGTTGTGAAACCAAGACCACCAGTTGACGACTCAATTACCTAACCAGTTGAAAGGATAGTTTGGAGGTAGTTAAACCAATGCAGAAGCTGTTTAGATATGTGTTTTTTCCGTGCTTGAGTAATAGTTGTGTGGAGTGTATTTGGCTACCAGGTGGAATCTAGGTTTTGACCGAATGCTAGGAATCTAATCCCCGCTTATTTATCTTGCAAAAAAAATAAAAATGAAAGGCGTTGCACTTGTATTATCTTATACTTCTCTTTGTAGCCTACTTGACTCGAGTGATAAAGCCCGTTGGAGTTCTCAAAACTCTATGCCCTAAAGTCTATCACACTTGGGAGCCATCGGTCTAAAGCTCGCTACAAGGGTCATCTAGAAAGCTTAAGGGAGTGAGGTCTTACACATAATATATATATATATATATATATATATATATATATATATATATATATAAAAGAAGAAGCAAAAGCAAGATTGAGCATTTGTGCGCATAACTTGGAGATTTAGATGACTAGTGGGTTTTACTTACCTAGTGGAAGCTTGATGGCCAAAGCATTCAATAAAGGGAGAATCATCATAGATCTAGATAGCAACTGTATTGGCTAGACCTAACCAAATTTTGAGCGGTAAAAGAATAAGTATTTTGAAGGCGACTTTAGAGTCAACACCCAAGGTGAGAGAATGAATATCAATATGGGAGTGTGTATACTTACGAGAGAGAAATGAAATATTTGACTATTGGGGACATAATATTACCAACCTAAATGTTTATATTGATTGAATTGACTATGCAAACACACATATATCAATCGAGCATCGGATAAGTAAAAAAATTAATTTTGGTAGCATAATTTAGAAATTTTTTATAAATTAATTGATTGTTTCAAAAATCTAAGGTAAACACGACAAGCTATCTATTATAATATTATTTGTTTGATTGTTTAAGTAAATAGTTATGTTTGAGTACGAACAAATGTTCAAGTTTGGGGTATTTGATAAGTGTGATTTTACACTTATCTGGACCATCAAAAGTGAACGATTGTAAGTACTTTTAAGTGATTTTCTACTTAATTGTGTGTTAATTTAATTGTTTTAGGTCAAAACCCCGAGATCGGATGGAATTGGAGAAAAAAAAAAGCAAAATAGGCGAAAAGGGACTTATTACGTATGAAAACTTGGATATGGGGATCAACTTGCAAACATACAAAAGTTGAAGGGCTTGGATTGAAAATAAAAGAGGACTAAATTGAAATGAAAGAAGAAATTGAAAGACTAAAGAGGATAAAATCTAAAGTTGATGGACTTAATCTGCAAATAAAAGGACTAAAGATGACAAAAAGACAAATTATGAAAAAGGACCAAACTGTATATATGTTGAACCTTGGAGGACTGAGCATGCAATATGGAGATTGGAACCATTTTTGGTAACTTCTTTCACTGTTTTCCACGGTCAAACTGCGGTTTACTGTGGCCATGCGCGGCAGACGCGTTTAGGTGTTTTTTGGCTTATTTTTAATTCTAGTCAGGGCCTTTTTCGTCTTTTCATGTACATGAGTTGTTAAATTAGTAAAACACTATATAAATACCTAACGTAGGTCAAAATAAGGGAGGTTAATTCTTTGGAGAAGACAAGAGAAGACGGAGAAAAGAACCGCGGAGAAAACAAAGAACGACCAATATCAAGAAGATTGGAACGTGAAGATCAAGATATCTTGGTGCAAGATAATCAACATCTTTCAAGATAATCAGCATCTTTCGTATTTTCTTCAAAATCAAGTTATGTATTCAAATCTTCTAATGTTTACTTCTTCCCGAATCATTAGTAGCTAAATTCATAGTTTGGATGAACGATGTAGCATAAGTTTAATTCTTTAATTTCGAATATCAAGTTTTGACTTATAAATTGTTTGTGTATTTGATTTTACTTCTTCTCTTAATGCTTGGAATAACTGGCCATTATTTCATTGATCTTGTGGATTGTAATGAACTGAGAAGCAAATTATTAATCTATATCACGTAGTAAAATCCGACAATTAGATAAAAGGTAGAGATGCAATTTTATTATTGCTGCGGTCTGAATTGAATTATTAGGAGAATTAATGCATCTAATTAAGGACCATTATGACTGCCTAAGTCGAATTAATTAGATAGCACTAATTTGAACTCGAGAGAGGTAAATTAGGTTGAATTCGTGAATTCGACCGAATACAACTTTAGGAACAAATCTTGAGAGCAGAAATTAGAAATGACAACTTGGTGAATTCGTTTGTCCGAACTTTTCAATAACCATATTTTATTAATTCTTGATATTCGTTATTATAGTATTTCCTTAAATTCATAGTTCTAATTTAAATCTTTCAAATCAACTCAATATTGTTTTAAATAAATTAGCATTACGATTAATTTAACTAGTATCTAAATAAGATAGTATTCGTGAGAACGATAACTCAGACTCAAAAGATCCACTTTATTACTTGTTTACGATATTGTACACTTACAATCACATAATTTTCACAACAAATTTTTAGCGCCGTTGCCGTGGACTATTCTTTTTTTATATTAGTTTAGATTAATCGTTAGTGTTAGTTTTATTTTTTTTATTTTTTTATTATTATTGATTTTATTATTATTGTTATTATTACTATTTTCTTTCTTTCAAATGACAAATGCTACTAATGCACAACTTGTTGCATTGACATGGCAGGTGAAGCTCTTGGTCAAAACACAGGCGCAAAAAATAAATGTCATCCAAGCAACTATCATGTGCGAAAACTGTGGGGCTAACCACTCGATACCAGATTGTCTATTATTGGCCTCTCCAGAACAGATCAATTTTGTGATGAATAATACACATCAGTAGTATAATCCTTACTCACAAAGATACAATCCGAGTTGGAAGCAACAACCAAATTTCAAATGGTCAGATAATCAGAACATTGGTAATCCCAACAATGCTTAGCAAGAGAGAAGACCAAGTTTGGGAGAAATATTCCAACAGTATATGCAGAAAACTGATAAAGTATTGGAGCGACTGGACACAAACAGTCAAAATTAACAGGCGTCTATCAGAAAATTAGAAACTCAGATTGGTCAGTTGGCTTTACAACTATCAGATAGAACTCCAGGGACCCTAACTAGCAATAATGTGACAAATCAAAAAGAGCAAGTACAAGCAATCACTACTAGAAGCGAGATACAACTGCCAGAAATTCACATGAAAAGGCTAGAGAAAACAGATAAATTGTTGGCAATTGAAGAAGAAGAAGTTGGAAAACAAGATGCAAAATCAAAAGAAGAAGAGTATGTGAAAAAAGAGAAGTTGATCCTAAATGAGCAAAATAAAAAAGTGACATTTAATGATGTTTCACTTATCAAGCAATTTTTCGACACCCGTATTTATTCTAAAATTGATTTTGTGATCAAGGCAGATGAGGAAGTTGAGGTTTTCGTAGTGGTGTTCGAGCAAGGTGCTAAACTACAATTATATTTATCTGAGAAGCACAAGTTAAATTTTTGGAGGATAAACGAAAAATGGTGCAAAGTCAATAGATGTAAGCAAAGCAAGTCCTCCAAAGTACTATTTAAAGTGCCTAAAGCAACCAGACAATAAGTCGAACTCTAGACTATGAATCGAGCGCTAATGGGAGGCAACCCATTTTTCTATCCCTTATATGTTTATTGTATTGGATGTAGAATTTTAGGACTGCATTAGGAATTAGAGCATGTTTCCCGATTTTTAGTAAATGAGTACATTTAATTTTTTTTTATTTCAAGCTATACATCGTCATTCCAATCCCAATGCGTATTAATCATCTGAAAAGTCTGACGTTGTTTCCACGCCTTTTGATTCGGGTTAACTCTTTCTTTTTTTAATTATTTTGCTTTCATTTGTCACATTGAGGACAATGTGGATTTTAAGTTTTGGGTGAGAGTTTATTATTTTTATTGTTGTTGTGTGTGTGTTGTGAAAAAAAAAATTATTTGTGTGCTTGTATGTTGGACAGCGTTCCCAGCTTATGATGATATTATTTGAAAATGTTATCAATTCATGAATTATGACTAGGTGATACTGCTTAAGCTGTTCTTATATGCTATACTTATCCGTGTTAGATATGATTACGTGTAAGTAAAATAGTCATGAATATCACTACCTTTGGTTTGTATATTAAATAGAATAAAATGAAAGAATAGTGAACCTAAGTTGTGAAACCAAGACCACCAGTTGACGACTCAATTATCTAACCAGTTGAAAGGATAGTTTGGGGGTGGTTAAACCAATGCAGAAGCTGTTTAGATATGTGTTGATTCCGTGCTTGAGTAATAGTTGTGTGGAGTGTATTTGGCTACCAGGTGGAATCTATGTATTAACCGAATGCTAGGAATCTAATCCCCGCTTATTTATCTTGCAAAAAAAAAATGAAAGGCGTTGCACTCGTATTATCTTATAGCTCTCTTCGTAGCCTAGTTGACTCGAGTGATAAAACCCGTTGGAGTTCTCAAAACTCGATGCCCTAAAGTCTATCACACTTGGGAGCCATCGGCCTAAAACTCGCTACAAGGGTCATCTAGAAAGCTTAAGGGAGTGATGTCTTACACATAAGATATATATCTATATATGATTATTTATATATTAAAAAAAAAAAAGAAGAAGCAAAAGCAAGATTGAGCATTTGTGCGCATAACTTGGAGATTTACAAGACTAGTGGGTTTGACTTAACTAGTGGAAGCTTGATGGCCAAAGCATTCAATAAAGGGAGAATCATCACAGATCTAGATTGCAACTGTATTGACTAGACCTAACCAAATTTTGAGCGGTAAAAGAATAAGTGTTTTGAAGGCGACTTTAGAGTTCACACACAAGGTGAGAGAATGAATATCAATATGGGAGTGTGTATTCTTACGAGAGAGAAATGAAATATTTGACTATTGGGGGCATAATATTACCAACCTAAAGGTTTATATTGATTGAATTGACTATGCGAATACACATATATCAATCGAGCATCGAATAAGTAAAAAAATTAATTTTGGTAGCATAATTTAGAAAATTTTTATAAATTGATTGATTGTTTCAAAAACTTGAGGCAAACACGACAAGCTATCTATTATAATATATTATAATATTATTTGTTTGATTATTTAAGCAAATAGTCATGTTTGAGGACGAACAAATGTTCAAGTTTGGGAGTATTTGATAAGTGTGATTTTACACTTATTTAGACCATCAAAAGTGTACGATTGTAAGTATTCTTAAGTGATTTTCTACTTAATTGTGTGTTAATTTAATTGTTTTAGGTCAAAACCCCGAGATCAGATGGAATTGGAGAAAAACAAAGCAAAATAGGTGAAAAGGGACTGAATGCGTATGAAAACTTGGATATGGGGATCAACTTGCAAACATACAAAAGTTGAAGGGCTTGGATTGCAAATAAAAGAGGACTAAATTGAAATGAAAGAAGAAATTGGAGGACTAAAGAGGATAAAATCTAAAGTTGAAGGACTTAATCTATAAAAGGACTAAAGATGACAAAAAGACAAATTATGAAGAAGGACCAAACCGTATATATGTTGAACCTTGGAGGACTAGGCATGCAATACAGAGATTGGAACCATTTTTGGTAACTTCTTTCACTGTTTGCCGCGGTCAAACTGCGGTTTGCAAACCGCGGTTGACTGTGGCCATGCGCGGCAGACGCGTCTGGTGTTTTTTAGCTTATTTTTAATTTTAGTCTGGGCCTTTTTCGTCTTTTCATGTACATGAGTTGTTAAATTAGTAAAACACTATATAAAGACCTAACCTAGGTCAAAAGAAGAAAGGTTCATTCTTTGGAGAAGACAAGAGAAGACAGAGAAAAGAACGGCGGAGAAAACGAAGAACGACCAAGATCAAGAAGATTGGAACGTGACGATCAAGATATCTTGGTGCAAGATAATCAACATCTTTTTGTCTTTTCTTCAAAATCCGGTTATGTATTCAAATCTTCTAATGTTTTCTTCTTCCCGAATCATGAGTAGCTAAATTCATAGTTTGGATGAACGATGTAGCCTAAGTTTAATTCTTTAATTTCGAATCTCAAGTTTTGACTTATAAATTGTTTAAATATTTGATTTTACTTCTTCTCTTAATACTTGGAATAACTGGCCATTATTTCATTGATATTGTGGATTGTAATGAACTAAGAAGCAAATTATTAATCTAGATCACGTAGTAAAATCCGACAATTGGATAAAAGGTAGAGATACACTTTTATTATTGCTGCGGTCTGAATTGAATTCTTAGGAGAATTAATGCATCTAATTAAGGACCATTCTGACTGCCTAAGTTGATTTAATTAGATAGGACTAATTTGAACTCGAGAGAGGTAAATTAGGTTAAATTCGTGAATTCGACCGAATACAACTTTAGGAACAAATCTTGAGAGGAGAAATTAGAGATGACAACTTGGTGAATTCGTTTTTCCAAACTCTTCAATAACCATATTTTATTAATTATTGATATTCGTTATTATATTATTTGCTTAAATTCTTAGTTCTAATTTAAATCTTTCAAATCAACTCAATATTGTTTTAAATAAATTAGCATTACGATTAATTTAACTAGTATCTAAATAAGATAGTATTCGTGGAAACGATAATCCGGAATCAAAAGGGCCACTTTATTACTTGTTTGCGATGTTGTACACTTGCAATTACATAATTTTCACAAAAAAAATTATATGGAAATGGGAATAGATTACCTTGGTAAAAAAACCCCACTAATGTCTTTTACTAATACATATTTTTTTGTCAAACTTTAAAGTCATTGGTTTGGAGGCTTGAACCTCTTTGCTTAGTGCCAAATTTGTTGTCATGCAACTTCAATTAGACTAAAGAGTAGCTCGAACCTCTTTGCTTAGTGCCAAATTTGTTGTCATGCAACTTCAGTTAGACTGAGCCAAAAATTTCATTTTTAAACATACTCCTAGCTTTCATTTCTAGCATAACCCTTAGATAAAGATGAATTTTTCGTCGGACTTTGCAAGCAACAAATAGATAAGTAAATAAGAAAGTTTAACACAAAAACATCACTTTTACTATTGCTTTCTGTTCTCATGATATTCCTCATGTTACTTGCTTTGTTCTCTCTGAAACTGTTAAAGATGAAGATCAGGATCATTTATTACATAAACCTTGCATTGAGGATGGAAGTGCAGCTGATTGAAAGTATGAGAGTGAAGTGCAATTGATCAATTGTTTTACCAGATTCTGATGCCGTTAATGATTCACAGCATTGGTGGCACCTTAATTTCAGGAAGTGTAATTGTTAGTTAGACACTTGTAAATAGTTGATTGGTTGATAGAATGTATATAATTTTTGTATGTATTCATTTCTCGGCTCCTGTATTATATATATCAGCAGATGCTGAAATGAATGAAATAAGAAAGCTTTTATCAGTTCAAATTTTCTTTGCAAATTAAACTTGGTATCAGAGCTTGACGATGGCTAACACCGGAGCTGGCCACAACTCTTCTCCATCTGAATCCAGTACAACAATGCATACACCAGTAGCTGCAAATCAGCTTTCACCCTTTGGAATGAATTTGACACAAACACCATCAGTGAAACTGGATAGAAACAATTTTCTGCTGTGGAAGAACATGATTATGCCAATCATTAAAGGGCATAATCTTGAAGCCTTCATACTGGGGACAAAGAAGTGTCCACCAGATGAAACTAGAATTCATTGGTTCTCAAACCATTACCAATGATGGAGAAAGAGTGGAGATGCTGCCAAATCTAGAGCACAGCAAGTAGATCTCTACTGATCAGCTACTTATGGGGTGGCTGTACTCATCGATGACACCAGAAATTGCCATGAGAGTAATGGGTTGCTCGAGCTCAAACAAGCTATGGACTGCAGTGAATGAAAATTATGGCATAATGAACAGATCCAGAGTAACCTTCCTCACTGGTGAACTTCAAAGAACCAGAAAAGGATCAATGTCAGTAGATCAGTATCTCACCACAGTGAAACAGTTGGCTGACAACCATGAAATTGCTGGAAAAACCATCACTCATGAAGATCTAGTAACATAAGTTCTTGTTGGATTGGATGAAGAGTTTACACCAATAGTGGTGCAGATCAATAGCAGAGAAGAAATTTCTTGGTATGAACTCACATCAATACTTATGACATTTGAAAGTAGAATTGAACATCTGAATGCAGTAAGAAGTGGAATGAGTAACATAAATATTAATCAAGCATCTGCTAACTTTGTTCAAAGAAGTGGTTTCAGTAATACTAGAGGACACAAATCAGGAAGCTATGGCAGATCATCCAACTTCAGAGGAAGATGTAGGAATAGAGGTAGAGGAGGAAGAATGACTGAGCATCAAAATCCATGTCAGATCTGTGGAATGAATAATCATTCAGCTTCATGGTGTTTTAATAGATACGATGAGAGATACATGGGCAACATGCCAAACAACCAGAATGGGAGCAACAACAACTCAACACCATCAACTTTTCTTGCATCTCCAAGCACAGTTGAAGATCCTGCCTGGTTTGCAGACACTGGAGCAAGTCACCATGTAACAGCAAAAAAGGAAAATCTCACCATGACCAAGAAGTATAATGGTAAGAAAAGACTGGTAGTTGGTAATGAAAACTCACTACACATAGCACATACTGGTATTAAATGTTTGACTGCTTTGAATGATAAGCCTATACTTCTAAATAATCTGCTTCATGTACCTGCTGTTAAGAAGAATCTAGTAAGTGTGTCCAAATTAACTGCTGATAACAATGCCTTCATGGAATTTCTACCTAACTCTTGTGCTGTTAAGGATCAGTTGACAAAGAAGGTTATGCTACAAGGGAAGCTTAAGGAAGGATTGTATCAGCTGGAATTCCCAAATCAAGTCACCAGTTCATCATCAAATGAGTCGAGTCATCAAAACTATCCCAAATTCCAAAACACTGTCTTCACTATCAGTTCCAATAGAGAAAAAGCTTCAGTTCCTATTAAGTCTTTTGAATCAAATTTAGATGTTTGGCATAAGAGACTTGGACATCCTTCAAAACTTGTAATGTCTCAAGTGTTCAAACTATGTAATGAAAAATCTAATGTTAATGAAATATCATCCTTCTGTGATGCTTGTCAATATGGAAAATCACACACTCTTCCCTTTAATTCATCAACATCACATGACGTTGCTCCACTTGACTTGATCCACTCTAATGTATGGGGACCAGTACCCATTAGTTCCACCTCTGGACTACATTGTATTTGTAGATGATTATAGTAGGTACACTTGGATATATCCAATGAAGCACAAATCTGAAGCATTAAACATATTCATACAGTTTAAAAAATTGATAGAAAACCAACTTGAGAGGAAAATTATAGTCATACAATCTGACTGGGGAGGTGAGTTTAGATCTTTTACACATATAGCCTCTGCTTCAGGTATTGAACTGAGGTATTCATGTCCTTATACGTCTGCACAAAATGGAAGAGCTGAAAGAAAACACAGACACGTGATAGAGACAGGTTTAACCCTCTTAGCACAAGCACAAATGCCCTTGCATTATTGGTGGGAGTCATTCCAAACAGCAACCTATTTAATTAACAGAATGCCTACACCCTTACTTAAAATGAAACCTCCTTTTGAAGTCCTATACAGAAAGAGTGTAGACTACAAGTTATTGAAAACATTTGGGTGTGCCTGTTTTCCATGTTTAAGACTTTATCAAAAACACAATTTTAGTTATCATTCATTGAAGTGTGTGTTTTTGGGCTTTAGTGAGTCACACAAGGGATATAAGTGTCTCAGTCCAGTGGATAGAATCTACACATCTAGACATGTAGTATTTAATGAACTAGACTTTCCTTTCAAAGCTGGATTCCTAAACAAAAAGATCATTCAAAAAGATGAAGGAGTAATCATTTCCTATCTACCCTTCAATACCATGTCCAGTCATGAAACAATAGATCATCCTTCAGTTGATACAATTCCTCATGATGCAACTCTGCCTGAAGAACCTTTGTCAAGTAGACATGAACACCTAATTCCTGATAATTGAGACCACTATCCTTCTGAGTTATCAGAGGAAATTGGAGAACAAGAAAATATCAGTGGATGTGATGAAACTCAGCAAGATCAAAATGTTGAAACAGATGAACAGATAAGTGAACAAATGAATGAAGCACATATTCAGCATCCTATGATTACCAGAGGCAAGGCAGGTGTGTTTAAGCCCAAGGTGTATGCTAGACTAGCTGCTGAATACATTGAAAAGTCAGGAGAATCAGAACCATTAAGTGTACAGGAAGCCATGTCAAATAGCAAGTGGAGAAACGCAATGAAAGATGAATTTGATGCTTTAGTGAGAAACAAAACATGGAAGCTTGTTTCACATTCACCAGACATGAAGGTGATAGGAAACAAGTGGGTGTACTGAATCAAATATAGTAGTGAAGGAAAGGTACAAAGATTTAAAGCTAGATGGTTGCAAAATGGTTCATTCAAACCGCTGGTGTAGACTTCAATGAGACCTTTAGTCCAGTGATCAAGGCTGCAACACTAAGAATTATATTTACTCTTGCTGTGGCAAAAGATTGGGAAATAAGACAGATTGATATCAATTTACAATGCCTTTCTCAATGGAAATCTTGAAGAAACTGTATACATGGAACAGCCAGAGGGATTTATTGATAAGGCAAATCCAACTTTTGTTTGCAAATTGGAGAAGGCACTGTATGGATTGAGACAAGCTCCAAGAGCCTGGTATGAGAAGCTGAGCTCTACTTTAATTAAGTGGAAGTTCAAACAATCAAAGGCTGATATTTCTCTTTTTTACTTTGCAAATGAGAAACATGATGTGTTTGCACTCATATATGTTGATGACATAGTTGTGACAGGAAACAATAATAGCTTGCTCCAAACCTTTATAAATCAGCTCAACGTTACTTTTGCTTTGAAAGACATGGGATCTCTTAGTCAATTTTTGGGAATTGAAGTGCACGTGTATAACTCATGTTTACATCTTACTCAAAAAGGATATATAGCAAGCTTGTTGAGAAAGTGATTATCAACACTTGAAGCCATGTAATACTCCCATAGCAGTTGGAAAAATATTGTCAAAACATGAGGGTGGGCTGATGAAAAATCCCTGGTTGTACAGAAGCGCAGTTGGAGGTTTACAGTATCTAGTCCACACAAGACCTGATATTACATTTGCAGTGAATAAAGCAAGCCAATTCTTGCAGATGCCTACTTATAGTCACTGGAAGGCATTGAAGAGAATATTTAGATACTTGAAGGGGACAATTGATCAAGGTTTGATGATCAAAAAATGCTACAATCTGGATATAACTGCATATGCTGATGCTGATTGGGCTTCTTGTCCAGATGATAGAAGATCAACAGCTGGATATTGTGTGTATTTGGGAGATAGCTTAATATCATGGTCCTTGAAAAAACAGGATGTAGTAGCCAGATCAAGTACAGAGGAAGAATACAAAGCATTGGCTCATGCAACATCAGAAATAACTTGGGTGCAATCATTGTTTAAGGAATTAAATTTCCCACAAGAAGCAGTTCCTACTCTTTGGTGTGACAATCTTAGTGCTAAAGCACTTGCCTCAAATCCAGTGTATCATGCTCGTACAAAGCATATAGAGCTTGACATCCATTTTGTTAGAGATAAAGTTATTGGAAAGGAGTTGCAAATATGTTACATTCCTTCTTCTGAACAGATAGCTGACTTGCTTACAAAACCTTTATCACACTCTCAGTTTTTGTTTCTGAAGGACAAACTTGGAGTCACTGCAGTACACTCCAGTTTGAGGGAGGGTGTTAAAGATGAAGATCAGGATCATTTATTACATAAACCTTGCATTGAGGATGGAAGTGCAGCTGATTGAAAGTATGAGAGTGAAGTGCAGTTGATCAATTGTTTTACCAGATTCTGATGCCGTTAATGATTCACAGCATTGGTGGCACCTTAATTTCAGGAAGTGTAATTGTTAGTTAGACACTTGTAAATAGTTGATTGGTTGATAGAATGTATATAGTTTTTGTATGTATTCCTTTCTCGGCTCCTGTATTATATATATCAGCAGATGCTGAAATGAATGAAATAAGAAAGCTTTTATCAGTTCAAATTTTCTTTGCCAATTAAACTGAAACGTTCAATAATCTTGTATTCCATGTCTCTGATATGTTTTATTCTACTTATATTACAAGTTTCCATTGCTTATTCCTTGAAGTTTATTCTCATTTGCTGATGTGATACTGATTATCATTCTTTGATACAAGTTTTCTATGGCATTTTCGATGAAGCATAACTATATGCATGCATAGTCTCTTCCCAGATGAAACAATGGTACTTGTTTGCTAGCTAAGGACTTCCATTAATGCACGTACATCAAAGATTTGCACGTATTTGACCATGATCAGTATAAGGTATGAGAGGGAGCCATTATTGTCGCCTTTGTCCTCAATTTTTTCATTGCTTGTATTTTTCAAATTCAGATTCTTATTGCTAATTCTATGACTTCGTTCGTGCATTATAGTGGCAAGAGATAAAGCCTAGTCCTGGATGCATGTGGCTAGGTCCTGGAAGTGGCTTCCAGTTTGTTGTTTACCAAGATGAAGTGAGTACGTCATTAGTACACACTGTACTAGCTAACAGTAATATATTATTTTTCGAATTTAATCTGTAGTTGATGTCTAAGTATACATTAGTGTCACTCCAACATCAATAAGGAAAATCAGTACAAAGTATATAAAATGTGCTCGACATGTTCAAAAACTAACTTATCACATACATAATGAATGGAGGAACTGGAACGTCCCCAATACCACATTTCTATAGATGTGAATGGTGATCTCAATGCTATGTCATTGACAAAACACATCAATGAGGTTGATGATGTATGTTATGGGTAATCCATTTATGTGTTCTTGGTGAATTCCATCTAGTTTTGTTAATTATTTGGTCACGATTCAAGTACCATTTGTTTGGGGGAATCAATGCCTATTTGTATTTTTCTCTTTTCTATGTAGATTTCAGTACAAATGATGCATATGTTGAGAGTTGATAAGAGATTGAGGATTACTATGGCACTCTCTTCCCAAGCTTTGGCATTACAATTTTAAGACAGCAATATGAAAGTTTTTATATATTTTGGAATAATTTATATTTGATTAATTGTAAATTGAAGCACTCTTTGTATGAAGTAGTGAGTTATTTTTAATGAAGAATGTTGCATTTTTAAATAAATGTGTACTGGAGTAACAATTGTACTGCGATTTAAGAAATTGAAAATTTATTATTGCAGAAAGTATTATGCAACGAAAATCTCAATTGACACAAAATAATATTTGTAACAATTTTATATATTGTAAAATAGAATTCGCGACAAATATAAAATCACAAAATAAATTAAGCTACATTTATACATCGTTGCAAAAATGATTATGCAACCAACTTTATGTGTTGTAGAATGAATTGAACTATAAATACAACTTGTTACATAATAAATTATACTATAAATATTGAATATCTTAAAATAGATTAAGCAACGAATCAAAATTATTTTAAAACAAATTACGCGACAAATATAACTTGTTATAAAATGTATATTACTACAAGCTTCATTGGTTGTGAAATATAATAGGTAACAAACGTTATACTTTTAAAATAGTTTTTACAACAAACATTTCTCATCGCAAATTGTGTTTTGGAATAAACGTTGCGACAAATTGACTTGTTGCCCTTTACATTTTTTGCGACATCTATGTATTGCAATGACATTATGGCGACAAATATGTTGTCGCTATTTCATACTTTCCGCGACAAACAAAATATGTTGCAAGTTTGTTTATGTGACGAGTTACTGATAGTTGTCGTAGAATATATTTTGTGGCACTTATAGCGCGACGATGCCTCAACAAACAGCTTGTTGTCGCTAAGTTAATTTAGCAACATAATTTGTATTTAAGCGACAACATTTTTTTGTCGTAAAATAGGTTTTTTTTGTAGTGCATAGAAACTCAAAAAATCCTTTTAACATTAAATTCTTAAATAACTTAAATCTTTGGTCTTAAACCAAATTTTGATTTGAGCTTTTATTTTCTTACGCGGGCCAAGCGCCCAAGGCTCGTCTCTTAAATGACTAACCACACCAAACTATAGAATAAAAAAATCCGAGACGTTACAATTATGGTTTATTTAATATATTTTTTAGGGTAAATAATATTGGAGATCCCGAACCTTTGAATCTTATGATGATAGGGTCTCAAACTTTTAATTTCTAGCACTCTATCCCAAACCTTTAAATTTTTTTTTTTTGGTTGAAATGACAGTTCTACACTTATACTAATTTAGGGTAAATAGCACTGGGGGTCTATAACTTTTAAAATTTGAGACAATGGGGTCCCGAATCTTTGATTTTTAGCACCAAGGAACCCAAACTATTCAAAAGTTTTTGCTTGAAGTTCTTTTGTGACGAAAACGTCAGTTTGGCCATTAAATGAAAAGAAAAATAATAATGAAGAAAATACCATCCTCACTCATTCAAACTAGTAATTTATTTAAAAATAAAAAAATACAAACCAATAATCATGACATCATAAAATAGTACCTCTATTTTCCAACCTCGAAACAAAAAAATTTAGTAACCAAGCATCACCAAAGATTATTTTTGTATTCTTAAGCTTGATGTTGGCAAGGAGTAGATTTGGGATTTTGGTTTTAGATTTGGCTGCAACTGGTATTCTTTTTTTTTTTTTTTTGCAATTGTCGTGAGTTTTCAGGAGTTTGGAGATGGGTGGTGCTAAATAGAAATGAATGAGATTGAGAGGTGTGTGGGTTCTCAGGTTCTACAAATACTAGTTAATTTATATTTCAATGGGTGGTGATGGTAGTGTCGCTGCTACGAGGTTGGGGTGGGTGATTTCGAATTGGGGAAGATTATTATTATTTTTGTTCGTTTTTTTACTTCATTTTCATTTTCTTTTTATTTAGTTCTATATTAAATATGGGTAGACTAATCATTTTACTTAAATTTTGATATTTTAAATGTTAATCTGACGTTTTCAATCACAAAAGAACTTCAAACACATATATTTGAAAGGTTTGAATCTCGAGTGCTATAAATCAAAGATTTGGAACCTCATCAACAAAAAGTTTAAATGCTAGGGACTCTCAGTGCTATTAAACCTACATAAAAATAAGGATAGAATTTTCATTTCAATAAAAAAATTAACTATTTAATAGTTAAACTGACGTTTTCCGCCACAAAAGGAGCACAAGCATAAACGTTTAAAAGGTTTGGGATCCCAGTTGCTAGATGTTAAAGGTTTATGGCTCTAATGTCACAATGTTCAAACGTTCAGGATGTTTTGTGCTATTCACCCTAGTTTTTAAATTATTGGGAGAAATGTCAACGGTTTGTTATTGAAATACTCAATTTACAGATATTAAAATATGTTGGGATTTCAATATCCTAATAACAATGAAAATTCAAATTTTTACAAAGGCACCATTCCAATCTTCATTGAAATTTTCTACTACTTATGAGATTTGTTTAGAACTAAAATTGTACAAAAGGTATCCTTCCCTTACAAATCTTGGTGTAGATCCCAACTTAAATTCAAAGTGTAATTTACAAACAACAATGCTATGCCACAAATCCTGAGTAGTATTCACAAACTTTTTATAATTGAATTATGTAATTCATCAACTCTGATAAGTGTGATTTTACACATATTTAGACCTTCAAAATTGGACTATTATGAGTACATTTGAGTGTAATTTTATTTAATTATGTGTTCGGTGGTGTTTGGAGCAAAATTGGCAAAATAGGAATAAATTAAAATAAAAAGTAGAAATATGGGGACCAACATGCAAACATCCAAACAAAATGGGAGGCAACCCATTATTCTATATTTGACTTTGTTTTGCATTGCATGTAGTTTTTATTTTTTATTTTTTTATTTTTAGGTTTGCATTAGTGACTTTGGACATTTCCTTTTTGTTTAGTTTTTTAACATATCATCGTCATCCTACGGTTTTGATCTTATGATTGATTTATTTCTCAATAGGTGCAAGTAGAATGGCTGCAACAAAAGAATGCAAAGAGTAGCTCTACATGCATTTGGACCTTTAATTCCAGTTCACCTCCACCATCCAAACCACCATAGGGGAGTTTATGAACTCTTTTTCTCTTATGTCTGTTGTTGCTTCTATATTGAAGACAATGTAGATTTTAAGTTACTTATCCATGTTAGATCCTTACTAAGCACAAAAGTCACGATGGTTGTACTTGTAGAAGGCAATATGTTGCCAGTTTGAACTAGGAAGATTAAACCAATGCTATAAATACAATTCAATCACCAAACCAAATGGACCAATAGTTTGGATATAGTTGAGTCATGGAAGTAGCTAGGTAGGACTATGTTGATTTCGTGCATGTTGAATATTGGTGTGGAGTGTTTTTGGTTAACAAGTGAATGCCAGGTGATGACCGAATGCCCAGAATCTAATCTCCACATATGATATCTTGCTCTAAAAAAATACATTGCACTTGTATTATCTTATACCTCTTTTTGTAGTATTTTTTACTCGAGTGATAAAGTTCGTAGGGGTCTCAAAACTCGGTGCCCTAAGGTATGTAAAATCTGGGAGCCATTGGCCCAAATCTCGTTCCAATGGTCATCTAGAACGCTTAAGAGAGTGATGTTTTACATATAAGATGATGGAAAAAAAAAGTCCATGGAACAAATATGCAAAACTAGCAAGGTTGAGCCTTTTTGTTTAAAGTTTAGGGATTTATATAACTATTGGTTTTGACTTGCCTAGTGAAAGCCTGTTGGTCAAAACACTCAATAAAATGAGAATCATCACAAACTTATGTAGTTACTATCATTGGCTAAAGCCCACCAAAATTCAGTGAAAAAATAATAAGTGTTTGTCATTTTAGTTATGTTTGGTTATATTTTGTTTGTGCGTTTGTATGTTTGTGATTAATTAGTCTTGTTCGAAGACAAAAAAGAATTCAAGTTTGGAGGTATGATAAGTGTGATTTTACACTTATTTAGACCGTCAAAGTGGACCATTGCGAGTGTATTTGAGTTTAATTTTATTTAATCATGTGTTGATTTTGTTATTGTAGGTCAAAACTCGAGTTTGGTGGTGTTTGGAGCAATATTGGGGAAACATGACTAAATTGAAATAAAGTGGAAGTATGGAGACCAACATGAAAACATCAAAATATTTTAAGGACATGAGATGAAAATATATAAGGGCAGAATTGAAATAAAAGTTTAAACTAGAGGGCTAAATTGGAAATACCATAAAGATTGGGGACTTAAGGTGCAAATAAATGATGACTAATATGCAAAGTGACAATTATTTTGGCCCATGTGGTGAGCACAATTTTAGTATATATGTTACCCGCTTATCTTATTTTGTTATTAATTATTCATTGATAAAAGTACTAATTAATGTCTTATTTGAATTAGGACAAATTATGAACAACTATGAAGATTTGGGGACCAAGATGGAAGTTTTTGAAAGTATGGGACCAAACATAAAGCTTTGGAGCAAAAAGGACTGAACCTGGAATTAAAAATTGAAGTTGGGACCAAATAATAAACATATTGATACTTGGAGGACTAAAGGCTGCAAATAATGATTGGAAGTCAGAATTTGGCAATTTTCCCACTGTACACATTTACAGCTCGTTAGGTGATTTTTTAGCTTATTTTCATCCTTAAGTTGGGGCCTTTTCTATCTTTTCACATACACGGGTTTCAAAATTAGAAAAACACTGTATAAAGACTGAATTTAGGTCAATTGAAGGGAGGAAGACGGCAAGAAACAAGAAAGAATAATTACTTGGCGAAAAAGAGTATTGGAATATTTCTTCTCCTTCAATCAATGCCGGGTTCTATCAATTCTTTTATTTTTAATTTAATTATGTTCTTCTAATTTTCTTGAACCAATGTAGACGATGAATCCTTGTTTAAACAAAGTGATTATTTTGTTATTCGTTTAATTTCGTTCTAGAGCTTGAACTTTCATGGTTCGTTCTTGTTGGATTAATTAAATAAAATTTATTTCATCTAAAATATCATGTATTCTTGATTGGTAGAAATTGATTTAATTAATTTGTGCTTGGTGTTTAAACGTGTTGTATTAATTTCTTTTAATTTTTCGTTATCTTTTTATCGATTTGAGATACATAGAATGTTTATGAAACCTTTGATTCTTTATTTTCTTTTAATTGAATTTGATAGGGGAAAGCTTAAGTAATTTAAGTTTGAAGCATGAGGGGAGCCGATATTAGATTTTCTTCTTTTAGATATAATTGATAAATATTTTAAGACGACAATAGATAGATTTCGAGTTGTCGTTTTTTTTTTTTTTTAGAATTAATCAATAATTGGAAATTTGTTAAGTTAAACAATGGTGGACTCCGAAACCTTGGTACTTTAAACAACTTGAATTTTCAACTCAACTTTTTAGCATAATAAATTAGTCTAAGTTAAATTATTTCAATAAAATTTCTTTCGAGCTAACTAGCCTAGAATAATAGTTAATTCGGATTAAATTAGACTTTTCCATTGCAGTCTTTGTGGGATCGACCTCGTTACTACTTTTCTATATTCCAATAGATTCGTACACTTGTCGGGGACTGCAATAGTTAATTTGGTCTTAGTTAATTTAATTCTTGATTAGTTATAATTTAGGATTTTATTATTATTTTTTTTTTAAAAAATCAAAAATATTTATAGTGCATGCTTGGTCGTAGATCTCTAGAAATTAAGTTAGAACCTCTAAATAGTGAAATTGAAAGAACTTTTCACCAACAAAAACGAGCTACCACTTTAGAAAAAATTGAAGGAACCGAAGTAATAATCGCTATTGGTGATGAAATTGAGAAGAGACCTTTTAGAGACTATTTTAGTCCGTTAGCTAATTTGAGCACCTCATGCATACAATACCCACAAATAGTTGCTAGGATTTTGAGCTAAAATCGAGTGTTCTTAATTGTCTTCCATCTTTCTATTGTTTAGATAGTGAATAATCCTATAATCATCTGACAGATTTCTATGTTGTATGTGAGACATTTAAATATGAGAATGTTTCTCTTGATAATGTTAAACTTTGTCAGTTTCATTTTTCTCTAAAAGATAGATCTAGATTATGGTTTAATATGTTACCTTCTAATAGTATTACATCTTGGGAACAAATGGTTGCTAAATTTTTGAATAAATATTTTCCTGTTCATAAGACTAATGATATTCGCAGGGAAATTTTAGAGTTTGTGCAGAAAGATGAAGAACTATTCTATAAAACTTGGGAGAGATTTAATGGGCTGCTTATGAAATGTCCACATCACGGCTATGAAAAGTGACACTTACGCCAATATTTTTTGGAAGGGTTACTACCACATATTTAAGAGTGATTGATGGCCACAAGTGGTGGAGAGCTTATGTCTAAAAATGCAACAGAAATTTGGAGATTCTTTCTAAAGCAGGCTGACAATTTACAACAGTGGAGTCAGATTGAACCAAAGAAAAGAAGAATCTATGAGAATCGAATAAATGAACCTAGCTCAGAAATCAAAGAAGTCAAAGACATGATAGAAGCACAAAAAGGTAAGTTGTTAAGTATTTTGACTGAATATAAAGAGGCACTAGGATGGATCATTTCTGATATTATAGGTATAAATCCAGTAGATTGTATGCATTATATCCATCTTGAGGAGAATTCTAGGTCTACTAGAGAGATGCAACGTAGGTTAAATCCTAACATGAAAGAGGTGGTAAGAACTGAAGTACTTAAATTGTTAGATGTTGGGATTATTTATCCTATTTCTGATAGCACATGGGTAATTCCAGTACATGTTGTCCCAAAAAAAATCAGGTATCACATTAGTTACTAATACAAACAATAAATTGGTTCCAACTAGAATAACTACAGGTTGGCGTGTTTGCATTGATTACAGAAAATTGAATTCAATCACTAAAAAAGATCAGTTTCCTCTTCCATTCATTGATCAAATGCTTGATAGGCTTGCATGTCATGAGTATTATTGTTTTCTAGATGGTTATTCTGGCTATAATCAAATTTCCATAGCTCTAGAAGATCAAGAGAAAACTACTTTAACTTGTCCTTTTGGATCTTTTGCATATAGAAGAATACCATTTGGTTTGTGTAATGCACTTGCTACTTTTCAAAGATGTATGCTTAGTATTTTTGCTGACATGGTTGAGAGGTTTCTTGAAGTGTTCATGGATGATTTTTCTGTATATAGAGATTCGTTTGATAAATGTTTGTGTCATCTAACTTTAGTTTTGCAGATATGCAAGGAAAAAAACTTAGTTTTAAATTGGGAAAAATGTCACTTCATGGTGAAACAAGGTATTGTTCTTGGTCACATTATCTCTAATAGTGGTATTGAAGTTGACAAGGCCAAAGTAGATCTTATCTCCAATCTTACACCTCCAAAATCAGTGAAAGAAGTAAGATCTTTTCTTGGGCATGTTGGTTTTTATAGAAAATTCATTCAAGATTTTAATAAAATCTTTAGACCCTTATGCAATTTACTTGTTAAGGATGCACCTTTTCTCTTTAATGATTCTTGTTTAGAAGCGTTTGAAAAACTTAAGAAATTGTTGACAAATGCACCTATCATTCGACCACCTGATTGGAATTTACCTTTTGAACTCATGTGTGGTGCATCTGATTATGCTATAGTAGCAGTTTTAGAACAAAGATTAGATCGTTTGTCTTCTGTTATTTACTATGCAAGTAGAACTCTTAACGATGCACAATTGAATTATTCTACTACAGAGAAAGAAATGCTAGCATTTGTATTTGCATTAGATAAATTTTGATCATATCTTGTAGGGTGTAAAGTAATTATTTTTTCTGACCATGCTGCCCTCAAATATATTCTCACCAAGAAAGATGCTAAACCAAGATTGATTCGATGGATTTTGCTTTTACAATAATTTGATATTGAGTTTAGAGACAAAAAAGGTTCTGAAAATGTTGTAGCTGACCACTAATCTCGTATTGTGCTTGACTCTGTACAGGAAAAACTACAGTTAAATGAGTTTTTTCCAGATGAACAACTTATGACATAGTTACTTATAAACTTCTTTTGGGATGATCCTTATTTGTTTAAATACTGTGATGATCAAATTATAAGGAGATGTGTCCCAGAAAGTAAATTCCATGTTGTTATATCTTTTTGTCATGACAAAGCTTGTGGAGGCCATTTCAGTGCTAAAAAGATTACTGTCAAAATTTTACAATGTGGTTTTTATTGGCCTACTCTTTTTCGTGACACTTACGTTTTTTGTTCTTCATGTGACAGGTGTCAACTAATGGAAAGAATTTCAAAAAGAAACATGATGCCGCTTAATCCTATTCTCATAGTTGAGATCTTTGATGTATGGGGGATTTATTTCATGAGACATTTTCCTCCATCATTTGGCTATCTTTATATATTGGTTGGTGTTGATTATGTTTCCAAGTAGGTCGAGGAAATTCTATGTAGGACCAATGATCACAAAAGTGTAGTGGCATTTTTGAAGAGCAATATTTTCTCTCGCTTTGGCACTCCACGGGCCATAATCAGTGATGGTGGATCTCATTTTTGTAATAAATATTTTCAAACCCAGTTAGCAAAGTACTCTATCACACACAAGATTGCAACCCCATATCACCCACAAACTAGCGGTCAGGTGGAGGTTTCCAATCGAGAAATAAAGCATATTTTGGAGAAGACAGTTCGACCTGATAGAAAGGATTGGTCTCTACGACTTACTGATGTATTGTGGGTTATAGAACAGCTTTCAAAACACCCATTGGAATGTCTCCTTATAGACTGGTGTATGGGAAAGCCTGCCAGTTACTGATTGAGCTTGAGCATCAGGCTTATTGGGCTATTAAGAAATTTAATTTTAATTTGCAAGAAGCTAGGTCAAAAAGAAAATTGCAGCTGACTGAACTTGAGGAGATTCGAAATGACGCTTATGAGAATGACGCTTATGAGAATGCAAAAATCTTCAAGCACAGAACGAATGTCTTTCATGACAAGCACATAGTAAGAAAATCATTCATCCCATGTTAGAAAGTAATTTTATATAATTCTCGTTTGCATTTATTTTCAGGTAAGTTACGTTCTAGATGGTCAGGTCCTTTTATTGTTCATACAGTTTATCCCCATGGAGCTATTGAGGTTGCAAACCCCCAAAATGGTGATATTTTTAAAGTTATTGGCCAAAGATTAAAACCATATTTGGTGTTCAACTCTCGAGAGGAGGATAAAGAAATTTATTTGAGTGATCCTACGAATCCATCTAAAAAAAAAAAAAAACTGAAAACTACAAACTAAAAAACCAAAAAACAAAAAAAACAAAATATTGAAAAAAAAAACCAAAAATTGTTTTTTCTCTTAATATTTTTCTTAGTAGGAATTTGTGGAGATACAACTGATCCAGGTACATTCTTTACAACTTATTCTCTTCTCTTTTTGTCTCTCTTTATTCCTATTTACTGATTACACTGATTGTATTTGCATGCACTTAACTGAATTGTATAATTTGGAACATTGAGGACAATATTTAGAATAGATTTGGGGTTAGGGTATTTAAACATTTAAGGCACAGCGCATAGACTTCGGAAATTGGATGAAGTAAGAACTTTTGATTTTAGTACTTGTATTACCTTTGGCTTGGAGTATTGTGACACCTTGTTTGTCAGTTTTGCATGTTGATGTTAGTCACAAGTGTGAAAAGAGAAGTTCGACGAGTGAAAGTGATTAATCAATTGAACAGAATTTACATGTTAAATAAAAACATTCAAGTGAGTTTTCAGCCTTATATCTTCTTGGAGGGAACTCCTTTATGCCTAATTTATACATTCACTATGATAAGTTTTTCTTTTTATTTCTAGGTACCATTACACTTGAAAGCCCGTAAGATTAGTGTCGTTGGATGACTATTTTGCACTCTAGAAAGTGCTAGTGTAGCCATATTTGATGCGTTTGAGCCTTTCTAGCCTACTGAATGAACATTGATCCATAGCAACCAATTTGAAGCCTTCTAAAAAAAACGCCTTGAATTTTTCTTTGTTAGCCAATTATCCCTACCCAGAGTCATTCCACATTCATAATGTAATCCATATTTCATGTCCTTTTTATGATTGAGAACGTAGAAATAAATCTTTATCAAAGGGTGGTGCTTAAAAAATATTTGAAGGGTGAAAGAAGAAGAAAGAAAGAAAAAAAATCAGAAGATGAGGATGAATGGTATGAAGTGCAAGAGATCAAAATCAAAGTATCTCTTATGAAAAATATAAAAAAGAAAAAGAGTTGAAAAATGTGCACTCGCTACATATGGTGCACTAACAAAAAAAGATAGATTATTTGAAAATTGTTTTGTGAGAGAGAAAAAAAAAAGTGGAAGAAAATGCAAAATAACCCTTTGTCTTTAAAGAAAAAGGGTTATCTATTGTTCTCACTCATACTTTGTTTATCCACTTATCCCGTTGTTTGATTAGCCCTATCCCAAGCCTACAATACAATCAAATAAAAGTCCCTCTTGATTTTATAGAGTAAATGTCTCAATTCGATGCTAGCACTATAGGTCGTGGGGGGTAGTGATATTTGGAAAGAAAAAAAATTCAAGGCTTTTTTTTAGAAGGCTTCAAATTTGTTGCTAGGGATCAATGTGCATTCGGTAGGCTAGAAAGGCTCAAACGCATCAATGATGGCTTCACTATCACTTTCTAGAGAGTAAAATAGTCATCCAACGACACTAATCTTATGGGCTTTCAAGTGTAATGATACCTAGAAATAAAAAGAAAAATTTAAATAGCTTGCAAGTGTACGAATCATTTGGAATATAGAAAAGTAGTAACGAGCTAGATCCCAAAGAGACTGCAATGGAGAAAGTATAATTTAATCCAAATTAACTATTATTCTAGGCTAGTTGGGTCAAAATAAATTTGGTTGAAATAATTTAACTTAAATACTAATTAATTATGCTAAAACATTGAGTTGAAAATTCATGTTGTTTAAAGTACCAAGGTTTCGGAATCCACCATTGTTTAACTTAACAAATATCCAGTTATTAATTAATTCTCAAAAACAAACGACAACTTGAAATCAATCTATTGTCGTCCTAAAATATTTATCAATTATATCAAAAAGAAGAAAATCAAATATCAGCTCTCCTTATGCTTCAAACTTAAATTACTTAAGCTTTCTCCGTATCAAATTCAATTAAAAGAAAACAAAGAATCAAATGTTTCCTAAACATTCTATGTATTCCAAATCGATAAAAAAATAATGGAAAATCAATTGAAATTAATAGAACACGTTTAAGCACCAAGCACAAATTAATTAAATCAATTTCTAACAATTAAGAATACATGATATTTAAGATGAAAGAGATTTTATTTAATTAATCCAACAAGAACGAAACATGAAAGTTAAAGCTCTAAAATGGAATTAAACTAATAACAAAATAATTACTTTAATTAAACAAGGTTTCATCGTCTACCTTGACCGCGGCAAACAGTGGGAAAATTGCCAAATTCTGACTTCCAATCATTATTTGCAGCCTTTAGTCCTCCAAGTATCAATATGTTTATTATTTGGCCCCAACTTCAATTTTTAATTGCAGGTCCAGTCCTTTTTGCACCTAAGATTTATGTTTGGTCCCATACGTTCAAAAACTTCCATCTTGGTCTCCAAATCTTCATAGTTGTTCATAATTTGTCCTAATTCAAATAAGACATTAATTATTACTTTTATCAATGAATAATTAATAATAAAATAAGATAAGCGGGTAACATGTATACTAAAATTGCGCTCATCAAATACCCACAAACCTAGATTTTGTTTGTCCTCGAGCAAAAATTGAGATAAAATATACTATTTAATCTTTTTTTTTTTTTTTTTTTTAAATCAAAGCACTTTGCATTCACTTCATTAATCAAACTAATAACAACTAATGGATAAAAGTACAAGTATTATCAATGTTTTGGAGAAATATCACTACCATATCCATCAATTCACACATATCAGTTAATACACTTGTGCAATCAGATTAGCTAACAAAGCTACAGTAACTAAATAATTTCTAAGAATACCATGTCAATCCCCGAATTTCACAATATGTATGAAAGAACATTACTCTCAGAAGAAAGTACTCCCAATTTGTATGTGCTCAAATAATATGGTAAAGTGAGCGACGTTGAATAAAAATAGTATCACACTCACCCCCCAAAATATGCATGTAAGGGAAAAACTTGTCCATGATTTAGAAGTGTGTACAATCTGTCAAATAGTAGTAGACAAGTAAAGTCAATTTTTTTTTTCTTTCCAAATATACTACCCCCTACGACCCACAATGCTAGCATCGGCTTCAGACATTTGCTCTATAAAATCAAGAGGGACTTTTATTTGGTTGTAATGTAGGCTTGGGACAGGGCTAATCATACAATGGGATAATTGGATAAACAAAATATGAGTGAGAACAATAGAGAACCCTTTTTATTGTGCATTTTCTTCCACTTTTTTTTCTCTCTCTCACAAAACAATTTTCAAATAATCTCCTTTTTTTTTTTTGTAAGTGCACCATATGTAGCGATTGCACATTTTTCAACTCTTTTTCTTTTTATTTATTTTTCATAAGAGATGCTTTTTTTTTTTTTACTTTGATTTTGATCTCTTGCACTTCATACCCTTCGTCCTCATCTTCTAATTTTTTTTTTTTTTAATTTCTTCTTCTTTCACCCTTCAAATATTTTTTTTAGCACCACCATTTGATAAAGATTTATTTCTACATTCGCAATCATATAAAGGACATGAAATATGGATTACATTATGAATGTGGAATGACTATGTGTAGGGATAATTGGCTAACAAAGAAAAATTCGAGGTTTTTTCCTTTTTTTTAGAACGCTTCAAATTGGTTGCTAGGGATCAATGTTCATTCAGTAGGCTAGAAAGGCTCAAACGCATCAAAGATGGCCTCACTATCACTTTCGAGAGAGCAAAATAGTCATCCAACGACACTAATCTTATGGGCTTTCAAGTGCAATGATACCTAGAAATAAAAAGAAAAATTGACCATAGTGAATGTAAAAATTAGGTATAAAGGAGTTCTCTCCAAGAAGATATTAGGCTCAAAACTCACTTAAATGTTTTTATTTAGGGATAATTGCATCAAAGGTCCCCAACGTTTCAAAAACGTTAGGGATATGCCCCTAACCTAAAAAAAATAGCACCAGACATCCCCAATGTTTGAAGAAATAGGCACCGTAGGTCCCTCTTAACAGTTTTAATCCATTTTCTCCGTTAAATCTCAGAATTAGAGTACACACGCGGTATTTTTCCAAAAAAGTGTCAGAATTTCTCTCTCATTTCTCCCTCTCTCTCATTTCTCCAAAAAAGGTCCACTATAATCTATTCATCTTCATCTTCATCTTCCTCATTCCTAATAATATTGTCTATCTCATTTTCCCTCTCTCTCCTTTCCTTCTATGGCTGTTACTACTAAAAATGCAAGTCAACAAATCCAAGTGTTTACCCTTCTAATTCAGCAGCCCCATCGTCATTTCCTACTTACCCTTCTAATCTAGGCACCTACTCATCGTTTTCCTTTTCTTCTGCTCAATCGCCTGCCTATCCTCCCCAGTCATGTCTTCCTACGGCCTACCCTCCACAATCTAACACATATAACCCTCAGGCCCCAAGTGGTTACCCTATTTCAGGTACATCCTTGGCTTTTTCTTAATGCAAATTTGTCTACGCTTTTCATTGATTGAGAATCAAATTTCCCAGTTAGATATGCAATTTCTAGATCTGCCATAGTTAATTTATATCTGGGTTTATGCTCTAAACTACAAAAAATAAATCTATTGTGATGTAACAGAGAAGAAAAAACAAGATAGATTTTCCAACACTCGTAATGTTTACTCCTACATGGCAATCAACTGGAACCTACCCACCACCATCTACAGATTACTATCAATAGGCTAATCCTCATTCCATAGGAATCTACCCAACCCTACCAACTACAACTACAAGCGGAGTCTACCGACATCACTGAGATAATTTCAATTGAATTAATGTTAAATGATTATTGCTTATGCGGTTGAAAAGTATTACATTTATGTATTTTGTTTTTCCAGGATTAATACATTATATTTATTAATGTATATATTTTATTATTTACTACATGCTTCTCCTTCTTAACTTCTTCTGCATCAGAACTAATATCGATTACCTCTTCAGATTTTGGCTTCCGTTTTGTAGTAGCTTTTTTCTGGGCTGGTTTCTTTCCCACAACGTTAGGCATTGCTCCATCTACTGCAATGTGTCCCTTTGCATTAATTGCCATGGGATTTTTTTGTAATTCAAGATACAATTAGTGAACTCAAAATATGAAGTGATGAAAGCAAGAACTGGAGCCATTGTTTAAGCCATCATTTTGACTTGCAGTAACTAGAGCTATTTCAGTTGATCAGAGTGAATGGGAGGCTGGATTTATGGTAGAAGCAGCAGATATGATACCATGTATATGGCTAAAATTCAGCATATGTAGGTGGAGAGAGGGAGAGAGAGAGAGAGAGGAAAGAAAAATTCTCACACGCTTTTTTTGAAAAAATACAGCGCGTGCACTCTAATTTTGAGATTTAAAGGAAAAAATAGATAGAAACTGTTAAAAGGGACATATGGTGCCTATTTTTTTCAAACGTTAGGATGTCTGGTGCTATTTTTTAGGTTAGATGCATATCCCTAACATTTTTGAAACATTGGGGGACCTTTGATGCAATTATCTCTTTTATTTAACATGTAAATTCTCTTCAATTGATTAATCACTTTCACTCGTCGAACTTCTCTTTTCACACTTGTGACTAACATCAACACGCAAAACTGACAAACAAGATGTCACAATACTCCAAGCCAAAGGTAATACAAGTACTAAAATCAAAAGTTCTTACTTCATCCAATTTCTGAAGTCCATGCGCAGTGCCTTAAATGTTTAAACACCATGCGATCTATTGCGATCACGGGCCTTTAAAATTATAAGTGGAAGCCCAATTTCTCTTTCCGTACGATCGCGTGGGCTTTCATTCGTTCCCAGCCCAGCCGATTGTTTTTCTTTCTTTATTGATTTGGACTTCTTTTGGACTCTTTTTTGGACACGGATTGAGACACGAATTTAGGGTTATTATTGGCTTTATAAATAGACATTAGTAAGGAAGAAAAATTTGATTCGTCACAAGAGAATTATACACAATTTTAGAGATATTTTATGGAGAAAATTCAAGTTTGAGAAGGAGATTCAAGATGGAGGCAACACAAGATCATTCAAGACTTTCAAGATTAGAGTTTGTAATTATCTTTTCTCTTCATCTACTGTATCATGAATTATTATTTAATTTGTATTTCATCTTCACCATGTCCGGCTAGATTATTTGTTAGAATAAACGATGTAGCTATTGACTTCAACTCATGTTAATTCTATATTTTAGATTTATTTTTATATAAATTGTGTTGAATTGGCATATTGGTTTATTTTTTATGATTTTTGAACGAGAGTTAAAATTCATAACATTGGTTGCACGTTAATTGAAAAATTGCATGTAGAACCCTCAATATTGCATTCAATGAATAAGTTGTTAAATTGAGAAATTGCAACTTTGTTTATGCAGTTGTCCTAATCGATTAAATATTTTTCATATTGAATTATTAATCGAGGGAGGAAATTTTGATACTAATATGTAGGTTAACTAGATCTCAATAGAAACGAATGTTAATTTTTTAAATTGGATTTGTTGGCTGGTAACACAATATTTATACCAAAATATGAATTGAACATGAGTTGGGTTAACTAGTGAAATTGGGAGTTCTAACTATTTTCTCACTTGATTTTTTCTCAAAAACCTATAGTGCTTTTAGTATTTCACTATTTCTTTTTAGTAGTCTTTAGTTTAATTTTAGTTAAGTAAAAGTAGAAATTTTTATTGTGTATTTGTTTGTTAAAGTTATTTGAAATTAAAGTAGTAATTAATTACCAATCTTCGTGGGTTCGACACTCTACTTGTCACTATATTACTTGTCAACAATCCGAGGAATTAAAATTGACAACAAACTCCGTTAGAGTTAGGTGAATAGTGGTTTGATAAATGATTGCATGCCCTGAATTATAATGTTAGAAGACAGATAAAATTTACCACCTTTATCATATAGTTGTTAATAATTTCATGCACAAAGATTGCACTATTCTCATTGTTTTCGTGGACATTACTGGGTTTTAAATTATTTTGTCACTTGGGATATGATCCCTAAAGGCCAAGTAATCAAACTTCTTTTAGACAAAGATACAAGTTCAATATAAGAACTTCTTTTACATGCTAGATTATGAGATAACAAAGAACATCTATACAGATGAGCAACTTATTATTATAAGAATCCAGAATAAAGTTTTAAATTTTTCCCTGTGTATCCTATTTCCCATTCTTGGTCCACTTCGAGTAGAGGATTGGAATACTTTGTTCATTCCTGAAGAAATTAGTAGGATCAACCTTAGTTTTCACATGAACCAGCTTATTGAAATTATTTTTGAAATATTTGAGTCCCCAAATGCTTGCTTGTGCATAGCTTGTATTGCCCTTGTTATTAACTCCTATATCAAGATCTCTGTAGTTGATATATGTAGCCCTGGGGAACTTGGTAACATAAGGAGCCATGTAACTGTAAAGTCTTCTACTCCAATTTAAATATCTTTCTGATTCCTCTTCTTCATCCCAATACACCGCGTAATTGATTTTGTACAAATTACCAGCTCTGTGTGGAAAGGGAATGGCAGATTCTGAAATTTCATCCATTCTTCCACCATATGGAAAAAACAGAAGCTGAGCATCCTCAGCTTCCTCTTCGAAAAACCGTTTCCATATGCCTTCAAGTCCATTCTTAGAAATCGGTTTCTGAACGTAGTCTGCTTTTACTTTGAGGTATCGTATATTTGCCTGTGTCCTATTAAGTAAAACATCAAGTGGTCCTACGGGAAGCCCGTAGATGTATAGGGCTGATTCTATCCAGCTCATTTCAGTGCAATCTTCTCTTTGCAAACCCAACTCGGGGAAGCTTTGTTGCATTAGTGGAAGCAATCTGTCGACACCACCAAGAAACAATGATTGAAATGTCGCCTGAATAGTTCTCTTTCCATCTTGGCTTGAATTCACCCTTCTTATATATACTATAATGACTAAGTCTTCATCGAATTTGTGTGCGATGTATTGCCATCGGTGAACAATATTTGTTGCGTCCTGTTCTACAGTCCTAGAAATTGTGAATACAGTGACCTTTTCTGGAACGTCCACCAATTGTAGTTTCCAAGCAAGAATGACTCCAAAACTGGCACCTCCGCCTCCTCTAATGGCCCAGAAGAGATCTTCACCCATGGATTTTCTGTCGAGAATTCTTCCATTCACGTCAACGATGCGTGCATCAATTACATTATCAGCAGCTAGCCCATATTTTCTTATCAATGTTCCGTACCCTCCTCCACTGATATGTCCGCCAGCTCCAACAGTTGGGCAAACACCACCAGGAAACCCTAAGGTTCGACTTTTCTCAGCAATTCTATAATAAAGTTCGCCAAGTCGTGCACCAGCTTGAACCCATGCAGTTTTCTTTTCAACATCAATATTTATTTCCCGTAGGTTGACAAGATCAAGGATGACAAATGGTTCTTCTGACGTGTAAGAAAGTCCTTCAAGGTCATGACCACCACTTCGAACCCGTATTTGCATGCCATTTTCTTTGGCACAATATATGACGGGCTGAATTTGGGATTCATTCACGGGGGTAATAATGACTAAGGGTTTAGGCGTCGTTTCTGAAGCAAATCTAAGATTTTGAACGGAGAAATTCAGGATGGATGAGTATGAAGAGTTTTCGGGGGTATAAAAGATATTGGAGATAGAGGTGTGATCTTTAGATTGAAGGGACAAACATTGAAGAAAATCGTCATGTCCATGAGAAGAAACTGTCCATGAACACGAAAAGAGGACAAAGAAAGCAAATAAAATGGAACAAATGCTTGGAGTCTTCATCACCATTTAACGCTGATTAATTTGTGTTGTGAAGCTTAGAACATGTTCAATTTATAGTGTCATGGAGGAGAAAGCTACTTTGAAACGAGTTATAGATAATCACAAAACAGATTAAAGTCTATATTGGCAACTAAGTTTACTTTTATTTAAATATATAGTATTTTTAGACCATAGTTTGGTTTTAATTATGCATACATACATATATATAGATTATAACTAAATAAATGAATATATGACTCAACGTGGTAACAAAGATCATGAATTCAAATTTTGCTGCCCAGAAATTGTGTACATGTTGATGTTTTGAGATTGTGTTGAGACTAAATTTAGTGCCAGTTTGGTTTGGCAAAAAAATCATATTTTTAGCATATTTTGAAAGACGTGATGAAATATATTGTAGAAAAGTTGATAGAAGTTATGAGTTCTATAAAATGTGTGGTTAAAATTAATTGCTAATTTTAATTCAATTTTTTTAACTAAACCAAACAGATCTTTCAAATATTTTACTATTAAACGAAGTGGTTCAATAATACCTAAGTACCGTATTGTACACTTTTTATATTCTAATAATATGCATGAGTGCATACCATATATCAACAAAAAATCATAAGATTACTGAATTGAATATGTATCAGCATTCATTTTAAATTTTTTAATTAAAACTACTTATTCTGGCATATTTTATTAATATAAAAAATGAATAAAGTACAATTTAAGAGGGGGCTCGACCTGACCTCAAGAAAAGTAAGCTTACAAAGAATCATAGAATCATGATGAAAATGAAATTTCATGTACTCGAATCATGCTTCGTATTATATTGCATGTCGTTTGATATTCGCTTCCGTGTTTAAAAGGAACACCGTTAAACTTCAATGTTTAAACTAAATCCAACTTTGATAATTTAATCACTCTGAATATTCAACGGTTGTAGATATTGAAATTTGATCTCATAAAAGAAAAGTATATCATCTATGAGTTGAAAACTTGAAATAGTAGATAAATGTTTCAGATATTGAGGAAATTTCTACCAATATTTTTACTTTGGCAAGGGGTTTCAGATAAATGTTTATTATTCATAATTTCTATTGTTTAATAAAAATGCCCAAAATATCCTTAAATCACATGTCGACTTTGAATATTCTACTTTTTCCTCTCTTTCTTTATCACACACACACACACACACACACATATATATATATTTGACTTTTAATATAAGACTTTTCTTTGTTGCCTTCTCTTCTATTTGTTTTTTCTCTCTATCAAACCACCAAAATCTCTGCTAAACAGTTCGTACGTGGAGTTTTGAACATTTTTGTAGACACGTAAAGCTGTTAATGTCCAAAAATTGAAAAATTGAAAAATATTTTTTTTTTTCTGTACTTCAGTGAACAATTAATTTACTCATCATGAGTCTTGTACATCGGAATGTGTAACAGAGCTTCTTTAAACGGGGCACCACCTTGACAAAGTCATTCACAGCTTGTATTAAAGAGAATTTTTTTTTAGAAATCGTCTATTTTACTCAAATGAAATCTACAGTTTGTAAAACATAGTATTGACAATTCCCTGAAGTCGTACAAGAAGTCAAAATTTTGAAATGTTGAAGATTGCAAATTAGGATCCATTTGTGAAACACACAGTTGTACCATGCTCATAATTTAAGGTAGAGAATGCAAAATTAGGAACCGTTTGTCTTATTTGAAAGTAGATTCATTGGGCTTTCCAACGGTACGAGATTTATGATATGAAAATTTTACTTTGAAATTTCAAATATTTCGAATGTTTGAGAGCTTTGCGTGGATCTACGAAAATATCCATAACTCAATGTAAAAAACTATGCTATAAAAATGTTTATTTCATCTTTCAGTGGTACGGCTTTCCAATGATGTAAGATTCACGATCTAAAAAAACCCCAACTTGGCTAAATTTTTATTTCATTTGAAAGTAAAAACAGACACTACAAGAAACTGTCACTACAACAAAATCTCTATTTCGCGACAATATATTTTGCGACATACATAAATATTGGCGACAAACCTTAATTTCTTGCGACATAGTTTCTTGTGATGCAATAGATCTACTTTTGGCGACAAGGAATATTTGTTGCTAAAAATTTTAGGATGGAGGAAAAAATTTGCGACACCTATATTTGTTATTGCTCTAACTTGTAGGGATGGTGGAAAACAAATCGTGACATCCACATTCGTAGCCTATTAGTCTTTGTAATTAACATCATTGGTCACAAGTCTAATCTACCATAATTCATAAATAAATATTTCAATTAATTAACAAATCATAGTAAATTATTAATAAGTATGCACAAACATGCAATAGTGTTTTTTTTTTTTTTTCTCAATATGAATTTATTTTTTATACTATTTTATTGCGTGTAACGTGTGAATTGTAAAATTTCAAAATATTTAAATTCAATATGCAAAGACGAGGGAAGAGCCGTCAATTATTTTTTACAAATAGTTCATAGTAAGATAAGCAAGCCCAACTATAGCAATACCCAATGCATTAATCGACATAAGTAGGAAAGCTTGTTGTCTAGTATGGTAGTATCTCAAAATGGTACCATAAATAAATGGAACTGAAGAACTGTTATGTTAGAAAAATAATATAAAGTTTAAATTAGTTTTCGCAGTTTGGTACTTGCAGAGGGTGTTGTCTAAGAAGCGTGATCTATTTACTCATGTTCTATTGCTCGATGAGGTCATGCAGGAAGGTAATCCCATGTTAACTGACCGTGTTTGGGAAGCTTTAGTCAAATCTTTTGCAAGTCAAATGAAGTCTGTTTTCACTGCATCAAACTTTGTCAAGGAGATATTTACTGCAGGGTATCCAAAGCTATTGTCTACGATTGAGAACCTCCTTGAAAGAATTTCACGTGATACTGATGTCAAAGGAGTTCCGCCAGCTCTCAGTTTTGAAGGAAATGAACAAATGATAGCTGCCATTGAGATTTTTCAGACGGCATTTTTGGGGCTCTGCTTGAGTCGACTTTCCGATCTTGTTAATTCTGTATTTAACATGTCAAGCCGTGGAACTGTTCCCTCAAAAGAACATATCTCAAGGATTATATCACGCATTCAGGAAGGAATTGAAGCTGTGAAGATGGATGCACGTTTGACTCTTCTTGTCTTACGTGAAATCAGCAAAGTTTTGCTTTAGCTTGCAGAAAGAGCTGAATATCAGACATCGACTGGCCCTGAAGCACGCCAAATAACTGGTCCTGCTACTCCGTTGCAGATCAAGAACTTTACATTAAGTCAGCATCTACAAGAGATCCATGCACGTGTAACATCGATAATAGCAAGACTGCTGACTGTTGCTTCAGATATTCTATCCCCTGCTCTTGGTACAATATATGGTGTTGCCTGTGATTCAGTGACACCCTTATTTCAAGCGATGCTTGATCATCTTGAGTCCTGCATCTCGCAAATTCATGATCAGAATTTTGGTACTCTCAGCATGGATGCTGCTATGGACAACACTCCAGGTTTTTACCTTCTTCTGGCGCTATCTCTGCAGGAGCAGAAACTATATGCACAAGGCTTGTAAGGACCATAGCATCTCGGGTTTTAATATTATTTATTAGACATTCTTCACTTGTTAGACCGTTATCAGAATCAGGGAAGATGGCTAGGGACATGGCTGAACTTGAATTGCAAGTAGGCCAAAACTTGTTTCCTGTAGAACAACTTGGAGCACCATATCAGGCCCTTCGATTTAAAAGTGTAGTTGTACAACTATAATTAAAAGTGTAGTTGTGTAAGCGATGAGGGAAATTCAAGTTCAAAACACCCAACAATCTTTTACTGCCAAGGAAAGAGACGAGACTAAATTCAGCGTGGGTACAACATGATATTGTAGTCTATTTTCATATTTTTGTATCTTATATGTGGCCACTGATTTAGAATTAGTTTGCATGATTGTTTCATATTGTATCAGTTCTACTCCAATGAAAATAGATAAAGTGAGTCCATGGATGCAAGTAATATGTGAATATCAACTAATTAAATTTCACACTCATCAATAGGGTTCTAATTAACACTACAGAAAGAATAACGACAATTAAGTTACTAATCTACTTATTTGATAAATTTTCTTCCAATTAAGGCATAGATTCCTTCAAGAACATGCACTAAAAATATTATCATTGCTCATCTCATCACTTGCAAAATAATCACAAAAGAAATCTCAATCACTTTGCTCTACTATAGACACAGGCTTGTTTCTTTTTGCAAGTCCAATATCTTCATTGTCACCCATGCCTTCAAATTTTTTATGCAGTCTACAATGGTACTCCTTCCATTTCTTATTCATTGAACGATCAATAGCGTCTTTGACACTTGCATAACAGCTTACCATTAATTATTAATGGCTTCAAATCTAAGAGAATGGATGCAAATCAGTTCATATAATAAATGGAAAACTAATTTAAGCAAGGTACTAGAGGTGGGCATAGTCTGATTGCTTTTAGGAAGAACCAAACAGCAGGTGAAAACTTGATTATGAACCAGACCAAGATGCAAGACAAGATCCCCCAAATCAAACACACCCCAAAAAGAGAGAGAGAGAGAGAGAGAGAGAGAGAGAGAGAAGAGAAGAGAAACATAAGCAAATAAATAAGAATTGAATGTGATTTCTAGGACCGAGCCAGATAGAAAGCACCTTTAATCTCTAAATTATCAACAACATTCAATATACAAGATGTAATGACCACAATCACAGTGGGAAATTTACAATACAAAAATAAAATAGACAAATCATGTAGTACAATTATGGGAAAACAATATAATGTTGTACACACCACAGACACAGAGTACTGAACATGGCAATTAAACAAGAACTACAGGCAGGGATCAAAAATCTAATTCAGTAAAAAGAAGAAGTGATAATTTATTTCTCGCACAGAAGATCAAATTGATGAATCTTACGTCCTCAAAATGGTGGTTTAGAGATCCAAAAATAGAATTAAAATTCAGTAAATCAACAGGAAACCGATCCTGATTCAACTAATTTAAGCAGTATATGCAATTATACACACTTTATCGAAGAGAGACGGAGCTAATTAGAATGGGACTTGGAAGAATTAGAATTAGGAATTTCAATGAATTTAAACATATACAAGATAAAATACATACCTACCTTCCAAGCTTGCAATACAGAGGCACTTTGATAGAAATAATTAGAACTAGGGATTTCAATCAATCACAGTGTTTTGAAATTTGGAAGGGAAAGAATTGGTGTTTTGGTGCCAAAAAAATTGGAGGGAAACGAAAATCTTTTTAGGGCTCTTTTATTATTACTTTTATGGCTTGTTTTGTATAGATTTTTTTAAAATTGATTTTTTTAAAATATATGTTGTGGGAAAGTGAAAAAAGTTATGGTTCCATAAAATGTGTAGATGATGAAATTGGGGGAAAAATTTTAAAATCTAAACCAAAAAAGTACTTTAATTAACTTTTAAAAAAAAATTGTGAATAATTTATTTTTGATTACCATAGTTATAAAAATTATTAGTCAAAATATATCAATTGATATTAAATATGCCAAGCACCGTTGGTGAAAATACGATGTTTTTGTAGTGTGTGCTCTGATTAAGGTAACTCTTGCTTTATACGACTCAATGACAATGTTTTTTATTTTTGTAAAATTAATCTTATTTTTATGTGTCAATATATGACTAATAATGGACCAACCTACCAAAATAAAGTACCATATATGTGACCGTTACTCTAATAGCTTATAAATACAGCCAAAGAACTTGTCATCTCTTTATTTGATTTAGTAGGGATTGAAGAAACGCCATTCCCGTCCCGTTCCAAATAAAGCAGGAAAATCCGGCCCTTAGTTAAATGGAACGGGGGACCACCGTCCTGAATCTAATTATTTTTTTTATTTTTTATAAAATTTGTATTTGATAAAATAAATAATAAAATTTAAAAATAATAAATAACTAAGCGGAGTGGTAAACGAGGAGTTTTTTTAATCCCCGTCTCTATCTTGACTCACAAAAATCTCCGACTAGTAGGGATGGTATTTTAATTCCTCGCCCCACCCCTACCCTCGTCCCGTTGCTCCGCCTTGTCGTGTTCTCTCCCACCAACCCAACGAGGCAAGGAACTTTTCTTCGTTCGGGGCTTAGTGGGTTTCTTTTTTAGCTATTGTGATATAGAGATATTATCAACATGCTTACGCCACAAAAAATCAATGACATTTAGGAATATGCTAACATTGTTTTGAAATAAATTATTTTTTTAACAAAACACATAGTTATAGAAGGGCATAATATTTTTGACAATGAGTAGTATGCTTACAATTAATTACTTTTATTTTTAAATTTTAAACAATAAAAACACTATTTTGCTCCATAGTCATTCTCAACGACCAATAGTATAGTCATTGGATGTTGAAAACAATTTTGGCGTCAAATTAGAGTTGGTAACTAGATTGTTGTCAACCTTCAATGATTAAATATTGATTTTTCTTAATGATTACTATTAAAATTCTTCTTAGTCCTATCGGTCTAGGATATGGCAACGAGTTAGGGTCGTGGTGGCCCTTCCCGTCTCTCGCTCCGCCAGGGATTTTTCGGATGCATGACGAGACGGGGAAAAAATACTGTTTCCATTGTGTTTACTTTTAAAAAAAAAAAACATTTTTCAATTTTTAATCAATTTAAATTTTAAAACATAAAATAAAATAAATAATATTAATCTGAATTGAGATCATGTTCTCCGTCCTTGTCCCCATTCTCCAACAGGGGAGAGGTTGGGGATCCTTAATCTGAAATTACAATTAAAGAGATTCGTGACACGTTATGAAGAAGGACTATACGGAATAGTGATGGTGGAAGAAAAAGAAAAATGCATCTTATATTCTCTTTAGGTGACAATATTGAGGGAGGATAGGCAGACGAAGATGATTAAATGATAAGAAGATTAATTTTGTTTTCAAAGTAACAAGGGGGTGAGCCACTCCAAGTAGAAAGCGATAACGATATTTTTCATGCTGCACTGACGATATGTCAATATCATCAATGCCTTGCCTCTTGTAGGGCCACGCCCCTTCTTTTTCAAAGAATGAATCTATAAAATAAAATATTCAAATAATGAAAATCTATAAATAAGATTGTATCAATTTAAAATATACATTAAGAATCGATTTATTTTTGAATGAACAACATTTACTAATACCAATTTAATGATTTACTTCTCTCGTATATATGTTTATTTTATTTAATAGTATTTACTACTTATATTACTCTATATGAAGTATGTTATATATACTGATCAAGCTAACAGTCTCGACTACACGTGGCCAATTCATTATAGTGTTATTTATAAAATCAGACAAATAGTTGATTTAAATTTATAAGTGTAACCAAATTGGATTGAAGTAACCTTTCATTAAAAATGTTTATAGTTAGATACTCCTTTTGTATAGGTTAATGAATTTGAGAACTTGAATTGAAGAAACTATAGTCTATCTATTTGGTTCTGGTTCGATCCCATAATTATAGATAGAACTAAAGGTTCAATTTTTTGTATACTCATTGCTACTATGTTCGGTTAAGTTCTCTTTGGTAGTGGACCATGCCTATCCCTAGTCTTGGCATCTTAATTGATCTAGTAACAACATTGGGTATATTAACTATATCACAACTTAATCATACAATTCATAATTATTATCTAGAATAGTTATAAGTACGTAAATATATTTATTTACACGAACACATACACAAAATATTGATTTCACTTTATCGGTAACAAAACCTACGTTCATCTGAATAGCTGTGGAGATTGACCTATAATTTTGATATATTAAATAATTTAACTATACTGTCTTAAATCGAATTAAATTATCGTCATCTTATTTTCAAATAATTGTTGTTATCGTGAATTAGTGAATTAAACTTTAAGTTAAATTAATTTATTTTTAAATAAATCAACTATAATTTTTAAATTTGAGGCTCCAATTTGAAAATAGCCTTAGTCCAAAACAAATTTAAATTTTCATCCCTATAATTTTTCAAATCAATTCATAATTTTCAAATTTATTATTATCATATTTTTCCTTGAAAAATTAAAATAAAATATCTTGGAACAATATATATATATATATATATAGAAGAAGAAGAAGAAGAAGAAGAAGAAGAAGAAGAAGCGGCAATAGCTGAGGCAGAGTTTCATTCCCATCCCAGTTCACAAATCGAAAAGTCTTGGTCGAAACCCTAGCCTCGCCCGTCTTCACCCCAAATCGAAGCGACAATCGCCTCCAGCCACCTCTTCTCTCTATCTCACATCTCTCTCCACCAATAAGAAGAAGAAGAAGAAGAAGCGGGAATAGCTGAGGCAGAGTTTCATTCCCATCCCAGTTTGCAAATCGAAAAGTCTTGGTCGAAACCCTAGCCTCGCCCGTCTTCATCCCAAATCGAAATAGAAATCACCACCGGCCACCTCTTCTCTCTGTCTCATATCTCTCCACCAACCATCTTGTCCGAATTTGTTGGAGATTGGAAGAAAACCCACTAGACACCTCATCCAAAGTCTGAAGCTCGCCATCTCATCTCTTTCGCTGGTCGGACACCTTTGCTATTAGGTAAGATATAATTAAAAATGAAAATTAGCTTAAGTTGCTATTCGTTTTTCTTTTTCTTGTGTGGAGGCGCGTACAGTGTCAATTATCCAATGTTGTGATCTACAATTCTTGAAGGAAATGATTTCTAAAGTATAATATAATTTTATCATGATTTCTTGTGTTTATATATTGGATTCATAATGGTGTTTATATATTGGATTATGAATGTTGAAGTGAATCATGAATTTCTATCAATTGTTTAAATTGGAAGAATGGGTTTAATGGTGTTTATATTGTTTTTGTGATGTCAGAGGTGGGTATTGCAAGTGAAGCAAAGATAGCACACGACATCACTAATTCACTAATTGTAAGGAAGAGAAAAAATGCAATCAACCTTCTGGAATATTATCGATATTGTAGTAAACTACAAGATTCATATGGCACCTTAAGACTCATCTGTAAGCAATCGGCATTGGGTGAATAGCCTAAATTCTTGGCACTTCAGGTCTTCTTACTAAAGTGAAGCAAGGCACCTTTATATCTTGACACACCACTGTTTCATGCATGACTCGAGATTTATTGAAAGGAGAGAGAGATGGAGAGAGACTATGCTAGTTAATGTGGCACAACTGTAGTAGAAACCAATACTCTGCCCAGAGGGCAGCAGATGGGATGCAAATTAATGGCACAGCACTAGTAATAAGGTTAAATCTTGCTCCATGTTACTCATCCTTAATTATTTTTATTTGTTCTATGTTTCATTACTGTGTACACCATATGTTGGTACAAAGCTATTTTCTGGTTGATCTTTTCTCCATTTCCTACTTTGTTCTTCTGAAGTTTTTTCAGCCATTCAATCCTTCTTCGCTTGTAGTTTTGAAACTTTGATGACTAATCTTATGGTTTATTATGATTTACGTTCCTTGAAGTTGGTTTGGATGGAAAATGTTTTTGTTTTCTACTATGCTCTCAGTTAAATTATGAAGTACAACATTTACTCGCTATGTCTTAGTTATTTTGATAGAGAAGAAAGGTCGCCTAGTTTGATGCCTGGAATTGAGACAGCTAAGTTTTCCATAGGACTGTAATTTTCAGAAGCTTCAAGGTAAACGCATGATCATACATTCATTTTAATGGGATATTTGGAAGAACAAGATCTGAAAATATATGCATCATGGACTGTGACTCACAAAACATCTTTGATGATTCATATTGATGAAAAATTAGTGCGTTGATAATAGATATGAATAATGGTTGTCAACAACTTTAATAGTGAGTAGACTCTAATAATGTGAGAATTTTTATAAAAACCGCAACCATTTTACCTGATTCTTTCACTTAATGATATGTTTGGTGTATTAGATGAACGAATATATTGTGTTACATACTCTATTTTCTATTTAGTTTAATCCAGGTCAATATGACTCTATTCTTAACTCTCATTCATGTTCACTTTAAGTACGACAAATTTCAATGCCAAACATTATTGACCAGCCATTAACTCCATTTATTATCAAATTTAAGTTGTAAGTCTAATTAAGATAACAATTAATTAAAACCTATGTGAATTTAAGATCTTCTCATGAATTTCTATACATATTTAAGATCTACATATGAATTTATTGCACACAACTATTTATTCATGATTTTTATTTATTAATGAATGGAACATAGTTAACTAATGGAACTAAACTAAATGTGTTCTAAAGAATCTAACTTAAGAATATCTATTTTATTACCTCATTTTCTTTATATTGGTTAACATGGTTTATTGTTAATTCTAGGAATTACTAATTATATGTTATCTTTTGTATATTCTAAATGAATATAGTGATATACATGATGGATATTGATGATAGTGACATTACTAAGTTAAATATTTTATATGTAGTTTGTTTGGTTATCTTTCTATTGTATTCTTTAATGACTATCTACATTTTTTCCCTGTTATGTAGATTACAGTTCAGATGATGCATCTATTGAGAGTTGATAAGAGATTGAAGATTAATATGACATTCTATTTACAAGCTTTAGCATTATAATTTTGAGACAATAATATGAATGTTTTTATATATTTTGGAATTATTTATATTTGGTTAATTGTAAAGAACTTTTTTTATTAAGTCATGAGTTATTTTTAATAATGTAAGTTACATTTTCAAATAAATGTGTACCGTAGTAACAATTCTACTGCGATGCAAGAAATTGAAAATTTATTATTGTTGATAGTATTATGCAACGAATATTTATGCTGTCACAAATTAATATTTACATGTTGCAAAATGGAATACACGATATATATAAACAATTACAAAATAAATTGTGCAACAATTATAGAGTGTTGCACAAATGTTGATGCAACAAATTCTATGTGTTGTAAAATAAATTTAACTACAAATACAACTTGTCACATAAACAAATATTCATTGTTACAAAATAATATTTGTAATAATTTTATTTGTTGTAAAATAGAATATACGACATATATAATTAAAGATAAAATAAATTGCACAACAACTATACATCGATATGCGACAAACTCTCTGTATTGCAGAATATATTCAACTTCAAACTCAACCTGCATATAAACGAATATCAATTGCTACGAAATAATATTTGTAACAATTTTATATGTTGTAAAATATAATACGCGACATATATTAATAGTAACAAAATAAATTAGGCGACAACTATACATCGTTGCACAAATGTTGATGTGACAAACTCTCTACGTTGCTGAATGAATTTAACTACACACAAAACTTGTTACATAATAAATTATACTACAAATATTGAATATCTTATAATATATTATGCAACGAAGCAATCTCATTGTAAACTAAATTACGCGACAAACATGACCTATTATAAAATGTATATTACTATAAGCATGTTTTGTTGCAAAATAGAATAGGTAACAAACGTTATACTTTTAAAATAATTTTCGCAACAAACATTTCTCTCGCAAATTATTTTTTGGAATAAACGTTGCGACAAATTGACTTGTTGCCCTTTTAGTTTTTCGCGACATCTATGTATTGCAACGACATTATGGCGACAAATATGTTGTCGCTATTTCATTCTTTTTGCGACGAACAAAAAATGTTGCAAGTTTGCTTATGCGACGATTGACTGATTGTTGTCGCAGAATACATTCTATGGCGCTCATAGCGCGACAACGCTCGCAACAAACAGCTTGTTGTCACTAAATTATTTTTGCGACAAAATCTCTATTTAAGCGACAACATTTTTTTGTCGCAAAATGGGTATTTTTTGTAGTGTGTGGCAACAAAGACGGCATTTTTTGTCTCTGTTGCCTTAATTTCTGTTGGTAATAGCCTTTACCAACATAAATCATCCGTTGATAAATCCGTTTATGAAACCCTCGTCGCTAATTTAGCTACGAATTAGTAAGGTCGTTGCTAAATTAGCTACGGAAATAATTGTTGGTAAATACCAACAACTATTTCGGTAGCTAATCAGACATGGGTTGTTACTAATCCGTGGGTGATTACCAGCGAAAATAAAATCCGTCACTGAATTTTGTCAGATTTAAAAAAAAAAATGTCACTAATTATTATATCAATATATTTTTTTGTGAATTAAAAACATTAAATAAATAGAAATTTTTAATATACTTGAAAACAAATATTAAATTGCAAACATTTCATTCCATAAATTCATTGTTCAAAATTACAGAAAATCGAGTAATATTAATTGTTTACATTCAAATTACAGAGAATTAACTAATTAACTCGCAAGCCTTCAAATATATTGCCAGGTTTGGTTTCTATGCTTCGACCTGTTTTAAATACAAGTGGATAGCTTAAATAGATATAAAGAGAGATGGAGCAGGTTTAGTAAAAAAAATAAGTACCGTTTTATCACCAAAACATCAAACCATCCAATGAATATTGAAAATGAATGATACCTTGTGCTCAAAACAAGGTGAAGTAAAGTCGAATGTATCCAAGTCCTCCCCCTCAGAAAATATGAGGAAGCGTCACAGGGACTTTCATTTAGCAACCCAAACAAGAGTCTTTTTAATGTTGCATTCTTTCAAATAAGTCTTCAATTTTTTAAGTACTCACATGAAATTGTATTCATTTTTTTTAGTACTCACATGAAATTGTATTCAATTTTTTCGCTTATCCCAAAATTACTTCCACTCAATAAAGCGAAAAAAAATGTTGGGTTGCATTTGTTTTTCGTAATTTTTGTGTACCTTAAGAAAAATAGTAAAGCAAGTGACATGCAATACAACTAATAAATCATGACTCGAAAGCACGCCTATGAATTCAAACTACTAAGCATAATAATTGATCAAAGCCATAAAATTCAAACAGGACATATAGCTTATAAATAACATCCAGCATTATGATGGGATCTATAGCTTCTATAGATGAATTTGCTGTTTTGGTGTGGTTGATCGGCTGAATTATAGAGTTCAAGTATTGGATTTCTCTTCCAGGGACATTGTAAATCTGATGTGTAGTGTATTGTGCTTGTATGAAACTGAATAGTGAAGGAAATTGTACTTGTATTTATTTTGTATAATAGTGAACATTTTTTCTGACATGGTTGAGAGGTTTCTTGAAGTGTTCATGGATGATTTTTCTGTATATGAACATTCGTTTGATGAATGTTTGCATTATCTAACTTTAGTTTTGCAGATATGCAAGAAAAAAAACTTAGTTTTAAATTGGGAAAAATGTCACTTCATGGTGAAACATGGTATTGTTATTGGTCACACTATTTCTAGTAGTGATATTGAAGTTGACAAGGCCAAAGTGGATCTTATCTCCAATCTTCCACCTCCAAAATCAGTGAAATAAGTAAGATCTTTCCTTGGGCATGTTGGTTTTTATAGAAGTAAAATCTTTAGACCCTTATGCAATTTACTTGTTAAGGATGCACCTTTGTCTTTAATGATTTTTGTTTAGAAGCGTTCGAAAAACTTAAGAAATTGTTGACAAATGCACCTATCATTCGACCACCTGGTTGGAATTTACCTTTTGAACTCATGTGTGGTGCACCTGATTATGCTATAGTAGCAGTTTTAGAACAAATATTAGATCGTTTGCCTTCTGTTATTTACTATGCAAGTAGAACTCTTAACGATACACAATTGAATTATTTTACTACGGAGAAAGAAATGCTAGCAGTTGTATTTGCATTAGATAAATTTCAATCATATCTTGTAGGGTGTAAAGTAACTATTTTTTCTGACCATGCTGCCCTCAAATATCTTCTCACTAAGAAAGATGCTAAACCAAGATTGATTTGATGGATTTTTCTTTTACAATAATTTGATATTGAGTTTAGAGACAAAAAGGGTTCTGAAAATGTTGTAGCTGACCACTTATCTCGTATTGTGCTTGATTCTATACAGGAAAAACTACCGTTAAATGAGTTGTTTTCAGATGAACAACTTATGACATAGTTAATTATCTTGTTACAGATAAACTTCCACAACATTGGACTAAACAAGATAGAACTAAGTTCTTAACTGAAGTGAAAAAATTCTTTTGGGATGATCCTTATTAGTTTAAATACTGTGATGATCAAATTATAAGGAGATGTGTCCCAGAAAGTGAATTCTACAGTGTTATATCTTTTTGTCATGACCAAGCTTGTGGAGGCCATTTCAGTGCTAAAAAAGACTACTGCCAAAATTTTACAATGTGGTTTTTATTGGCCTACTCTTTTTCGTGACACTTATATTTTTTGTTATTTATGTGACAGGTGTCAACTGATGGAAAGCATTTCAAAAAGAAACATGATGCCGCTTAATCCTATTCTCATAGTTGAGATCTTTGATGTATGGTGGATTGATTTTATGGGACCTTTTCCTCCATCATTTGGCTATCTTTATATATTGGTTGGTGTTGATTATGTTTCTAAGTGGGTCGAGGCAATTCTATGTAGGACCAATGATCACAAAAGTGTAGTGGCATTTTTGAAGAGCAATATTTTCTCTCGCTTTGGCACTCCACGGGCCATAATCAGTGATGGTGGATCTCATTTTTGCAATAAATATTTTCAAACTCTGTTAGCAAAGTACTCCATCACACACAAGATTGCAACCCCATATCACCCACAAACTAGCGGTCAGGTGGAGGTTTTCAATTGAGAAATAAAGCATATTTTGGAGAAGATAGTTCCACCTGGTAGAAAGGATTGGTCTCTACGACTTACTAATGTATTGTGGGTATATAGAACAGCTTTCAAAACACCCATTGGAATGTCTCCTTATAGACTGGTGTATGGGAAAGCCTGCCACTTACTGGTTGAGCTTGAGCATCGGGCTTATTGGGCTATTAAGAAATTTAATTTTGATTTGCAAGAAGCTGGGTCAAAAAGAAAATTGCAGCTGACTAACTTGAGGAGATTCGAAATGATGCTTATGAGAACGCAAAAATCTTCAAGCACAGAACGAAAGTCTTTCATGACAAGCACATAGTAAGAAAATCATTCATCCCAGGTTAGAAAGTACTTTTATATAATTCTCGTTTGCATTTATTTTTAGGTAAGTTACGTTCTAGTTGATCAGGTCCTTTTATTGTTCATACAATTTATCCCCATGGAGCTATTGAAGTTGCAAACCCCCAAAATGGTGATATTTTTAAAGTTAATGGCCAAAGATTAAAACCATATTTGGAGTTCAACTTTCGAGAGGGGGATAAAGAAGTTGATTTGAGTGATCCTACCAATCCATCTTAAAAAAAAAAAAACTAAAAACTACAAACTAAAAAAAAACAAAAAAAGACAAAAAAAAAAAAAAGAAAAAAACAAAAATTGTTTTTCTCTTAATATTTTTCTTAGTAGGAATTTGTGGTGATACAACTCATCCAGGTACTTTCTTTACAACTTATTCTTTTCTCTTTTTCTCTCTCTTTATTCTTATATACTGATTATATTTGCATGCACTTAACTGAATTGTATAATTTGGAACATTGAAGACAATGTTTAGAATAGATTTGGGGTTAGGGTATTTAAACATTTAAGGCACATCGCATAGACTTCGGAAATTGGATGAAGTAAGAACTTTTGATTTTAGTACTTGTATTACCTTTGGCTTGGAGTATTGTGACACCTTGTTTGTCAGTTTTGCATGTTGATGTTAGTCACAAGTGTGAAAAAAGAAGTTCGACGAGTGAAAGTGATTAATCAATTGAAGAGAATTTACATGTTAAATAAAAATATTCAAGTGAGTTTTGGGCCTTATATCTTCTTGGAGAGAACTCCTTTATGCCTAATTTATACATTCACTATGGTCAGTTTTTCTTTTTATTTCTAGGTATCATTACACTTGAAAGCCCGTAAGATTAGTGTCGTTGGATGACTATTTTGCTCTCTAGAAAGTGATAGTGAGGCCATCTTTGATGCGTTTGAGCCTTTCCTACTGAATGAATATTGATCCCTAGCAACCAATTTGAAGCCTTCTAAAAAAAAAAAGCCTTGAATTTTTCTTTGTTAGCCAATTATCCCTACCTAGAGTCATAACACATTCATAATGTAATCCATATTTCATGTCCTTTTTATGATTGATAACGTAGAAATAAATCTTTATCAAAGGGTGGTGCTAAAAAAATATTTGAAGGGTGAAAGAAGAAGAAAGAAAAAAAAAATCAGAAGATGAAGATGAAGGGTATGAAGTGCAAGAGATCAAAATCAAAGTAAAAAAAAAAGTATCTCTTATGAAAAATATATAAAAAGAAAAAGAGTTGAAAAATGTGCACTTACAAAAAAAAAAGAGGTTATTTGAAAATTGTTTTGTGAGAGAGAAAAAAAAAAGTGGAAGAAAATGCAAAATAACCCTATCTTTAAAGAAAAAGGGTTCTCTATTGTTCTCACTCATACTTTGTTTATCCACTTATCCCGTTGTTTGATTAGCCCTATCCTAAGCCTACATTACAACCAAATAAAAGTCCCTCTTGATTTTATAGAGCAAATGTCTGAATTCGATGCTAGCACTATAGGTCGTAGGGGGTAGTGATATTTGGAAAGAAAAAAAAATTCAAGGCTTTTTTTTTTTAGAAGGCTTCAAATTTGTTGATAGGGATCAATGTTCATTTGGTAGGCTAGAAAGGCTCAAACGCATCAAAGATGGCTTCACTATCAATTTCTAGAGAGCAAAATAGTCATCAAACGACACTAATCTTACGGGCTTTCAAATGTAATGATACCTAGAAATAAAAAGAAAATTTTAAATAGCTCGCAAGTGTACGAATCATTTGAAATATAGAAAAGTAGTGACGAGATAAATCCCACATAGACTGCAATGGAGAAAGTCTAATTTAATCCAAATTAACTATTATTCTAGGCTAGTTGGGTCGAAATGAATTTGGTTGAAATAATTTAACTTAAAGACTAATTAATTATGCTAAAAAATTGAGTTTAAAATTCAAGTTGTTTAAAGTACCAAGGTTTCGGAATCCACCATTGTTTAACTTAACAAATATACAATTATTGATTAATTCTAAAAAAAAACGACAACTCGAAATCAATCTATTGTCGTCTTAAAATATTTATCAATTATATCCAAAAGAAGAAAATCCAATATCAGCTCTCCTTATGCTTCAAACTTAAATTACTTAAGCTTTCTCCGTATCAAATTCAATTAAAAGAAAACAAAGAATCAAATGTTTCCTAAACATTCTATGTATCCCAAATCGATAAAAAAATAACGAAAAATAAAAAAAAATTAATAGAACACGTTTAAGCACCAAGCACGAATTAATTAAATCAATTTCTAACAATCAAGAATACATGATATTTAATATGAAAGAGATTTTATTTAATTAATCCAACAAGAACGAAACATGAAAGTTAAAGCTCTGAAATGAAATTAAAAGAATAATAAAATAATTACTTTATTTAAACAAGGTTTCATCGTCTACCATGGCTCAAGAAAATTAGAAGAACATAATTAAATTAAAAATAAAAGAATTGATAGAACCCGACATGGATTGAAAGATAAGAAATCTTCTAAAAAGTCTTTTTCGCTGAGTAATTCTTCTTTCTTGTTTCTTGCCGTCTTCTTCCCTTCAATTGACCTCAATTCAATCTTTATATAGTGTATTTCTAATTTGGAACCCGTGTATATGAAAAGACAGAAAAGGCCCCAACTTAAGGTTGAAAATAAGCTAAAAAATCACCAGACGAGCTGTAATCGTGTTCAGCCGTTATTTAATCAATTTCCGTAGTCAAACCGCGATTTGCAAACTGCGGTTGACCGCGGCAAACAGTGGGAAAAATTGCCAAATTCTGACTTCCAATCATTATTTGCAGCCTTTAGTCCTCCATGTATTAATATGTTTATTATTTGGTCCCTACTTCAAATTTTAATTGCAGGTTCAATCCTTTTTGCTCCTAAGATTTATGTTTGGTCCCATACTTTCAAAAACTTCCATCTTGGTCTCCAAATCTTCATAGTTGTTCATAATTTTTCATAATTCAAATAAGACATTAATTAGTACTTTTATCAATGAATAATGAATAATAAAATAAGATAAGCGGGTAACATGTATACAAAAATTGCGCTCATCAAACACCCACAAACCTAGATTTTGTTAGTACTCGAGCAAAAATTGAGGTAAAATATACTATTTAATCTTCTTTTTTTTTAATCAAAGTACTTTGCATTCACTTTATCAATCAAATTAATAACAACTAATGGATAAAAGTACAAGTATTATCAATGTTTTGGAGAAATATCACTACCACATCCATCAATTCACACATATCAGTTAATACACTTGTTCAATCAGATTAGCTATCAAAGCTACGGTAACTAAATAATTTCTAAGAATACCATATCAATCCCCGAATTTCACAATATGTATGAAAGAACATTACTCTTAGAAGAAAGTACTCCCAATTTGTATGTGCTCAAATAATATGGTAAAGTGAGCGACGTTGAATAAAAATAGTTTCACACACTCACCCCCCAAAATGTGCTTGTAAGGGAAAAACTTGTCCATGATTTAGAAGTGTGTACAATCTCTCAAATAGTAGTAGACAAGTAAAGTCAAATTTTTTTTTTCTTTCCAAATATCACTACCCCCTACGACCCATAGTGCTAGCATCGAATTCAGACATTTGCTCTATAAAACCAAGAGGGACTTTTATTTGGTTGTAATGTAGGCTTGGGACAAGGCTAATCAAACAACGGGATAAGTGGATAAACAAAGTATGAGTGAGAACAATAGGGAACCCTTTTTCTTTAAAGACAAAGGGTTATTGTGCATTTTCTTCCACTTTTTTTGTCTCTCACAAAACAATTTTCAAATAACCTCCTTTTTTTTTTTTGTAAGTGCACCATATGTAGCGATTGCAAAATTTTCAACTCTTTTTCTTTTTATTTATTTTTCATAAGAGATACTTTTTTTTTTTTACTTTGATTTTGATCTCTTGCACTTCATACCCTTCATCTTCATTTTCTGATTTTTTTTTTCTTTCTTCTTCTTTCACCCTTCAAATTTTTTTTTTTTAGCACCACCCTTTGATAAATATTTATTCTACGTTCTCAATCATAAAAAGGACATGAAATATGGATTACATTATGAATGTGGAATGACTATGTGTAGGGATAATTGGCTAACAAAGAAAAATTCGAGGTTTTTTCTTTTTTTTAGAAGGCTTCAAATTAGTTGCTAGGGATCAATGTTCATTCAGCAAGCTAGAAAGGCTCAAACGCATCAAATATGGCCTCACTATCACTTTCGAGAGAGCAAAATAGTCATCCAACGACACTAATCTTATGGGCTTTCAAGTGTAATGATACCTAGAAATAAAAAGAAAAACTGACCATAGTGAATGTAAAAATTAGGTATAAAGGAGTTCTCTCCAAGAAGATATTAGGCTCAAAACTCACTTGAATGTTTTTATTTAGGAATAATTGCATCAAATGTCTCCAACATTTCAAAAACGTTAGGGATACGCCCATAACCTAAAAAAACAGCACTATACATCCCCAACGTTTGAATAAATAGGCACCGTAGGTCCCTCTTAACAGTTTTCATACATTTTCTCCGTTAAATCTCAGAATTAGAGTACACGCGCGGTATTTCTCCAAAAAAGTGTTAGAATTTCTCCCTCCTTTCCCCCTCTCTCTCATTTCCCAAAAAAATGTCCACTATAAACTATTCATCTTCATCTTCCTCATTCCTAATAATATTGTCTATCTCCTTTCCCCTCTCTCTCCTTTCCTTCCATGGCTTTCCTTCTATGGCTGTTACTACTGAAAATGCAAGTCAACAAATCCAAGTGTTTACCTTCCTAATTCAGCAGCCCCATCGTCATTTCCTACTTACCCTCCTAATCTAGGCACCTACTCATTGTTTTCCTTTTCTTTTGCTCAATCGTCTCCCTATCCTTCCCAGTCATGTCTTCCTACGGCCTACCCTCCACAATCTAACACATATAACCCTCAGGCCCCAAGTGGTTACCCTACGTCAGGTACATCCTTGGCTTTTTCTTAATGCAAATTTGTCTTCGCTTTTAATTGATTGAGAATCAAATTTCATAGTTAGATATGCAATTTCTAGATCTGCCATAGTTAATTTATATCTGGGTTTATGCTCTAAACAACAAAAAATAAATCTATTGTGATGTAACGGAGAAGAAAAAACAAGATAGATTTTCCAACACTTGTAATGATTACACCTATAGGGCAATCAACTGGAACCTACCCACCACCATCTACAGATTACTATCAACAGGCTAATCCTCATTCCATGAGAATCTACCCAACCCCACCATCTACAACTACAAGCGGAGTCTACCCACATCACTGAGATAATTTCAATTGAATTAATGTTAAGTGATTTTTGTTTATGCGGTTGAAAAGCATTACATTTATGTATTTTGTTTTTCCAGGATTAATAAAATATATTTATTAATGTATATATTTTATGATTTACTACATGCTTCTCCTTCTTAACTTCTTCTGCATCAGAACTAATATCGATTACCTCATCAGATTTTGGCTTCCGTTTCGTAGTAGTTTTTTTCTGGGCTGGTTTCTTCCCCACAACGTTTGGCATTGCTCCATCTACTGCAATGTGTCCCTTTGCATTAATTGCCATGGGATTTTTTTGTAATTCAAAGATACAATTAGTGAACTCAAAATATGAAGTGATGAAAGCAAGAACTAGAGCCGTTGTTTAAGCCATCATTTTGACTTGCAGTAACTAGAGCTATTTTAGTTGATCAGAGTGAATGGGAGGCTGGATTTATGGTAGAAGCAGCAGATATGATACTAGGTAAATGGCTAAAATTTAGCATATGTAGGTGGAGAGAGAGAGAGAGAGAGGATAGAGAAATTCTCACACGCCTTTTTTTTTGGAGAAATACAGCGTGTGCACTCTAATTTTGAGATTTAATGGAGAAAATGGATATAAACTGTTAAGAGGACCTACGGTGCCTATTTCTTCAAACGTTGGGATGTTTGGTGCTATTTTTTTAGGTTAGGGGCATATCCCTAACGTTTTTGAAACATTGGGGGACCTTTGATGCAATTATCTCTTTAATTTAACATGTAAATTCTCCTCAATTTATTAATCACTTTCACTCGTCGAACTTCTCTTTTCACACTTGTGACTAACATCAACACGCAAAACTGACAAACAAGGTTTCACAATACTCCAAACCAAAGGTAATACAAGTACTAAAATCAAAAGTTCTTACTTTATCCAATTTCTGAAGTCCATGCGTAGTGCCTTAAATGTTTAAACACCATGCGATCTATTGCGATCGCGGGCCGTTAAAATTATAAGTGGAAGCCCAATTTCTCTTTCCGTACGATCGCGTGGGCTTTCATACATTCCCAGCCCAGTCGATTGTTTTTCTTTCTTTTTTGATTTGGACTTCTTTTGGACTCTTTTTTGGACACGGATTGAGACACGAATTTAGGGTTATTTTTGGCTTTATAAATAGACATTAGTAAGGAAGAAAATTTTGATTCATCACAAGAGAATTATACACAATTTTAGAGATATTTTATGGAGAAAATTCAAGTTTGAGAAGGAGATTCAAGACGGAGGCAACACAAGATCATTGAAGACTTTCAAGATTAGGGTTTGTAATTATCTTTTCTCTTCATCTACTGGATCATGAATTGTTATTTAATTTGTATTTCATCTTTCACCATGTCCGGCTAGATTATTTGTTAGAATAAACGATGTAGCTATTGACTTCAACTCATGTTAATTCTATATTTTAGGTTTATTTTTATATAACTTGTGTTGAATTGGCGTATTGGTTTATTTTTTATGATTTTTGAATGAGAGTTAAAATTCATAACATTGGTTGCACGTTAATTGAGAAATTGCATGTAGAACCCTAAATATTGCATTCAATGAATAAGTTGTTAAATTGAGAAATTGCAACTTTGTTTATGCAGTTGTCCTAATCGATTAAACATTTTTCATATTGAATTATTAATCGAGGGAGGAAATTTTGATACTAATATGTAGGTTAAGTAGATCTCAATAGAAACGAATGTTAATTTTTTAAATTGGATTTGTTGGCTGGTAACACAATATTTATACCAAAATATGAATTGAACATGAGTTGGGTTAACTAGTGAAATTGGGAGTTCTAACTATTTTCTCACTTGATTTTTTCTCAAAAACCTATAGTGCTTTTAGTATTTCACTATTTCTTTTTAGTAGTCTTTAGTTTAATTTTAGTTAAGTAAAAGTAGAAATTTTTATTGTGTATTTGTTTGTTAAAGTTATTTGAAATTAAAGTAGTAATTAATTACCAATCTTCATGGGTTCGACACTCTACTTGTCACTATATTACTTGTCAACAATCCGAGAAATTAAAATTGACAACAAACTCCGTTAGAGTTAGGTGAATAGTGGTTTGATAAATGATTGCATGCCCTGAATTATAATGTTAGAAGACAGATAAAATTTACCACCTTTATCATATAGTTGTTAATAATTTCATGCACAAAGATTGCACTATTCTCATTGTTTTCGTGGACATTACTGGGTTTTAAATTATTTTGTCACTTGGGATATGATCCCTAAAGGCCATGTAATCAAACTTCTTTTAGATAAAGATACAAGTTCAATATAAGAACTTCTTTTACATGCTAGATTATGAGATAACAAAGAACATCTATACAGATGAGCAACTTATTATTATAAGAATCCAGAATAAAGTTTTGAATTTTTCCCTGTGTATCCTACTTCCCATTCTTGGTCCACTTCGAGTAGAGGATTGGAATACTTTGTTCATTCCTGAAGAAATTAGTAGGATCAACCTTAGTTTTCACATGAACCAGCTTATTGAAATTATTTTTGAAATATTTGAGTCCCCAAATGCTTGCTTGTGCATAGCTTGTATTGCCCTTGTTATTAACTCCTATATCAAGATCTCTGTAGTTGATATATGTAGCCCTGGGGAACTTGGTAACATAAGGAGCCATGTAACTGTAAAGTCTTCTAATCCAATTTAAATATCTTTCTGATTCCTCTTCTTCATCCCAATACACCGCGTAATTGATTTTGTACAAATTACCAGCTCTGTGTGGAAAGGGAATGGCAGATTCTGAAATTTCATCCATTCTTCCACCATATGGAATAAACAGAAGCTGAGCATCCTCAGCTTCCTCTTCGAAAAATCGTTTCCATATGCCTTCAAGTCCATTCTTAGAAATCGGTTTCTGAACGTAGTCTGCTTTTACTTTGAGGTATCGTATATTTGCCTGTGTCCTATTAAGTAAAACATCAAGTGGTCCTACGGGAACCCCGTAGATGTATAGGGCTGATTCTATCCAGCTCATTTCAGTGCAATCTTCTCTTTGCAAACCCAACTCGGGGAAGCTTTGTTGCATTAGTGGAAGCAATCTGTCGACACCACCAAGAAACAATGATTGAAATGTCGCCTGAATAGTTCTCTTTCCATCTTGGCTTGAATTCACCCTTCTTATATATACTATATTGACTAAGTCTTCATCGAATTTGTGTGCGATGTATTGCCATCGGTGAACAATATTTGTTGCGTCCTGTTCTACAGTCCTAGAAATTGTGAATACAGTGACCTTTTCTGGAACGTCCACCAATTGTAGTTTCCAAGCAAGAATGACTCCAAAACTGGCACCTCCGCCTCCTCTAATGGCCCAGAAGAGATCTTCACCCATGGATTTTCTGTCGAGAATTCTTCCATTCACGTCAACGATGCGTGCATCAATTACATTATCAGCAGCTAGCCCATATTTTCTTATCAATGTTCCGTACCCTCCTCCACTGATATGTCCGCCAGCTCCAACAGTTGGGCAAACACCACCAGGAAACCCTAAGGTTCGACTTTTCTCAGCAATTCTATAATAAAGTTCGCCAAGTCGTGCACCAGCTTGAACCCATGCAGTTTTCTTTTCAACATCAATATTTATTTCCCGTAGGTTGACAAGATCAAGGATGACAAATGGTTCTTCTGACGTGTAAGAAAGTCCTTCAAGGTCATGACCACCACTTCGAACCCGTATTTGCATGCCATTTTCTTTGGCACAATATATGACGGGCTGAATTTGGGATTCATTCACGGGGGTAATAATGACTAAGGGTTTAGGCGTCGTTTCTGAAGCAAATCTAAGATTTTGAACGGAGAAATTCAGGATGGATGAGTATGAAGAGTTTTCGGGGGTATAAAAGATATTGGAGATAGAGGTGTGATCTTTAGATTGAAGGGACAAACATTGAAGAAAATCGTCATGTCCATGAGAAGAAACTGTCCATGAACACGAAAAGAGGACAAAGAAAGCAAATAAAATGGAACAAATGCTTGGAGTCTTCATCACCATTTAACGCTGATTAATTTGTGTTGTGAAGCTTAGAACATGTTCAATTTATAGTGTCATGGAGGAGAAAGCTACTTTGAAACGAGTTATAGATAATCACAAAACAGATTAAAGTCTATATTGGCAACTAAGTTTACTTTTATTTAAATATATAGTATTTTTAGACCATAGTTTGGTTTTAATTATGCATACATACATATATATAGATTATAACTAAATAAATGAATATATGACTCAACGTGGTAACAAAGATCATGAATTCAAATTTTGCTGCCCAGAAATTGTGTACATGTTGATGTTTTGAGATTGTGTTGAGACTAAATTTAGTGCCAGTTTGGTTTGGCAAAAAAATCATATTTTTAGCATATTTTGAAAGACGTGATGAAATATGTTGTAGAAAAGTTGATAGAAGTTATGAGTTCTATAAAATGTGTGGTTAAAATTAATTGCTAATTTTAATTCAATTTTTTTAACTAAACCAAACAGATCTTTCAAATATTTTACTATTAAACGAAGTGGTTCAATAATACCTAAGTACCGTATTGTACACTTTTTATATTCTAATAATATGCATGAGTGCATACCATATATCAACAAAAAATCATAAGATTACTGAATTGAATATGTATCAGCATTCATTTTAAATTTTTTAATTAAAACTACTTATTCTGGCATATTTTATTAATATAAAAAATGAATAAAGTACAATTTAAGAGGGGGCTCGACCTGACCTCAAGAAAAGTAAGCTTACAAAGAATCATAGAATCATGATGAAAATGAAATTTCATGTACTCGAATCATGCTTCGTATTATATTGCATGTCGTTTGATATTCGCTTCCGTGTTTAAAAGGAACACCGTTAAACTTCAATGTTTAAACTAAATCCAACTTTGATAATTTAATCACTCTGAATATTCAACGGTTGTAGATATTGAAATTTGATCTCATAAAAGAAAAGTATATCATCTATGAGTTGAAAACTTGAAATAGTAGATAAATGTTTCAGATATTGAGGAAATTTCTACCAATATTTTTACTTTGGCAAGGGGTTTCAGATAAATGTTTATTATTCATAATTTCTATTGTTTAATAAAAATGCCCAAAATATCCTTAAATCACATGTCGACTTTGAATATTCTACTTTTTCCTCTCTTTCTTTATCACATATATATATATTTTTGACTTTTAATATAAGACTTTTCCTTGTTGCCTTCTCTTCTATTTGTTTTCTCTCTCAATCAAACCACCAAAATCTCTGCTAAACAGTTCGTACGTGGAGTTTTGAACTTTATTTTTTTTTTATTTGAAATGTAAAAATCTTATAGATCAAAAAAATGAAACTATACATGTACGCTGGGCATACCCAGGAATACAGAGGGACAAGCAAAAGTAAAATCAATAGTACCACAATCGGTAGTATGATCAAATAATCACTAGAGAAAACAAAAGAGAAACATATACACCCAGCATTCCCTGGCAGAACAAAAGTGAAAGCAAAATAAAGGAAAACTATCACACCAACAAAACATTAGCCTGTTAGAGCTAAAGACTCATAATGGACCAAAACATTAGGATACAAGGAAAACAAAACCTTGTATACTTGTGTTTTGATCGATATAATGATACTAGAAGTGACGCCTTTAAGATTTTCAAAGATCCATCTATTCCTTGCCATCCAAATGTGATAAATTGTAGTCGCAAAAGCTATCCTCTTTGCTTTGCTCCTCCAACTCGTTCCCCGGGCCTCTTTTTTAATCCATTTGAGAGAGCTAGAAATTGTAGACATGGAACGCCTAACCCCCAACCATAATATGATGTTCATCCAAATAACGGAGGTGAAATGGAATTGGAAAAATAAGTGGGAGGCTGATTCATCAAACTGCTGGCAGAACACACATCGTTTGTCCGTTTGAAGAAAAGGAAGTCTATCCTTCATTAGAAGCTTTCCTTTTGTTGTTAACCATAAAATAAAGGAGTGTTTCGACTGAATGCAAGGACTCCAAATGTCTGCTGCCCAAACCATATTTATCCCTTTCAGACGGAAGTATTCATAAGCCAAGGAAGAAAAAGACTTTGGCTGAGAATTCCACTGCTGCAGCCATTAGACAGCAGATTGGTCGCTGCCTTCAGCCCGAGTGAGCTGATCCCTGATTGCAATGATGCGTTTCAAAAAAGGAGAGTAGGCCTTTTTAGATTCCTTGCTCCAAATTGAGTTACGTTGACGGTAAACCTGATTTACCCATTGTACCCAAAGTGTATCCTTTTTAGAGTGTATATTCCATAGGGACTTCGCAAGTAGCCCAGTATTCCAGCTTTGTATTTGGCAAAATCCCAATCCGCCTTCTTATTTCAGTAAGCAAATATCTTTCCACGCAACCAATGGTTTCTTGTGTCCCCAAAGAAAATTTCTACATAAATGTGTGATTCTTGAAATGACTGCAGCAGGTATTGGGAAAATTGATAACCAAAAGCACTCAACCCCTTGTAAAACCGCCCTAATCAATTCACATCTGCCCGCATATGATAACGAAGTACTCTTCCACAAATGAATATAGGAAGCCAATTTATCAATGAGCGGAGAGTAATGCATTACCTTAAGTTTCTCAGCTGCCAGTGGGATTCCCAGGTAGCGAAACGGCATTGAACCCATAGGAAATAAAGTGAGCTGCTGAATCTGACGAAGGTCTGGTTCCCTCTCTCCAGCCGAATACAAAGTAGACTTTGTAACATTTGCTCTAAGTCCAGATTTATTGCCAAAGTCATATAAGCAATCCATAAGTATAGATACCGACATTGAGTCTCCTCTAGCGAAGAACATTAAGTCATCCGCAAACGCCAAGTGAGTAATTTTAAGCAACCCACATTTTGGATGGTAATTGAATTCATTGTTATCTATACATTTTTCCAAGGATCTTGATAGATATTCCATACAAAGAACAAATAGGAAAGGAGATAGGGGATCACCTTGCCTTAGTCCCTTTTTTCCTTTGAAAAATCCAGCCAACTCACCATTTATCGCAATGGAATATGATGTAGTTGAAATACATTGCATTATCCACTGCACCAAAGTCGGAAGAAACAGCAGCCCCTGCAAAACCTCTTTCAAAAAATTCCAATCCAATGAATCATAGGCCTTTCTAAGATCAATTTTGAGCAAACATCTAGGGGATACCCTCTTTCTGTTATATTGTCTTAATAACTCTTGAGCCAAATGGATGTTCTCAGCCATGCTACGACCCATAACTAACGCTGATTGAGCTTTATTAACAATAGAATCCAGCAGAGGAGCTAGGCGGCCAGATAACAATTTTGAGATAATTTATAGATCACATTGCAACAAGAAATTGGTCTATAGTCTCCCACCGATGGTGCATGGTTTGATTTAGGAACCAAAGCGATTATAGAATGGTTGATTTGTTTAATAAAAGCTGAAGAAGAAAAGAATTCCTGAACTGCTGCACAAACATCGGAACCAACTGTTTCCCAAGGCTTTTTGAAGAAGCACGAAGAGTACCCATCCGGACCGGGAGATTTATCCTCCGCAATATCCCAAAGAGCTTTTTTAATTTCAGAGACCTCAAAAGGTTTAACCAAGTCTTCTGCCTGTTGTTCAGAAACCGTCGGACCACTAGCCAAAATAATAGGGTCCGACTGTTCTCCTCTGCTTTCCGTTCCCAGCAAGTTCGTATAATAATTGAAGAATTCATCCTTAACTTCTTGATGAGAAACGGTCATGTTCCCATCCTCCTTACACACTGCTGCAATGTGGTTTCATTTAATGTTTCTCTTGACCATTGCATGGAAGAATTTAGTACACTTATCGCTGTTCATTATGTACTTGCATTTAGCTTGCTGAAAAAAGAAGCTTCTCTCCGACTCCGATAAGAACACAGCTGTTTTCCTTAATTGAGAAACCTGCAGTTGCAGCCCCTGGTCATTTGGCTAGTCATGAAGCTTTAGTTGACCCGACATCAACTCATTTCTAGCATTTTCAGCATGGACAGAAATATGGCAGAATTCCCTTTTGTTGAGCAATTTCAACGACCCTTTTAGTCTCTTAAGTTTAGAGCAAATGATGAATTGTTTCGTTCCCCATCCATTATGAGTCCAATTTTCCCGAACAACATCATTAAAGGACTCATGATTCACCCACATATTAAAGAATTTGAAGTTTTTCCTCCGTAAGTGTAAAGGATCAAAGAGCGAAACAATGCACGGAGAGTGATCCGAGAAGCAATTAGGAGGCGGGAAAGCTGCCTCTGAGAAGAAATCTGTAGTCAGCCATCTGCTGTTAATCATTGCTCTGTCCAATTTTGTCCAAACCGATAAGTTATTCCAAGTGAAAAAAACAACCCGAGGACTTCAAGTCAGATAACCGAGCCGAGAGGTAGCAGTTAGCAAAATCTCTGATTTCATACGGTGTAATTTCAGCCCCATTAATGCGTCCCCCATCCATTAGAACATTATTGAAATCCCCAATAACCAGCCAAGGCAATGAACACGTAAGGATAATATCCTCAATCGAATTCCACAAAGGTCGCATATTAACAACCGAGTGAAGGCCATAAACAAAACTCACTTGAAAGGTAATAGAAGATACCTTGCAAGTAACAACCGAGTTTTGAACATTTTTGTAGACACGTAAAGCTGTTAATGTCCAAAAATTGAAAATTTTCAAAATATTTTTTTTTCTGTACTTCAGTGAACAATTAATTTACTCATCATGAGTCTTGTACATCGGAATGTCTATCAGAGCTTTTTTAAACGGGCACCACCTTGACAAAGTCATTGACAGCTTGTATTAAAGAGACATTTTTTTAGAAATCGTCTATTTTACTCAAATGAAATCTACAGTTTGTAAAACATAGTATTGACAATTCCCTGAAGTCGTACAAGAAGTCAAATTTTTGAAATGTCGAAGATTGCAAATTAGGATCCATTTGTGAAACACACAGTTGTAGCATGCTCATAATTCAAGGTAGAGAATGCAAATTAGGAACCGTTTGTCTTATTTGAAAGTAGATTCATTGGGCTTTCCAACGGTACGAGATTTATGATATGAAAATTTTACTTTGAAATTTCAAATATTTCGAAAGTTTGAGAGCTTTGCGTGGATCTACAAAAATATCCATAACTCAATGTAAAAAACTATGCTATAAAAATGTATATTTCATCTTTTAGTGGTACGGCTTTCCAATGATGTAAGATTCACGATCTAAAAAAACCCCGCCTTGGATAAATTTTTATTTCATTTGAAAGTAAAAACAGACACTACAAGAAACTGTGGCAACAGAGACGGTGTTTTTCGTCTCTGTTGCCTTAATTTCTGTTGGTAATAGCCTTTACCAACAGAAATGATCGGTTGATAAATCCGATTATGAAACCCTCGTCGCTAATTTAGCTACAAATTAGTAAGGTCGTTGCTAAATTAGCTACGAAAATAATTGTTGGTAAATACCAACAACTATTTCGGTAGCTGATCAGTAACGACATGGGTTGTTACTAATCCGTGGGTGATTACCAACGAAAATAAAATCCATCACTGAATTTTGTCAGATTCTAAAAAAATGTCACTAATTATTATATCAATATATTTTTCTTCTGAATTTAAAACATTAAATAAATAGAAATTTTTAAAATATACTTGAAAACAAATATTAAATTGAAAACATTTCATTCCATAAATTTATTGTTCAAAATTACAGAAAATCGAGTAATATTGTTTACATTCAAATTACAGAGAATTAACTAATTAACTCGCATGCCTTCAAATATATTGTCAGGTTTGGTTTATCTGCTTTGACCTGTTTTAAATACAAGTGGATAGTTTAAATAGATATAAAGAGAGATGGAGCAGGTTTAGTAAAAAAAATAAGTACTGTTTTATCACCAAAACATCAAACCATCCAATGAATATTGAAAATGAATGATACCTTATGTTCAAAACAAGGTGAAGTAAAGTCGAATGTATCCAAGTCCTCCCCCTCAGAAAATATGAGGAAACGTCACAGGGACTTTCATTTAGCAACCCAAACAAGAGTCTTTTTAATGCTGCATTCTTTCAAATAACTCTTCAATTTTTCAAGTACTCACATGAAATTGTATTCAATATTTTTTTCCAGTACTCACATGAAATTGTATTCAATTTTTTCCCCTGTCCCAAAATTACTTCCACTTAATAGAGAGATAAAAAAATGTTGGGTTGCATTTGTTTTTTGTAATTTTTGTTTATCTTAAGCAAAATAGTAAAGCAAGTGACAAGCAATACAACTAATAAATCAAGACTCGAAAGCACGCCTATGAATTCAAACTACTAAGCATAATAATTGATCAAAGCCATAAAATTCAAACAGGACATATTGCTTATAAATAACATCCAGCATTATGATGGGATCTATGGCTTCTGTAGATGAATTTGCTGTTTTAATATGGTTGATCGGCTGAATTATAGAGTTCAAGTACTGGATTTCTCTTCCAGGGACATTATAAATCTGATGTGTAGTGTATTGTGCTTGTATGAAACTGAATAGTGAAAGAAATTGTACTTGTATTTATTTTGTATAATAGTGAACATTTGACAGAGTTTCGAGAGCTTGTCTCTCTCCCTTCTCCCTTCCCCTTTTATACCCCTAAGCCTCCCCTTTTATTAAAATTAAAGGACAGATAATACTGCTAAGTAAAGAATGAAAAAATACAAATAACATCCCACTGCTTCAATTGCTGGTTCCACTGCTCTTCAATTGTTGGTGTTCCTTGCACCTCGCGTACGTGAAACAGATTTCCAGTCTTTGCATCCTATCAATACCCCCGCCTAACAAAGCCACCTTGTCCTCGTGGTGAAACGAGGGAAACTGCTCCTCGATCATATCAAATGGTTTCCATGAAGCCTCTAGCGGGAGCATACCCTTCCACTGAATAAGAACATCCGGGACAGTGAATTTGATGGCTGCCCTGCTCATACCCCCAAAACAACTTCCAATTCTAACACAAATTCCATGTCTTTTCCCAACTGTGATGGCAGGGACTTAATGATATGATTTTTGCCAATAGCCTTCCTCAACTATGATATATGAAACACTGGATGTATGGACGCAGAGTCAGGTAAACGTAGTCGATAAGTCACCTTGCCCACACGTCCTATCACCTCAAAAGGACCATAATATCTTGGAGCTAACTTCTGATTTGCTCATTAGCCATTCTCTTATAGCGATATGGTCGGAGTTTAAGATATACCCTTTCCCCAACCGATAACTCCACTTCCCTTCTATGTTTATCTGTTCTCACCTTCATGCGTCGTTGGGCTTGATGTAGCTGTGTCCGAAGCTCTCTTAACATTAAATCTTGCTCAACCAATTGCTGCTCCAAGGATGACACAACTGTCGACCCTCTCTCGAAGAAAATCAAGGGAGGAGTGTCACGGCCATAAACAGCGCAAAAATGAGTAGTATGGGCTAAAACGTGAAATGACGTATTATACCAATATTCAGCCCAATGTAAGAATTTAAACCATACCTTGGGATGATCAGATGCAAAGCAACGCAGATAAGTCTCCAAACATCTATTCACTACTTCCGTCTGTCCGTCTGATTGGGGATGATAGCCGTACTCATTTTCCATAATGTACCTTGCACCCTGAAGAGCTCAGTCCAAAAATTGCTCATGAAAATTTTTTCTCAATCAGACACAACAGAATGTGGAACACCATGGAGACGGATGACTTCCTTTATGAAAACGGCTGCTATTGTCAGTGCCGTGAATGGGTGTTTAGTCTGATGAAGTGACTGTACTTACTAAGGCGATCCACTACCACCAAAATCGAATCAAACTCCTTAGATTTGGGCTATCCTTCTACAAAATCCATAGTGATATCGCTCCATACCTCGGTGGGCACTGGTAGTGGCTGTAATAATCCAACTGGAGCAAGCAATAAGTACTTATTTTGATGGCAAACAGAGCACGCCTCAACATGCTTGTGGATGTCCCTCTGCATCCCTTTTCCAATAAAACGTTTCAGCCAATCTTTTATATGTTTTTAGAAAGCTGGCATGTCCCCCCATGCACCTGTTATGCCTCTCTTTTAAAGCCAGGTCCACCAGTGGAGACCCCATTGGAATAAGCAATCAGTTTATATATAGAAAACACCCATCTGCCACTGAATATCCAGGCTGAGATTGGGATTTTGCAGTAATATCTTTCCAAATCTGACCTAGCACTTCATCTTCCCTTACTGCTTCATTAATCTCAAATAACTGGATCGTAGATGGAATAGTGATAGCCATTAATGATGCTGCTGAATCTCTGCGTGATAAGGCATCCACTGCTTTATTTTCCAACCCCGATTTATACTGGATGTCAAAGTCGAACCCAGTAATTTTGTTAACTATTTTTTATGTTCCATCATTACTAAGCGCTGCTCCAAAAGAAACTTCAAACTTTTTTTTGTCAGTCTACACCACAAATCTCCTACCCAACAGATAGTGCCTCCATTTTTTGACCGCAAGCACAATTGCCATAAGTTCCCGCTCATATATAGATTTACTCTTGGCCCGGGCTGAAAGAACATGGCTAAAGTATGCTACTGGGTGTTGTTGCTGCATCAATACAGCACCCAACCTGTGGCCTGAGGTGTCGGTTTCCACAATGAAAGCTTGTGAAAAATCAGGAAGGGCGAGCACCGATACAGTCATCATTGCTGATTTTAGTAACTGGAATGCTTCCTCAGCCTCGAAATTTCAAAAAAAATTATCTTTACGTAATTGTTGTGTTAATAGCCAAGCAATCTTGCCATAATCTTGAACAAACATGCGATAGTATCCCGTTAGTCCCAAGAACCCATGTAACTCTCTAATGGTTTGGGGTCTCGGCCAATTTTTCATCGCCTCCAGTTTGGAACCATCCGCAGCAACCCCTTCCACGGAAATAATATGGCCCAAGTATTCCAAACGCTGCTGTCGAAACAAACACTTCTTCTCGTTGGAGAATAATTGATTACTCCTCAGCAATTCCAAAACTTGCTCAAAGTGTTCCCTGTGTTCATTCATTGTTCGACTGTAAACCAATATGTCATCGAAGAAAACCAACACACACTTGCGTAGATGTTCCTTGAATATTGTATTCATGAGTTATTGAAATGTTGCTAGTGCGATCATCAATCTGAATGGCATGACCAAAAATTCATAATGGCCTTCATGAGAACGAAAGGCTGTTTTAGGAACATCTTCATGCCGTACTAAGATTTGGTGATATTCTGATCGTAAGTCTAATTTTGAAAATATTGTAGCACCGTGTAACTCGTCCAGCAACTCATCAATTACAGGAATGGTAAACTTATCCGGCACAGTCACTTTATTGAGGGCACGATAATTCATACAGAATTGCCAACTCCCATCTTTTTTTAACCAATAATATCAGACTGGAGAATGGGCTGGTGCTGTTTTGGATGATTCCCGCATCTGACATTTCCCGCACCAATCTTTCTATCTCATTTTTTTGAAAATGGGGATAACGATGTGCCGGAACGCTAACCGGTATTGCTCCTGCCTGTAGTACTATAGCATGATCATGCTCTCTACAAGGTGGAAACTGATTCTGCTCTTCAAACAACCCTTGAAACTGCTGTAGCAATTGAGATATCACTTCATTGAAAAAGCAATTGTAGATTCTATATGTACTTTGACTTGATAATGTTGTAATTTTGCTATTCGAATTAGACTTTATATAAATGTTGTTGTTACCTTACCTACGAGTTTTTAACTTGTGATGCAAATGTCTGGGTTGATTTTATTTTTTTCACACCACAATTTTATGCTGTAACAATATTGTAATTGTTTAAAACAATCCTATTAATTGTTTGGCTGTATTCCCAATAAATGGAACAATCCAAATAATTGTTTGGCTTTATTTATTTTGTTTCAAACATACTATGTAAAAAGATGATTGTGTGAACTGGAAAATTCATTCTCTTGTTCATTGGTACTGCTGTTATGATGGCAGATTCATTACTCCATCGGCATCGCGTGCTGTAAGTGCCAATTTGAAAGCTTATTTGGGTGGTCCTTACCCTACGTTCAGTTTGGTGCCAAATGACACAAAAATATTATTATGGGAAAGATTTGAGGTAGTATACTTATGTTTTTAGTGTTTAAATATACTTATTGGCTTTAAAGTTTTGTTATTTCATACTAATTGAAGTTGTACCTTCATTAGCAACAATATTCTTGGTCAAAACATAAAGACAACGAGGTGGTGAAGGCATGTCTCAACTAATCGACTCCGAGACATATTTTGTGTGGCTCGAAAGAAGGCTAACGAAAGTAGTGGATCTGATAATGTAACTTATTGGAAGGGATTTGGACCACAGTGGTTAAGTATAGAGCACTGGAATGTGATAATTGAAAAACAGTGGAACAATGAACGATGGAAGACGAAGTCTAAGTTTGGCCATGATAACCGGTTAACTCTAAAGTCAGGAACCATCACTAAGCACACTGCTGATTCAATAACAATTGCTGCCCACAAGCTCAAGCTGTTATTGTTTATCTTTAAATGAATCAAGATCATAGTTGATTGACTTATTGTATCAGAGTTGTGTCTTCTTCTCTCCATTTTTTCCATTGTCTATTATCAGAATTTATGGAAATGTTTACTGGGTGCATATGATGTTGACAATGAAACTGAATTAGGAGCTAAATATGATAAAAATCAGCATGTATGGCAAACACCGTATGACCGAGATATACTTTTATATTTTTTAGAGATGTGTCGTTCATAAAATCAGATTGATGCACTAAGCACGCTGTTGCACTTTAATGGAAGACTCCTACATTTCATGTATAAAAATCAGACCTTATTGGCATACACAGTGCTGCACTTTTATTTTTTGTCAACCGTACAAAATCAGACCTTATTGGCTAAGTGATTTATTCATAACACGTGCATCTGATTCTGAATATTCAAGTAACATACTTACTGAACTGAAAACCAGAATGTCAGAAAAAACACCAGTACAAATGAGTTTAAATTTTATTTTCTTAGGAGCATATAGGATGATTGGTTACGCTAATTAGAAACATGTTGCTTGTTTACATTGTCAGACATTATGCAAGATTAATATTAAAAATGAAAGAGAATGAGGTGTTGAACCTGAGAAAGACCAGTATGACTATGCCTACAGTTCGATTTTGTAAAGTGTATGACACGTCAGCCTTCTTACTTCAAGTAATCAGAAATTTATTGCTTGTTTTCAGCATGATAAATTAGGCAAGTCACTTACTGCTTCACAGTTGTTCGAACGTGTACACCGGCGGAAGAAGGGAGAAGGCAACTTTGTAGACAACAAATCAAGAATTGTCTATGTAAGTACAATTAAATTATAGTTATTGACGTGTAATATTTGAAAGGGTAACCTTTCATCTTGAGCCTTTGGGTCTTCATTAGTTTCATTAAGTAATATTTGAATGGTTAATGGTTCATAGGTGATAATATTTGAGTCTTCACCGATAATATTTTCATTAAGTAATATTTGATCTGATAATATTTGAGTCTTCACTGATAAGGTGAGTCTTCATTATTTTCATTAAGTAATATGGTTAATGGTTAATTTTCACATGCTATAATGTGGGATTTAAATTTGTTTTGCTAGGAAAAATATAACATCTCAATTGATGAAAAATACGTTTCAGATATGTCCACACAACCTGAATTTGATATTCATGCATGGTGTAAAGCAAGTCAAGGCCTTGGTAAGGGTTGTCGCGTGTATGGGCTTGGAATTTGTCGTCCAGTTTTGGACAAAGTTGGCACCTCCTTTTGTTCGTCTTTTGTTCCATTAGATGAAAATGCTTCTTTAATCACTTTGCAAAAGGAATTTTGTAGTGCCTGCGACAAGATAGATGATCTTACACCGGAAAATAATGACTTACTTCAAAAGATGGAAGATGGCAGGCGTGAAGAAGAGAAGAAGTGCATTGAGTTCGAACAAACCATACTTCGAATGTTGGAAGAAAGGAATAGGCCAGATGATTAGGTCATTTAAGCACAGTGATCTTCAATAGCCAAGCATGAAAAATGTTAATTTTGTTTATAAATATTCCCATTGAAATTGGTTAGAACTTTTTTTTATTGTAAAAATAGCTGTGCAAATTTTTTTGGGTTTGGACTATGACGGAATGTAATTTAGTGTCATTTTGAATGGTTAAGTTATGGAATGGAAATGTTTGTAATTTCATATTTGTTTCTTTGTGTATTTTAAATATTTTTAGTTTTTAAATACTTCTAATTCACAAGAAAAATATATTTATATAATAATTAATGGCATTTTTTTAAATGTAATTTCGGCCAGATTCATTTTTGTTGAAAATTGGAAACATATGTAGCAACGAACTATTCATTCTTATTTAGCAATGATTAGTTTTGTAGGAAAATTCGTTGTAACTTAGCAATAGAAATAAAAACGGAACACCCCTGTAGTTATATAGCAACAAATAAGGCGTCATTAATTTTCGTAGCTATAAATACATTGAAAAGGTGTGACGTACACCAGTAGATTAGTGACAACCAATGCTGTTGCTGATTAGCTACGGAAACATATGTTGGTAATACCAACAACCAATTTTTGTTGCTAATTTACCTACAGCCGAATATATTCGTAGGTAATTTACCTAATTTACCTAAACTCTTATCCTCCTGGTTACCAAAACACAACATCTTTCTCCAAAACGCACAATTGCGGCAAGGTTATTTCTTAGCCAAATATACCCCAAATTATATCAAAATATTTTAATCTACCACAATCAAGTCTGCTTCTAAGATCAAATCATCAAAATTTTTCTGTACTGCCTTTGATATTATATATATGTCAATAGGTCCTACTAATGACATACTAACCTCAAGTACACTACTATATTCCGTCAAATACACAACAATCATTCTTGGAAAAATAATAATGAAGGGAAATCTCACAATGACAAAAAAAGATAATATCTTTTATCTATTCACTTGATGCTTCAAGAGAAATACAGATAAAGGAAATAGTGTTTGGCTCTCGAACAACTCAAAAGGGAAATCCCACTCCCATCTACTACTATCAAATATTCATTTGAAACAGAAATCTTAGTAGAGTTATCCTATTTCTACTCATCAACGTCTGAGATAGGTGACGGTGCATCTTCGCCAATTCTCATCTTGGACGGTACTATTTCGACCTCGAGAAACTCAAGTGCGTCATCCCAAACCTCTTTCAGCAGTGCCGTCAACTCTGCCCAGATGGCCTCATAGTCAATCTTTCGTGGTAGGAAGGGTACAACTAATGCCCATAACAGATCATAAACCATCTCAGCCACATCTTGCTCATCGTCTAGTAATATACCGATAAGGTGGGGCATAGCCTAGCGACCAGTGACAACGAAACCCAATCGTCTTACTTCCATCCATGTTACCAGCATCCTCTGGAAACACGTCGGCATATCCTCTAACTACTTGCACATTATCCACTGATAATTCCACAAATGGGGTGCCAGTAAGATTGACAAGAAACACTTGACAATCTCCCATCCTTAGCAACTTCTCTACCTACAAAGCTAACATGGGGCGAGGAAGTGCTTTAATCCTTGACCCTTAAAATTTGAACTCTTTTCTCTCAGTCATCAAAAGATTAATCCAGTCTCAAAACATACAATGGTAGCGCAATTACTACCCAACCAATCAATATCCAAGATAATATCAAAATCCTTCATATTTATAAAATGAAGATCTACTGTAAGTACCGACCTATCAAAATCTATTGCACTAGCTAATTTATCCGCATCTATGGCATACTAACCTTTAATATATTATTATTTTTATAACCTGCAACATTAATCTTAGCTAGGCATGCATTAGATATCAAAGATATTTTTAGCCATTTGAGGTGTCTGAGTTTTAATCTTTTAACATCCACCTTAAAAAATGGTAAGCATACAATTAAAACCAACATCTTGTTGTCACAAATCCGTAGTTCATAGCCCTAATGTGTGCTACCCTACGGGTACCGACATGATGGCCAAACGACCACTCAGGATCCATATCAAAATAAATGTAATAATTTCTAACATCTTTTAAGTTAATTACGAGGACTAAAATAAATTTTCTGTACTGCCTTTGATATTATCTATATGTCAATAGGTCCTAATAATGACTACTAACCTCAAGTACACTACTATAATCCGTCAAATACACAACAATCATTCTTTGAAAAATAATAATAAAGGGGAATTTCACAATGACAAAAAAAGATAATATCTTTTATCAATTCACTTGATCATTCAAGAGAAATCCAGATAAAGGAAATAATGTTTAGCTCTCGAACAACTCGAAAGGGAAATCCCACTCCCATCTACTACTATCTAATATTCATATGAAATAGAAATCTTAGTAGAGTTATCCTATTTCTACTCATTAAGGTCGGAGATAGGTGACGGTGCATCTTCGCCAATTCTCATCTCTGACGGTACTCTTTCGACCTCGGAAACTCAAGTGCGTCATCCCTAGCCTCTTTCAGCAGTGCCGTCAACTCTACCCAAAATGCCTCATAGTCAATCTTTCGTGGTAGGATGGGTACAACTAATGCCCATAACAGATCATAGACCATCTCAGCCACGTCTTGCTCATCGTCTAGTAATATACCGATAAGGTGAGGCATAGCCTAGCGACCAGTGACAACGAAACCCAATCGCCTTACCTCCATCCATGTTACCAGCATCCTCTAGAAACACGTCGGCATATCCTCTAACTACTGGCACATTATCCACTGATAATTCCACATATGGGGTGCTAGTAAGATTGACAAGAAACTCTTGACAATCTCCCATCATTAGCAACTCCTCTACCTACAAAGCTAACATTAGGCGAGGAAGTGCTTTAATCCTTGACCCTTCAAATTTGAACTCTTTTCTCTCAGTCATCAAAAGAGTATTCCATTCTCAAAACATACAATGGTAGCGTGATTACTACCCAACCAATCCATATGCAAGACCCAACCAATGCATATGCAAGATAATATCAAAATCCCTCATATTTATAAAATGAAGATCTGCTGTAAGTACCGACCCATCAAAATCTATTGCACTTGTCTAGCTAATTTATCCGCTTATATGGCATACTAACCTTTAATATATTATTATTTTTCTGACCTGCAACATTAATCTTAGCTAGGCATGCATTAGATATCAAAGACATTTTTAGCCATTTGAGGTGTCTGAGTTTAATCTTTTAACCTCCACCTTAAAAAAAATGGTAAGCGCACAATTAAAACCAACATCTTGTTGTCACAAATCCGTAGTTCATAGCCCTAATGTGTGATGCCCTATGGGTACCGACATGATGGCCAAATGGCCACTCAGGATCCATATCAAACCAAATGTAATAATTTCTTTCCGCCTCAGCACGTTGTAGATAGTACTTACTTGGTGGAACCATGTCTGAAATACCAATTATGAAGAGTCCGTTTAGGTACATTTCTAACATCTTTTAAGTTAATTACGAGGACTAAAATAAATTTTCATAAATATAAATTTCATTAACGTCATACTTAAACATAGAAAATTATCAAACTTTCTTTACTTCAGAGTTGGCGTAGCGCGGTGATGGCGAGTAGCGACACTTAAATTCTAAAATCAAAATTTCTAAATTTTTAACATGACATAATAAAATAAAGATGATACAAAATAAAATAAAATAAAATGTTAAAATTTACGCGAGTCTAAAAAAAAGTAAAACCGCTTTCTGATACCAAGCTGTAACGCTACAAATTTTCTCAGCCCAGATGGTCACTGACATAAATCTCTAAAATATATATGACGACTCCGAATAATATTTCCCATGCCCTTGAAGGATTTTCAAAATGAAATTGTTGCGGAAAAATAACAAGCGTGAAAGGGAAAATGAATTTTCTTCAAAATTTCATAGTTTTTGTCTATACCGTGATAGGTGTCACCACAATTTATTAGACCATTCAAACGAACTCCAAAAACTATGAAATTGAAACTGTAGATACTTGGGACAATATAATACAATATGTAAAAATTTCAAACTTTAGCTACATCATTTGGTAGGTGAAAAAGATAGCCGAAGATGCTTGAAAAACTGTCCCCGGGTACCTTAAGGCAGCCCGTTCAAACATCCATAATAAATTCATCCGATGGAATTTTTTAAGTGATTACAATTTCTGTTATTAGACCACGTATAGGGATTTACATAGCAACTGAATTCACTCAAAAACTTCCACCGTAGAAAAAGTTATGATTTTTCGAAAAGGGGACAGTAAGCTGAAAATTTTGAAAATGAAACTAAAAAATTTCCAATTTAAAACTTTGAACAAAAATTAAACCAACATCTTGTCTTCCGTACATATTACATAATTAAATAATGAATCAAATACATAAAATAAGTAATTACATCATAATTGACTCGATCATTTCGACGTTAAGACATAAACTATATATCGCATCAACGCCGATCAGTTCAATCTGAAAATTTATTCGTTTTAGGAGTGAGTATTTCATAAGAAACACTCAGTAGCAATACTTATAACATATGGGAAATTTTACTTAAACATGAATTCGACATGTAATGATTTTTGAAACGTACATAGAAACATAAACATTGGTAGCCTGCCACATAACGTCATACGTGATTACCTTCAATCACAAATATATTAAAGTGATTACCTTCAATCACTATCATAATTTAATTCGTAAATATGTTTGCATGGCATTCATATAGCATCATAATCTTCCCAAAAATTCATTTAAAATCGCAGTAAAAACCATTCAGTAAAAGTACCTTGAAACGAATTTTTGGTTGAGGTTTTGATGTATAAAATTTGTTTCTGCAGCTTCCAAATTCAAGACCCGTACACTATATGTATAGGTGTATATATAAGGAACTTTTTTTTTGATTTAAAAAGTAAAGTTAACAACCTTCACTGCTGGCCGAAAATTGAAATGAAAAGTGAAAGAAACCGCTGGAAATTCCTCACTGCTGGACCGACGTTGCTGACAGAAATGGAGATGAAATTTAGACTATTTTGGGGCTGTTAAATGTGAGCCGTATGGATTAAATTTCCTTCTCAAAATAGAGGTTATTGATGGCCGAAAATGGAGGTTAAATAAGTGGACTTTTGATATAAAATATTGTGAAGATGAAGCAAGGTTGCTGGCTGAATTTTGAGGGATAGAAGGAGAGTGTTTGCTGGATAGAAATCTGGACAGAAGTGCTGGAAATTTTTGTGACTAAACTTGCAAGAGATAGAGAGAGTATGATGGTAGAAAAGAAGAAAGAAGATAGAACTTACTGCTGACTTTTGGAGAATGAAAATTTGTACAGAAGTGCTGAAATTTTTGTGCAGAAAACTGGAGCACCTGCTGGCCGAAAATTGAAGGAAGATGTAGGAGTTTTTGCTAAGTTTTTGGTACTAAATTTTGGGAGAGAAATGAAGGAAAGTTTCTGGAAAAATAAGAAGAACTAAACACTCAAAAGCTGAAACCTTGAGGGGCGAATTTTTGAAGGAAAAAATGGGAGATTTTTGCTTAAGAAAGGGGCTGATTTCTGGGCTACTGGAGGGACGAATTTGGGGGGAATAAATCAGTTGGTTTGAGGGCTGAAAAGTGAGGAAAAGTGGGGGGAAGAAAGTGGGAAGTTGTGGAGGATCATTGGGCAGTTTTATTCCTTGTCATGGGGCTGTTTGGTGGCTGAAACTGGAGCATGTTGGGGACGTTTATTTTCAGCTGGTGGGATGATTTTTATTAGATCATGGGGGTGGTTTCTTGTTGTGCATGGGGGCTGTTTGGTTGATGCAAAATGGTAGAGGTTAAGGGGTTGTTTGGCCAAGTATTTTGGTGGTTTTTAGGGTGTTGTTTGGGTGGGGTTTTCGGTTAAATTTTGGAGTTAGAAAAGTAAATGGGTTTTGGCTAAGACATTGAAAATAAATGGCCGGGATTTTATTTTATTTTATTTTTTTGATAGACCCGGAGAATAATTTTTTTAAAAGTTAGGCTAGCTATAAATTATTTCTCGTTCAACTTGAAATTCAAAACTTACTAAATGAAAAAAGAACAATGTTCGTTTTCAAATTAATTCCATATATAGTCGTCGACTAAAAAATTTTTGAAGCGAACACGATTTTTTTTTTTTTGTTTAACATGACCAAAAATTTAAAATGAACCATGAGATACAAAGCGACGTCGAAAGTAAGAAATTTGATTTACTTGAAATTAAAATGCGAAAAAAATTTCCGGTTGTTACAAAATACTTATTTACTTAATTATTTAATTAAATTAGTTTACTTTATAGATTTTATCTCAAGTCTCAAATTTGGATAAACTCTCACATCTCATCCAATGAGATTTGCTTAGATTTTTAGAGATTTAATTCCAACTTCAATGAGATTAAGTCGATCTGTTATAGAATCTTAATATAATTTGAGTAGGACTTCTAAATCGAAGCCGATAGTCCAGTATTTTTCACGCTACAACACAATCAGTTTTCTATTACATTATTACCAATATCTCTCTACTATACACCTTTCTACATTAGGAAATTATAATTGTACTAGTAACACGGCGAGAATTTGAACTTGTGTAATCTTAACGCATATTGTTGTACACATTTCCAACATTGATAACAAAGCCATATTAGGTGGTCTCCATTGTTAGTATCGCAACAATCTTTGGAATTGACATTGGCGCATGCATTATCTTTAAGTGCTAGATTATGAGAAAATAATATCATCTATATCCTCCACAATTTTACTAAAAAATGGTTTATTTAATTAATAGATGTAGTGTTGAATACAATCTTTGTTGGTACATGTGAAATCTATTTAATGCCTTAATCACAATAATAAAAGTCAACCCATAAGCAACTTATTAGTATAAGAATCCAAAATAAAATTAAGCAATTTGTCAAGTGACTTCCCATTCTTGGTCATCCTCGAGTAGATGGATGGAATACTTTGTTCATTTCTGAAGAAATTAGCAGGATTAACCTTGGTTTTCACTTGAACCAACCATTTGAAATTATTCTTAAATTATCTGCGCCCCCAAATACTTGCTTGTGCGTAGGCTGTATTGCCCTTGTTATTGACTCCTATATCAAGATCTCTGTAGTTGATGTATGCAGCACTTGGGAACTTGGAAACATAAAGAACCATGTAACTATAAAGTCTTCTAATCCAATTTATATATCTTTCTAATTCCTTCTCATCATCCCAATTCACCATGTAATGGATTTGGTACAAATTACTAGCTGTGTGGAAAGAGAATGGCATATTCTGAAACTTCATCCATTGTTACACCATATGGAAAAAAAAAACATCTCATCTTCCTCCGCGTCCTCTTCGAAACTTGAAATAGGGACTAAATTGCAAAATTACTGAAACTTTGAGGACCAACATGCAAATTTAGAAAATTAACGACAATTTGTGCTTGCCGCGGACAAGTTATAAATTGCTATTTTTGTGGTTGGACCGCGGCCCATCCGACATTTTTTTGTATTATTTTCAGTTATAAGTCAGGGCTTTTTTCATCCTTTCACGTGCACGGCTTTCAATACATAATTAATACTATATAAATATCGAATCTAGGTCAAATTAAAATAATAACGACAAGGTCATAGAGTTTTGAAGAAGGATCATTTATAGATCCACCATACTGAGTTTGATCCCATCATTGAGGAGGGTAATTCTAGTGAACACCGAGTATGACGATGGCATTGGTGCGAGAGGTTTCCAAAAGAAGAGTAGTCGGAACAACTGTTGTTGAGGTATTGCTATCGAGGCTAAGATATTTGCTCAACTGTAAAAATGTTTTTTGATTGAAATTTGTCCATAGTCAAAAAAAAATTCAAGATGCTTCATGGGGATCAGAAGCTGACATATTTCTTCGAAAGAAAAATACAAAATGGATGTGCGGGAAATGAGGCGAAGGAGAGCCACATACCCGACAAAGGACAGTGTTTAAATGTTTAATGTATCTACATTGTTTATAGCTGGGTCCATTCCAACGGTAATATGTCACCCTACTTTAATGAGAGTACTTTTTCCATTAGGAGCTCCCCCCAGCTGAGCTAGGCTACTTCCCTAATGAAACGAATTAGCATAAACGTAAGATAATAAAAAAAAGAAAGGCGATAAATGAATTTCTTTAAGATTGATTCCATAGGTCGGTCTTCTGTCTGATGAGAAATAGGCTCAAACTCAGTACATTTGAGTATTTTTTTATGGCGCGAATCCTGTTAAGCCTTAGATAAACGGGATGTACTGGTACATGTTTGACAATACAATCTCACTCGTGCTTTTTCATTCATGTGATACTACCTCAGATATGGTAGTTGAACGGGTTCCATAATTATGGTCCATTGCATTTGATTGGCTAGACAATACGCTAAAGTGAGCTTACAATGTTAATGTGTTAGAGAAAAATGAATACATATTTTGAAAAGAAGGTATATTATAATTAGCATTCATCAAACGAACGAAATAATTTGCTTATTCAACACTAGATCATTCTATGTCCACCCCCTCCCCGCCTCCCACCTCCCACTTTAAAAATGATGAGACGATTGTTTGCGGGCGAAACATACTCAATATTCTTTGAGCTAAAGCATTTTTTACTGAAATATAACACATTGGACCGATTAGAATGATGAATTGTATCATTTAATCATTTTACATTATTCAAAGTATAACATTTTTTCACAATTATTATGATCATCAATAAATGAATTTAGTTATTAAATGTTAGCACTTCTAAGTCTAGAGTTTCTAAACCTAAGATGTTACACTTTATTTGCATATCCAATAAATATGCAATTATAACATTTCTATTTAAACTGGCTAAGGTTTAGGAATCATTATCTTGACAAACTTTTGAAAATTTGTACAAAGGCACCTTTCCAATCTTAATTGAAATTTTATGCTACTTATGAGATTTGTTTAGAACTACAATTTTACAAAAAGTATCCCTGCCCTTACAAATCTTGGAGTAGATCCCAACTCAAATTCAAAGTGTAATTTACAAACAACAATGCTATGTCAAAAATCCTGAGTAGTATTCATAAAATCTTTATAATTGAATTCTTTAATTCATCTGATGAGTGTGATTTTACACTTATTTAGAAATTCAAAAGTGGACTATTGTGAGTGCATTTCAGTGTAATTTTATTTACTTATGTTTTTATTTTGTTATTGTATGTCAAAACTTGAGTTTGATGGTGTTTGGAGCAAAATTGGCAAAGCAGGACTAAATTGAAATAAAAGTAGAAATATGAGACCAAAATGCAAACATCCAAATGTTGAAGGACCTGAGATGCAAATATATAAGGGCATAATTGAAATAAAAGTTTAAATTTGAGGGCTAAATTGAAAATACCATAAAGATTGGAAACTTACTATGCAAATAAATAAGGACTATGATTCCAAGTAAGGATGAATTTGGCCCATGCGATCTATTGCGATCACAGATTGAGGCACAAATTTAGGGTTATCCTTGGCTCTATAAATAGACATTATTAGAGATGAAAAATGGAGATTTGTCACAAGAGAATTATACACAATTTTAGAGAAAAATTAAGGAGAAAATTCAAGCTTAGGAAGGAGATTCAAGACAAGGCAAGATAAGATCATTGAAGATTTTCAAAATTAAGGGTTCTACTGATCTTTTCTCTTCATCTACCGGAACATATATTTTGATCTTTACTTTATTTTTCACCATGTCTGGCTAGGTTATTTGTTAGAATAAAAGATGTAGCTATTGACTCCAACTCATGTTAATTCTATACTTTAGGTTTAACTTTTCATATAAATTGTATTGAATTGGCGTATTAATTTGTTTTTATGAATTTTTAACAAGAGTTAAAATTCATAACATTAGTAGCATGTTAATTTAGAAATTGCATGTAGAACCCTCAATATTGCTTTTCATGAATAAATTGTTAAATTGAGAAATTGCAACTTTGTTTATGTGGTTGTCCTGAAGGATTAAACATCTTTTATATTGAATTATCAATCTTGAGATGAAAATTTGATATTGAGAGGTAGGTTAACTAGATCTCGAGAGAAACGAATGTTAATACTTTAAATTGGATTTGTTGGCTGGTAATACAATTTTTACACCAATATATGAATTGAACATGAGTATGGTTAACTAGTGAAATTGGAAGTTTTAACTATTTTCTCACGTGATTTTTTCTTAAAAATCTATTGTGCTTTTGTGGTATTTCTTTATAGTAGTTTTTAGTTTAATTTTAATTAAGTAAAAATCAACATTTTTATTATGTATTTGTTTGTTAAAGTTACTTGAAATTAAAATAGTAATTTATTATCAATCACTGTGGGTTCGACACTCTACTTATCATTATATTACTTGTTAACCACTTGCGAGATTAAAATCAACAACAAATTTTTGACGCCGTTGCTGGGGATTGGTTTATTTGATTATTATTTTAATATATTTTAGCTTTAATATTTTTTTCTTTCTCTTTGGACACCAAATCCTCTTTATTCGTCATTTCAAGTCCGCGCTTGTGCATATGCTATTCATCAAGCCTTGATCAAGTTGTTTTTAATCCAAAAATCAAAAGGTCATTTCACCGACGACAACGTGAACAAAGTGAACATATACTACACGAACAAAATACAATGACACACAACAACAACCAAGTCCAAGATATACCACCAGTGAATGCAGCTTTGGGCAATCTTTTCACCCCTATTGTGCAAGCTTCAGCAGTTAAATGAAATAGATGTGCTTATGTGATTGCACATGATGCCTCATGTTGTGGAAATTTTATCCAGTATATCCCCCATGTAGGCATGACAATTTTTAGCTAAGGCCATATGTGATCAATATTTTCTCCAACAACCTACCATTCTATGGGCAAGCCGATGAAAATCCACACTACCATCTTTCTCGTTTTTTGGAATAGTATGGAAACTTCAAATATCAAGGTGTAAGTGAAGAAGCACTCAGGATGAGAAACGTTCCTCACATATTGAAAGATAAAGCGTGAGAATGGCTAAATTCGTTACCTTCTAGAAACATCGCCACATGGATAGATCTGGTTCAGAAGTTTACATAAAAAGTACTTTTCTCTTACCAGGGTGAATGAAATCTCAACCTTCTAGCATGCGGATTAAGAAAACAAAATCATTATTTATATTCAGGATTGACTCCAAATAGTCATTCTACAATGGACTCTACTGTAGGCGGCTCTATTCGAAATAGGTCGGTTGGGGACCTTTATGACTTATATAAGACCATGAGTGAGCAGTATGTAATATGGCCAAACAGGGGTTCACAGAAAAAGATAGTTGGATTGCATGAGGTAGACATAAATACAGTGCTACTTTCTAAAATCAAGTAATTGTCAACGCAGATGAAAAATTTGAAACACTCTCAATCTGTTAACATGATCTAAGCACCAGTTTCAGTTTATGTAAATTGTGGGGCAAATCATGAAACGTCAAAAATGTCCCTTGGTCAACACTGATCCTTCATCGACCGAGCAAGCCACATTTGCACAGAATTTTCAATACCAGCAGACTAATCCATTCCTACAAACATACAATTCAACTAGGAGAAATCATTACAACTTCTCTTATGGTAACGATCAGAATGTTCAAAATCTACCAAATCAAAGAAGCCAAGATAGGAAATGAGGTTTTTTCTTAGTTGGCAGAACGGACTGGTACTAAACTCCAGGGTGTCAAAGCATCCGTAAAATAATTAGGCCAAAAATATGATGTGGCTATAAAAAATCTAGAGAACCAAATTAGGTAGTTGGCTAAACTTTTCACTGAAAGACAATCAGGCACATTGCCCAGCAACACTGAGGTCAATCTCAGGGAGCAAGTACATATAATAACAACTAGAGTGGGATGTAGCTACTTGAAATTCATGTCAAAATGTCAGCTAAGGAAAAATAAACTTTTGAAGAGCATGACGGAGAAGTAACTTCAGAGATGCAAACTAATCACTAACACGTGGCAGACTATAGAAAAAAACTCTGGAGCCAATCAGTAAATATGTACCTCCCATCCATTTTCCACAGAGGTTAAATTTATGGAAAAATAAGTAGGATCAGTAATTTTCACAATATTTTGATCATCTGAGAAAGTTGTATATTAAAATACCGTTTGTGGAGGCCCTGACTCAAATGCCCAACTACGCCATGTATATGAGACAACAACCTGTAAATAAGAAAAAAGTTGGCAGAAGGAGAGACAGTAAAGCTTACACGAGAAGTCAGTGCCATAGTGAGAAAGTAGCTACCAAACAAAATGGATGATCCAGGTAGCCTTGCAATTTCAATTATCAACGACAGTCTCATGATCGACAGGGCATTATGCAATCTTAGTGCAAGTCTCAATCTAATGTTTCTTTCTATTTTTAGGCGATTGGGACTTGGTAAAGCTAAACCAGCAAAGTTCACTCTTCAGCTGGCCGATTGATCTATTAAAAATTCGTTTGGGATGGTAGGAGATGTGGTGATGAGAATGGAAAAGTTCTTATTTCTCATTGACTTCGTTGTTCTTGATATGCCTGAGGATGCAGAGATCCTTAGCTACTTCGGATGCTCTCATTGATGTTTCACGATATGTATTGACATTAAGGGTTTATGATGAAAGAGAGGTATTTCATATAATAAGAAAAGATGAGGCACCATCACCTCATCCTTATTGGACAGGATATCAAGTAGAGTCCTTGAAGAAACTCAAGAAAATCTTCTTCAAAAAGTTTTGGGAGGCGAAGCCAGTGGTAGAAGTGAAAGACAATGGCACACATGTTGTTCAGATGCCAGATCTTGACATGGATGAATATATAGTTGAAGTTGAAGTTGAAGAAGACATCTATGATGCACATGTTGCATTTGTGAAATGGAGAAAGGACAAGCCACAGAACATAGAAATAGAAATCAAAAGAGCATTGGAGAGTGACACCTTCGATGATCTCGAAATCTCTTCTTCTTTCACCTGAGAAACTAGACAAAAAGTCAAGCTGATTACTACAACGAGAAGGGATTTATTATAATGAAACTTTCGTTCTAGTTGCAAAGTTAACAATAGTCATATGCTTACTTGCTATCGTCTCTATTCGCAATTGGACACTTCTTCATATGGATGTACAAAATGCATTCCTTCGTGGTGATCTTGATGAAGAAGTCTATATGACTTTCACACTTGGATTTCGTCGACAGGTGGAGACACTAGTTGTATGCCGACTTCATAAATCTTTATATTGATTGAAATAGACATCTCGTTCTTGGTTTCAAACAGTTACATACAGATTTCTCACTCTTTACAAAGGTCATTGGTGATTCATTTATAGCTATTCCATTATATGTGGATGATATAATTGTCACATCAAATGATAAAGAAGCAATTTCATCTACAAAGACGTTCCTTGCATCTTAATTCAAGTTGAAGGACCTTGACACATTAAAATACTTTCTTGGAGTAGAAATTGCTCACTCGAGATCAGAGATTTCAATAAATCAAAGAAAGTATACTCTTGACATTCTTCAAGAGGCCAGATTACTTGGAGCAAAACCTGTAGCATTTTCCATGGAGCAGTCATTGAAATTTAAATTGACAGATGGAAAGTTGTTGAAAGATCCCACATATTATTGACGGTTGGTAGGGAAGCTCATTTATCTCACCATTACTAGACCGAATTTCTTATATTCGGTCAATACACTTAGTTAGTTTATGTAGGCACCTAGACAACTCCATCTTGATGCTGTCCACCGATTGCTCCGATATTTGAAAGTGGCACCAGGACGAAGATTATATTTTCTATCTAGTGGGAAATTGCAGCTAGCAGGATTTTGTTATGCAGATTAGGCTGGAGATTTTAATACATGACGGTCAGTTACGGGACATTGTATATTTTTGGGAAAGGTGCTTATATCATGGAAAAGTAAGAAGTAAACGACCGTGTCCAAATCTTCAGCTAAAACAGAGTATAGGGTGATGGCTTTTATTACTTGTGAGATTACATGGTTGAGACAATTGCTGAAAGACTTATGCGTAGATCACCCACAAGCAGCAACCTTATATTGTATATTGTGATAATCATGAAAGGACGAAGAACATTGAAATAGATTGTCATATTGTTTGTGAATGAATTGTTTAGGGAGAGATGAATACTGCCTATTATCCAAGCAGCACTACCTATGTTCCAAGCAGCAATCAAATTGTAGATTTATTTACTAAAGCACTAGGCAATGAGGTATTTCACAGTTTCACTCGCATGATCCAACTTGAGGGGGAGTATTAACAAATATTTACTTATCTTATTTATTCTTTACCTTGTTGGTAGAATTGTATTTGTAATAGGGTACCATATATGTAATATTTCTATTTTAGGTGGAATTCCTTTCATGTTAGTATATATATATCTTGTAATCTTCTCCATAATTCAATTCAATCAATATAGAGAATTATTTTTATATACACGTATTTTTTCTCATAAATTTCATAATCCATAACTCAATGTAAAAGACTATGTTTTAAAAATGTTTATTTCATCTGAAAGACTGTTACAGCTTTACAATGATGTAAGATTCATGATCTAAAAATTTCTGAGAAAAAGCAGTCCATTTCCTAAATTACAACAAGAATTCAGTCAGCTGAAAGTTTGATAACTTAGCGTGATTTACGATAATGCTCAAATTTATATAAGATTTTAAGTGGCTAAAATTTTATTTCATTTGAAACATTTTAAACAGACTATTCACTCAATGCAAGAGACTTTGTTTTACAGAATTTTATTTCATTTGAAAGTTGATTATGATTTGGAATCTTCAAGAAATCTAGATATTTCGAAATGAAATTTAAAAATTTTTAAATTTTTGGAATTATGACAACTTTGCGTGGATTCACAAAATGCTCATAACTCAATGTAGAAGACTTTCTTGAACGAACTATTTGTTTCATTTGAAAGTCGACTCAAAGAGATTTTGAATAATATAAGATTCTTGATGATACAAACCCACAAAAACTGAATCTCGAAACCTACGACAAAGAATGATAATGAATCCCAAGAAAGCTAAAATCAATCTGCAAAACTTTGACCCGATGGTTTCTTGAATCAAAAAACCAAGTTTGAATGAACGCTACAAAGATTTGCGAAAGTAGTAGACACATTGATTATACTCACTTGGAGGGTCAAGTTTATAAGCATTATCATTTATCCTCTAAAGGACTTGAAATGGTCCATCTCTCCTAGGAAGTATCTTAGACCGTCTACGGGCAGAAAATCCTTCCTTCCTTATATGCACCCAAACTCAATCACCAGGTTCAAAGATAAATTTTTTAGTCAAGTTGATGCATATTTAAGGTTGTGAACAAATGGACAAACAAGTCTATCGATGATCTTTTGAAATTGTTGAAGTTAGCTTTCCAGAACATGAACCTGGTTGACTCCCACTACGAAGCTAAGAAGATGATGATGAAGCTTGGTTTGGGTTACAAATCCATTCACACTTGCAAGAACGAGTGTGCACTGGTTTAGGGTGAACATGTTGATAGACAAACTTATCCGATTTGCTAGAAAAGTCGTTGGGTGCACACTTATGGGAAAGTAAACGGGAAGAATGTTCTGCATATGGTGTTGTAATATTTTTCCTTGGCCCCCAGACTAAAATGTATGTTCACGATGAAGTATACTGTAAAACTCATTCGGTGGCACAATATAGGAAGGTCTAGGGGTGATGATGAAATACAGGATCCCGTTGATAGAAAGGCATGGTGAGATTTTGACATGAAACATCTACTGTTCACAAGTGAGATCAGAAATGTCAGGTTAGGTTTGGCCATAGACAGATTCAATCCATTTGGTGACATGAGTCTGGCTACAGCGTGTGGCCAGTAGTTGTAACAGTTTACAACTTGCCACATTGGTTATGCATGAAGCCCGAACACCTCATGCTTACTCTGTTGATACCTGGTCCTAAAGCACCAGGTAAGGACATTGATGTATTTTTACGACCATTAGTGGACGAATTGAAGAAGTTGTGGGCCGATGGGATTGACATTCGTGACGTTAGAACTAATAACAGGTCGGTATTTAGAATGCGTGCAGCATTGTTGTAGACTGTTAATGATTTTCCAATGAGAGGTAGTTTGTTAGATTAGAATGGTCAGGGGTACATAGCATGTCCTACGTGCAATGTGGAGACTACTTCAGTCCATGTGATAGGTAAGACAGCTTATGTGGGTCACCGTTGGTTCCTTCCATCCAGGCATCATTTTCAAAGAAATTTGGACTTAGATGGCAGGACAGAGAGGTGACCACCTCCTAGTCGGTTAAAGCCTACAGATATTTTAACACAATTAAACCGTGTCAGACATAGAATTCCAAGAAAGCACCCTAACTATGGAAGTGCTACAATTTGGAAAAGTGATGACGATCTGAATTGGAGAAAAAAGAGCATTTTCTATGAGTTGCCATATTGGAATTCTAGATAGCTCAAACATAACGTCGATGCCATGCACGTAGAGAAGAATGTTCGTGACAGCTTGCTCGGCAGAATTATGGACAATCTATTCAAATCAAAGGACACAGTCAACGACAGGCGCGATCTGATGCAGTTAGGGATCAAAAGGAAGTTACACTTATATCATAATGGGAATAGGTGTATGAAGCCTACCGCATGTTGCACCATGTTGTCTGCAGATCGTAAGAAGTTTTGTAAATTTATCTGATCAGTTGAGTTTCCAGATGGCTTCGCTTCTAAACTTCAGAAGAACATTGCTCCTAATGACAGCTGCATTATCAAGTTGAAGTCACACGATTGCCATATTATCATGTAACGATTATTGCTAGTCGGATGTTAGGCGTTCTTGGATAAAACGATTTCTACTACAATTATTGAATTGTGCACGTTCTTCAAGCAGCTTTGTGCAAGAACACTAAATGTTAGTGACATGATGGCTTCCCACGATCATCTAGTACTCATCTTCGACATCATGATTCACCTCACAATGCATTTGTCAGAAGAAGCAATCATTGGAGGTTTGGTGCACATGAGATGGATGTATCCATTCGAGCAATACCTAAAGAAATTGAAGGCCTACGTCCGAAATCGAGCTCAGCCCGAAGGATCAATAGCTTAAGGGTATGTTGTGGATGAGACGTTGAATTTTTGTTGGAAGTGCTTCGAAGACATAGGAACAAGGTTCAACCGACCAGACAGAAACGATGATGCTAGTGTTCCGTAGACACAACTTTCTGTTTTTTAGTCGTAGTGTCGCCCACTTGGAAAGAAGTCACCAATGACGTTTCCTACTCATGTTCAAAATCAAGCAATTTTTTACGTCCTACTGTTATGAAATTCAGCCATTCTTGCAATAAGACTTCGTTTTGAAATATTATTTGTTTATCTCGAAAAAACTTTGTCATGTGAAACGAAGTAATAAACTTTGATCCTCCATGTTTTCTACAGGAAAAAAAGGCATGAGCTAATAAACAATGGCTGTCAAAACATTGAACTAGTACACAGAAGAGACTTTCACGGTTGGTTCTACATGAAGGTAAACGAACTACGCCCGAATAGTTTTCAAAGTTTTCCACATTCTTCATTTCAATAACTGAGAATAATCCTCGTCATGCAGGTATATGCAATGAGCCAAAGCCACACCCATCAAGTTTCTCATGAATTGTTTTCATTGGCGAGTAGATGTTACCAACAGGTTATGTCCTACACGGCTTGTGTTGTGAAAGGAGTTCAGTTCCTTATATATGATCGTGATATTTGAAGAAAAACTCAGAACAGTGGAGTGTTTGTCCCAGGGACGGGGGTGAAGTTTACTACGGGCAGCTGCAAGAGATACTGGAGCTATAGTATGGACTAGAATTTTCGATTTTTATGTTTCGATGCAAGTGTTTTAGGTTTGATAGGAGATGGATGGTAACGGAGAATAACGTTACCAGTATTGACACCGGTGTAGAGGTATCCAAGGATGATCAGTTCATACTTGATAGCCAAACACAACAAGTGTTCTACATTGAAGATCTGTCTCGCAGTCCAAACTGGCGAGTAGTACAAGTAGTCTATCACAGGAGTACGTAGGACATGGAAGGATCTAACATCACAGAGATTGACCTGCTCCACAATAACTACTCTTCTAGTTTATCTCTGATCGTTGATCTAGGCAACATAGAGCACATATCCTTATACCGGGATGATGGTGAAGCTGATGAGATAGAAGCATCGGTTATTAGGGAAGCTTCGTCTGATACTATAGGAGAAACTTCATTAATAAACGACGATGATGTGGAAGATGACACTCATGTAGAATACGAGGATGACGACACATCGAGTGAAATCAACGATGACGACAGTTACGATAATGAGGATCAATCGTATCATGAGAGTGAATCAGATTGAATGTTTTTACCGCATCATGGAGTGTAGACATAATAAAATGCTTAATTTATTTATAAATTATTTACATTATTTTATTTTTTGGAAAATAATTAAAATAGTACATGCATTGCAAGTTAAAATAGACTTAAATATAATATCTACAATTACATTAAGATAGCAAACAATTAATTGATTTTAAAATTACTACATAATTAATATTATATTAACTAATACAATAATAAATTAATTATTTTTGTATCACTGAATATGTTAATTTATAGTTTAATATTTTAATTATTAACAATTAAAAAATTAAAAATGTTATAATATTAAAAATTAATATTGTGATTGGGGACTATACATCTAAACTCGTAAAACTTGAAGGACTTACATTGCAAATAAAAGAGGATAAAATTGAAATAAAAGAGAAAATATAAGGACGAAAATTAAAAATATTTCAAGCTGAGGGATCTAAATACAAATAACAAACAGAGACTCCAAAATATTTGGCGGCACGTTTTCCGTGCGTGAACCAAAAAATTAAATACACCTGTCGTCGATACATATATAGCGACGACATATGTCATCGCTACAGAGTTGATCTTCTAAAAAAGCGTAGAAAGCTCTTCTTCTTCCACATTTGGCAAAACCTAAAAGTTCTGCACCATTATTTTGCCGCAGCAAATTTGGTGTTCGTTTCACCTGTCGCCACTGCCATCCACCGTCTTTCCCACCACCGTCCACCGTCTCTCCCACCTGCCGCCATCGCTGTCCACCATTTCTTCCAACGCCAGGTAGGTGATCAAAAACCTTGTGCATTTGAATTATTTTTGTATTTATGTTTTACATTATGTGAGGTTAAATATTATTTCATTTTGTTGAATGTAAAATTCGTCTCTAATCACTTCAATAAGTATCAATATGTTGGAAGTTAGGTTACTGATTGCAACACAGATTTCCAGTTTGAAATTTTTACATTATTTCTTCAATTGTTGTGTTGTAGTTCAAAGATTAGGGACTTAAATGCGTATATATAAAAATTTGAAATATTTCAATGTGGAAAAATTATGAGTTTGGGGACTTAAATGTGAATAAATAAATAAAGTTTTAGCGTCTGATGTGCAAATCAGTTATAATTACTTTGATTAAAAATTTTGGATAATTACATGTATAATTTGAGCTTTTGGTCGAACTGATTAAAAAATTTGGATAATTACATGTTCGGCATCAATTTTGTTTAGTTCTTTGGTTTAATTTGTTGGCAGTCTGTTCAGGTGTATTATGTTGATAATTAAATGATTAATTCATTTTAATTAGGTTGAATGAAGGTTGTTTTTTAGAGACAAAGGTTGAATTTAAGGTAATAATGACGTTTGATGAGGTTGAATTTGAGGTTGAATTTGTAGGGACATATTTGACATAATCTTATTCATAATCTTATTCAAAGTTGTTCAAAATTTGATAAAAATTCAAAGTTTAGGGACTTATTTGACAAAAATTAAAAGTTTAAGGACCTATTTATCAACAAATTAAAACGTATTAGAAATTACGAAAAAATTCAAAGTTTATGGACCAATATGAAATAAATTAAAAGTTTAGGGACCTATTGATCAAAAATTAAAACTTATTAGAAATTACGAAAAAATTCAAAGTTTATGGACCTATTTGAAATAAATTAAATTAAAAGTTCAGGGACCTATTTATCAAAAATTTAAAAATTATTAGAAATTACGAAAAAAATCAAATTTTAGGGACCTATTAGAAATAAATTAAAAGTTCAGGGACCTATTTATCAACATATTAAAACTTATTAGAAATTACGAAAATAATTCAATGTTTAGGGACCTATTTGAAATAAATTAAAAGTTTAGGAAACCTATTTATAAATATATTAAAACTTATTAGAAATTACGAAAAAAAATTCAAAGTTTAAGGACGTATTTTAAATAAATTAAAAATTCAGGGACCCATTTATCAACAAAATGAAACTTATTAGAAATTAAAAAAAATTCAAAGTTTAGGGACCTATTTGAAATAAATTTAAATTTCAGGGACCTATTTATCAAAAAATTAAAACTTATTAGAAATTATGAAAACATTCATAGTTTAGGGACCTATTTCAAATAAAATAAAATTTTAGGGACCTATTTATCAACATATTAAAATTTATTAGAAATTATGAAAAAATTCAAAGTTTAGGGACCTATTTGAAATAAATTAAAAGTTTAGGGACCTATTTATCGACAAATTAAAACTTATTAGAAATTACGAAAAAATTCAAAGTTTAGGGACCTATTTGAAAAAAATTCAAAGTTCAGGGATCGGTTCATAAAAAAATTAAATTTTTGTAACGAATTTAACATAAATTCAAAGTGTACCTAATTATTTAAAAAAAATAAGTTTAGGGATCGATTTATCATCTAAAGTTTATGGATTGTTTCTATTTCTACTAAGTTAGGGACCAATTAAGCAGTAATTTAAACATCGTCGATCAATTTCACTAAGTGTAGGGACCTATTTTGCAATAATTGATGTTCGCAATTATTTCATGTGTTAGTATGGCTGACGTGATGTCGCACGGAGGTGATGGTGCATGAGATCCTCCATAGGAGCCACCTTACTGGCTCGATTCGGCCTGCGAGTCTGGTAATAATTTTCGTTTATATCATTTTTTTGTATTTTATAAACATCGTTGAATTACGTATGATATGGTTCGTATTTGTTCTTTTTCAGCACCCCCGCCAAAGCGACGGGGTATCTCTCGAGGCATCAATCTTGAGAAAGTTTGGCAAGCCAACGAGAAGATGCCACTTCCCATCGTGTCGAACGCACGATGCAGTCGATCGGGAATAACGCGAAGTACTTCAAGCACTTAGTTAGGAACCAAGTGAGATTCACCGTGCCCCCGTGCTACCCTTCATGGACAGAGGTTCCAGAGGAGTAGCGGGCACGGTTTACGTAGCGTCATCGAGGTATTAACTTACATTAGTTCTTTATTAGAGCATTTTTTAAGTTATTGTTTCATGTATTAGAGATGAACGTAACTTTTTCCATTCTTGCAGAACTATTTCGATCTTCAGGGCGATCGGTCACCCGACGAGTACCAGACGGTCTGTGCCGCTATAGATCGCCTAGCAGCCGATCGTTATCGCGATTACAAACTCAAGGCACATAATCACTTAAAAGTGTATGGACCCAGCCGACCATATGGTGAGATGTCTTCAAAGGACTAGCAGAAGTGCATTGACTTCTTCACTAGTCCCACTTTCGTGGTGCGTATTCTTTTATTTACTTTTTAGGTATTTTTGTGATATTTTTTTAACTATTAAGTTATCTGCTAAGAAATTATTTTTTATACCTTCAGGAACGGTCCTCGAAAAATAAGTCCAATCGAGGTAAGGCTAAATACCCGAGGGTGTAGGAGTCGAAGAGCTTTTCTGCCACGCGTTATGATGATATACAACTACATTTTTCGATATCATTATACAAATCTTTACTACATTAGTAACAATGTCTACTAACTACATTTCACATTTAAGTTGTTGTACCGGGACCCCCCGGGGATTATTGAGTCGTTCCGGACGTTTTACACCTTATAGGATGGCAATTGGGTGTACCCGTAAGCGGCTGGTGACTATGTGAAGACTTTTAAACGATGTTAATTTAATTTTATCTAACATGATATTATTATTTATTATTTATTTTTTCACTAAACAGGATAAACTTTTTGAGTTGAGGGAGACTCAACAGACACATGTCTTCTCCAATGGCGCGTCGTTAGACGAGCGTGCTATTCAAAGGAGGTTCTCGGAGAATGACGAGGTTATGTCCGTGGGGTTGGACAGGTTCTGAAGGGCACCTCTCCCTCCCTAGATTTGACCGCTACATCGAAGGTCCCACAAGAAACTTCCCGTCAGTTCTATGCAGACCCCCAGAATGACGATCATCAATTTGCCATGTACGAGGCTCAACTACGCCGAATGCAGCGGGAAATTGAACTTCTGAAAAATAGCAGACCGGTGGTTGTGCCTAAGGAGGACGACAACAAGGACGCAGACGGGGGTTTGGGGGATCTGTAGATTTTTAGATTTTTTTATACATTATTTAAAATATTTGAAATAATTTTTTTTAAAAAACAATTGAAAATGTTTATAGCTGCGACATTGTCGTCGCTGTAATAAAAACAATTGGTTACAATTAGCGACGACATAGTCGACTCTATATGTCTTTCTAATATAGAGACGACTATGTCGTAGCTAATAATTTTTATATATAAAATACAATAGCGACGACTTTCATGTCGCTACTAATTCAGATAACAACGACGACTTTGGCAATGACTATGTCATCTCTTTTTCTCTACTAATGAGATATAGAGCACGACATTGTTGTGACGAACAGGTCGTCGCAACAGGTTCAAATATATGTAGCGACGACATAATATGGTCGCTATTACTTTAGAGGCACTAAATTATTGCGGCGACATTCAGTGACGACTTTGTCGCCTCTATACATGTAAAGAGACGATAGTTGATCCTTTAGCGATGACTTTTGTCGCTGCTATTGACCTCATTTCTTGTAGTGGCAATTCATAGAGGATTGCTTTATTCATCCAAGCAAGGAGGTGGTCGAAGATTTGTTGGCTTCGATTTTAGTGGTCAACAAAAGTTTTAGTAGATTTTGATAAAAGTTGATGTAATGTATAGTTTAAAAGTTGATAAAAGTTATGAGTCATATGGACTGTGATATTAAAATTGAAAATTGAACAGTTATAATTCTCAATTTTTGCTAAAAAGGTGATTTTTAGCTTTTGTCAAAATATGCACTAAATGAAATTACTTCCTGCCTTGTTTCTCATTTACATATTTATATGGCTTCTGACTGATGGTTGTGATAGCACATCTTTTGTACACTAAGCAGTAAGCATCTCGTTCACTTGGGTGTCACATGCAGGGTCATTATGGTGATAGCATAGGGTGACAAGTGGCGTGATTTGATTGGTTGTGCGTTGGCGGGAAACTTTGAGATAGCTTTTCAAATTCTTTCATCTCCAATTATATAGATTTTATGGTGATTTTTTTTTTTTTTTAAACTTTGATTCTAAAGCCTTAAGAAAGTAAATTCCTACCTTTAGAACCTCCGTCAACCATTTCCAAGCTTTTAGTGCAGTTTAGGAATTGCCGGGTAATCTTCATCTTTCTTTCCATGTTCATTCAATTAACATAGAGATTATCGACTTAGATAGTTATTTATAAAATTAAAATTGAGTCGAGTTGTCACAAGGATTAGGAGAGTTTTACGATTTAATAAAAGTCAATCGACCTTTCCTCGCTGATTCAAAAGGTAATGGTAAAGTCGTTCATAGTTCTTTCTCTTAATTTTCTTCATATTCCTCGAGTTCTTGCTGATTTTGAGGAGGTTGTCTATAGTTCAGTTAGTGATCATTCTTTTGGCCCTCTAAACCCCTGTGGTTTACAAGCCATCGAGTCTAGTTCACAGTCTCAGCACATTTGGGTGCCTAAGGCATATTTTCGACCTGTTTTGTTGAGGTTCATTTTATACTCCAGCTACTGCAATGAAATAGCTTTGACTAAGGTTTTAAGAGGGTATTAAGTATTTCCAAACCGTATTTATTGGGGATATTACACCCACTACTTATAAATATTAAAATAATTCTAAATCTAACAATTTAACTTATTTATTCCAAAAATACTACATAATTAATATTATATTAAATAATAAAATAATGAATTAAAATTAAATAACTATTTCCACGTGAATTCCCTCAAATTTATTTTTGAGTCCTTGATTATTTGCACAATAAATCCTTCATCTTTATAAAAATTTCACTTTAATCCCTATACTTCGTCTTTTATTTCAATTTCATCCTTTTTTATTTGCAACCCAAGTCCTTCAACTTTTAAATTTGTACAAGTTGGTCCCCATATTTATACTTTTATATCAATTTAGCCCTTTGTATCACTATTTGATACAGATGTTACAAATGATATTTTGTATCACTGAATATGTTACATATTATATTATGTTATTTTACACATCACATGTTACATGAATTGGTATTTGTATCACTGATGTTACGTATGTTACAAATGATGAAATCAATAGTTTTATTTGTTAAATTTAACATTGTGTTACATATCTATATCATACTATAACGAACTTATTGAAGTTTAGAGTTGATTTTGCAGTTGTAACAGTTGTAACAATTTTTGTTTAGTAACGCAATCTGTTACAAATGTTACAAATCATATTGTGTATCACTGTTTGATACAAATGTTACAAATAATATTTTGTATCACTGAATATGTTACAGATTATATTATGTTATTTTACACAATACATGTTACATGAATTAATATTTTGTATCACTGATATTTTATATTTTAATTTGTAACACAGATTGTTACAAAATATCATTTGTAACATTTGTATCAAATATTGATACACAATATCATTTGTAACATATGTATCAAATAGTGATACTATAAAGGACTAAATTGATATAAAAGTATAAATATGGAGACTAACTTGTACAAATTTAAAAGTTGAAGGACTTGGGTTGCAAATAAAAAAGGACGAAATTGAAATGAAAGACAAAGTATAGGGACTAAAGTAAAAATTTTATAAAGATGAAGGACTTATTGTGCAAATAATCAAAGATTTTAATGCAAATTTAAGTAAATTCACGTGGAAATATATATATTTTGTGGTATAGATTTTATTTTAATTTACTATTTTATTAATTAATATAATTTTAATAATGTAGTATTTTTAGAATAAATTTGTTAAATTGATAAAATTAGAATTATTTTTAAAAAGTGGTTTATTTATGAAAAAATCCCTATTTATTGTGCTTAAGAAGAAAAGAAGCGGCTGTCCTAAGGCTAGGAAGGAGTTGTTGTTGTCTATACTAATATTTTAAGAAGCAAAGTTTGTTTTTTTATTCATTCTGTAAATGGGAGTTGTCTGCTGAGTTCATGGGCAGAAAGGTGTGGCAGTTTTCTGTTAATTGATGGGCTGTTTGGTTCAATAAAGAAATGGCAACAAGGTGTTCATCAAGGCTGAAAAAGGGCTGGAAACGGATAGAAAATGGGCTGCTTACGGGTCTAGCTTTTGGACCGAAAATATGTTGAGTTTTTGGGCCAAATGAAAGGAAAAACAATCGAGTTAAAGGTGGACTTTTGGGCAAATTTTTATTTGGTTTTAAAGGGTCAGTTTTTGGACCAAAAACTTAGGATTAGTTTGGGTCGAAATAAAGGTTGTAAAATTTTTAGATTTTTAGATTAAATTTGTTGGCCGAAAGTTGACTAAAAATCAACTCAATATAAGAACTTTTCGATCTTAAATTTTATCGGGGCTCGGTGATAAAATAATATTCCTTAAGTGTCAAATCAAATATAAGGCAAACACGTACAAAAATTAACGCGACTAAACTATTTTAAAAACGTACTAGGAAGTTCGTAGTGACATCGAAAATAAAAGAATCTATTTTCTTGAAATTTAAAAGCCGAATTTTTTTTCGATTGCTACAACACAATTATTGTTGAGGCGTTTCTCTCGATTCCTATCGAAGCTAAGATTTGTACTCAACTATTGTTGAGGAGTTTTGCTCGGACGTTGCCGAGGCAATTGACTCGATGGCTAACAAGGCTAATACATGTGCCCAACTATTGTTGAGGCATTTCGCTCGACTGGTGATGAGGCGATTAGCTTGATTTTTATTGAGGTTAAGAGATGTGAACAATAGTTGTTGAGGTGCTTCGCTCAACTGTTGCCTAGGTGACGAGCTCTACTGCTATCGAGGTTAATAGAAGATGGAGTGATTTGGGTGCCTCAAATTATAACAACGTCTTTTGATTGAAATTTTTCCGTATTTAAACTCAGTAAATGTACTCGACGTCCCAGTTATGCTGGCCCTTTCTTAGCCTCATCATCTATTAGCTTCAACTTTTTATTAATACTCATGGATTACATTATTCTCACAATAAAATTATTAAATATCCTTCATGGGGATCAGAAGCTGACATCTTTCTTGGAAAGTAATGTACAAATAAACTAAGTAAAGATCATTGTTTGTCGTGGTCGAGTGATGCTTCTTGACTACTAATAATAACTCTTCAGATGTTCGACGTTGCATGGCTTCTCCCAACAGCTTTCCATTCATATCTTTGAGGCTGTACAAGATTTTTCTTACCGCTCTTACAACTTTGTAAGTGCCTTTCTAGTTTGGTTTAAGTTTCAACGGCTCGTATCCAGCAGGGACTACACTCTTCAAAACCAAGTCTCATGTATTAATGTACTCAATCACTTTCTTTATATAAACAATGGCCATGTCTCTAGCCCCCTCGAGCATGTCGAGTTCGAATTTTTCATTCTTCGAAGCCAATGCTCGATATGCATTATGAGTGTAGGAGCGATAATTTATGCTAGTTAGATTGCTTCCATTCTGAACAAAGCTTGAAAAGTGTATTAGGATACGCTCACAATACGTTCGGTATCTTGTCCGCCCATGACCCTTTTTTCTTTTTCTACTCCTTTTTTTTTTTTTTGATATATCACAACACTAAAGTCAGAGGATGCTCAATTTTATAGCTGGTGTAGAATTTATTGAAATTGTAATTTTCAAACTGATGGACATTGCCTATGATGAGCACTATTGGGATACCAAATTAGCAGATGATGTTCTTAAAAAAAGAAACCCCTTCATTTTTGCGGTGGCATTGAATGCCAATGGTTCTGCCTCTACACATTTTCGCGAACTAATTGACCCATACTAGTATAAACTTTCTTTGCCTACAAGAGATCGGGAACGATCCCAATATATCCATTCCCTACTGGTAAAATGGGTACATTTCATGAATCGCTAACTGGTCTTTGGCCAACTAATGTATCAAATTTTCAAATCGTTGATAAGTGTTACATTTTGTAATTATCTCATTACTCTCTTGTTTTAGAGTGGGCAAATAATACCCTTACCAAACTATTTTTAGAGCTAGCATATTCGTCTCTTGGTGGTTTTCACAAATCCCCTGGTGTATCTCCATTAGTACGTCTTGACCTCTTTTGGGCATAATTACTTCAAGTAGGGCATGGTGACTTTCCACTTGTATAAGTTTCCATTGATCAAGGAGTATCTGGTGGATTTAATCTGTAGACGTCTAGCCCCAATGGGGTTATGAGGCAACCTAATGATCAGATCGACCCAACTGAGGACCCCGCGTTTGATATCTAAGACATCGATAATGGAGATGAGACAGGGGCTTATAAGGTCTATATTGAAGTTGATCTAGGCTAATTACTAGGATTGGCTAATGCCAACTTGGACAACACGTCTACTAGTGCATTTTCTTTCCTTGTGACTTCAAGAATTCACATTTCACAAATTATCGTTGCAAATCCCTCATTATCATCAGATATCCCATTATTTGTCCTGCAACTAACTCGGTTTCGTTGTTCAACTCTAATGCCCTTATCTTTTTTTGGCAAGATTTAGATTGGTGATTACAGGTTCATATTCTTAATTGTCAGTGGCTGAAAAATCGAACTTGAGTGAGTGTTCAATCTCTTCATGGTTCGAACCGAGTAATATCACTCCCGTCACTGACTTTTCTCTATTTGAAATGGATGGGTTGTTCATAATCTAATATATTAAAATCCCAATGAGATGAGAATTATATTATTGACAATTTTATCCAAACTATAGTTAGACTATTTCATTAGAATTCCCTCATTAGTTTTTCATTTAAATTTTTTTATAATGACGTTTTGATTTAATTTGTTGACACATATATCATACATTCACTAAATCGGTTTACTAAACTCTTCAATTCTGTTAGGTAATTTTTTATATTACTTTGGTTTTGTTTTTATACAATTATTCATTAATGAAGAAATCATAATATTTCAAAGTCATACAAATGTGTTGACTTCTTTTACAAATATCTCCATGTTGACATTTTAACTCTCTTTAAATTCATGCACCCTCCTTTATATACATTATTGGCTACATGGAAAAAACTAAATGATATCTATGAAGAGAACAATTCTCAAGAATTTAGTGGGGGTCGGAGTGATCCCTCCCCGTCCCTCGCATCTATCTACGATTCTTGGTAGGGTGGAGTTAGGGCAGGCCGAAGTTTAAAATATCCCTACTTTTCCTAATTTACTTATTTATATAGTTTTTTTGTATTATTATTTTACTATTTTTAAATACGATTAAATTTGAAAATATAAAAATAAAATAAAATAAAAAATAAGTTGCCCGGTCTTAACACTGATTCCTTGATTAATCAAGAATAGGGACAATGAAAGACGAGACATTTTACCATTCTAAAATTTAGAAGAAATGGACAAACTTTAACGACATTTTTTACTTTAATTAATAGCTTTTGGAACTTCTCAATGTGGACAATACGGAAAATGACTTTTTCAGCAGCATATTTAAATAAAAATATGATAACAAAATTTAATAATTATTTAGATGAAAATCATGACTTTGGCCCTACTTCAAAATTCAAATATATAAAAAACAATAGTCTGGCAGATCAAATAATCATTAGTCCATATACAACTTCAAAAGTTCAAATTAATATTGGCGCATACATTCTGTTAGCTAATAACGTATCAGAAAATCAACTATTTTGGCTTCAAAAGTCCCAAGTTATTGTCCAATGTAAAAGCTTTCTCGTTATTCTGTTTCATTCAACTAAATGTGAAATTGACTAACACAAATGTTTATTCATATTACATTTTTCCACTGAGTATTGAAGTTGGCTAATATTTAAATTAGCTTGTAATTCTTTTGATGCTCTCAAATATTTTATGAGTATCGATCTGCGGTGATGCTTGATGATTATGCACGGTTGATGTCTGATAGACTCTAATGATTTGTTATCTGATCCTTTGCAGGTTTCACCACTCTCAAGCCGGAATTGAAGAAGAAAGTCACACAACAATTCAATTATATTGGATAATTTGTAAATGACAGTAGAACAAAATTTGAGTTGTACTATTTTTGGAATAAACACTCTTTGATTACAATTGATTGAATGTAAAATGCAATAAAGAAAAATACAAAGTATTTGAGCAATTCGAGAGACTCTCTCTCCTAATTTCTTCCTTCCCAAAAGATGATGTTTCTTGTCTCTCTCTTCTTTTTTATTCCCCAGCAGCTGATCTGGCATCTTCCACTAACGGTTTGCACAAGTAGTTTGTTGGTGTCATGTGGTCCCATGTGATCCCCCTTCATTTCTTCCTGTAATACCCTGATTGCCCCTGGTCCCTATGGTGCGTGTGTGTTTTCTGTAAGTAGCAACAATCTGATGTTTATCATTACCCCGCCCTCTAAGATTCACCTTGTCCTCAAGGTGGAAAGACGGAAACTGTTGGTTGATTGCGTCATAAGGTTCCCAAGTAGCTTCAAGAGGTGGCAAATCTTTCCACAGAATTAACACATCAATGCCCCGAAGGTTTCCTCCAACCCCCGGTCGTATCCCTAGAATTGCCTCCGGTTCTGCCCTTAATTCCAGCTCTCCATTGATTTGTGGAGGTAGCTCTAACACCTCATGCACCAGCCCCATTGCCTTTCATAACTGAGACACGTGAAATATTGGGTGGATGTGAGACGTGGGGGATAGTTTCAGCTTATACGCCACTGGTCCAATCCTCTTCTCCACCATAAATGGTCTATAAAATCTAGGAGACAGTTTCTCGTTAGGGCGAAAAGCCAATGATTTACGCCTATAGGGGCGGATTTTCAAATACACCTTATGACCTACCTCAAAGTGCACTTCACATCTTTTTGCATCTGCTTTAGTTTTTATCTTGGATTGTGCTCTACTTAGTTGCTCTTTCAATTCATTCAAGATTTGATCCCGCTCTAGTAGTTGTTGTTCCACCCCAGCCACTATTGCTCCTCCCTGTTCATAGCGTATCAATGGAGGTGGTTTTCGTCCGTATACAATTCGAAAAGGGGTAGTTTTCGACGTAGTGTGGAATGAAGTGTTGTACCATAACTCTGCCCATGACAACCAGTTAAACCACGCCTTCAGTTTAGTGGAGTCTCAAGTAGGTTTCTAACGTTCGGTTCACTACTTCTGACTGACCATCGGTTTGAGGGTGGTAAGCAGTGCTGCGATTCAACTTAGTACCCTGCAAGCAAAACAACTCTTCCCAAAATTTGCTCATGAAATTTTTATCTCTATCTGATATGATTGATTTAGGAACCCCATGCAAACAAACTACCTCCTTCACAAATAACGCTGCTACCGTATTAGCGGTAAAAGGGTGCTTCAACCCCACAAAGCGTGCATAATGATAAACCTCAGATTGTTGCTACTTACAAGAAACACATATGCACCATGGGGACCAGGGGCAATCAGGGTATTACAGGAAGAAATGAAGGGGGATCACATGGGACCACATGACACCAACAAACTACATGTGCAAACCGTTAGTGGAAAATGCCAGATCAGCTGTTGGGGAATAAAAAGGAACAGAGAGAGAAGAAATATCATCTTTTGGGAAGGAAGAAATTAGGAGAGAAATAGCCTCTTGAATTGCTCAAATACTTTGTATTTTTCTTTATTGCATTTTACATTCAATCAATTGTAATCAAATAGTGTTTATTCCAAAAATAGTACAACTCAAATTCTGTTCTACTGTCATTTACAAATTATCCAATATAATTGAATTGCTGTGTGACTTTCTTCTTCAATTGGTCTAGTGAAATTACCTGAGGCACTGTTAAAGCCATCAATTCTACCTCTGGACTTATTCTCAAGAGAGCATCAGTCGCCTTGTTTTCGAGTCCCAGACGATACTGTATGTTGATGTGGTACCCCATTAATTTTACAAACCATTTTTGGTATTCTGGATTAACTACCCTTTGTTCCATTAGAAACTTTAAACTCTTTTGGTCAGTCCTCACTATGAATTTCTGCCCCAACAGATAATGTCTCCACCTTGGAACTGCGAACACAATCGCCATCCGTTCTCTTTCGTATATGGATTTGGTGTGGCTCTGAGGATTTAGGGCATGACTGTAGTATGCTATTGGGCGGCCCTCTTGCATCAGTACGGCTCCAAGTCCATGCCCGGAAGCATCGATCTCTATTATGAAATGTTTGCTGAAATCGGGAAGTGCCAAGATCGGAACCGAAACCATGGCTATCTTCAATTTCTGGAATGCCTCCTCCGCCACCACATCCCAAAAAAAATTATTCTTGCTCAATCTTTCAGTGAGGGGCCACGCCAACTTACCATAATCTTGTACATATCTCTAGTAATACCTAGTTAACCCCAGAAATCCCCGAAGCTCCTTAAGGCCATGAGAGCTGGGCCAATCACACATTGCTTTAATTTTAGACTGATCAGCAGCTACCCCGTCCTTGGAAATGATGTGCCCCATATATTTCACCCTTGACTGCCCAAATTGACACTTCTTTCTGTTTGCAAACAATTTGTGTTCCTCCAAGAGCCCCAACACACACTTGAGATGTTCACAGTGCTCCTTTAGGGTGCGACTATAGATCAATATATCGTCGAAGAAAACCAGTACAAATCATCTCAACTGGGCCTTAAAGATTTCATTCATTAGTGACTGAAATGTTGCCGGGGCATTGGTCAGCCCAAAAGGCATGACTAAGAATTCGTAGTGCCCTTCATGTGTCCGAAAAGCAGTCTTTGTTACATCATCATCCACCACCCGAATCTGGTAGTATCCCGTCTTCAAATCCAGTTTAGAGAATACCGCTGCCCCATGTAACTCATCTAGTAGCTTCTCAATTATAGGGATAGGAAATTTATCTGGCACTGTTACCCGGTTTAAGGCACGGTAATCCACCCAAAAACGCCAACTCCAATCCTTTTTTTAACTAATAATACCGGGCTAGCGAATGGACTAGTGCTCGGTCAAATTATCCCTGCTGCCAACATTTCTCGAACCAACTTTTCAATCTCATTTTTCTATACAAAAGGATATCTATGGTCTTACACTTATGGGAGTTGTCCCTAGATGTAAGACAATCGCGTGGTCTTTACTCCGGTGGGCTGGAAGGGCTCGGGGCTCGTCAAACACCATTTCTTAATCTGTCAACACTCCTAACAATATCTCCGGGATAATAGCTGGGGCCTCATTAAATTCAGTCGTGATGCTACCAAATTCTAGGAGCACCCCTTCCCCATTTTGTTTGAACTCCTTAATCATAGACCTCATGGATACTAGAGTTTTACTCAAACTAGGATCTCCTTGCAGCATCACTGTTGTTTCTCCAACTTGGAACCTCATTGTCAATTCTCTCCAATATACTTGCGTTCCCCCTAACGTTGCCAACCATTTCATGCCCAGGATTACATCTGAGCTACCCAACTCCAGAGGCAGGAAATCCTCCTTAACTCTGATGTGTTGAATTTCCAGCACCACTCCCTTGCATATTTCCACCCCTTGCACAGCCAGACCTGTCCTCATGATAACGCTGTAACCTGGGGTTGCTGTTCTAGGAAACTCCAATTTTTGAACCAGCTCCGACAAGATAAAATTATGGGAGGCCCCACAATCGATCAGAATAACCACTTCCTATCCCAAAATCCTCCATCTGAGCTTCATGGTGCGTGGAAGTGTCAGCCCCACCACGGAGTTTAATGATAGTTCAACTACTCCTCCCGCCGTGTTATCCTCCTCTTCGGCTTCTTCCCCTTATCGTTCACTGCTCCCTTCCACTCTTCTCCTTCTTGGATCAATAATACTTGCAACTCTTTGTTTTTACACTGGTGACCCATTGTATATTTCTCATCATAACGGAAACATAAACCTTTTTCTCTTTTCATTTGCAATTCTGCCTCTCTCAATCTTTTGAATGGAGGAGTTGATGATTTTCCAGTGGGAAAAATTCTAGGGCCTGTAGAATTTGGAGATTTGGATATTGGGGGTGATGACTGTGAAGAAATCGGGTATAGTGGTGGGTAATTCAGAACCTTTTGTTTCACCGGGCTTGGACCTCCAACAGCATTTTTAATAGCCCAGTTTTTATCCTCAACTCTTTGGGCTGTTTCCATGATTTGGCCCAATCCTTTGGGATTCATCAATCTGACCTCTGCCCGAATTTCAGGCTTCAGCCCATTAATTAAGTTACCTTCCAGTATAGCCTCCGGCACTTCCTCCAGCAGCGACGCCAGTGTCTCAAACATTCACCGATATTCTCGCACTGACTTCTCTTGCTGGAGAGCTAAGAATTTTACCTCTAGAGACCCCTTATGTGATGGTCGAAATCTCTCCAACATTCTCAATTTTAATTTCTCCCAACTTTGCAACTTCCTCCTTTTTTTCTCCCACTGGAACCAAGCAAGAGCTTCCCCTTCCAAACACACCACGGTTGCCTCCATACGTTCATCCTCTGCCATTTGATTAATGGCGAAGTAGCGCTCCACTCTGAAAATCCAACCATCTGGATCCATCCCTTCAAACACCGGCATTTCCAATCTCCGGTTCTGATAATCGGAATGCTAACCTCCCTCCAAGACTCTTTCAATATATGGGCTCATGTTTTTTACACCCTGCAGATTCTCCAATGAAGCAGAGTTTCCAGATTGTTTGGTTCCCTCTTGTTCCTTCCCCTTTATTCCATTTTCTTGTTCATCCCATTTATTAGCTATCCAGTTAAATCTTTCCATTATAGCTGCCATCTGCCCCTAAAATTCTGATTTCAATGAATCTATACTCGTTTGCATTCTATGGTGCCACTCTTCCATCCTTCCTTCAATCGTTCCCACCCTCTCAGTGATTGTCTGTCCCATGATCGTGCTCTAATACCAAAATGATAGACTCTAATGATTTGTTATCTGATCCTTTACAGGTTTCACCACTCTCAAGCCGGAATTGAAGAAGAAAGTCACATAGCAATTCAATTATATTGGATAATTTGTAAATGACAGTAGAAAAGAATTTGAGTTGTACTATTTTTGGAATAAACACTCTTTGATTACAATTGATTGAATGTAAAATGCAATAAAGAAAAATACAAAGTATTTGAGCAATTCGAGATGCTCTTTCTCTCCTAATTTATTCCTTCCCAAAAGATGATATTTCTCTCTCTGTGTGTTCCTTTTTTATTACCCAGTAGCTGATGTGGCATCTTCCACTAACGGTTTGCACATGTAGTTTGTTGGTGTCATGTGGTCCCATGTGATCCCCCTTCATTTCTTCTTGTAATACCCTGATTGCCCCTGGTCCCCATGATGCGTGTGTGTTTCATGTAAGTAGCAACAATATGAGGTTTATCAATGTCCTTTTGTGAGAGTGTGGTAAAACCTACACATAGTGGATTGAAAGCCTCGTCCTGTCGGGTACCACTCCAATTTAAGGAGGAGTTAGTTTTTCAATGAAAAAAAATGAAATTAATTTTGTACAGAAAACTAGCGGTAAAATAATGAATTGTTCTAACCCTTTTATATTGACGAGGAGCTCTTTATATAGACTCTCATTATTCGTGATGTGTCCTGATGGAACACGTATCCTAGGGTTTCCGTAATAAATCAGACGTAAATACAGGAGATCTTTGAATGAGATTCCTCGTCAATTGTTTAAAATAACATCAAATCCATCCTGGCGAACCCACAGCTCCGTTCTAAAGCAATCGAATAAGATCGCATGTAGTTGACTAATTGACACGAGGTAGAACATAGATGGGGTTCTCCACTTCTCGATCATCTTTTCCAGAGATGTATGCAGTGTCGGTTCTATTAACTGTTATCAATCCACGATGACTATCCTACAACATCATTAGCCTGCCCACTCGCGGGTGACAGTGCATCCATCGCGAGTACATCCATTCGAGGTATATATGTGTGTTGCACGCATGCTTTGTCGCACATCATGGGTTGAGATCGGTTCTTTTTTAATAGCATTTTTAGGTTGTAGTTTGGCTTCCATTCCGTCCGCAGGGAGAAAATATAAAATATATGTTGACAACTTAGTTTGGTTTTTTTTTTAATATATTCCCAGTTTGTCTGAATAGTTTGATTTATAAATTTCCTTTCATGGAGAAAACATAATATTCCAGATTATATCTTATATTATAAATTCATATATATGTGTTGCAAAGTCTCTTGTGAAGGGGTGGATTGAATATCCACATTATCCACTTTAAGGAACAAACAAAATGATATCATGACTTTGACCAAATAATTGTATAAACAAATAATAGTCTATGAGATCAAATAATTAATAATCCATTTGCAGTTATGTTGCTTGACCGTTTCTTGTGTCTTATCATCGATAGAAGCCAATATTTTACAAGGAACTTTTCAATTGTTTGAAGTCAATTCTACGCCGTTGTAAACAAGTTTTACATGTACTAGCTTGTTTGGTGATACTTAAAAATTTGATAAAAATCTAAAGTTAAAGTCAATAATTAATTTTAACCATATATTTCATAGAATCTACAATTTTTATCAAATTTTCAACTACACACTTTATCAAAAATCTGCAAAAAAAAAAAAAAAAAAAACTCTATCAAATAAGCATTGAGAGTTTGTTTGAGAGAGCTTTTTAGCAATTTTTGATATAAAATTTATAAAATGTGTATTTGAAAAGTTAACAAAATTGTGGGTCCCATAAAATCTGTGGTTAAAATTAATTGTTGACTTTTAAACACATCTTTTTTAACAGATTTTAACATGGACCAAACAAGCACTTAAGAATACAGCCGCCACTGTAATTGTAATTTGTAAATAAGTCAATGTAACTCATCTTTAGACAATTCAAAAATGTAGTTACATTGCCACTACATTTTTTTAGTAATGTTATTCATTACGAGTTGTGATAATCGCCAAGTGCTGAAATTATTTTTTAAGTATTTATAAGTTATATGTCATATAGAATGTATGGTAATAAGTGAGTAATAAATTGTGGGTCCCACAAAATAAGTAGAAAAAAAATATGTTTGACCAAAATATGTTGTCTCATCTCCACACTGATTCCTCGACTAACCAAGAATTGGGCGATGGAAGACGAGATATTTTGCCATCCTAGAAATCGGAAGAAATGAACAAATATTAAATAAGTTGGCAAGACAACAATAAGCATCCATCAATTTCATGTACATATAAACTAGAAAACATACAAATTCAAAAAAAAAAAAAGAACAAGGGAGGAAAAAAAAAATCAAAAGTAAATATAAAAAAGCAATGCGAACATTAAGATTTATATAAATGCTAACGATTTAGGGCTAATTTATGAAGAAATTACCTAGGTTTAGATAGATCTCTTTTCTTAGCTAGACGTAATTCTCTTTGAAAAGAATGACTACGATGGGAGCAAGATAAGACATCACCTCCTAGTCCATATGCGAGCGAGCTAATTGTTGGGAATTGAGATCAATTCCTTTATTACCCATAAGATCCTTATTCAGAGAAAGATAACAAAATATAAAAATATAAAAGATAGAGAAAGATTTATGAACTATCAAAGCTTTCACTATATGAAATTGTTTTATAATCATATAGATTTCACCCACTCAATTCTCCAAGTATCTAAAAATAATAATATCCTAAATTTTACCGCACCCACCAACTACTACTCTTTGTATAACCCACAAAGAGAACAAGAAAAACAATTAGGATGCTAGACTTACATTTTCTCTTAAAAACCCTCAAGTCACCTCTACAAAAGAGAATAAACCATGTCAAATTATAGTTAACGAATAAACCATGTCAAATTATAGTAAACTGCTAAGGAGCCCAAGATTTGGAAACTGGTTCAATTCTAGTCAACCTAGATGTCTTCTAAGTTTTGACTACCAAGTTTTGAGAAAATATCCCAACAATCTCCACCTAGACGAAAAACGAGTCAAAACTCTATTATATCTTCTGCAGTTCTTCATCTCGATACTTAAAAAAACGGGTAAATTATGACAATCCCAATTCTCAAAACAGAGAATTAACATACTCCACCATATAAGTATAATCACTTAGAATTAACGAATTCTAAGAATTTTATCGGCTCATGTAGAATAAATTTACTGAAATATTATTGTGAAACTCCCTTGCTTGACTTACTTGGAAGTTCATTAGCCATCGACAACAATTCTACCACACACATTGCATTTTTATCAAGCCAATGCCCATGTGCAAACATGTGGACCTGCTAGTAGTAACACATACTCTGTCATAGCAACTAGTGCATGGCACGAGGATGTAAATTTTTACTCAAGTGACGTAATCGTCTCCCATAAAGAGTGACATATTGTCCGTATCTGATGTCGAGTAGTTAGTCGACCATGTGTGACATCCCAAAACCTCCTCTACGAGGCCTCGGTTCGTCTTTCCTATTCTTACCTTTTAAAGCTCGAAAATAAACTAAAATTTTGCAGAATTCTAGATATTATTCAAATAGTTTACAAATGTGAACTTATCAACTACATGGGCTCTAAAATCGAGGTTATAAATCCTTAGAGGATTTCAAAGAAAGTCTAAACCTCTAGAGTACATAATTGTAACATAGGCCCTTTATTTCTTATACACTCAAATGAGCAACCCAACAGTCATAAATGCTTATGAAGTTTTAACCAAATAATTATAACTCATCCAACAAATACATACTAATATTTCACAATTTTTGGAAATGGTTAAGGTTATCAAAAGGGAATCAAAGTATACAAGAAACATAAGTTTGATAGCTTTCAGACTCATTTTAAATCCCAAATTTTCCCTATCAAAAGGCCTTGAAAAATTCTAATAATTTTAAGGATAAAACATAACATAACATATCAACTCATATCCAAAATTTAGAATTTAATAAAATATGTAAGGTCTCCAAATCAACCTCTAAAACATGGAAGACGGATTCCCAAGTAGAACTGTCCATCGTCACCAAAACTTGCATATCTTGCTCTATAGACATCCGAACGAGGTGATTCCAAGTTTCAAATGACTGAAATTGATAGGTATTCAATCCCACCAAATTTGTCCCAAAACTCGAAGTTTACCATTTAGGACGTCCATTTGAAACTGGACTTGCAAGCTGAAAATTCAGGACAGTTACATCTCGGTCAACATTATACCTTTTAAACATCCTCTAACATTCATCAAGTTCAAAATATCATTTCATATGGTTCCAAACAAGTTCATGCCACATTAAAGATTAACAATTATATAAAAAACATCTTATAACACATAAAATTCAGAAATCATAACAATATAATGAAATTGCCACTTATTCGTCTTCTTGACCGAAATCTCTTTTTCCCATGGCTCAATCCCTTCATCGTTAAGACTTCATCCAACCCTACAATCAATCTAAGTATGGGAGAAATGGTGAGTTTAGGAAAAACTCAATAGGAATATCATCATTTATAAATATATGCAAATCCCAATTTATATATTGAAATTAAATGTAAGTAAACCATGCTAACATTCATATTCCGGTGAGCTCAAAGGGTCGAAACCCTAAATTCATTCATAGGTTTAATCCTGAAGGATTTAAAACCATAAACATTCTTTCTTAGGTTTAATCCCAAAGGATTTAAAACCATAATCATTCTTCAATTTCATCCAAAGTAGGATAAATATCAATTCTTGTTCATTCCAAATGAACAAACTACATTCATATCCAGAAGGCCATAAACATTTAAATCACTTAGCATAGTATACATGTAACTACAATACATAAAAGAGATTTAAATCAACTAATATAAAAATATTCCTACCTTGCTTCTTGAAAAATAATGAAAAACATTTGAAAAATATTTCTTCTTTCCTCATTCTTCTTCTCTTTTCTTCTTCTTCTCTTTTTTCTCTTTTCTTTCTTTGTAAAAATGTCTTAAGTGTGTAAGGGAAAGGGGAAAAAATGGGAAGGGGGCCGAAAATTTAGAGGGGAGGGAAAGGAATTGGAAAATTTTGAAGATTTTATCTTCTTTCCATCATTGTGCATGCATATCAAGAAACTTACCTAATTGGGTTTTGGTAAGGTTTTGATATGGTAAAAATACCATAATTTTAAATATCTTACCATTCTTCCCCTTTTTAGAAAATAAATATAATTAATTAAATCTCATAAATCGTTGGATATTTTGTCTAGTGGTCTCGCGTCGTTTATTATTATTGGACCCCATTTGAACTTTGGACGGACATGTGGCCATAATTATTTGCTAAGAATTTTAATTAGCCCAAAATAAAATTCTAAATTGTTTGGGGTGTTACACCATGCTCCACCTTTTGGACAATTTTTCCTCACGTGACTAGGTTGTCCAAAATTCCAACAAAATACTTTCATTTTCATGGAGTTATTCTTCTTCCATTTTTTAGCAACAAGTAACGAGTTTTCAGATGAAATATTACTTCCACCACTCAACCTTCTTTCTTTAGAAATTAATTTACTTGTAACTTTTTCAAAATATATAGTTTCTCTCCCATACATCAAAATTGGTTTGATGTGTTCATAGGAAGATGGAAGAAACTAGATTAGTCTTAACGCTTTATCCTCATCACCAAGTTTAACTCCAATAGCCTCCAGTTTAGAAACGATCCCATTCAGAACACTTAGGTGGTCTCAAATTTTTGAACCTGCATTCATTCGCAAAGAATGAAACAGTTCTTTCAAGTACAACAAATTTGAAAGACTCTTTGTTTGATACAACTGTTCAAGTTTTTTCCAGAGTTCCTTTAAAGTCGATATTCCATGAATATTTGCAAGAAAAGTTTTGGCTAAACATAGACGTATCATACTTGCAGCTCTCAAATCCAAATTGACGGGTGTCGAATCCAACAAACAATAAATTCTTGCTCTTAAAGTATAAATTGTGATAGCGGTGAGCAAGGTCGTATCCATAGGGATTTGTTAGATTTAATTCTTCGAAAAATTAAAACAATAAAAGAAATGGGGGTTTTGGATTGTTTTGAATGAAAGAAAATTAAATTAAAGCAATTTTCTAGAATGCAAATTAAAGAGGAGATAAATATTAGTCAAATATCCAGCCCAAGTTATAATTTCATAATTGATTCGGAGAATCGATCATTGATGTAAAAATAAAATTCTTTATTCTTTCAGCAAATTAGTTATGGTCATTGATACGATCTAACAACCTATCTCTCCTTACTTTCTTGATAATAAAGAGACGATGTTTGACTATTTCTCTCGTCAATAAACAACCCTAGACACGATCTTAGAAATTAATTTACCAACAACATTAATCTTTAGAAAGACTACCAATTCTAACCAACAAAATATACAAGCGTGATTCATTTAAGCTAGATTATATATCTCCATAACATAAATTGAAAATCCTATTTGTAATCAACTATGTTATTTTACTACTAATATTATAATTTCTAAACAATTACGGGTTTAGATTTCTAATTGGCAATATATCGTTTTGACAGTCAACAACGTGTACTTTGTATAATCAATCAAAATAATAAGTTCAAGAAACACAGAAGATATATAAAATAGAGAAAGAATAGAAGAACAATGAAAATTAATTCGATCTCACAATTCTTGAAGAATCAAAACTTCAATTATCTTTATGCTAGATTAGAAAGCAATCCATGAAAATATACAAGAAACCTAAAAGATAAGAGAGGAGAGCAAAACGTGTGTTTGAGAAGAGGATGAACCTCTTTTCTAGGAGTAGTAGGAGTAGGAAGAGAGTTTTGGGTTGGGTTGGGTTGGGGTGGGGTGGGGTGGGGTGGGGTGGGAAGGGTAAGATTTAGTTTTCTATTTCTAGTCTAATTCTTATCCTTCCAAAGATTCAAAAATCCTTAAATTACATAAAATAATCCATTTGAAATATTCATATTCCTTCTAGAAATAGGTGTAAATCAAATAGGATCTCTATTTGTAGTCATCCCACTATTTTTTTCCAAACATTCATGCATATAGTCTTTGCCTGCTCAAGTCAGTAAGGTGTGCCCATGGCTTATGCAAAGTTCACTTCTTTTGGTAAAAACTAGGAAATCAAGCATGCACATGCCTTAAGGTTCGCTTCTGCATTGTGCATCTTTTCGAGCTTCAATTCTCCCCTCCAAAACTTGTGAAATTGAGTCCAACTCGATCCAACTCCTTCATATAATCCACAAAACACAAAAAGTAATCAAAATTCAAAACTTAAGCAATTGTAATCATCGAAATATGAGGAAATAATACAATTTATATAGCCATTATGCATTCTATCAAATTCCCCCACACTTAGACAATGCTTGTCCTCAAGCATACAGTAGCTCAAGTTTATCAATTGTTCTCATCATCATTCCTTTTTCTACCTTCACCCATCCTTGTACAACCCAAACTATCATGCCTCAAAGATTTAAATCTCAACACAACAAGGAAACAACAAGAAATAGAGTAAACTCGATCCCACCTATTTACACGAATGATCAATCACCTCAACAACTTCTTGAAGTCCAAATGTAGTGGGATCTAACACCCTCACATTGGATTCACTCAATACGCTCGAGGTGTTTAGGGTTGTCAAGAGTATACTCTTGTGTCAAAACATAGAAGATCCTTACCGTAGCCTTGCTAATATACCACATCGGCACCACCAATGATTTGAATGCAAAGTAAAGGTCTTAAAATGGGTTATAACGGGCTTGGGTAAGGTGGGATAAGAAGGATTTCTTTTTTGCTAATTCATCGAAGGAATTATACAAACTTTTTCACAAAACCTCAGTTAAACTTCATATAATTCCTTCTATCAAATCAAATCTAAACGATTTAAAAGAAGGGTATCATATCTTTGCTTCACTTCATGTCTTTTTTTTTTTTTTTTGAAGAATCAAAATTTTAATTTGAATACTTTATTCTCAATTTTTCTTTCATACTACCACTTCAAAAGGACAACGAGACTTGCAATATGAATCCTTGATTTCCAATAACTTTCAATCTTTCCAAAAGTAAGTTAAATTTCATGTGAACAAGCTTATACATTTCTTCGATGCAAGGTTCAAAAGAAGGGAAAATTAGCAAAGAATAGGATTTCTCTTGGCTTATATTGTGGTTAATTTCCAACAAAAAGACTAAAGTTCAAAAGTGGCTTTCTAGGGATATAATTCACGGTAGGCTTTTTGTTCAAGCTAAACTTGGCTTCACCTAAATGCCTTTGCCTATTTAATGCATCCAATTATCAAGGGGCATTCCAACATGCATACCAAAGCAAGTTCTAGAAGAATCCAACTACGCATGACAGTTACACAATCAAAGAAATGGAGCATGATGTAATGTATATGCTCATAGGCCCAAAAGCTCGCAAAATAGGGTTAATGCGCATGAAATCCCACACATTATTCATTCAATCAACCATCAAGAGCAATCAATCACAGTGCAATAAACAAGAATTCAACTACTCATGCTAATCTCCCATTGCGCCTCAATTCATCTCAATGATGTACAGTAATCCAGATCATATAGGGACAAGCATCGACAAAATTCAGAATTTAGATGAGAAATTTCAAAAACAAAATTCTTGAAAATTAACGTGGAAGACAATTGAAAAAAAAAAATGATAATAGATTTAAGATAAAAATGGAAATGCAACTAAGATGGACTAGCATTTAAACCCTAAGCAAAACTATATCAAACCCTCCCCCACAATTAGTCTAGATATTGTCCTCAATGTAAAAAAAAAAAATGAACTATATAAAAAAGAAAAAGAACTATAAAATAACAAAAATAGAGGACTCTCTTGGAGATAGCAACAGTTTACACGCTAGGTGGTGGTGAAGGTAGAGTGAATCCCATGTGAGCAAAGAAGGCTGTCATATTCTTTTCCATCCTTGCAAGTTGAAGCTTTTCAAACCAATCATCATACTGCCATTTGGAAGGTGCTGTGGATGTAGAAGGTTGATAAGCAAGTATGGACCGTTCATTATTTGCGGTTCCAAGATGTGTGCGTGTTGGTCGAGGTGCAATGGGTCTTGGTTCATAGAAATGGTCCGCACCTGTCTCTTTCCAAACTAAACCCATTATCTCCAACCAATTTAAGTCCAACAGTTGCATCTCACAAGCAATATGAAGATCATTGTCATCAAGATTAATCAAATTTTCATGTACAGCCAAATGAGTAATCAAAGAACCTAAAATTAATTGACGTTTGTTTGTCACAATATTGGCAAACTGGGAAGCTAACCAAAAGCCAAGATTCACCTTGATTTTGTTTTGCATACACCACATGAAATAAAATTCATATTTAGACAAAACCGTAGCAGAATCCTTCCTACCCGAAAAAGTAAATGTAAGAAACCTATGAATGTATTTCAAAGCAGGATCACAAATATAAGAATCTTTAGATATACTTGGATCATAGTGACTAGAAGTGGATCGTGCTCTGTATAAACTAACTGGTTCAAAGTTCTCAATGTAGTCACAAGCACTATTCAAATACTCATCGCTTAAAGCATATTCTTCATTAATGAAGCCAAAAGAAACATTAAATTCAGTAATCAAAAGCTTGAACTCTTTCCTCATTAGTCTAAATTGAACCACCCTAGGGCTATTGAGCGTGAAATCTGCAGGTTTCTTAAATTCAAAAGTGGTATAAAACTCCCTCACAAGCTCAATATATACCGGACACTGAATCTAAAAATAAGTCTGCCATCCTATATTGTCAATTAATTCAAGCACATTAGATTCAATATTCAAAGCAGCCATTGTATGTTTATGAATGTACTTACAAGGGATGATAGTCTTACCACATATACGTTTATACCTATCCTTGTCATTTTTCTTGGTAAGTTACAAGAACCCATTCAAATCAGACTCAGAAGGTAGAAGTATATGCATTTCCTTACCAATTCAAGCTCGTTTATGCGTGGGAGAAGTGCCAACCTCGGTATTGGTTCGGGTTCTTGTGCGAAGGTTCGAGCGAGTGGTCCTCTTGGTGTTTGCACGGGTGTTTTGAGTTCTCTGTTGTCTTTCCATAGTTTTTAACCTCGATTGTGGTGGTTCTAGGGTTAGACGTGGCAGTGGAAGGCCGATGAGGAGCTGGTGGGGAGAGGGGATACGGCGGCTGCTGCATAAGGGAGAGGGAGAAGGGAGAGGGTTTCGAGCGAGTGAGGAAAAAGAAAAAGGAAAGGGAAAGGGTTTGGGGTCCGATGTTATATCTCCTTTTTTTTTTCTAAGTTTTGTCTCCCAAACCAGAGTAGCACCATGAATAAGGTGTGGGCATGTCTTACACCAAAAGTGTCAATATTGAGGTTAAATGCTTTTTCATAAAGCGCGCCAACAGCTTATTAAACATCGACTCATGTCCAAAAATTGAAACAAGATCAATTACACTTTGAAGAATTGTGAATAATTGTAAAGGTTATAAAAATAACAATAATGAAATAAAAAAATCAAATGCAAAAACTAAAGTAAAATTTTGGGTTGCCTCCCAAAAGCACATTTCTTTAATGTCTTTGGATAGACATTGCCATCTCTCAATTGGTGTAGGTTGGGCATTCCAAACAGATTTGATCAAAATTATACACTTCAAAGCCTTCATTAAAAAGTTTCAAGCGATGCCCATTGACTTTAAAAGTCTTACCGGTTTTCAAACCCTGGATTTGAACTGCACCGTGAGAAAACACATTAGTAACAATGAAAGGTCCTATCCATCTAGAACGTAATTTACCAAGAAACAATTTCAATTTAAAATGATAAAGTAGAACTTTGTGACCGACATAAATTTTTTCCTAGAAATCATTTGATCATGGAAGGCCTTTTTCTTTTCTTTGTAGATCTTTGAGTTCTCATAGGCATCATTGCGGATCTCCTCCAAATCTTTTAGTTGTAATCTCCTTTGTTCACCTGACTCATCCATCCACATATTGCAATGCTCGACAGCCTAATATGCTTTGTGTTCTAGCCAAAAACCAAACGGTAGGGAGACATACCTATAAGGGTTTTGTAAGCTGTTCGATAAGCCCAAAGTGCATCATCAAGCCTTAGACTCCAATCCTTCTGGTTCGGGTTGACAGACTTTTCAAGTATGGATTTAATTTCCCTGTTGGATACCTCATCTTGTCCATTTGTTTGCGGGTGATAAGTAGTAGAGATAAGATGAGTAACATTGTATTTCTTTAATAAACATTCCACCATTCTATTGCAAAACTGAGCCTCGCGATCACTAATGATAGCCCTCGGTGTTCCGAACATAACAAAGATATGAGATTTGACAAAATCTACAACCACTTTAGCATCATCAGTCTGGGTAGCCTTAGCTTCCACCCACTTGGAAACATAATACACAGCAAGAATAATGTAAACATTATTATAAGAAGAAGGAAAAGGGCCCATGAATTCGATACCCCATACATCAAATATTTCACAAACAAGAATAGGAGCAAGTGTCATTTGATCGCTACACCCTATGGTTCCAGTTTTCTGACATTGTTCACAAGACTTGCAAAACATGTATTAATGATGAAACAAAGTAGGCTAAAACAAACCACACTCTAACATCTTATGGGATGTTCTCTTAGGACCAAAATGTCCTCCACATGCATATGAATGACAAAATTTTAGGATAGATGAAATTTCTTGCTGAGATACACACCTACACGAATAATTTGGTCAGAACAATGTTTCCACAAGTAAGGGTCATCCCAAACATAGTATTTAGCATCACTTTTTATCTTATCCTTTTGAGCTCTAGACAAATCATCTGGTAATGTCCTAGCAACTAAATAATTAACTATATCAATATACCGGGGAACTGTCTCTTTAATAGAAAAGAGATACTCATTTGGGAAGTTGTCTCTTAACAATAATGGCTCTTCACTTGTGGTCAATCTACTGAGATGATCAGCAACCAAATTTTCTGCACCCTTTTTATCACGTATCTCTAGGTTGAATCCTTGTAGCAAGAGAATCCACCGTATGAGTCTAGGTTTTGCCTCCCTCTTTGAAAACAAGTACTTGAGAGCTGCATGATCAGTATAAATAATCACTTTAGTGCCAAGCAAATATGGACGGAATTTTTCTAAGAAAAAAACAACATGAAAAAGTTCTTTTTCCATAGTTGAATAATTGCTTTTTGCACTGTCAAGTGTCCTAGAGGCATAACAGATGGCGTGATGGGCTCTCCCAACTCTTTGTCCAAGCATAGTACCAACTGCGTGATTGCTCGTATCACACATGATTTCAAATGGAAGGTTCCAATTCGATGGTTGGATAACTGGTGCTGAATAAGGATGGCAATGGAGCGGGTCAACCCAGCCCCGCGACTCATTAGGGGCGTCCCGCCCTGCCCCTAGACTTGCCAATTGGCGGGGCGGGGCGCTCCCACTATCCCGCCAATTGCCCCAGTTTTTTTTTTCAGTTAGTAATATTTGCCTTACCAATTTCTATTTCTTTTTCAGTAGGAAGAATTCCATTTTTCTGATTACAATAATTCAAGATAAAGTAATGGCATCCACCAAAATTAATAAGAACACAGAATTACGGCTCGGTTAAGTAAAATATTTTGACCCATTTTCAAAATTTCAAATTCTACAACAAAATTACATACAATACAACTAACACAATCAAATTGTTTAAAATACGACATCATTACAAAATTCAACAACACCACATAAAATATTTGGAATTGAAATCTACAATCTTCATTCTTCTTCTTGTGTAGTTGTGAAATAATCGGATCCCAATGATTCATGTATAATGAGGTAGAAAGTACGTACATTAAATATTAATATAAATATAAAAAGATTTAAACATTGTGCATTGAAATAAATAAGATTACATCTTCTTCAATTTCCTCCTGAGTTGTAGTAGAACGACATCCGGTGTACGATGACGACGGGGGATTTTCTAACAATAAAATTTATCGTGTTAACAATAAATGAATGTCAAGAATAATAAATATAAAAAGTACTAAAATTCTTTTTATTATACCATGAATGTCAGCCCACAACCAGTTTTGAGCACATATATACCACTCGTACTAAATGCAGACTCAGTTGATTGATCAAACAAAACATAAATTTGCATGTATCTTCCCATATGAAACACAAGTTCCCATAGAGTTAAACAAAAATCACAATCATTCAAGATGTAGAGAAATAATGTCGTTACTGAAATTATGAAACATATCCCAAAAAAAAACACGATAGCAAAAGAAAAAAAAAATTGAAATTTGAACTGGGCAAACGCCCATCCGTGGTGAAGAAGGGTTTTCATCTGCCTTCTGCATGTTGAATTTTTTTTCCACTGTAAGCCAAAGTTGCATCTGTCGTTTGTGTATTCAGTTCAATGAAAGGAAATGAAGAAATGAATTATGTTTGCCTGTTAGGGTTTTGATTTAAGAAATGAAATTTGTTCTACTATTTTTATTCAACAGAAGGAAAACTTTGCAAGTTATAATTGTGGTGTAATGGTTAAGAATTCAAATTATTCCTCCTCCAATCCGGGCTCAAGTCACGTAGCTTACACTTTACAATTTTGTTTTTATTTATGATTTTTCAATTTCAAAAATAATTTATACGGGGCGGGCGGATCAACACCACATCAGACCAGCGATGGGACAGATTCGTCTGCCCCATACCCATCCCATTTATCCAACTGTCTGGGGTGGGACAGCCACAAACGGGGCGGGGCAAGGCAGGGCACGGGTCGTGGGTCAAATTGTCATTCCTAGTGCTGAAGTAACCGTATGTTTCAATTTATTAAATGCATTTTTACATGCTTCATCAAATTCAAACACCACATCTTTTTGAAATAATTTACACATGGGCTGAGTGATCTTGGAAAAATCCTGGATGAAGCGCCAATAAAATCATGCATGTCTATGGGATAAGGCAAGAATTTAATAATTTCTATCTTAGCTTTATCAACTTCAATACACCTAGAGGATACAATATGGCTTAAAATAATGGCTTGATCAACCATAAAGTGACACTTTTCATAGTTCAAAACTAGGCTTGTGTCTATGCATCTTCTAAGCACTTTGTAAGGTTAGTTAAACATGTATCAAAATAATCACCATAGACTATAAAATCATCCATGAATACCTCTATGATGTTCTCCATATAATCTGAAAATATACTAACCATACACATCTGGAACGTAGCAGGGGCATTGCAAAGTCTGAATGGCATTCGTTGATATGCAAAGTGCCAAATGGACATGTGAATGTGGTCTTCTCTTGATCTTCAGGTGCAACTGATATCTGATGAAAACTTGAATAACCATCAAGACAACAACAATGAGTACGACCTGCTAAACGTTTAAGCATTTGATCAATAAACGGGAGGGAAAAGTGATATTTTCTAGTTGGTGCATTCAACTTCATATAATCAATACACACTTGCCACCCATTTTCAACACAAGTAGGCACCATCTCACATTTGGAATTTCTAACCACTGTTATACCTGTTTTCCTTGGGACAACCTAAATCGGACTTACCCATTTACTATCCGAAATTAGATAGATCATACATGCCTCTAGAAGTTTCAAGATTTCTTTATTTTACCACTTCCATACTGCGTGGGTTCAATCTTCGTTGGGCTTCCCCAGAAGGCTTAGAACTTTCTTCAAGTAATATCCTATGCATGCTCGTAGAAGGACTCAGTCCCTTTATGTCAGCTGTGGTCCATTCAATAGCCTCTTTATACTCTTTAAGCACCCTTTTTAATTTTTCTTCCTCCAAGGTGGAGAGTGTTTTGGAGATAATTGCTGGAAGAGTTTCTCCTTTCCCCAAGAACACATACTTTAAATGGTCTGGTAGGGGTTTCAATTCCAATTCTGGTGCCTACATAACAGAAGGAAGAAGTTTTGTGTGAGAAAGAGGCAATTCAATTTGAGATAGATTATACCTTATATGTTTAAGTGACTCTAGTTCATGAATTGTGTCTTGCAAGTCAGAATCCAACACAAACTCCTTCATAGCTTTCTCTCATCCTCCAAGATTGAGGCTCATGATAAGTGCAACGTTCAATTTATCATCATCAATAAGATAAAAAAAATCATGTGCTAAAGGGTCTATAATATCCAACACATAAACAGGGAAAACATCACTAGGATATCTCCTGGCATCATAGATATTAAATTTAATAATATCATCATCAAATTCCATTGTAAGTGTACTAGCATGTACATCAATTTTTGTCCTAGATGTTTTAAAAAATGGCCTTTCTAGAAAGATTGGTGTAGGATTAGAAGAGTCATCTTCTTCCATGTTAAGAACGAAAAAATCAGCAGGAAAAACCAATTGATCAACTTGCACTAGAACATCTTCTAAGACTCCTTCAAGATACACATTAGACTTGGAGTATTGATATCCATGTGGCTCACCAGGTATGGCAGCACTTCTCAGCTATTTTTGGCATTCCCCTCAGGGTTGGAGAGATGCTACAGCATAGATTTCAGACTTGGAGATTCTCAGGCCAGTTTGTCAAGAGTGGCCATATTCACACTATCATCCCTTTGCTGGTCTTTTGGTATATTTGGGTAGCTAGGAATGATACGAAGCATCGTAGGATTGGCATGGAGCCCAGTCGTATCATCTGGCGGGTCTATCACACTATTTCTTTACTGCAGACGGGAAGACTCTTTCGATTTGTGCATTGGCGTGGGGACCTTGATCTTGCCCCACATTTTGGTATTACTCTTACTTCTCCTACCTCCATCCCCCCTACTTTGGTTTATTGGCGTGCTCCGTTGGCTGGATCTACTAAGATCAATACTGATGGATGCGTCAGGGATGGATTTGTGAGTGGCATGGGTGTTATCAGAGATCACACTGGGCGTTGTATCAGGGCCTTCTCTACTGGCTACGGAGACATACTTATTTTAGAGGCAGAGTTGAGAGCCATTTTACAGGCATTGAGCTTGCCCGATAGATGGGTCTTGTGGACTTATGGATTGAGACTGACTCTACACTTGTTGTTCATTGCATTTCACATGGTGGGGGGCCGTGGGTGATTCAGTCAATACTCGGACACATCCGACATCTTCTATCATTCGATCGAGACACATTTTTCCATTTTTTCGAGAGGAAAACCAGGTCGCTAACTCTTTAGCTTCTGAGGGCTGGGACCAACGACATTATCAAGAGTATGGATCTTCAGACTTTTCTGGTCGTTCGCATGAACTACTTCAGACTGACAGATATGGCCTTCCATCAGTTAGAGGTCTTTAGTTTTTTGTTAGTTTGTTTTTTATTTGCTTTTGCTTTTGCTTTTCAGAATTATGTACCGGAGGTAGTATCTCTTTATTTGCTGTAGTTTGAGGAATATTTTTCATTCGTTGTATGCTTGGAGGTCAGGTTCATATCCTCCTCCTGTGTACTACCCTTTTTATATAAATACAGTGGTAGGGGCATCCAAACCCCCACCAGCCTGTCCTGGTAGAGGCCTAAAAACCATACTGGGACTGTGCTGGTGCTTCGAAAAAAAAAAGATACACATTAGACCTATCAGCAAGTTGGATTATCACACCTATTTCTTTTAATGAACCAGTATCCAAAGATGAATAAAAAGAAAAAAGGCATGACATTTATTGAAGCTCCTAGATCTATCATTGCTTTCTCAATCATGACATTACCTACTTTACAAGGGATAGTAAACATACCTGGGTCCTTGCATTTGGGAGGTAATTTCTTTTGAAGGATGGATGAAACATTCTCTCCCATTCTTACCTTTTCATTCCCTTTCAATTTTCTCTTGTTGGTGCACAATTCCTTGAGAAATTTAGCATATCGATGAACCTGTTTAATTGCATCAAGTAAGGAGATATTTACCACAATTTTACAAAAGGTCTCGAGGATTTCCTTCTCCTTTTCGTCATTCTTAGATTTATTCAATCTTGTAGGAAAGGGAAGGCTTGTCACCAAAACCATTGGCTGGTCTCTATTAAGGCCTTCAGATTGGTTATGTTGAGGCTGAGGGATAACTTCCTTTTCGGCTTCTTCTCTTGAGTCGCCTTTCTTCATCTTGCTAGGTTCTTTCAATTCCCTTTCACTCCTCAAGGTAATCGCACTAGCATTCTGTTTTGGATTAACAATAGTTTGTGAAGGCAATTTACCTTGAGATTCTAATTTGTTCACAGTTGATGCCAATTGAATCACTTGATTCTCCAAGTTCTTGATGCCCGTCCTAGTCTCCTGTTGAAATTTTTGAGTGTTAGTTGCAAGTGATTTAAAAATATCTTCTAGAGACATACTTGAACTTGAAGAAGGTTGCTGTGGTGAAAGAATATGATGTCTAGGCTGGAACTGCTGAAATTGTGGTCCTATCCCATAACTAAAGTTAGGGTGATCCCTCCATCCTAAGTTGTAAGTGTTGAATAAGGATCATATTTCCTTTGTGGTGGGCCTGGAAATCTTCAAACTAAATTACTCTGCTCAAAAGAATCTTATTGAAGTGTAGGACACATATCGGTTGGGTGGCCAATAGCAGCACAAATTCCACAAGCGTTAACCTAATGCATATTTCCCACAACCATTTGTTGAACAATAGAGGTTAGCTTAGCTTTTTGGTTCTCAAGGGAGGATACATTTATCTCATTCACCGTTCTCAAAGGGGTGTCTTGTCTGGATGCAAATTGTTGGGAGTTGGCAGCCATGATGGAGATCAAATCTCTAGCAGCAATGGGTGTTTTATTTACTATAGTACCTCCGCTAGCTGCGTCTATCATCTCTCTCCATGGGTAACAATCCCTCATAGAAATATTGAATGAGTAGTTGTTCATAAATCCCATGTTGAGGACAACTTGCACACAGTTGCTTGAATCTTTCCCAATATTCATGAAGGGTTTCAATATCTTTCTGTTTGATTCCACGTATTTCCTTTCTGATGTTTGCAGCTCATGAAGCTGGGAAAAACTTATCAAGAAACAATCTAACTATTTCTGTCCACGTGGTTATAGAGTCTGGAGGTAAATAGAATAGCCAATCATTTGCCCTCTCGGCCAATGAGAATGGAAAAGCCCGCAATTTGATTTGTTCTTCGGTCACTTCTTGTGGTTTCATGCTTGAACACACCACATGGAATTCCTTTAAGTTCTTATGGGGGTCCTCATTCTCAAGACCATGGCACTTATGGAGCAAGTGGATGAAACCAGATTTTAGTTCAAAGTCCACATCCAAAGCAGGGTACTGAATACGTAGGAGCTGTTGATTCACATTTGGTGCAGCCAATTCCCTCAAGGTTCTTTCTTCGTTGGCCATTGCTTGCTCTGCTTCAGAATCGCAAGATGAATCACTAGATGAATCAGCTAGGTTGAGTGTTAGATTAGATGAATATTCTTGTTTGCCACGCAACTTGGCTTACTTTCTAAATTTTTTAGCTGTCTTCTCAATTTCAAGGTCGTATTGCAATTCACCTGTACGAAAAGAACGAGGCATAAAAAGTATAAAATAATAAATTAAAAAAATTAAATCTATTTGACACCAATCCCAGGCAACGGCACCAAAAATTTGATAGGTGTCGAATCCAACAAATAATAAATTCTTGCTCTTGAAGTATAAATTGTGATAACGGTGAGCAATGTCGTATCCACATGGATTGGTTAGATTTAATTCTTCGAAAAATTAAAACAATAAAAGAAAAGGGGGTTTTGGATTGTTTTGAATTAAAGAAAATTAAATTAAAGCAATTTTTCTAGAATGCAAATTAAAGAGGAGAAATATTAGTCAAATATCCAGCCCAAGATATAATTTTAGAATTGATTTGGAGAATCGATCATTGATGTAAAAATAAAATCATTTATTCTTTCACTAAATTGGTTATGGTCATTGATACGATCTAACAACCTATCTTTCCTTACTTGCTCGATAATCAAGAGACACTATTTGACTATTTTTCTTGTCAGTAAATAACCCTAGACACGATCTTAGAATTTAATTTACCAACAACATTAATTTCTAGAGAAACTACCAATTCTAACTAACAAATACACAAGCGTGATTCATTTAAGCTAGATTATATATCTCTATAACATAAATTGAAAACCCTATTTGTAATCAACTATGTTATTTTACCACTAATATTAGAATTTCTTAACAATTACGGTTTAGATTTCTAATTGGCGATATATCGTTTTGACAGTCAAGAAACATGCACTTTGTATAATCAATCAAAACAATAATTTCAAGAAACACAGAAGATATATAAATAGATAAAGAATAGAAGAACAATGAAAATTAATTCGATCTTACAATTCTTGAAGAATCAAAACTTCAATTATCCTTATGCTGGATTAGAAATTTAGCAATCCATGAAAATATTCAAGAAAACCTAAGAGATAAGAGAGGGGAGTAAAACGTGTGATTGAGAAGAGGGGGAACCTCTTTTCTAGGAGAAGGAGTTGGGGGGGGAGAGAGAGAGAGAAAAAAAAAAAGTAAGATTTAGTTTCCTATTTCTATTATAATTCTTATCCTTCCAAAGATTCAAAAATCCTTAAATAACACAAAATAATTCCTTGAAATATTCCTATTCCTTCTAGAAATATGTGTAAATCAAATAGGATCTCTTTTTGTAGTCATCCCGCTATTTTTTTCTGAAAATTTGTGCATGTAGTCTTTGCTTGCTCGAGTTAGTAAGGTGTGCCCACTACTTACGCACAATTGCTTTTTTTGGTAAAAATTGGAAAATCAAGCGTGCCCATGCCTTAAGTAAGGTTCTTTTAGGCATTGTGCATCTTTTCGAGTTTCAATTCTCCTCTCCAAAATTGTGAAATTGAGTCCAACTCCTTCATATAATCCACAAAACACATAATGCAATCAAAATTCAATACTTAAACAATTGTAATCATCAAAATATGAGGAAATAATACAATTTAAATAACCATTATGCATTCTATCACAAATCTTTCCAAACCTCATCACTCATACTGGATTTTTCAGTATTTTCGTCAGAAATAGGGGTTGGTTTCCCTTTCAAATCCTTGTGCAGTCTAGATTGAATCAAAACATCCTTGACTTGTACTTGCCACAAGCCAAAATCGATTCTTCCGTCAAATTTCTCCACATTGTATTTCATAGACATATCTTATCTGTACGCCAACAATTTGAACGACCTGATGCTCTGATACCATTGTTGAAAATTGAGACCAATTTCTTTATTTCCAACAAGATCCTTGTTCACATAAAGATAATGAAACAAAAAATTGTAAAAGATGGAGAAAGATTATGGACTGTCAGAACTTTCACTATATGAAAAATTGTTACAATCATATTGATTTCACCCACCCAATTCTCCAAGTATCTCAAGAAAAACAACTAGAATGCTAAGCTTACAATTTTTCTCAAAAACCTTCAAGTCACCTCTACAAAAAGAGAATAAATCATGTCAATTTATAGTTAACGAATGACCTAATTTTCTTACAAGTTTAAACGGCCAAGGAGTCCAAGATTTGGAAACTTGTTCAATTTTAGTCAACCTAGATGTCTTCCAAGTTTCGACTACCAAGGTGTCTAAGATTTGGAAACTTGTTCAATTCTAGTTGACCAAGATGTCTTCCAAGTTTTGAAAAAATATTCCAACAATCTCCACATTGACGAAAAATAAGTCAAAACTTAATCATCTCTTCTACAGCTCGATACTTAAAAAACCAGTAACTTACTTAGAAGTTCATCAGCCATCGGCATCAATTCCACCACACACCTTACATTTATATCAAGTCAATGCCCGTGTGCAAACATGTGGACCCGTTAGTATTAACACATCCACTATCATAACAACTAGCGCTTGCCACGAGCAAGTAATTTTTTACTCAAGAGACATCATCGTCTCCCATAAAGAGAGACATATTGTTCGTATCTGATGTTGAGCAATTAGTCGAGCCTGCTATACCTTTTGGACAATTTTTCCTCACGTGACCAGGTTGTCCACAATTCCAACAAAATACTTTTATTTTCATAGAGTCATTCTTCTTCCATTTTTCAGCAACAAGTAACGAGTTTTCAGATGAAGTATTACTTTCACCACTCAACTTTCTTTATTCAAAAATTAATTTACTTGTAACTTCTTCAAAACTTATAGTTTCTTTCCCATACATCAAAATTGATTTGACGTGTTCATAGGAAGATGGAAGAGACCAGATGAGTCTTAACGCTTTATCCTCATCATCAAGTTTAACTCCAATAGCCTCTAGTTCAGAAACGATCCATTGAGAACACTTAGATGGTGTCAAATTTTTGTACCGGTATTCATTCGCAAAAAATGAAACTGTTCTTTCAAGTACAATCAATTTGAAAGACTATTTGTTTGATAAAACTGTTCAAGTTTTTCCCAAAGTTCATTTGCAGTCGATATTCCATGAATATTTGCAAGAATATTTTTGGTTTAACATAGATGCATCGTACTTGCAGATCTCATATCCAAATCTTCCCAAACCTCATCGCTCATACTGGATTTTTCAGTATCTTTGTCAGAAGCATGGGTTGTTTTCCTTTCAAAGCCTTGTGCAATCCAGATTGAATCAAAACATCATTGACTTGTACTTGCTACAAGCTGAAAATGATTCTTCCGTCAAATTTCTCCACATCATATTTCATAGACATATCTTCTCTATATGCCAACACTCTGAACGACCTGATGCTCCAATATCATTTTTGTGATTTGAGACCAATTCCTTTATTGTCCACAAGAATCTTGTTCAGAGAAAGATAACGAAACAGAAAAATGTAAAATATAGAGAAAGATTTATGGACTGTCAACACTTTCACTATATGAAAAATTGTTACAATCATATTGATTTTACCCACCCAATTCCCAAAGTATCTCAAGAAAAACAACTAGAATGCTAGGTTTACAATTTCGTTCAAAAACCCTCAAGTAACCTCTACAAAAGAGAATAAACAATGTCAATTTTATAGTTAACGAATGACCTAATTTTCTTACATGTTTAAACTGCCAAAGAGACCAAGATTTAGAAACTTGTTCAATTTTAGTTGACTTGGATGTCTTCTAGGTTTTGACTACGAAGGTGTCCAAGATTTGAGAACTTGTTTAATTCTAGTCGACATAGATGTCTTCCATATTTTGACTACCAAGTTTTGAGAAAATATCTCAACAATCTCCAACTTCACGAAAAACGAGTCAAAACTCAATCATCTCGATACTTTGAAAAACTGGTAAACTTTGACAATCCCAATTCTCAAAACAAACAATTAACATACTCCACCATATAAGTATAATCAATTAGAATTAATGAATTCTAAGAATTTTATCGGCTCATATCGAATAAATTTGCTAAAATATTATGGTGCAACTTCTTTTCTTGACTTACTTGGAAGTTCATCAACCATCGACATTAATATCTCCACACACCTTGCATTTATATCAAGCCAATGCCCGTGTGTAAATAGGTGAACCAGCTTGATGCGATCCAGGCAAGCCATGGACCTTTGTTACATTGGACTCAAGCTAAGGACCATATTGGAGGTATATCAGAGGCTAATAGAACATTGGAGGACCAAAATAAGCGTGAAACGAAGTTTAGAGGAAAATCTGCGCAAGAGGACAGAAAATATAACCATGCGATCGCATGGTTATAAACTCATGCGATCGCAAAGAAGGTTTTTCAAAGGCAGAACTTCATGGCGACAAACCATGCGATCGCACGCATTAAGCCTATGCGATCTTAAGCCTATGCGATCGCAAGGCACATTTTCGGAAAAATCCATATTTTGGCAAGTTTTAGTTTCCGATTTCATTTAGAACTCTTATTTTTAATTAGTTAATTAATTCCGAATTATATTAGGTTTCTTTCAATGTTTACTATATAAACACCATTTCATTGTAAACATAAACAATTACGTTTTGAGATTAATTCAAGTGAGAATTCACTTTCTTCCTAGTTCTTAATCGAACTAACCTAAACTTATCAAAGAATTCGCATCTCATTGTGGCGTTCATAACTCTGGTTCGTTGTTTCAAAAATTCATCGGGTCAAGTTTTACGGCTAGATTTTAGCTTTCTTGGGGTTCAGATCAAACCTTTGTGGGTCCGAGATTTAATTTATTCGCGGGTTCGCATCAGTTGGTATCAGAGCTTTGGCTCTAAAATCAAGTTCTATCGTTTAATTTCTTGTTTTTATCAGATTCATCTTGAATCATATCCCAAAAAAAAATCTCTTTCGTTTTTCTTTTATTGTTCAGATTCATCTTGAATCAAATAAAAAAAATTTCTTGCTTTTGATTCTTTTTTTTTAATTTCTTGCTTTGGACCGCAAAAATTTAAAAAAAAACGAAAATTCAAGAATTCAAGAAGGTCAAGAAACACATTCTTTCTAAATTCTTGTGTCATAATTGTCATCTAGTGCGTAAATCTTATGCTTTTATTAATTTTCTTCTTGATCGTTTCTGTTATCTTGTATTTTCTTATTTCTTGTTCTTGAACGTTACAAAGGCTGAATTACTGATTGAGTTTGGTTTGTTCTTTAGAGAACTTGGTAAGAAATACAAAGAGAGGTAAAAGGCAAGAGTAGTGAGATAATTATCGAGGAAAAAGCCATATAGAGTGAAACACGAGTGTAAACACGTGAGGCAAATATTATTTTCTTTCCTAATTTCTATTTTTTTATTATCCTAAAATGACCGGACAGGGGAACCACCTATCTTTATTGTTAAGAGCCATGCAACAACAATTTGAGAGGATGAACAGGGTGTTTGGCGAGATGAGGGATAACAATAAAGAGATGATGGGTATGATCGATAGGCCGGATACAGTGCTTACAAACTTACTAAGGGAGAGACAACTCAAGATCCCTAATGTTAGGAGACAAGATAGGCGTGATTATAACATTATGGCTGACTTTGAGGATGAAGATGCTTATAATTATATGGTTGAGATGGGTAGGATGAAGCGTAGAGGAGATAGGCGTAAAAGGGCACCTAGAGGAGAAGACTATAGAGACCACGATGGAGTAGATAGAAACTTTGGGAATATGAAAATGAAAGTTAGAAACTTTAGGAATATGAAAATGAAAGTACCTTCTTTCCAAGGTAAGAAGGGCCCTGAAGTCTATTTCAAGTGGGATAACAATAATATGAGTGATAGGGCTGTTTCAAAAGAGACAACCGAACCACCTAAGGGAAGAGATGAGGTGACTAGCAACAACATAGTGGGGTTATTGCGTGATAATGGGGTCGTGGTGTCTAAGGATGAGTGCGATAGTAATGTCGTGGAATCTAAGGATGAGTGTGATAGTGATGTGCTGCCTGAGCTGAAAGATGATGGTGTAGAATACCCTGTAGATGATGAAGTTCTAATTGCGATGCCTGCTCTTCATACCCAAATTAAAACAAAGACTTTTGATCATCAGTTTGATTTAGATGTACAAGAAATGACGACGAGGGAGGAAAAAATTCAACAAATGATTTTGCTAGTACACAAAAAATTCTACATTGTACTACGAAAAACTAACCAATCCCTCCCCAGTTTGGCTATTTTTTTATTGCATAAATTGGAGGACGTATCTTCAGAGAAAATGTCTAGTAGGTTACCACCTATTCAAGACATTGCATATCAACTTTTCTGTGTACCTAGAGCTGTTCTTACAAAACAACCAACTTATAGAAGTTGTCCAGATGAGATGAATGAGCTTCAAATACATCAAATTAAAGCAAATAAAGGCTGCAGATTCATCTTTGAGCCTGGTGATTGGTTTTGGAAGCATGTGAAGGATCTTTATCCCTTAGATGCCTGCAGTGATTCGAGGTCGAATCCTTTTGAAGAAGGAGATGATGATGCGATCCAGGCAAGCCATGGACCTTTGTTACATTGGACTCAAGCTAAGGACCATATTGGAGGTATATCAGAGGCTAATAGAACATTGGAGGACCAAAATAAGCGTGAAACGAAGTTTAGAGAAAAATCTGCGCAAGAGGACAAAAAATATAACCATGCGATCGCATGGTTATAAACTCATGCGATCACAAAGAAGGCTTTTCAAAGGCAGACCTTCATGGCGACAACCCATGCGATCGCACGCATTAAGCCTATGCGATCGCAAGGCACGTTTTCGAAAAAATCCAGATTTTGGCAAGTTTTAGTTTTCTATTTCATTTAGAACTCGTATTTTTAATTATTTAATTAATTCCGAATTAGATTAGGTTTCTTTCAATGATTACTATATAAACACCTTTTCATTGTAAACATAAACAATTACGTTTTGAGATTAATTCAAGTGAGGATTCACTTTCTTCCTAGTTCTTAATCGAACTAACCTAAACTTATCAAAGAATTGCATCTCTTTGTGGGGTTCATAACTCTGGTTCATTGTTTCAAGAATTCATTGGGTCAAGTTTTGCAGCTAGATTTTAGCTTTCTTGGGGTTCAGATCAAACCTTTGTGGTCCGAGATTTAATTTCTTCGCGGGTTCGCATCACAGCTAGTATTAACACATCCTCTATCATAACAACTAGCACATGCCACGAGGAAGTAAATTTTTACTCAAGAGACATCGTCGTCCCCCATAAAGAGAGAAATATTGTCAGTATATGAAGTCGAGCACTTAGTCGAGCCTGCTCCACCTTTTGGACAAATTTTTCTCACGTGACCAGGTTGTCTACATTTTCAACAAAATACTTTCCTTTTCGTAGAGTCATTCTTCTTCCATTTTTCAGCAACTAGTAACGAGTTTTCAGATGAAATATTACTTCCACCGCTCAACATTCTTTTTTCAGAAATTAATTTACTTGTAACTTCTTCAAACTTACAGTTTCTTTCCCATACATCAAAATTGTTTTGACGTGTTCATAGGAAGATGGAAGAGACCAGATGAGTCTTAACGGTTTATCCTCATCATCAAGTTTAACTCCAATAGCCTCCAGTTCAAAAACGATCCTATTGAGAACACTTAGATGGTCTCAATTTTTTTTACAGGTATTTATTCACAAAGAATGAAACTGTTCTATCAAGTACAACCAATTTGAAAGACTATTTGTTTGATAAAACTGTTCTAGATTTTCCCAAAGTTCATTTGCAGTCGATATTCCATGAATATTTGCAAGAATATTTTTGCATAAACATAGACGTATCGTACTTGCAGCTCTCAAATCCAAATCTTCCCAAACCTCATTGTTCATACTGGATTTTTCAGTATCTTTGTCAAAAACAGAGGTTATTTTCCTTTCAAAGCCTTGTGCAGTCCAGATTGAATCAAAACATCATTGACTTGTACTTGCCACAAGCTGAAATTGATTTATCCGTCAAATTTCTTCACATCATATTTCATAGACATATCTTCTCTGTACGACAACACTCTAAAAGAACTGATACTCCGATATCACTTTTGGGATTTGAGACCAATTCATTTATTACCCGCAAGATCATTGTTCAGAGAAAAATATCGAAACAGAAAAATGTAAAATATAAAAAAATATTTATGGACTATCAAAACTTTCACTATATAAAAAATTGTTACAATCAAATTGATTACACCCACTCAATTCCCAAAGTATCTCAATAAAAACAACTAGAATGCTATGCTTACAATTTCTCTCAAAAATCCTCAAGTCACTTCTACAAAAGAGAATAAACAATGTCAATTTATAGTTAACGAATGACCTAATTTTCTTACATGTTTAAACTACCAAGAAGTCCAAGATTTGGAAACTTGTTCAATTTTAGTCGACCTAGATGTCTTCCAAGTTTCGACTACGAAGGTGTCCCAGATTTGAAAACTTGTCTAATTCTAGTCGACCTAGAAGTCTTCCATGTTTTGAATACCAAGTTTAGAGAAAATATCCCAACAATCTCCACCTTCACGAAAAATGAGTCAAAACTCAATCATCTCGATACTTTAAAAAAACGGTAAACTTTGACAATCTCAATTCTCAAAATAAAGAATTAACATACTCCACCATATAAGTATAATCCATTAGAATTAACGAATTCTAAGAATTTTATCGGCTCGTGTCGAATGAATTTGCTGAAATATTTTGGTGCAACTCCTTTGCTTGACTTACGCTAGTATTAACACATCATCTATCATAACAACTCGCACATGCCACGAGGAAGTAAATTTTTACTCAACAGACATCGTCGTCTCCACTAAAGAAAGACATATTGTCATTATCTGATGTCAAGCACTTGGCCGAGCCTGCTCCACCTGTTGGACAATTTTTCCTCACGTAACCAGGTTATCCACAATTGGAGTCATTTTTCTTCCATTTTTCAGCAACAAGTAATGAGTTTTCAGATGAAATATTACTTTCACCACTCAACTTTCTTTCTTCAGAAAATATTTTACTTGTAACTTCTTCAAAAATCATAGTTTCTTTCCCATACATCAAAATTGGTTAAATGTGTTCATGGGAAGATGGAAGAGACCAGGTGAGTCTCAACGCTTTATCTTCATCATCAAGTTTAACTCCAATAGCCTGCATTTCAAAAACGATCCCATTGAGAACACTTAGATAGTCTCAAAATTTTGTACATGTATTCATTCGCAAAGAATGAAACTTTTCTTTCAAGTACAACCAATTTGAAAGACTCTTTGTTTGATACAACTGTTCAAGTTTTTCCCAAAGTTCGTTTGCAGTCGATATTCCATGAATATTTGCAAGAATATTTTTGGCAAAACGTAGATGTATCGTACTTGCAGCTCTCAAATCCAATTCTTCCCAAACCTCATCGCTCATACTAGATTTTTCAGTATCTTTGTAAAAAACAGGGGTTGTTTCCCTTTCAAAGCCTTGTACAGTCCAGACTTAATTAAAATATCCTTGACTCGTACTTACCACAAGCCAAAATTGATTATTCCATCAAATTTCTCCCATCATATTTCATAGACATATCTTCTCTTTATGCCAACACTCTGAACGACCTGATGCTCTGATATCACTGTTGGGATTTGAGACCAATTCTTTTATTGCCTACAAAATCCTTATTCAGAGAAAGATAACGAAATAGAAAAATGTAAAATATAGAGAAAGATTTATGGACTATCAAAACTTTCACTATATAAAAAATTATTACAATCATATTGATTATCACCCATCCAATTCCCAAAGTATCTCAAGAAAAACAAATATAATTCTAGGCTTACAATTTCTCTCAAAAACCCTCAAATCACATCTACAAAAGAGAATAAACCATGTCAATTTATAGTTAATGATTGACCTAATTTTTTTACAAGTTTAAACTGCCAAGGAGTCTAAGATAAGGAAACTTGTTCAATTTTATTCGACCTAGATGTCTTTCAAGTTTCGACTACCAATGTGTCTAAGATTTGGAAAAATGTTCAATTCTAGTCGACCTAGTTGTCTTCCATGTTTTGACTATCAATTTTGAAAAAATATTCCAAAAATCTCCACCTTGACGAAAAACGAGTGAAAACTCAAACATCTCGATACTTAAAAAAATCGGTAAAATTTGATAATCCCAATTCTCAAAACAGAGAATTAACATACTCCACCATATAAGTATAATCACTTAGAATTAACGAATTGTAAGAATTTTATCTACGCACGTCGAATAAATTTGCTGAAATATTATGGTGAAACTCCTTTGCTTGACTTACTTTGAAGTTCATCATCCATCGCCATCAATTCCATCACACATCTTGCGTTTATATCATGCCAATGCCTGTGTGCAAACATGTGGACCAGCTATTAGTAACACATCCTCTATCATTGCATCAACTAGCTAGCGCATGCCACAATGATGTAAATTTTTACTCAAGCTCCCGTAAAGAGAGACATATTGTCTGTATCTGATGTCGAGCAGTTAGCCTATTCTGCTCCATCTTTTGGACAATTTTTCCTCATGTGACCAGGTTATCCACAATTCCAACAAATTACTTTCCTTTTGATGGAGTCATTCTTCTTCCATTTTTCAGCAACAAGTAACGAGTTTTCAGATGAAATATTAATTCCACCACTACACCTTCTTTCTTCATAAATTAATTTACATGTAACTTCTTCAAAACTTACAGTTTCTTTCCCATACATCAAAATTTGTTAGAGGTGTTCATAGGAAGATGAAAGAGACCAGATGAGTCTTAACACTTTATCCTTATCATCAAGTGTAACTCCAATAGCCTCTAGTTCAGAAATGATCCCATTGTGAACACTCAGGTCGTCTCAAATTTCTGTATCTGCATTCATTCGCAAAGGATGAAACTGTTTTATCAAGTACAACCAGTTTGAAAGACTCATTGTTTGATACAACTGTTCAAGTTTTTCCCAAAGTTCCTTTGCAGTTGATATTCCATAAATATTTGCAATAACATTTTTGGCTAAACAAAGACGTATCGTACTTGCAGCTCTCAAATCAAAATCTCCTCATCTCTCATACTCGATTTTTCAGTTTCATTGTCAGAAATAGGGTTTGGTTTCTCTTTCAAAGCCTTGTACAATCTAGATTGAATTAAAACATCCTTGACTTGTACTTGCCACAAACCAAAATTGAACGACAATATGATTTGATACCACTGTTGAGAATTGAGGCTAATTACTTTATTGCCCAGAAGATCCTTGTTCAGAGAAAGTTAACAAAAAAATATTAAAGATGGAGAAAAATTTATAGACTGTCAAAGATTTCAATCTATGAAAAATTGTTACAATCAGATTGATTTCACCACCCCAACTCCCAAAGTATCTCAAGAAAAACAAATAGGATGGTATGATTACTATTTCTCTCAAAAACCCTCAAGTCACATCTACAAAAGATAATAAACCATGTCAATTTATAGTTGACGAATGACCTAATTTTCTTACAAGTTTAAATTTCCAATGAGTCTAAGATTTGGAAACTTGTTCAATTTTAGTCAACCTAGATGTCTTCTAAGTTTCGACTACCAAGGTGTCCAAGATTTGGAATCTTGTTCAATTATAGTCGACCTAGATGTCTTCCAAGTTTTGACTACCAAGTTTTGATAAATATCCCAACGATCTCCACCTTCACAAAAAACGAGTCAAAACTCAATCATCTCGATACTTAAAGAAGTCGATAAATGTTGACAATCCCAATTCTCAAAACAGAGAATTAACATACTCCACCATATAAATATAATCACTTCATGTCGAATAAATTTGCTGAAATATTATGGTGCAACTCCTTTTATTGACTTGCTTGGAAGTACATTAGCCATCGACATCAATTCTATCACACACCTTGCATTTCGTCAATGCCCATGTGCAAACATATGGATCCGCTATTAGTAACACATCCTCTATCATTGCAACTAGCGTATACCACGAAGATGTAAATTTTTACTCAAGCGACATCATCGTCTCTATAAAGAGAGACATATTGTCCGTATCTGATGTCGAGCAGTTAGCTAAGTCTGCTTCACTTTTTGGACAATTTTTCCTCACGTGACTAGGTTGTCCACAATTCCAACAAAATACTTTCCTTTTCAAGGAGTCATTCTTATTCCATTTTTCAGCAGCAAGTAACGAGTTTTCAGATGAAATATTACTTCCACCACTCAACCTTCTTTCTTTAGAAATTAATTTACTTGTAACTTTTTCAAAACTTACAGTTTCTTTCCCATACATAAAGTTTTTTTGATTTGTTCATAAGAAGATGGAAGAGACCAGATGGGTCTTAACACTTTATACTCATCATCAAGTGAACACTTAGGTGGTCTCAAATTTTTGTACCTTTATTCATTCGCAAAGAATGAAACTGTTCTTTCAAGTACAACCAATTTGAAAGACTATTTCTTTGATACAACTGTTTAAGTTTTTCCCAAAATTCCTTTGCAGTCGATATTCCATGAATATTTGCAACAACATTTTTGGCTAAACATAGACGTATCGTATTTGCAGCTCTCAAATCCAAATCTTCACAAACCTCATCATTCATACTAGAGTTTTTGGTATCTTTGTGAGAAACGGGTGTTGGTTTCCCTTTCACAGCCTTGTGCAGTCCAGATTGAATCAAAACATCATTGACTTGTACTTTCCACAAACTAAAATTGATTCTTCTGTCAAATTTCTCCACATCATATTTTCTCTGTACGCCAACATTCTGAACGATCTGATGTGATACCACTGTTGAAAATTGAGACCAATTCTTTTATTTCCCACAAGATTCTTGTTCGGAGAAAGTTAACGAAAAATATAAAAGATAGAGAAAGATTTATGAACTGTCAAAACTTTCACTATATGAAAAATTATTACAATCATATTGATTTCACCCATCCAATTCCCCAAGTACCTCAAGAAAAACAACTAGGATATTAGGATTACAATTTCTCTAAAAAACCCTCAAGTGACATCTACAAAATAGAATAAATCATATCAATTTATAGTTAACTAATGACCTCATTTTCTTACAAGTTTAAACTGCCAAGAAGTCCAAGATTTGGAAACTTGTTCAATTTTAGTCAACCATGATGTCTTTCAAGTTTCGACTACCAAAGTGTCCAAGATTTGGAATCTTGTTCAATTCTAGACGAGCTAGATGTCTTCCAAGTTTTGACTACCATGTTTTGAGAAAATATCCCAACGCTAACAAGGTTGACAAATTTAGGGCTGATTTTGGCTTATTATAGCTTTAATTAGAAGAAATGGAGTGAGAATTACAATCATATTAGGGAACGGTTATCTGTTGACAAGAGATTGAAGAGATGATATGAATTGGGCTTAGGGAGTTGGTTTTCAGCGGCTAATATAAATTAAAACTTGGGGCTTGGGCCCATTTCGGCTGAAACTTGAGTTAAAACCATTTCGGTATTATTGGATTTGGGCTTATGCCATTTTGGAATCAGGCTTGTGCAATTTTTTAAATCTTTGCTTGGTCAATTGACCTCATTTGTCCCTTGGTGGCTATCATATATTCGTTAAATTGGTTTACTAAAATCTTTAATTCCATAAGGTACTTTGTCATATTACTTAATTTGTTTTGGTGAATTTTCTTTAACGGAGAAATCATAATAAATGTGTTGACATATTTTAAATTTCAAAGTCATATAAATGTGTTGACATATTTTAAAAATATCTTTATGTTGACATTTTAACTATCTTTAAATTCATGCACCATACATAATTCGCTTCTGGAAAAAAACTAAATGATATATATGAAGAGAACAATAGCATGAATTTAGTGGGGATGGAAATGTGGTCGGGGTGATCCATCCCTGTCCCACATGTCAATCTATGATTCTTGAGAGGTAGGGTAGGTTTAAGTGGCTGAAGTTTAAAAGATCTCTACTTCCGACCTTGTTCCTAATTTACTTACTTATATAATTTTTTTATACTACTATTTTATTATTTTTAAATACAATTAAATTTGAAATAAAATAAAATGAAATAAAAAATATATCGCCACACTAAAATACAATTAATTTAGTGGAATATCATGACTTTGACCAAGCTAGGTCCAGACTTTGAATTGCAGAAACAAATATTAGTCCATATATGAGGTCAAATAATTAATAATCCATTTGTACTTATGTTGCTTGACCATTTCCTGTGTCTTGTCATTTCACTCAAATATTTTATTTGAAACAATATTGATAGAGATAATAACATCTTTTACTATTTACTAAATCCTTCAAGAGAAACATGTAATAAAGTGTATATGGTTCTCGTACAATTGAAAAAGGGAAATCCTACTCAACTACCAATATTTCAAGTACAAATGAAAATCATACTAATGCCCTCACTAGCATCTTCGTTGTTATCTTTACTACATTTTTCATGCCTCCTCCATGAACTCTAAGTCTCTTGAATGTGGGGCCTTGTCAACATTCGAGGAATGAGGTGGTGCACCTTCATGGATGGTCTCTCTGATGGCACACCATCAGCTTTGGAAATTCGAGTGCATCATTACGTGCCTCTTCCCACAATGCAGTCAACTCTGCACAGAAGGCTTCGTAATCAATCTCTTGTGGTAGGATAGGTGCAGCCGCAGCCGACCCTGTAACCAATCATAAATCATGTCGGCCATATATTGCCACTCTTATGGTATTATGGCGTGTAGGCCATCGTTCACTGACATCAAAACCTAGTTGCCGTACTTCCATCCACATTACCAATATTGCTCACATCATCTAAACATTTTATCGCTGCCTATGTTCCTCAAGGTGCACGTCTTCCTGTGGGTTTTCTTATTTCGTACCATGTCTGTCATACCAATTATGTGGTTTTCTAATATATTTTATTTCAATTGTTTTAAAATTTGGTCATGTTCACAAATTATCCTTTCCGCTCACGTGCTCAACTAAATTTTTTCTAAACATAAAATTTCTCATAACTAAAACAAATATAGAAATTCATATATATGTTTCTAATACTTTATATGAACATAAAACTTTCTCAACTTTTCTTTACTTCAGAGTTGGCATACCACAGCAATGGTGGGTAGAGACACTGAATTCTTAAAATTTAATTTAATCAAACATTTGAATCGACACGATTTAAAATTCTAAAAAATATAAAATAAAATTTTCTAAAGCAAGTCTATAGAATTGTAAACATTCGCTCTGATACTAAGCTGTAATGCCACAAGTTATCTTAACCCAGAGGGGGACAAAATCTGAAAATAATATTTGCTGACTTCAAACTTAAATTTTTTTTAGGCCCTTCGAATTGTTTTAATTTTATCTGCAGCAGCGGTAAAATGTCAATGGTGTAAGAAACTTACAAACTAAAACTTAAAACTTTCAAAATTTATTACTGATACGACATGCCATCAAATATTATTTGACCAATCGAACATACTCAGAAAACTATGATTTGGACCATAGACTACCCAGTGCCGGTTCTGATATTTTTGGGACCTGAGACGAAGTACAAAAATTAGACTTCCCCAATGGACCCCCAAATTTCATTATACATTTAAAATCCACAAAGTTGTTACGGAACTAATTGCAAACTTAAAACTAAAAAAAAAATTGTCAAACAAAATATATTATACAATAAAAATTATTATATTCACAACACAAATAAAAAATCATATTTAAGACTTCAACTACAATTCATAATATTAAGTAAATTTTTATTAAGCATGACTCGAAAGATAGTGATAAGAATCCAAACTTTACCAAAATTCCTTGTGGAACAGCTGAATGTTGATAAACTGCAAATTCCCAGTTTGCTAGTACTAGTTGACTTTTAGATGGTAAATACCCATCCACTGCCAATCTGCCATCAAAAGGAGGAGAATGAATCCAACGTACAAGTGTAAAAACTAAAAAAATGTCTGAGAAACAACCCAAAATATAAGTTTAAACGCTAAATAAATAATCAAGTCATAAAAATGCATTGACATATTGCTTGTCATATGGAGCAAGCAAATATAAGAAGTTTCCATTCTAGGCTTCCAACACTAAATTCTATGATTTCGCCAAAGACTACATCAAAAAAATGTAATAAACATTTCGTCAAAATGTATTAAACTTTTTGCCAAAGACTACATCAGATTTCGCCAATTTGTAAATTGAAATAAATTAATTGTAGTTCTTTCCAAATACTACATCAGAAAAATTGAAAAATATCACCATTAAAAAATTAGTCTAAACATGATGCAAAAATTGACCCAATAACTCAAAAATATTCAGAATTTCAAGTTTCAATGAACATTAAGTCATTACCCAATATCCATTAACAAAGATTAAGAAAGAAAGAAAAAAGTACCTCCCGACCGAGCCGAGAAGATAGAGACGGAGAAGATAGATAATAATCTTCTGGTTATGGTGAGCTAAGATTCAAGACACACACACACACACACAGAGAGTGAGAGAGATAGAGAGATGTTTCATGTGTGATTGCGTTTTCCATCTGTGTGTTTGCAGTAAGAACTGGAAAAAAATGAAAGGATAATGATTGAAGGAATGAGAGAGTGTGTGTCTCTGTGATTGAATAGCAGAATAGGACTTTGGCTTCAAATTCAATTTGAATTGTTATTGGGCTGGTTTGTGGGCTTCATATAATTTTTTGTTTTGGTTTACAATTTTTGGCCTTTGACCTTTGTGCCAGACTTGGTTGTGTTTTGTTTTTTTGTTTTTTTTTTAAATTGGCCCCCTTTGGTTTTGGGCCCGAGGCGGATACCTTATCCGCCTCGAGCCCAAAACCGAGCCTGAGACTACCTAACACTGTAAGAAACAACATATCAAAAATTAGTAATTGGTTCCACAATTCTTTCTAGCGATTACATTTAATCACCAACATATTGTTTCCAACATAGACATTCCTTATCATGCTAGAAAAATAATTAAACATTCGTCTCAACATAACAATGTCGAGAACAATCAACACATACATGCATGGTTGCATATAAATTTCTCAAGCAAAAATTATAGTCACATGTGTACACAAAACACATAACATACATTACCTTAATTTTTAGATTTCTTCTAGAGTTGAAATGGTGGATAAAATCTTTACTATTTTCAAAAAATTCACCATGCTTATAAGTTTTTGTACAAAGGTGTACTTTGGAAAAGATCTGAGTATGGACAACAAGGAAAATGAAAAGGTCGAGTGAGGAAAAAGGAAAGGATGAGTGAGGGCCAAAATTAGAGAGGGAGTGAGGAAAAAATCTAGGATTTGGGCTGAACTTGTGTACGAAAAATAGAAGCATGGATGTCGAATTAAGGGAGTGCAAAAATGGGTGTTTTCTGAAATTTTTGGGGCTGAACTCGTGGGGGGGGGGGGGAAATGGAGGTACCGTGGCTGAATTTAGGGAGAGAAAAGGAAAAGTTTTCAGAGATTTTTGGGACTGAACTTGTAGGGAGAAAAGGGAGGTATGGTGGCCAAAAAATGCAAGGGAGAGAGGGAAAGAAATGTGAGTTGATCATGGGTATTGGTAGTACTTATTTGGTGGATCATGGGGAGTGGTGTTGGCCAATATTGAAGTGGAAAATCATGGAGAGAAAAGGTGGTGGAGACGGGGCCGAAAATAGGATAGAAAGTGGTGTAAGGAATTGAAGTATACATGCACAGAAGAAATTAAATCTACAATTTATATAAGCCGGATCAACCTTGTACTTAAATAGAATTCGTAATAGAAGTATACCTTTGATGAACACCGTGAAATCTGATTATCTAATTAGCTGGAGGTGTGATCTTCAATACCACAGCTGTCCAACTGTCTAGCCTACAATGGTAATCTACACAGTAAGAACAGATCTGGACTTCTACGATCAAGAACATATGAAAGCGGAATATTTTGGAAGTAATTGTATTTGGTTGTCATTTGCTTGTGCTAGCAAGTAATGAAGACCAAAACTTAACCTTAATATGTTGTGCCTTTGTATTTATAGGCGGGGCTAACCCTAGCCCTAATTCTAGTCCAACTAAAACCCATCAACAAACGGGCCCAATTAATTAATTTGGTCCAACAAGTAATTAAGTTCGACCCAACTAATTGGACCTTGGACATTAATTCTTACAAGAGGGCTTCCTATATGGTTGAATATGTGGCAGGTTTGCAATGCTTATTTGGTGGACTTTAGGCAGTGATTAGGCCCAGTTTAAATGGTTGAATGGGCAGAGTTTTGGCTAAAAGGGGTCGGGTAACTACCTATCTTTATATTGATAATTGCAAATTTAGTGGCTTGAAAAAATAAATTAAAAAAAATACTAACTAAGAAATTAAAATAGCATATTTACTAGATAATAAATGTAGCTATCATTACTCACTCATTCTATTTTAGTTTCAGCCATTACTTTTTAAAGGGATGACTATGATCTCTTAATCTTCTCCAAATTTTGAAATTCAAACATCATATTACCAGTCGTCTTCTACATTGGCAGTTTACACAATGACGTATCTTTGTAGTTCCCATGTGTTTCAGAAGATTTTGACGAAACTATATTCAAAAGATCATATTACTCTTATATGATTCATTTTCAGGTACTTATATTGATTTACAGCCTGATACCTGGTTTAATATATGAGATCGATGTGAACAATGGTGATGTTAATTATCGTTGCTATTATATAGCATGAAAACCTTCGTAAATCTGTTGTATTTTTACCGTTCACCATCGACGATATTTTTTTTTTGTTAGTGCTTATTGAACAATTATAAAATGTCATTAAGTTATTGATTATGGATTGTGGTTATTGGGTATCTAAATTTGTTGATGAGAATTGGTAAATTAATATAGAAAAATGAACGGGTGCTCCAAATGATACTTCACACAAAACTCTAATAGTGATGATGAATGATATAAGTGTGTGTTGATAATTACAATTAGTAACTTAAAAATATAAGAATACGAATAACATAATTTTACAAAATGCTTTTATAATTGTAGACCATGATTTTAGCATCGTCAATTTCAAATTTTTCTAATTGTTAGAAACGAGGATATAGAACTTTTACTGAATGAACCTAATTCTTAATGAATTAACGTAGTTTTTACTAATTTTTAATGAATTATTTTCTTTAATTGCTAGAAATTAACGTAATTATTACTGAATTAAAGTAATTAGAACACCTCTATATGAAGAAACGTTGAGAATAGTCAGACTTGGAAGATTCTGGAAAGATGCGTTAATTACTCATCTAATAAATTGTGATAAAGATTAAGTACCTAAAATTTAGCAAATTAGTTATTCATTGTATTTGAATTTAAACTAGATAAATTTAGCAAATTAGTTATTCATTATATATATATATATATATATATATATATATATATATATATATAAAGTAATATTGAAATAAATTATTTCATCAACTAAATGTCTAAATTTTGAAAAAAAAAATAGGTATGGCTCCTAATTATCCCGATGGAATATGGGGCTGAAGGACCGAGTATTGGGGCTAAAAAGCAGTCGGGTTTTTGGGCTGGAAATGGCCAAGTTTGGTGTTTAAAAATATCATTTGGTTTTTGAATTAAATTAGCAGAACAAAATAGATTAAATCATGTGAGACGATTTTCCGTATACGAGTCAATTTATGAATTTAATTAATCTCAAACAACTAAAGAAGACTATTCATAAAAAAAGTCCACTTCGTTAATAAAAATAAAATGCAAGTGAGCGCAACTTTCATCTTGACAAAAAAATTAAATTTTTGACTTTTAAGAAGTGTCATAGCAATGTGGTGAGCTAATTAAATTTATTTTTGAGGCTAAAATGAATATTTGTCTTGTAACATTAAAATTTTATGGTTGCTAGATTTCCATTGATCAAGGATTATCTGCTAGATTTCCTTCTTTCAAGTAACTTCTGATCGGATCGACCCAACTGGGCTCGCATTTGATATCTAAGCCATCGATAATGGAGATGAGAATGGGGCTTACAAGCATCTAAGATATTGATCTAGGCGAATTACTAAGATTGGCTAATGCCAACTTGGACAACGCTTCTACTAGTGGTGATTAAGCTTTATATTTGATCATGACTTTCAGGATTTCACATTTCGCAAATTATCGCTGTAAATCCCCCACTTTAATAAGATATGCAGCCATTTTACCTTTTTTTTTACTTCAAATTCTCCTTTTATCTGTCCTACAACTAACTGGGAGTCATTGTTTACCTCAACTAATTCTGCCCATATCTTTTTAGCGAGATTTAGACCGGTGATTAAGCTTTATATAAGGAATCGTTGTTAGTGGCTGGAACTCGAACCTAAGTGAGTCTTAAATTTCTTAATTTTTCGAACTGAGTAATATCACTTTCGTCCTTGATCCTTCTCTATTTGAAGATTTATCCACGAATACTTTACATACATACTATTCCAGTTGACCATAACGTGAAAATAATTCGGCGATGAGATTGGCCAGTACCTGTGCCTCGATGGCTATTCGAGGATTGTAAGGCCTCCCAAGTTAGGACATTTTATGCACTTCCTTTATTGATCAATACCTTTTTATGTCGGAAACTAAGATTTCTCCTATAATGACCAGTGCATAGTATGGGTATGTTTTCCACATCATATCCTCATTGCTCAACACTATCTTAGATAGTTTTTCCAAGCTAAATTCGAGTATCCTCATTTGGCTATACCACCAACAATCACATTTATTACTCTCACCTGGGGTTGATTTTCTTGATGCTCAACTATTTGTTTTCCATTATGGTCACCTGTCTTTATAAACTGATTTAAATAACCCTTCTTGATGAGTCGTTCAATTTCTTTGGCCAAAGCCTAATAATCCTTGTTATTGTGTCAGTGGTTGCACTGAAAGTAGCAGTACTTTTGTCTATCTCTCTTATCTGCTGGAGAGTCCAATTGCTTTGGCCATCTCAACTCATGCATTTCACTGATATCTATTAGGACTCCGTTGCGAGGCATATTCAGAGGTGTGAGGGTTGTGTCATGCCTTCCTCCCTGAGCTATCAAAAATATTAGTCGATTATGTCCTTCCCCTTGCCATCAAGCGAATTAATGTTATCCCAATGCTTCATTTTTCCTTAATTCAATAATTTTCTATCTCGCAAGACTTTAGTGGCAGAAATAGTGTATTTTGAGGTTATGAATTGAGTGGACAAATTATCATACCAATCACGTGTTTCCTTCATCAATGTGGGGAAAAACCCTAGCTTGCGATTGCATCCGGCATCCTATGTACTATCATAAAATCCTAGAATTCCCTCAGGTGGTCAATCGGTCCTTCGTCACATCATATTTACCAATTCACAGATCCTTGAATTTATTTGGAGGTGGATGGCTATAATTCATGGTGCGAATGGGTCTTCACTTTTCAATATTAAGTGATCATGGCATTTCTTATCTTGACACTGTCTCATTAATTTTTGGATTAAGGAGTTTTCTGACTAGGAATCGATTGCGGGTGCTATGGAAGTCAAGGAAAAAATCTTTTAGGAAAATTGTTGCAGGATGATTTGCTGGTAGGATAAACGTTGTCAGGTTTCCACCTGCATTTGCGGTCATATTTTCTAGCAGAGCGAATAGTATAGGGGATTGAATGTGTACTGTGTTGAATTGGTCAAGGGTGACAAAAGAAGGAGAAGACTATTGATGTTCCCTGGAGATTGTTGGATGAGATTCCTTGTTAATTGTTTAAGATAACATCAAATCCGTACTGGGTCAGGGTAAATAACTTGCGATCCACACCTCTGTACTACTCTCTAAAACGACCTGATAAGTGCATTTTTTGTACTTATTTGAGCCTTTAAACTAAGCTTTTAACTCGTCATAATGTTGATTTTCTACTTAATTTAGTTTGTTATTTCATATATTTCAGTTTTGGACCCATCTGTAAGAAATTGGAGAAGAATTGATGAAAAAAGCAATAAATTGGAAGATGTCTCAGAAGTATGGGCACTCAATTGCATTCAATTGAAAGTTGAAGGATCAAATTTGAGGATGTAGAAAGTTGAAGGACCATTCTGGGATATTTTGGAAAGATTGAAGACTGAAATGATCAAGACCCAAAGCTTGAGGACCAAATTGGAGGCGGTGAAAATTGGAAGGACCAAACTGCAAGAAATAAAAAAAACAAGCTGGCCGATCGCCCAGATTACTGCTGGGCGAGGGCCCAGAAACATTAATTGAAAGTAGAGAAGAAAATGGCTCGCCTGGGCGATCGCCATTGTTAATTGGGCCTTCGTGATTTCTTTCATTTTTTTTAGACTTCTAATTCACTTAGGAAATCTTTTAGGCCGCGGATTTTGTATTTTTTTGGGATGTTTTGGGGCACCATTAGGTACATATAAATAGGGATTAAAAACTCATAGGTGTGTTGAAATTTTGTGGAGAAAAACATTACACAAAAACATCAACCGGAGATCAAGAACTGATTTTTTAGGAATCCGACGAAAATCAAGATCAAGACGTCACCCTTTTTGAGTTTTCTTCTTCTCCGGGTGATGAATACCATATTTTCTTCTCCTTTTTATTTTCTTATTATTAGTATGCTAGGCTAGTTTAATTAGTGCTAGGATTACGATGAAGCTTGTCGTTCAATTCTTCCTTTTCAAGATTTGATTTTTGACAATTTATTTCAATATAGTTTTGAATAATTAATTTTGATTTAATTGCATCTACAATTATATACGTAGTAATTGTATGATTGTTGTGGTTTGTTTTATTATCAAAAGATCGAAAGCAGGCTAGACAATATTTTAATTATCTTAAGGTCCGATATGGGATAGAAATATACCGCTATGCTTAGGTGATCTTTAATTATCCACAGAAATTTAATACTTTCATTTGTATTCGCATTCATCATAAAGATATAGTCGAGTCATACTTATGAATATGTTTAATTTTATTCGAAAGAAAGTGTTAAACAATCTAGGAATATTGATGTTCATAACTAATATATTTTGTTAAAACCAAGAATCAAAATACAGGAATTAACAACTATAAGTGGATTCAGGATCCTAGTACTTTTCTTTCTCCAAAGTTAAAAGTAATTTTCATTAATCAAATTTTCAGTTATTTAAATTATAATTGTTTAATTGTTTTTAGTTCAGATTCTAATTAATTCTTAAACAACAAATTTCCAAACTTCCTTAGATTCGGTTAAGATTAGTTGAATTGACATTGAATTATCTAAATCCTTGTAGGTACGATACTTGGACTCAACATCCACTTTATTACTTGTGTGATTCGTACACTTGCGGAATATTAAAAATATAAAATTGCTGACAAGTTTTTGGCTCCGTTGCCGAGGATTTAGTTTTAGTTATTTTTCAATTATTTTAACACTAATTCAAACTTTATTTATTTAATTTTATTTTTTTATTATTTTTTTAGTTTATTTCATTGTTCAATTTCTCTTTTCAGACCACAACACAAGATAGAATATCAGGAGATTGATGAAAACAGTATACTAGTTGGAGACTTTTTGACTCCATAGATCATCTAGAGCCAATCTAGCATTGATGAGAACAACATGTTTGTTGGAGATTTCTTCATAATGCACTAGGCCAATAGAGCGAGATATGAGGCAACTTCTAAGATTGATGAGGACAATATGCTTGTTGGAGATTTCTTCGAAATGTATCAGGCTAATATAGCAAGATATGATGCAACTTCTGAGACTGATGAGGAAGTAGATATTATCATAGTGTTATCTGCAAAAATAGATTCTTTGGCACACAAAGTAGAAAACATGTCACAATCAACTTATGTGATGCAAATGAAGAAATCAACTTGTGAATAGTGTGGGGGCAAATCACAGCACATCAGAATGCCCTATTCTATCACAGCAACCCGAGCAAGTCGAATATGTTCAGGGTGGTCAATACCCCTAAAGCAATCCATTTTCCAATACATTTAACCTAGGATGGCGTAATCATCCAAATTTTTCCTGGAGGGATAATCAGAATAACAACATACCACAATTTTCTCAGTTTCAGCAGCTAGAAAAGAGAGTTTCATTAGAAGATGCACTCGATAAATTCATCAAGAGAACTGATAAATTCATAGAAAAACTGAACAATTCATGAGACAGACAGAAATCAATTTTCAAAATCAAGGCGCTTCAATTAAAAATTTAGAAACACAGATGGATCATATGACAGTTGCTATATCAATGACACCACATGGTACCTTACCAAGCAACACCGAAGTCAATCCTAGAGAGCAAGTACATGCAATAACTACTAGAAGTGGGGTTCAGTTACTAGAAGTTCATGTAAAAAGATCAGTTGCACATAAAGAAAATGTACCTTCCAATGATGAGGAGTACGTGTAACAGACTAAGCAAGCAATATATATTGAAGAGAGTTTAGTTACACTACAGGTTAAGGCAGCCATTCCTATCAAACAATATGAACCTCCCATCCCTTTTCCACAAAGGTTAAATCCAAAGAAGAAGAAACAGGATCAACAATGTACAAAATTTCTAGATCATCTAAGAAAGTTTCATATCAACATACCATTTGTGGAGGCCCTGACTCAAATTCCCAACTACGCCAAGTATATGAGAAAACTGCTTTCAAATAAGAAAAAATTGGTAGAATGGGATTTAGTACAACTTACAGGGAAAGTAAATGCTATAATGGAAAAGTAACTACTAGACAAAAGACATGATCCATGCAGCTTCACAATTCCAATTACCATCAGTAATCTCGTGATTGACAAAGTATTATGTGATCTTGGTGCAAGTATCAATTTAATGCCTCTCTCTATTTTTAGGCGATTAGGAATTGGTGAAGTTAAACCTGCAAAATTCAATCTTTAGTTGGCTGACCAGTCTGTTAAAAAGTCATTTGGAATAGTGGAAGATATGGTAATGAGAGTGGGAAAGTTATTAATTCCCATTGATTATGTTGTTCTTGATATGCCTGAGGATGCTGAAACCCCTATTATTTTGGGTCATCACTTCTTAGCTACTTCAGATGCTTTCATTGATGTTTCATGGGGTGTATTGACATTAAGAGTCCAGCATGAATGGGAAATATTTTATATATTGGGTAGAGATGTAGCACCACCACCACCTCTTTTTTATAGGACATGTTATCAAGTGGAGACTTTGAAGAAATTCAAGAACAACTTCTTTAAAAAGTTTTGGGATACAAAGTCAACAGTAAAGGTGAAAGACAAAGGTAAACAGACTGTTCAGATGCAAGAAGCTGGCGTTGGTGAACATAAGGTTGAAGCTGAAGAAGTCATCCCTGAAGCACAAGTTAGAGCTGTTAAATAGAAGATGAAGGACATGCCACAAAGCATGGAGAAGAAAAACAAGAGAATATTAGAGAGTGACACCTTCGATAATCTCGAGTTCTCTTTCTCTTCTACTTGAGTAATCAGACAATAAGTCAAGCTAATGACTATAAATGAGCGATTAATGGGAGTCAACCAATTTTCTACCCCTCTTATTTACTTGCTTTATATGTAGTAGTTTTAGTTAATTTAAATAATTTATTAGTTTTTATTTCATTTATTATTTAATGCACTTATTAAGCCTCACCATGTCAATTGCAGGATGTCCCACTTTGCGAGCCGCTTAGATAATATATATGACATCATATTTTGACCAAGAGTCAACCGGATCTTCAACCAGCCAAATCCATCTTCTTCACATCTATCACTGGGGAGTAACTGATCTGTTCACTCTTTTATTTACTTTATTTTGTTATTACATTGGGGACAATGTAATGTTTTATTTTAGGGGTGGGTTAAGTATCAAGATACTTAATTATTTTGAATTTGATTATTTTTTGGGTCTATATAACTGCAAATTTTGAAAAAATAAATAAATAAATAATATAAATTTTTTTCTTTCTAGCTATTGTTGAATATCTTGCTGCCAATGATGATATTTGTTTGAAGTTGAGTACGTTTTTAGTTAGAATATTAGACATCACTTCAACTCGTACTTTTACCATAATACTTATCCATGTTAGACTATATTTGAAGCACATAGCCACTATTGACTTATCACTAATATAGAAACATGATTTGAGTGTTTGTGTTGATATTATTGACCTAGGATTTTTATGAAAAATCTTGTTCTTAAATCTTTAGACTAGTAATCTAACTGTTTGAGAACAGTTTGAGGGTGGTAAAGTTAGTGCATGTTTTTGTAGAATTTTGATGGTTTGAGTTTTCTAGGTCTCATCTTTGGTTGAATAAGTTATAGTCAAGGAATCTAAACTGAGCACTAGTCATTGCTGATAAAAAAAAATATCTGACTCGAGCAATTAAGCCTGTTAGGTATTTTGAAACATGGTGCCCTAAAGTCATCTGACTTGGGAGTCATCGGCTCAAAGCTCGTTACATGAGTCATAAAAATAATTACATCTTCACTTCTTTTATAGCCTATGGGACTCGAGCAATTAAGTATGTTAGGAAATTTTAAAACTTGGTGCCCTATAATCATCTGACTTGGGAGTCATCGGCCCAAAACTTGTTATAAGGGTCACATAGAAAGCTTGGAAAGATTAGTATTGCACAGGATGTAAAATCATTTATATTGGTTAAATAAAGTAAAAAGAGTTAAAGTGCCCAGTAAGGATTGCTAGGTTAGACACTTGAAGACTGAAGATTATAATTTAAAAATCACTAACCATCCTAGTTCTAAGAATAAAAGTTCTAATGTTTACCACTTTATTTGAAAAAAGTATTGTGCTGATCAATAGGAACCAAATTCACTAGAACACCTCGGAATTTGAGAAAAAAGCTTTAAAAGTGTGATAATCTATGAGAGGTGTAAGGAATAAATGACTACAAATGGTTCGGGATTGTAAAAATATCAATAATACTATATTTGTCATGGTCTAATACAGGTGTAACTTCAATATCTGGCTATTAACACACTCATAAAAGGTCGAGCATCGGATAAGTAAAATTTCATTTGTTGTGTTGTTTAATATCTTTCTAAAAGTGTTACTTCATTTTCGAACCCGAGGCATATGGTAAGGAATTTAACATAAACTCAATACATGTTAATTCGTTTAGCTTAGCTTAAATTTATAGTTTATTTTTATTTTTGTTTGAGGACGAACAAATGTTTAGTTTGGGGGTGTTTGATAAGTACGTTTTGTGCACTTAGTCGGGCCTTTAAACTAAGCTTTCAACTCGTCATATTGTTGATTTTCTACTTAATTTATTTTTTATTTCATATATTTCAGTTTTGGACCAATTTGTAAGAAATTGGAGAAGAATTGATAAAAAAGCGATAAATTAGAATATGTCTTGGAAGTTTGTGGACTCAATTGCATTCAATTAAAAGTTGAAGGACCAAATTGGAGGTTGTGGAATGTTGAAGGAGCATTCTAGGATATTTTGGAAAGACTGAGGACTGAAATGACCAAGACCCAAAGCTTGAGGACCAAATTGGAGACGGTAGAAACTGGAAGGACCAAATTGCGAGGAATTAAAAGAAACAAGCTTGGTGATCGCCCAGATTACTGCTGGGTGAGTGCCAAGCAACATTAATTGAAAGCAGAGAAGAAAAGAGCTCACCTAGGAAAGCACTGGACGATCGTCTAGTGTTAATTTGGGCCTGCGTGATTTCTTTCCTTTTTTTTGGACATCTAATTCAATTAAAAAAAAAAATTGGGCCGCGCATTTTGTATTTTTTTGGGGATGTTTTAGGGTACAATTAGGTACATACAAATATGGATTAAAAACTCATAGGTGTGTTGAAATTTTGGGTGAAATTTTGGAGAGAAAAATATTACACAAAAACATCAACCAAAGAATAAGAACTGCTCTTTCAAGAATCCAACGAAGATCAAGATCAAGACGCCACTCTTTTTGAGTTTTCTTCTTCTCCGAGTGATGAATCCCATATTTTCTTCTCCTTTTTATTTTCTTATTATTAGTATGCTATGCTAGTTTAATTAGTGTTAGGATTACTATGAAGCTTGTCGTTTAAATTCTTCCTTTCTTGAGACTTGGTTTTTGACGATTTATTTTAATATAATTTTGAATAATTAATTTTGATTTAATTGCATCTACAATTATATACGTAGTAATTGTATGATTGTTGTGGTTTGTTTTACTATCGAAAGATTGAAAGCAGGTTAGACAATATTTTAATTACATTTAGGTCCAATAGGGGATAGAAATATACCGCTATACTTTAGTTGATTTTTAATTATCCACAGAAATTTAATGCTTTCATTTGTATTCGTATTCGTCATAGAGATATAGTCGAGTCATACTTATGAATAGATTTAATTTTATTTGAGAGAAACTGTTAAACAATCTATGGATATTGATCTTCATAACTGATATATTTTGTCAAAACCAATAATCAAGATAGAGGAATTAACAACTATAAGTAGATTCAGGATCCTAGTACTCTTCTTTCTCCAAAGGTAAAGTAATTTTCATTAATCAAATTTTCAGTTATTTGAATTATAATTATTTAATTTTTTTTGGTTTAGATTCTAATTAATTCTTAAACACCAAATTTCCAAACTTCATTAGATTCGGTTAAGGTTAGTAAAATTGACATTGAATTATCTAAATCCTTGTGGGAACGATAATTGAACTCAACATCCACTTTATTACTTGTATGATCTCTACACTTGCGGAATATTAAAAATATAAAAACACTGACACAAACAAATGTGATCGCTTATAGTCGACTAGGTTGAACTTAGACGGGGTTATCCTATTCTTGATCATACGATATTTTTTTACAGTCACATGCTCCAAGGTTTACAGATCATGATCGAGTTTTGACCTATTTTCTAGTAAATGCACCCAGTCCTAATACCGATCTACGATGACTAATCCTTCACATCATGCACGATCATGTGAAAGAGTTAATATTCTAGAAAGTGTTGAATTGTTCATCATTGCGGGATCATGTGAAATAGTTAAAATTCTAGGTAGCGTTGAATTGTTCATCATTTATAATATATTAAAAGCCCAATGAGAATTATTTTACTAACAATTTTATCCGAACTATAGTTAGACTATAGTTCCCTCATTAGTTCATTAAAAAAAATTTATAAACAAGTTTTGATTTAATTTGTTGACACATATCATACATTCATTAAACCGGTTTACTAAACTCTTCAATTCCATTTAAAAGAGGCACTATATTTTCCTATATTCATTCATTTATCACACATTGCATTTGCTAGATACTATAATGAATTTAGAGTCACGTGTATAACAAAGAAGAACATATGTGCAAGTTGGCATTAATCATTATAAATCGCCACGAGTTGTCCGCGAAAGAAAAAATAGGAATACGATTAGTCCAGTTAAATAAAAGCCTAGCCTAGCAAAGGATGCTAACATGTAGGCCACTTTATTTTCATCTAAGGGAATAAATTGGCACATGTCACCGTCGCCATCATAGAGAAGAGCTACAATATCAAATAAAATGATCGCATTTGGAGCCGTGCTTACATCAGGACGAAGATTTTGTACTAACTTGAATGAGATTAAGTTGATCTCTTAGAGAATCTTATCCATCTCTGTTTTACTTCAATTCTTAAAATGATTTTTACTTCGAGTAGGACTTATAAATACAACCCATTTAGTATTTTCACACCACAATTCTATCATTTTTCTATCACATTATTAACACTATTTGTCTCGGCTAAACATTTTTCAAGATTAAGACTTTAGAGCTCTATGTATTTATGGTTGTTCAAGTAATATCCACTCATTGTGATTATTAGAATGAGAGTGCGGCATGAATATCTTAGCACTATCGTGGGAATTTGAACTTTTAAATCGTACATCTGAATCCATATCGCTATACACATTTCCAACATTGATAACAAAGCCATCTAATTTGGTGGTCTCCATTTTTAGTAACGTAGCCATCTTTGGCGTCGACATTGGGGCATGCATATTCTCTTTTTGAAAAGAAAACATCTATATTCTCCACAAATTCACTACAAAATAGCGTATTTAATTAATAAATGTACTATACAATCTTTGTTGGCACACTGACATCAATTTAAAGTCCTAATCACAATAACTAAAGTCAATCATAAGTTTATTATAAGTGCATGTTTGTTTGGGTTTAAAATAAACTTATTTTTCCATAAATTCATTTTGAACCATGTTTTTTAGGAGATTTTGATAAAAGTGAATGAAATATATGGTTGAAAATTTGATAAAATTTGTGGACCTTATAAAAAGTATTGTTACAATTAATTTTTAACTTCAACTAAAATTTTTTCAACTTTTCAAGCATCACAAAACCAAGATTCACTAAAATTGGTGTATTTAATTAATAAATGTATTATTTAATACAATCTTTGTTCGCACAAGTGTCATCAATTTAATGTACAAATCGTAGTAATAAAAACTTTTTCCTGTGAATCTTACTTCCCATTCTTGGTCCACCTCGAGTAGATGGATGGAATACTTTGTTCATTTCTGAAGAAATTACTAGGATCAACCATGGTTTTCACTTGAACCAACCTCTTGAAATTATTCTTAAAATATTTGCGTCCCCAAATACTCGCTTGTGTGTAGCTTGTGTTGCCTTTGTTATTGACTCCTATATCAAGATCTCTGTAGTTGATGTATGCAGCCCTTGGGAACTTGGAAACATAAGAAGCCATGTAACTATAAAGTCTTCTAATCCAATTTATATACCTTTCTGATGCCTCCTCTTCATCCCAATTCACCATGTAATGGATTTGGTACAAATTACCAGCTCTGTGTGGAAAGGGAATGGAAGATTCTGAAACTTCATCCATTCTTCCACCATATGGAACAAACAACATCTCAGCTTCCTCGGCTTCCTCTTTGAAAAACCGTTTCCATATGCCTTCAAGCCCATTCTTAGAAATCGGTTTCTGAACATAGTCTACTTTTGCTTTGAAATGTCGTACATTTGCCTGTGTCCTATTCAGCAAAACCTCAAGTGATCCTACGGGAAGCCCGTAGATGTATAGGGCTGATTCTATCCAGCTCATTTCAGTGCAGTCTTCTCTTTGCAAACCCAACTCCGGGAAGCTTTGTTGCATCAGTGGAAGCAATCTGTCGACACCACCAAGAAACAATGATTGAAATGAAGCCTGAATAGTTCTCTTTCCATTTTGGCTTGAATTCACTCTACTTATAAAGACTCTAACGGCTAAATCTTCATCTAATTTGTGTGCTACGTATTGCCACCGGTGAACAATATTTGTTGCATTCTGTTCTAGAGTCTTAGCAATTGTGAATACAGTGACCTTTTCTGGAACGTCTACCAATTCTAGTTTCCAAGCAAGAATGACTCCAAAACTGGCTGCTCCGCCTCCTCTAATGGCCCAGAAGAGATCTTCACCCATGGAAATTCTGTCGAGAATTTTTCCATTCACGTCAATGATGCGTGCATCAATTACATGATCAGCGGCTAACCCATATTTTCTAATCAATGTTCCATACCCTCCTCCACTGATATGTCCGCCAGCGCCAACAGTTGGGCAAACACCACCAGGAAACCCTAAGGTTCGACTTTTCTCTGCAATTCTATAATAAAGTTCGCCAAGTCGTGCACCAGCTTGAATCCATGCAGTTTTCTTCTCAACATCAACATTTATTTCCCGTAGATTGACAAGATCAATGATGACAAATGGGACTTGTGAAGTGTAAGAAAGTCCTTCATAGTCATGACCACCACTTCGAACCCGTATTTGCATGCCATTTTCTTTGGCGCAATATATGACAGGTTGAATCTGGGATTCATGAACAGGGGTAATAATGACTAATGGTTTAGGTGTCGTTACTGACTCGAATCGAAGGTTTTGTATGGAGAAATTCAGGATGGATAAGTATGAACTGTTTTTTGGTGTATAAACGATATTGGAGATAGAGGAATGATTGTTAGATTGAAGGGACAGACATTGTAGAAAGTCATCGTGTTCATGAGAAGAAACTGCCCATGAACATGAAAAGATGACAAGAAGAAGAATAAATAAAAGGGAAGAATTGCATGGAGTTTTCATAATATAATCAAGGCTGAGTAATTTGTGTTTTGCATAGCATTTAAGATGCTCTATTTATAGCTAGTTTCATGAAGAAGAATATTGCATAGCGTTTGTGTATCAGGTTTGAAACCGTGTGTATGTTTATGTTGACTTCTCTTCTTTCTTTCTGCGTGAGAAGTTAGGGAGCAAAATATAAAATATATATATTCCCATAGTTAATTTGTCAAATGCTTTCGTGTATATAAAATATTTGGAGTGACTTTGACCAAGCTAGATCCAGACTTTCAGTTATTTTGCTTGACCGTTTCTTGTGTCTTATTATTTCACTCGTATTGACGTGTAAACTACGTTTCATGTATGCGATTTGTCAAATAGAATGCACTTGCAAATGGTTTCATTTTGATATCGTGCACATGCACATGTATTTTTGAGGAACAAGGGGCTCAATTCATATAATTATTCTTCAAATTACTACACAAAGGAGTATTATGTTGCAGCATACAAATGGACTATTTTCTCAATTGGAGATTGTGCAAGTTGGATGATGCCAATGTCCACTAGGAGATTGTCTTTCCTCAAAATCCAAAAAGACAATCGGGACGATCTAAGGAAACCAAATATTGACCAGCAGCTGAGAAACATCGAGTGACAAGGTGTGGAAGAGGCAAAAAAATATGGACATAATCGTAGAAGTTGCAAAGCACCGGTACTATTGAAGAAGAAAACTAGCAAGAGGGATGTAAATATTTTTTTAGGGAATGTAAATATTTTTTTAGGGATGTAAATATTTTTCAATAGCAAATTTGTTGGAAGTATATGTTGAAAGATGAAATTTTTTTATATTCCATTAGATGTTTACGGAAATAGGATTTCTTAGTAGTTGATTAATATAACATCAGTTATAACATTTTACTAAGCTATTATTTATTAATAAAAATTGCCGTACTTGTGTTGCTTGCACACAGTAAGATGCCATGCATTTTTTTGGTTGTCCATTGGCAGGAAACATTGAGATCCCCAAGTATATATGTAGGTTTTATGCTAATTTTTTTTACTTTGACTCTGAAACTTAAGAAAAGTAACTCCTCACTTCAGAACCTCCATCAACCGCTTCCAAGCTTTTAGCATGGTTTACGAACTGTCATGTAATATTTGTCTTTCTTTCCATGTTCGTTCAATGATCAAAGAGATTATCGACTTACTTAGTGATATATAATATTAAACTTCAATCGGGTAGTCACAAGGAGTAAGGGAGTCTGACGATTTAGTAAGAGTCAATCCACCTACCCTTACCGATTTAAAAGGTAATGCCAAAGTCGTTTTGTAACAACTCGCTTTAAATTACTCAAAGTTAAATTTTATTTAGTCAAAATCAATATAATTTTGATTAAGTCCAAGTTAAATAGTCAAAGTAGAACTTAAATTAAATAAATAAATTTGTTTGGGGATATTTAGTAAAATATGGTTACTTAGGGATTTAAAAAACTCTATTTGAAAGTTGAGGATTTAAGTTGCAATTAAGACTTTTGTTAAAGGAATTGTTGAATAAAAAATAGAGAAATATGGAAAAACTTAATGAACTCCAAGGCACGAAAGATCCTTATCTTTTAAGAGATGTTTCTCCCTTATCCAATAAAGTCACGACTGGGTATGAAAGAAAATCTCTCTCATGATACAATGGAGGCGTTTGAATCAAACTGTGATTATTTGATCAAACCAAGAAAACACTCTTGTACGAAAACTGATGATGCCAAAGGAAGAGAGAAGAAGAGAAAAAATAATTATTTTGCAAATGTGAATTCGCCCAGGTCGAACCCCGCAGCAAACGCATGTCAGGGCTGCAAAACATTCGCAAAACAAAGGATGAACATGCAAAAAATGAAGAAAATATTTAACAGGAATTTGGGACAATTTATTTTCAGAAAAACGCTGAGAGACAAAACGCAGCAACAGAGTAGACCAAAAAAAAAAAAAAAAAAAAAAAAAAAAGGGGAAAAGGAAAGAAAGAAAAGGAAGAAGAAGAAGAAGAAAGAGGCCGCCTAGAATGTTAAGTGGTCGAAAATTGAAGGCTTGGGTTGTCCATTTCTTTTGCAATTTTAAGAAGTAAGTAAGAAATTACTTATTTAAGAAAAGTGTAAATAATTAGGGTTTTCGCTTATTGGTTTGAATGTGAATTTTACGAATGTTAAATGATTGTTTTGAGTTCAATGGACTAATTATTTAAGTTTAGTGATGGAATTAAGGGTTCTTGAAACTAGTGTATTAAATTCAAGATTTAAGCAAGTTTAAGTTAATTAAGCTCATGTTAGTTTATTTCTTATTCAAAAGGCTTGTTTTGGTGGAGTTATTTGAAGTTTAGCACACTCATGTATATAAGTTCAAATTTGGCCAATTATGAAGTTAATTGAAAATGAGATTTGGTATAAATGTGCGTTCTTTTTGAATTATAAATTAAAGGAAAAATGGATTAGCTACTATAAAGTATTTTCTTGTGGATTTGAAAGTTACTTGGAAGTAAAGTGGGGGTTAATTTGGCTAGTATATTGAATGTGGATTTACTTTGAGCAAGTGATTATTAATTGGGATAATTTAAGTTTCATTTGAATTCTTATTTTAACTTTCAGGAGGTAACGAGATTGATCAGGCTTATCAACCGAACTAGGTTTCGGTCACTAGCTCTGTGAGTAGAAAAAATTAAATATTTCTAGAAAATGACAATTAATTATATTATTATTTTACTTGTGGTTTTAAGGACTTATTTATTATTTTCTGTGATTATAATTAAATATTTATTATGTCATAGTATTTGTGAAATTACAAATATTGTAAATTGATTACTTGTAAAATGGAAGGCGGAAAATATGTGATATTGAAATCTACTAGAAAAGTGCCCATAATTTTATATATTCTAGTGCAATGAGGGGTCTTGGTCGTGTTCTATATTACACTGAGCGGTCTAATTGACCGTGTACACATAGTTCACTGAGGATTCTTGACCATGTACTAAAGTGTATATTCAGAGGTCTTTATGCCCCACTCTTATGCACAGATGGGCTATGGGCCGTGTATAAGGGTACTTATTTCAGAGGTCTTTGGGACTCACTTTCGTACACATATGGGCTTTGGGCCGTGTAGGAGAGTGCTCAGTCGGTCTATGCACGTATGACCAGATTTCAGATTACAGATTATCAGTAATTTATGATACTTCCTGGTGTGATTTTTCAGTATATGACATCTTATTTAGTTTGCAGGAAACACATGGTTGCATTTATTGTTATCAGATGGCACTTCTTTGCAGATTTACTAAAATATCAGATTATCTAGTTTGTTTATAATATACAATCCGCCTTACTCAATATATTTAACATGAGAAATCAGTTTCTTGAAAATTATAATTAATTGCAAACTCTCCACTAACGAGCTATCAGCTCACATATTTTTTCATATTTTCCTTATCAGATAGTAGTTGAGTTTTGAGTAGTTTGGAGAGCCTATTGAACAGAGTCGAAGCCCCCACAATCTATTAGTTTTCATGATTCATTCTTTAGTCCATGTAGTTGTTAATTTTGGAGTATATGTTCGTTTTATTTGTACAGAGTCATTTTGTGACATATGTAAAAGTTAGATGGACTCATTGCGTTTTACTTCGATTTATGCACTGTTTATTATAGTAGTTAGGATTGTTTAATTTAGTTTTATTTTGAAGAATGGTTAAATGTATTTTGGAGGGACAAGTGGTCTCCAATTTTTTTGGAACATTGTGTTTGGGAAATTTTATTGTTTTTCAGGTTTGGTTTAGTCCAATTTACAAGAAAACTTTGAAATTTTTTTGATAAAATCTTTTTATTCAAAGAAAAGTCAGTCATTCATATAAAAGTCTAAGTACACTTATGCAAAAAAGAATTCGAAATGAGTATGGTTGGTGAACTAAATTTCTTTTTAGATTTGCATATCAAAAAGGTTGGATTAGGGATTTTTATCTCACATGCCAAGTATTCTAAAAATCCGGTGAAGAAGTTCGGCCTTGAACAAACCATGTCAGTCAGAACTCCCATGGTCACGTCCTCGAAAATTTCCAGAAATGACCAAGGCAAGGAGATTGACTCTAACTTGTACATAAGCATGATAAGCAGTTTGTTGTACTTGACTACAAGCCGTCCTAACATATCATTCAATATTGGAGTTTGTACGCGTTATCAGGCCAAACAAAAAGAATCACATCTTTCAGCAGTGAAGCGAATTATTCGCTATATTAAATGTACTTCTGATTTTGGTTTATAGTATATTAATAATACTAACTCTCATCTTGCAAGATACACTGATGCTGACTGGGCTGGAAACATGGACGATTTGAAAAGCACGAGTGGAGGATGTTTCTACATTGGTAACAATCTCATTTTATCGTTAAGTGAGAAACAAAACTCTATTTCATTATCTACTGCAGAAGTTGAGTATATTACTGCGTGTAGTTGTTGCACTTAGTTAATCTGGATGAAACAAATGCTATGTGATTATGGTATTGATCAGGATTCTATTACTATATTTTGTGATAACACTAGTGTTATCAATATTTCTAAAAATCCTGTTCAGCACTCTAGAATTAAACATATTGACATTAGACATTATTTTATTAGAAAATTGGTTGAAGAAAAAGTAATTAGTCTAGAACATATTCAGACTCAGTATTAGTTGGCTGATTTGTTCACCAAGGCTTTAGATTCTGCTACATTTGAGACTCTACGAAAGACCGTTGGCATTTACTTGATGCATTAATTTTCTTTAAAAAAAATTTACTTAGTAGAATTGATGTTTTTCCTTTTTTTCTGTTTGATTTTATCATGTGTGTTTGCTTGTCTTTGTTTATTTTGTTAAATACTAATTAAAAAAAAAAGAGGAGGGCATTCTTGCAAATGGCATATAATATAAATGTATGATTGGTTTATGAATTTTGAAATTTACTGGATTAACCAATCAGTATGGTATGCTAATTATACTTATGGTAAAATATGTTTAGATAAGCACACTTTGATGATATATTGACTTGTTTGATTGTACCTTACTACTGACTGGATTGTTATTTTTAAAGTAGTTTTCGTACTTTTTTGTGGACCTATAGTTAGTAATGTCTCTCGGCACTATAGTATGTTGTTGTGTTAAACAGAAAATTTCATGGAGGAGATGGCTATCACCATAGATGTATGCAGCCGTCATTGATAATGAACATAAATCATGTAGAAAACGATTATTTCTATGGCTGTGAGAAAGTCAACTCCATGATATTATAAAATCAGTGCTTTGACAAAACAAAAATTATATATATCAATAAAGTCAACAGTCTGAGTACTCAAAAGAAAATTATACGGTACTCCTGTCTGGCACGCACATATTTTTTTCTATTTAAAGAGATATGTTCAGATGATGGCTGGTTTAAAATGCATCTAATTACTTATCTTCTTGACAAGGTTCATTCTGGCTTAGTGGGACATGTTATGATTAACTAGTCTAGTATGTCCTATCACACACTCACGATATAAATCTGATCAATTAATTGAATTTAATTATACACATATATCTGATTGGAAGATTTTGGTTGATTTTGATATTTTTGGACTAATTGTATAATTTATGGATTATGAAATTTGTCCATAAATAAAAAGTTTCAATATTATCTCATAAAATATTCTTATTATTTTTGTGTGATTGTCGTGTGGACCTTTTCGTAGGATTTCTAATCAACAGTTTACTTTTGACAGTACAATCAACTTTAACTGAGAAAAATCTAGATGACTCTTTTACAGAATCCAATCTTATTCTATACTAAATATTAAATTGATCTTCATAATTTAAAAATTCCATTTCCATAAATTAGCATCTTAGACGGTTTAATTCAAATTTGACATATCTGGTTAAGGAATGTTTTTATGTCCATAACTGCTAATCATTAGTTTTTGATAACTGCTTTGAACATATCCTAAATTAACAGTTCCCTCTTTGTGCAATTTTGAAAAATTCATCCTTTTGAACTGCAACCTAAGCTTTTCTCTTCACTCTTCTCGTGTGTGTTCAAGTCCAGAACTCAGTCCCTGTCTCTAATATTTGATTTCAAAGTTCTGTTGAGTTTTTATTTCAGATTCATACAATGGTAAAAATTAAAATGCCAAAATCAAAGAAAAATCCAGGAGGCTCATCCAAGAACATTATTACACCGTCGGTTGCTTCTGAAACTGCGATGGGGCCTCAAATTTTGCCGTTAAGTACTCTCCAGCGAAGTGCACGAAGACTGGAACACTCCAGTTCAGACACGGACACTTCTCCAACGGCTGTTGCATCTTAGGCTGACCAATCGACGGACATCGTTGCCTATCAGCCACCGGTCAGCCATTCTACATCACAGCCCCGTCCAACATCTAAAGACCTAATTACTTTTTTGAGCAAGAAAGTTACCCTAAGTGCTCAAGAACAAGATAAAGAAGGAGATGAGGATGACAGTGGGTCTAACAATGCTAAAATTGATGAGAAAGTGCATGAGGATGAATGGACTGGAGATGAGGAGTCTAAACGTCCTCCTCCAATCGTTGAAGGTTCAGGTAAGCCCCCTTCTCAAAATACCAGATTCTAATTTTGATGTAAATTCTGAGGAATCTTCGGATTCTACTCCAACACCTCCTCCACCAAGAAGAGCCACCAGGGCGGAAAAGAGAAAAGGGAAAATTGGGAATGCTGCTGAAGAACACACACATGTTGGCCAAAACAGGCCACCCACTGCCTCAGTGGGTTCCTACAGAGTACTACATACTCCTAGTTCAGACCCGCAACTGTTCAGGCTTGAAACTCTTACTAGAAGAAGATACTCTGTTAATTTCTAAACTACTACTTTCTATCTGAGATTGCTAAAAGCATGTTTCTTTTATTTACATCCTTTCGCAAGTTCATCGTTGAATGCAATGTATCTATTCTTGAGTTTGTTGCATTCGATCTAGATAAGATTATTGGGTTTCATAAACTGTATAATTTGTTGAGTTTTTCTGAACTGTTTAATAATACTCTTGTCAAGGAGTTTATGGCAAATGTTCCCAAGAATTTGGGTAAGGCTGGAAATGAATTTAGGTGGAAAGTTTATGGCAGGAGAAGACTTGTTAATTTCAGTCCTAACTCTCTAAGAGAATGGCTTGGGATGGATGATTTGGCAATCTCCAGTGATGAGGAGTTAACTAAGGATATCATTGCTCAATGGATTACTGAATCTGCTTGGTCAGAGGCAGTTGAACTGACTACTTTCAGACTTCTGCCAAAATACAAAGTTCTCCATCGTATCTTAATCAACAACATTGACCCTTTGACTCATCGATCTGATATCTATGGTTATAGGGAAGTTATCCTATATAAGTTGGAAATGTGTTTGCGTGTTGATTGGGTCAAAATAATTTTTGATAGAATGGTGTATGAAAGGCCACAGAGGGCTAAGCAGTACAAACTACCACATCCAACGTTTATTCATCATTTTCTTGCTCATCAAGGAGTGCTTCCTATAGATTCAAACATGTTCTCAGATGCTATACCTGTCCTGGGCGTTCTTGAATTTTTGAACTTAAGTGGAAAACCAAATCCCACTCTCAGGGTTCCAAAGCACGTTCTATCTTTTTTGGATCAGTCTGGCCGTTTGAATGTACTGGAAAATCAGCTGGGGCTAGTCAAGACTCAGGTAGAACAGCTTTTCACCCTTACCAAAAGTTTTTCTGATGAATTTGATTTCAAGCAGAGGGTCTTAACCAAAATTGAATACCTGGGAAGTGACCATATCAAGTCTACCTATCGCATAGTCGCTCTAGAATTCTCGGCACACCCTGAAGGACAATATGAGATTCCTGGTACTGATCCGGTTGGTGGACCTACCGTTCCTCCAGCTGATGCTCCTCCAACTGATGATCCTTCACCTATTGCTCCATCAAATACCTTGCTCGCAAGAGAAATACAAAGGCGTCTGCATCCGATTCAAAGAAGTTCAGACCCTCCCATAACTGACTGCTTTTGGTTCTGACTTTTAACTTTCTAACTATTTGATTATAACTTCTTATGGATGATTGTATTAACTCTTACATTCTGCTTCACTTCACTTCAACACTTCTTTACTTTTGTTTTTTCTTCCCTTCTTGGTATTTCCTTTAGCGATCTTATTACAAAAAGGAGAGTAGTAGTATTTTTAAATTTTATGGTTGTTGGATAAACTTTGATGATGTTACTTTGCTAGTAGTATTTTTAAGTTTATGATGGTTTGATGATTAAACATTGATGGTATCTTGCTAAAGGGGAGGAATATCAAAGTTTGAGTCCAATGTGTGTGGTATTTGCATATATTGTTAACTTCTTTGTAGGAGTTTTTGGTTTACACACTAAGGAGGAGCAATAATCCTTATATGTTGATGCTTATGGTTTCTTTAATTATTCACATGCCATAACACACATCACACTTACATAAAAAATTCGATAGTCATGTGTTTGTAATTAAGCAACGCCAAATGGAGAGATTATTAAAAAAATATGTGTCATATTTTTCATCTTTTTATATTGCCTCTCTTAATAAATATAATTGATTTTTAATACTAAAAGAGCAAGTTAACGATTTTTTTATGACTGGTCTGGATAACACCAATTCTGACTAACTACGTTGATAATCAGATTATTTTTCCATATCAGTAAAAGCTGCTTTTTGTTTCCATACACGATATATTCTGATCTCGTGAATATTATTTACAGCTTATTTTGTAGGTTAAATAATCTTTTCTTATTCTCTTATATTTGTTTAGGAAGGAAATATTTAAAGATAATCTTGAGTTTCATAAACTCTTTCATTTTACAAATCTAAGAATATCTTTCTATATATTCTTTCCTACTAATTGTCTTCTTGTTGCAGATTTTTAGGTAAGAAATAATTCTTAATTTGATTTATACTTTAACTATAAGTAAGAATACAAATAAATAAGGAATCAAAGCTTTGAAAAATAATTTTTGCTCTTGTTTCTCCAAGTACAATACCGGCCGAATTCATTGGTGAAAAAACAAAACTCGATACTTCATTGATTCAACTTTCAAAGCAAAATGATTTTCTTCAAACTCATTGAAGAATAAAAAACAAATTGGTGCTCAATGAACAATTCCATATCTTGTTTAATCTACTTGGTGTGAAGTTAAGAACGAGAGTTCTTAATCCAAGTGGTGGTTGCAGTCAAGTACAATAGGGAAGTGACGATAAATTCAAGACGTGTGGGTTTGATTCTACTTCAGCAACAAGTCCAAAGAAAAAGTATTAAAGGGAGTTGATCTGTTTTTTTTTATTGTTATTTTGTTAATTTTGCGAAATTACAAAAATCGATACTATTGTATTTTTATACAAGATTCTAAGTGGATTATTTTTACCCATGACATGGAGGCCCATGGATGTTTTTACCCATATGAAATTATCTTAATAGATAATTCTTTAAATTCCGCACTTAACAAGATTAGGTAAATGAACACTGCTGTGAAAGTCAGAACTACTATCATTGAAACTAGCCAGTTCTGACTACGATCTATTATCTTCTTGTTTTTAATTAAGATTAAATTTATTTTTAATTTAATTAATCTAAGTTTTAGAACTTTCATAGCCCATTATAGAGATAAATAATCCAACAATCTCTCACTTGAGCTACATATGTTATCTGAAACAATTATATCTTAAACTTTATGTGTACACTTAATTGCTATCTTGCCTTGAAACATCTCCATAATTACAATCTGGTCCATCTACTATATCAACATGAGATCAAAGCGGTCTTCGTCACATTAATTGGTAACTAAACTCATCAATGGTCATCATACCAACATATTTAATGACATAGATCGAGTATAGATGTGTAGCATGTAAATTACATGCAATGTGATATTAACAAATGTCTATTTCCAAGTAGTCCTAATTTATTTTTTAATGAGATCATACCAAAGCTTTCCAATCTTAACGTTAAACCACAAATAGAAAGACCAAATTAAGAGATTAGTAACAACCAATATACTTTATTTTGTAGAAATAATCATAAAGAGTGTCTACTACTGAAAAGCATCAAAATACATACTCCCACTAAACCAACACATCGTCAAACGATACAATACCCATATGTATGCTCGTGAAACACTTTGGGCGGTAAACCCTTGGTGAGAAGATCTGCAATTATGGAGTTTGTGCCAATATGCTCTATAAACACCTAACTACTCCGAACTATCTTTAACAACAAAAAACTTGATGCCTATATAGCACATCTGATTTATTAACATAATATATTTTTAATGGTCTTTCAATACCATCCACAACATGTAGCCCAGTGACAAAGTTTCGCAGCTATATTCTATGATTAGATGCCTTATAACAGGATATGAATCCAACTGTCATGGTGGATGGAACTATGAGCGTCTACTTAACACACTTTCATGATATACCTCCTCCACCAGCAGATAAATATAGTCCAACGTGGATTTCTTACTGTCTTTGCATGCAACAAAATCGAAATCAGAATACCCAATGATCTCCTAATGATCTTACTTCCAATAGGTGAGCATAAAATCTTTTATTCTCTGTAAATAGTGCATAACCCTTTTGGCTTCTTTCCAATGATCCATCCCAGGGTTACTCAAATATCTACCTAATAATCCTACTATGAATGCTATATCCGGACGCGTACATACTTGAACATACATAAGATTCCCTCTAGCCGATGCATAATGAATCTTTTGCATTTCTTTAACCTCAATCTCATTGTTGGGGCATTGACTGAGGCTGAAATTATCTATTTTAGCAATGGGCATATCTTTCGGTTCACAATCTTTCATGTCAAACCTGCTAAGTACCCTTTTGATATAGCTCTTTTGCGATAATCCAAGGATACTCCGAGAGCGATCTCGATGTATCTGTATGCCTAATACAAAAGAGGTGTCTCCAAGATCTTTTATTTTAAAATTCTTAGTTAGAAATATCTTGGTTTAATACAATAAGCTTATATCATTTCTAGTTAGCAGTATATCATGGATATATAATACCAGGAAGATATATTTACTCTCACTAAACTTATGGTACACACAATCATCAACTGCATTTACCTCAAATCCAGACAAGATAATGACTTGATGGAATTTGTGATACCATTGACGAGAAGCTTGCTTGAGACCATAGATGGATTTCTTCAATTTGCAGACAATTCTCTTTGGATAACATGATACAAAATTTTCTCTTTGCACCATATATATCGTTTTCTCAATATCACCGTTAAGAAACACAGTCTTTATATTTGATATAGCTCCAAATCAAAATGAGCTACAAGTGCCACTATCATCCTGAAAGAGCCTTTCGATGAAACTAGAGAGAATGTCTCTTTATAATCAATGCCTTCTTTATGAATGAAACCCTTGGCAACAAGACGAATCGTATATCTCTCAACATTGCCTTTTGAATCTCTCTTAGTCTTAAATATCTATTTGCAACTAATGGGCTTCGTACCTTCAGACAATTTGACGAGATCCCAAACGCCATTGTCTTTCATAGATTTCATCTCAACTTCCATGGTATCAATCCACTTTGAGAATTAGAACAATGTTTGGCTTGATGGAAGATGATTTGATCATCTTCCACCACTCCTATGCCAACCTCATGTTCTTAAAGTAAAACGATATAGTCATCCGGAATCGCTCTTCTCATTTCTTTAGTGGATCTTCGTAATGGCATTTGTTCTTGAGATTGTTGAGTTTGCTCATCAGGAGCAACAATTTTATTTTGGATAGGAAAGTTGTCAACATTGTCTTGATAATTTGGATTCGCTTCTTGAACAATGTCAGTAATGTGATCATTATCAATAATGAAAGCATGAAGTGAAACGAGTTCCTCTTCAAAGACGATGTTCCTAACCTTATCTTTCTCTACAAAATTAACATTCTCAAAGAACTTAGCATTTTCCATCTCGAAAAAGGACCTAGTCGAGGAATAATAGAATTTATAATCCCTGGACTGTTCAGGGTATCCAAAAAAATAGCAGCTTATAGTTCTTGAATCTAGTTTCTTTTCACCTGTAAAGCATTGCCTCAGCTGGACAACCCCAAATATGCAATTGCCTATTACTAGACTTCTTGCTGATGCAAAGTTCATAAGGTGTTTTAGTTACTGCTTTACTTGGAACCTTGTTAAGGATATATGCTGCAGTCTTTAGTGCTTCTCCTAGAGTAATTCTGATAAAGAAGAATGACTAATCATACTTCTTACCATGTGGTTGACAATAACCTAAAAGTCCCTATAACCCAAACTGCAACTATTTTGCCGCCGCCCATATAGATGAATCTTTCAGCATCACTTGGTTGTCGACTTCACAGGTAACCCTGCATAGACACACTTATGTGAGTGGTAGCACCAGAACTGGGGCATACCTTTTGAACAAACCCTAGCGAGAAGCATACATTTCTTAGCACGCCATGCAGCGTAACTGGGGCATTCTTTATTTCACGTGTCCACTCTTCTTGCAAAAGTAACAAGTTAACTCCTTATCTTGTTTCTTTTGCACTTTATGTTGTGGTGCCCCAACTGCAACTTTATTTTTCCTTTTCTTTTTCTTGTCTTGAGGAGTGCAATCCTCTCACGCTTAAGTTTTTCCTCTTCTTGCACATAGTGAGATATGAGCTCATTAAGAGTCCATTTATCCAATATTTCATTTTAAATTGACCGTATTGCACAAGAAAGGAAATCAAAACCAGATGCACGAGCATGTCTTCAGACACTCTAACTTTAGTGTCTTTAGTATGGAAGTGTGATTAGATATTTTGATAATGTACTCACTTACGTTCCCTTTTTTGTTATATCTCATTGAAACAATATGATCCAGAAGTTTACTTGTTTCAGCCTTTTCGCTTTGGGCCAAACGCTTTTCAATTTTCTCAAAGAACATCTAAGCATTTTACTCCTCAGACATAGCATCCCTAAATGTTTTCAAAATATAACGTTTCATGATCATAAGACTCAAGTGGTTAGAACGATCCTATTTTTTAAAGTTTCTTTTATTCTTAGTGGAACTTTTAATAGTGAGAGTATGAGATTGTTCTATCCGAAGCGCAAGGTTAAGATCCGTGCAATCGATAACAATCATAGCGTTCTCTTTCCAATTCTTGAAATTTGTGCCATTAAGCACAAGAATAGAATTAATGTTGGCAGATATACTATAAGCAAAACCAGTAACTGAAAATGAGATAATATAATAAGGTCAATATTAATGATCATGTCGTAACATATGTATGAAAAATTATATAATGGTGGGTCCATTACAAGATACCTAGTACAACATTGATATAGTCTTTGGACAGAAACATCAACTTGTAGATGGTATTCTTTGTGTAGTAATCAAATATTGATAATTAATCTGTCAAACAATAAGCATTTCTTTGGAACGACTTATTGTCCACTTGAAAATTTTATAATTGTCCCATATTTATTTCCAGAGTTATATCTGCCATTTGGCTAAACAGTAACCATCCTTTGCACCAATCATTGTTCGCATAAACAATAGACACACACATCTTAATATTCTAAATTAAACAAATCTACGATATAGAAGTTAATTTGGCAGTGTATCGTTTCAATTGATTTATTTTGAAATATAAGACGATTAATTCAAGGATCTGGAGATACTTTAGAGATTAAATTTTAAAATTTCAAACTTGAAGGACTTAGGATTTTAAAATTTGAAAACTTGAAAGACCTAAGATTTAAAATCTAAAACCTTAAGGACTAAATCTTAAAATCTAAAAAATTTAAGGGCTTAATTTCAAAACTCCAAATATTTAAGGCCCAAGATTTTAAAATCTGAAAATTTTAAGGACCTAAGATTTAAATCCAAATCCTTAAGGACTAAATTTGAAAATCTAAAAAGCATGTATTTTATTGGTAGATGCATCACAAGATACCTGGTACGACATTGATATTTAGTCTTTGGACAGAAACAACAATTGTAAGTGGTACTCTCCACGTGGTAATCAAATATAGATAATAAGTTTGTCAAACAATAAGCCTTTCTTTGGACCGACTTATTGTCTACATGAAATCTTTATAATTATCACATATTTACTGTCACATGCATGTCTGCTATTTGGCCAAACAATAACCTTCATTTGACTCTGTTATTGTTTGCATAAATAACAGATATATTTATCTTTATATTGCAAAATAAACAAATCAACACAATAGATATTACTTTGGTAACATATCGTATTAATATTATTCACTTCGAAATATAAGACATTTGAATCAAAATTTTGAAAGTTTCGGAAAAAAAACTTTAAGATTTAAAACTTAAAACTTAGAGAACTTTAGAATTGAAATTTTAATACTTTAGAAATTTAAAATTTAGAATTTATGAAGTTTTCGGATTGAATCCTAAATTCTAAAACTTTAATGGCCTTTCTTTGAAGAAATTTTAAAACTTCAGGGTTAAATTGTAAAATTTAAAATTTTAGTGGCCTTATGAAAAATTTCAACTTTAAGGGCTAAATTATTAAAATCTCATAACTACACTGTTAGATTACGTAATATTTAAAAGTTTAGTGCTTAGTTTTAAATTATAATAACATGAGAGATTTAATTAATTAATTTTTAAACTTTAGGGACTTAATGTGCAATATAACCTAACTTTCCAAAATTGCATGAAAAGCCCCTCACTCTATCTAATTCTCAACTGAAGGTCCCGTTTTCCAAAAAAAAATGCAGCGGCAGTTAGGGTTTTCAAACCCTAGCGCCACCATCCATCAACCACCGCCGATTTACGAATTTACGAATTTTGAATGTCAAATAGCATATATTAACCCATGTAATTAATATAAAATTATAGAATCTGGAGATCTAATATTTACTACACCATATACAACTTCAAAAGTTCACAATAAATATTGGCGCATACATTCTGTTAGCTAATAACATATCAGAAAATCAACTATTTTGGCTTGAAAAGTCCCAAGTTATTGTCCAATGTAAAAGCTTTCTTCTTATGCTGTTTCATTCAACTAAATGTGAAATTGACTAACACAAATGTTTATTCATATTTCATTTTTCCACTGAATATTGAAGTTGGCTAATATTTAAATCAGCTTGTAAATCTTTGGATGCTCTCAAATATTTTTTGAGTATTGATCTGCGGTGATGCTTGATGATTATGCAGGGTAAAATAATAAATTGTTCTAACCTTTTTATGTTGACGTGGAACTTTTTATATATGCTCTCATTATTTGTGATGTGTCCTGGTGGAACCCGTATCCTAGGGCTTCCGTAATATATCCAACGCAAATAAAGCTCCGTAGGATCTCTAAAGCAACCGAGTAAGATTGCACGTAGTTGACTAATTGACACGAGGTAGAACATAGATGGGGTTCTCCACTCCTCGATCATATTTTCTGCAATGTATATTTTCGGGGCTTGAGCCGAATTTCATAAATTAACTCTTCAATGAACTTTCGAATTGTAGTATGCATTCAAAATCTACCAGTCTTTTACGGAATTAATTGTTAACTTAAAAAAAACAGTAAATATGAGTCAAAGTAATAAAGATAGGTCCCCTTTGATTTTGGACCATGTTTGCACATATATTTTTTTGGGGGATAGTTTCACCATTCACCACAAAATATAAAATAATTTAGAAAATACAATTTAACTTTTTTTATTCTAAAAATACTATTTTTATTTTTGTAAGACTTATTATTTATTACGTTTGTTATATTTTTTATAAAAAAAAAAATGTGTGTTACAATAGTTATATTTTTTATAAAAAAAACGTGTGTTATATTTGTTATTTTTAGAGTTTAAAATGTTAAAAAGTAGTTGCAGAATTTTAATAGATAATTAAGTATGTAACAAAATTATTACTTTTTTTCGAGCAACTTGAATAATCACAAATAATTTGTTTGTTTTTTTTTTTTGTGAAAATTGGGCCCCTTAGATTTTGAGCTCCAGACGATTTCTTCACTTGCCTCGGCCCAGAAACAGCCCTGGATGCATGCTCCAAGGTTGCCCAATCATGATGAACTCCTCACCTTTTGCTCGTGAGAAGACTGTTATCAATCTACAATGACTATCCTACAACATCATTAATTAGCCTGCCCACTCGCGAGTGACAGTGCATCGATTGCGAGTACATCCATTCGAGGTATACACGTGTGTTTTTTTTTTTTTTTTTTTGATCGAATGGTATACACGTGTGTTGCACGAATGTTTTGTCGCACATCATGGGTTGAGATCGGTTCTTTTTTAATAGCATTTTTGGGTTGTAGTTTGGCTTCCATTCCGTCCGCAGGGAGAAAATATAAAATATATATTGACAACTTAGTTTGGTTCTTTTTTTAATATACTCCCAGTTTGTCTGAACAGTTTGAATTATAAATTTCCTTTCATGGAGAAAACATAATATTCCAGATTATATCTTATATTATAAATTCATATATATGTGTTGCAAAGTCTCTTGTGAAGGGGTGGATTGAATATTCCACATTATCCGCTTAAGAAACAAACAAAATGATATCATGACTTTGACCAAGCTAGATCCAGACTTTGAATTGCATAAACAAATAATAGTCTATGAGGTCAAATAATTAATAATCCATTTGCCGTTATGTTGCGTGACCGTTTCTTGTGTCTTATCATTGATAGAAGTCAATATTTTACGAAGGAAAATTTTAATTGTACTTTGATGTCAATCCTACGCCGTTCTAAACAAGTTTTACATGTTAGTGCTTGTTTGGTGGTTCTTAAAAATTTGATATATACAAAGGGAAAAATTTGATATATATCAATGACATTTGCGAAAATTTATCTGCTTAAGGAACAAACAAAATGATATATACAAAGGGAACCAAAATTTATAATCTATTCACAAGAATTCAGAAGAAATCAATCAAGACATTTTTTTAGAATTTTTTATTTTTATTTTTTGAAATTTTGTGTAGAATCATATTAATTTAGATCAAAATGTAATGATTCATTTAGTCGGAAATCATGGATTTGACCAAACTTGTACAGGAGGATATTTGGATTAAAATATAACAATAAATTAAGTGGAATATTATGACTTTGACCAAGCTACATCCAACTTTGAATTGCATAAACAATTAGGGAGATGATTGGGAATTATAAACTCTTCCCACTGTGGGGGAGGAGATCATCTCCCTAAACAATTAATAGTCTATGAGTTCAAATAATTAATAATCCATTTGTAGTTATGTTGCTAGACCATTTCTTGTGTCTTATCATTTCACTCTTATATTTTATCTTAAACAATATTGATAGAAGTCAATATTTTACAAGGAAAATTTCAATTGTTTGAATTCAATTATAGGCCATTCTAAACATGTTTTATAGTGCTTGTTTGGTGGAACTTAAAAATTTGATAAAAAGTTAAAATCAAATTTAACAATTTATTTTAACCATACATTTTATGGGAGCCACAACTTATATCAACTTTTCAACCACACATTTCATCAATTTTTTTTACAAAAACTGCTAAAAATCAAACAAGCATTGATTTGATCGAGGGTTTGTTTGAGAGAGCATTTTAGCAAATTTTGATAAAAAAAGTTATAAAATGAGTTGTTTAAAAGTTAATAAAAGTGGGTCTCATGTGTAGTTAAAATTAATTATTGACTTTTGAACACATTTTTTTAGGAGATTTTAATTTGGACCAACTAAATAAGTACTTAATGAAAGTTTAAAAATCTAGATTAATTAAATTTTAAAAAAATTAATCTTAATTAAACAAGCAATGCACGTGGTTAATGGGAAAGAGTGATGGTATTGATAAAAATGTAATACAACACAAGAGAGTGGAAGGAGGATTTCAAGTGACGATTTGCAAATGATGGAAGATGGATTTTGTAGGGGACAATAGAGATGCATCATTACCACCTGAAGGGAGAGACAGTGAAGAGGATTTGCTTGGATAATTGTTAGTGGATTTGTATAAGTGACTGAAAACGAAAACACCGAATGGATGAAACACAAAGTCGAGGTAAATGTTGAACATTTTGTCCTTAAGTCGAATTTGTCCCGCAATGGTGTCTACGGTTTATGGCAATCGACTCCCAAGATACAAAAACTTCTACTTGTGTTTGTAGCACTTCAAAACACAAGCACAACGAACCAGAAAAGATTTTTGTACTCCAAAGATGAATATGAAATGGAAAAACCAGAATTTCATGCAACAAATGAAAGAATTTTGGTTCAAATGATGAAATATAATTTTAGTGTGTTTGCATATGTTTTCTGTATGATAAAGGACGTCCAGAGGAGCCTTTTTATCGTTGATGAAGTGTTGGGAACGAAGAGGTGTGGAGCCAAATCGTGCAACACTTCAAAAGGACATGCATGTTCGCGCTTATACCCATGCGATCGCATGGTTTTAACATGCTGCGATCGCAAGGTACACTTTTGAAGACAAAATTTAATCCAAGCTAACCATGCGATTGCATGACTTTGTCTCTTGCGATTGCATGGTAGGACAAAAAAATATTTTGCTTAAAATTTAGGCAAGTTGCGATCGCAGTGTAAAATACCCATACGATTGCATGGTAAAAAATTGACCCGATTATGTCCTTTTCCTTAATTTCTCATTCATTCGATATTGGTTTCAAGATGCCAAATATATCCTTCAATACATGCAGAGAAACAGGTCGAACCCTGTTTCTCCGAAACGGTGAAGTGGCAAACTATTTTGCCTAAACAGATTGGGTCGGGTCTATATATTTTGGCCAAGTTGACACGAAGTCACTTTAGTTGTCAATTTCTCGAATTCTTAAACCAATTTCCAACAATCCCCCACATGAATGAAAATTCCTTGATGTGCAAAACACAATGCAAATGAAATGCAGACTTTAACAAATAGAGTACATGCGACAAGTCATAGCATCAAGATAGGTGGCTTGTGGCTTTGAACTTTCTTATGTTGAGTACAATCGGATTTACTAGGCTAGTTGGTGAAAGCAATGTTTTGAACCATCCAGCCGTTCGTGTAAACCCAAACAATTGTACCAACACCATAACTTATATAACCAATTTGGTTCTCATGGTTGTGTCCATTTAGGCCCTGGACAACTCTTGGTTTCATAAGTGTTATAAGAGAATTAAGCCTCGAATTCTCGTAGAAGCAGCCCCACTTCACACTTACATAGGTGATCTCTTACCTATCTATTTCAAGGTTTTGAATCATTAAAATATATATATATATATATATATATATATATATATATATATATATATATATATATATATATATATATATATATATACTTATCCTTATACATATTTGACATAGCACTTCAAGTTTTATGAATGAGAATAAGTACTTTATTCCGAATCTCTTATAACTTAGTTGTCCCATTGAACCACAATTTTGGGATCTCCAATCTACAAGGTTAGGTTTTCGTTATAGTAATTCAATAGGCTTTAGGCCCATTCCCTTCGAGAGATGGTATACTTGATCTCTTGCAAGTCCTTTCGTCAAAGGATCAGCCAAGTTGTCTTTTGACTTTACATAGTTAATAGAGATTATACCATTCGATATTTTTGATATTAACTGTTTAATGGTATTATGTCTCCGACGGATATGTCAAGACTTACCATTATACATACTGTTTTATGCCCTTGCTATTGCCGACTGATTATCGCAATATATGTTAATTGCAGAAACCGGCTTTTCCCAACATGAGATTTTCTCAAGAAAATTACGAAACCATTTTGCTTCTTCTCCAACTTTGTCTAAAGCAATAAACTCAGATTCCATTGCGGATCGAGCTATACATGTTTGCTTAGAAGACTTCTAGGACACGGCTCCACCTCCAATGGTAAATACATAACCACTTGTGGATTTTGAATCCTTAGTGTCAGCTATCCAATTTGCATATGTATATCCTTCTAACACCGCGTGATATCTTGAGTAGTGTAATCCATATTCAACTGTGTCTTAAGTATCTAAGAACTCATTTTAATGCCTTCCAATGTTTAACACATGGATTACTAGTGAATCTACTCAACTTGTTGACTATGTATGCTATATCCGGTTTTGTGCAATTGGTAATGTACATCAAACTGCCTATGACACGTGAATATTCCAATTGAGATACGGGCTCACCAATATTCTTGGCTAAGTGTATACCTAAGTCAACTGGTGACTTAACTGGTTTGTCTTCATACGCTTTAAACTTCTCAAGTATAGTCTCAACATAATGTGATTGAGATAATGACAAACCATCTGATGTCTTAGATCCCTAACATTACATCCACCACTCTCATATCCTTCATGTCAAAATGATTTGTTAACATTTTCTTAGTCGAGGAAATGACTTTTGAGTTATTTTCCATAATTAGCATATCGTCAACGTATAGGCATATGATTACATATTCGTTAGGTATGTTTTTAATGTAGACACACTTGTCACATTCATTGATTTTGAAGCCATTTGATAACATAGTTTTATCAAATTTTTCATGACATTGCTTTGGTGCTTGTTTTAATCCATACAATGATTTTACAAGTTTACACACCTTCTTTTCATTTTCCGGTGCAACAAACCCTTTGGGTTGTTCCATGCAGATTTCTTCTTCCAATTAACCGTTTAGAAACACAGTTTTAACATCCATTTGATGTATTTCAAGATTTTACAATGCCGCGATTGCAATCAAGACACGTATAGAAGTGATTCTTGTCACAGGTGAATAAGTATCAAAGAAATCGAATCCTTCCTTTTGTCTATACCATTTGGCTACTAATCTAGCCTTGTATTTATCTATTGATCCATTCGATTTCAATTTCTTTTTGAATATCCATTTGTAGCCTAAAGCTTTGTTTTCCGTAGAGAGTTCAACCAATTTCCAAGTATGGTTACTCATAATAGATTCAATTTCGTTATGTATAGCTTCTTTCCAAAAAAGAGCTTCGGGAGTGGACATTGCTTCATCAAATATCCTTGGATCATTTTCAAGTAAATTGGTTATGAATTCTGGACCAAATGTCTTATGAATTCGTTGTGTTTTACTACGTATTGGTTCTTCATTTATTTGAAGATTGTTGTCATTTCAATGTATGTTATTAAATGTTCGTTTAATTGAACTTACTTCCTTTTCTTTACAAGGAAATTTGTCTTCAAAGAAGACCGCATTTCTTGATTCAATAATTGTACCTTCATGTAATTCAAGTGTTTCGGATTTATGAACTAAGAATCGATATGCACTACTATTGATTGCATATCCAATAAAGACACAATCAATTGTCTTTGGTCCAATCCTAACTTGTTTAGGTTTGGGTATTTGTACTTTTGTTAAGCACCTCCACACTTTGAGATATTTGTACGAAGGTTTTCGACCTTTCCATAATTCGTAAGGTGATTTAACCTTATTTTGTGTGGTATCTTATTTAGGATATGATTTGCAGAAAGTATGGCTTCCCTCCACAAATTGTGAGGAAAGCCCGAACTTTTTAGCATTGCATTCATCATTTTCTTTAGTATTCGATTCTTACGTTCAACAATCCCATTTGATTGAGGTGAATATAGTGCAGTAGTTTGATAAATGATTCCAAACTCTGGACAAAATTCTTCAAATGGTGCAACGTATTCTCCACCTCTATCACTACGAATCATTTTTATTCGTTTTCCAAGTTGATTTTAAACTTCGATCTTGTAGTGTTTGAACACTTCTAAAGCTTCATCTTTGCTTTTCAACAAGTATACGTAACAGTACCTTGTATAATCATCTATAAACATGATGAAATACTTTTTACCACCTCTTGTTTGTACGAACTTTAAATAACACACATATGTGTGAATTAGTTCTAAAGGTGTTGTGATTCGTTCCACCGAATAAAAAGGTGTTTTGGCTGCTTTTGCCTCTCCACATGTTTCGCATTTTCCATTATTAAAATGCATATTCGGGATTAAACTTAAATTCATTAACTTGCGTATTGAATTAAAGTTGCATGTCCTAATCTATGGTGCCATAGATTAGATGACTCAAGAATATAAACGAAAGATGACGTTTTATTCATAGTTTTCGATACAACAGTTGGGACATTCATTTTGAATAGTCCATCTTTTACATAACCTTTGCCTACATACATGTTATTTTTGGTATGTACAAATTTATCCGAAACAAAGACTAACTTAAAGCAAGAAGTTAGTCCATTCTTGCTTAACAAAGAACCTGACACAAGGTTCTTGCGAATATCTGGTACGTGAAGAACATTGTTGAGGCTAAGTTCCTTTTTCGATGTCATCTTCAATATCACTTTACCTTGTCCTTCGACTTTGGATGTTGAAGAGTTCTCCATAAATAGTTTTTCTCCCTCAGTTGGAATGTAAGATGTGAACATATATTTATCAGCACATATGTGATGGGTTGCACCCGTATCAACCCACCATTCCATGGGATTTCCAACGTTGTTGCATTCTGAAACAACCGCTGATAAGTTCATATCAGATATACCATTTGATATGGCATCAGATTTGGCTATGTTTGCTTCAGCTTGCTTCTTTGGTTTGCGACAATCGACGGAGCGATGTCCAGCCTTTCCACAATTATAGCAGTTGCCTTTAAACTTCTTTGCATTCTTCTTTGTAGGTTCAACGAAATGCTTTCTCTTCTTTCCTTTGTTGATGTTGGATTCCACCACATTAGCCTTTGATTGTGGTATGCTATTTCCAACACGCCTGTCCAAACTTCGGTTGTCTTCTTCAATCTTTAGTCGGGTCACAAGTTCTTCAATACTTATCTCTTTGCGCTTATGCTTGAGATAGTTCTTGAAATCCCTCCACATAGGTGAGAGTTTCTCAATGATTACAGCCACTTGAAATGATTTACTTAGAGACATATTCTATGCGTGAATGTCATGAAGTATGATCTGCAATTCTTGCACTTGACTGATGACCGTATTTGAATCTACCATTTTGTAGTCCAAGAACTTTTCCACGATAAACTTCTTTGTTCCCGCATATTCAGTCTTGTATTTCCTTTCTAAAGATTTCCATAAGTCATTTGCAAATTGTTTGGAACAATACACGTTGTATAAAGTGTTGTCCAAACCATTTAGAATGTAATTCTTACATAAAAAATTTGAATGTTTCCAAGCATCCAAAGCAATCAATGATGCTCGATTGTTTTTCTCCTTCTTGTATGGCAGGAGGATCTTCATTTAAGAATTTCGCCAAATTGAGAGTCGTGAGATAGAATAGCATTTTTTGATGCCATCTTTTGAACTCAACACCAATAAACTTCTCCAATTTTTCTCCATGTGGAACGGAGTTTGAATGTATAGTAGTAGGGAGAGCCACAACTGGAGGAATCACACCGGTAGGAATACTTTCTTTAGAAGTTCCCGCATTTGAAGTATCATTCGAATGGGTATCAGTATCGCCAACTGTATTCATTTCTGTTTACGTAAAACGTAAGATCAACCAAAACCCATAGATGTTTCTTACCACAAAATTACAGCAAAAATTCGAGTTAAGATTGTTGGTGGATTTTGTATAAGTCACTGAAAACGAGAAAACCGAATGAAAATGGATGAAACGCAAAGTCGAGGTAAGTGTTGAACACTTTGTCCTTAAGTCAAATTTGTCATGCAATGGTGCCTACGATTTATGGCAATCGACTGCCAAGATACAATGACATCTACTTGTGTTTGTAGCACTTCAAAACACAAGCACAACAAACCAGAAATGATTTTTGTACTCCAAAGATGAATATGAAATGGAAAAACCAGAATTTCATGCAACAAATGTAAGAATTTTGGTTCAAAAGATGAAATATGATTTTAGTGTGTAATTTTGGTTCAAAAGATGAAATATGATTTTAGTGTGTTTGCATATGTTTTCTGTATGATAAAGGACGTCCAGAGGAGCATTTGTATCATTGATGAAGTGTTGGGAACGAAAAGATGTGGAGCCAAATTGTTCAACACTTCAAAAGGACATGTTTGTTCGCACTTATACCCATGCGATCACATGGTTTTAACATGCTGCGATCGTAAGGTACACATTTGAAGACATAATTTAATCCAAGATAACCATGTGATTGCATAGCTTTGTCTCCTGCGATCGCATGGTAGGACCAAAAAATATTCTGCTTAAAATTTAGACAAGTTGCGATCGCAGTGTAAAATTCCCATGCGATCACACGGTAAAAAATTGACCCTATTTTGTCCTTTTCTGTAATTTCTCATTCATTCGATATTGGTTTCGAGATGCCAAATATATCCTTCAATACATGCAGAGAAACAGGTCGAACCTTGTTTCTCCGAAGTGGCAAACTGTTTTGCCTAAATGGATTGGGTCGGGTCTATATATTTTGGCCAAGTTGACACGAAGTCACTTTAGTTGTCAATTTCTCGAATTCTTAAATCAATTTCTAAAAATATTTTTATGAAGTCATTTGTTACAATGGTAAATAATATTAATATAAACCACAACTTATAGAATATTTTCCACTGTACCCGTAATTCCATCTGATATAGTGACTCGTTTACCAGAACATCACTTACAATTGTCGTAAAAAGTATATTATTTTTGCAATAATTGGTTTGTGATCATAGTAAATAAAACCATTTACTATGGCCTCTATTGTTGTTTTAAAAACTTTGTGGTAAAATACCACTTTTCGTGTAGTGTTATATGATAGTCGAGAAGCAAATACAATTATAATTATCGAATTTTCTTGTTTTAAAAATTTCACGATTCATGTGTTATACGCAAAAAATAGTATAAAAGTAAATTCATATTGAAAAAATACAAATATATGTTTGTGCATACTAATTAATAATTTACTATTTATTTGTTAGTTTAAAATATTTATTTATAAACAATAGTAGAATATACTTTTGACAAATGTTGTTCATAACAAATAACAATAGGCAACAAATGTGGATGTCACGATTTTTTTCCACTATCCCTACAAGCTAATGCAATGACAAATATAGGTGTCAAAATTATATATTTTCCCTCCATCTCTAGAATTTTTAGCAACAAATAATCATTGTCACAAAAAGTAGACCTATTGCATCTCAAAAACTTTGTTGCAAGAAATAAAAGTTTGGCGTCATGCTTCTCATCATGTTTTTGGCAAAAATCTTCATTATCCCGTTGACATTTCACGACAATGTTTTATACTGCTTTATATTTTTTTGGTACTTATTTTTTCAACCACTATCTTTGCAACAAACTTTAAAAATATGTCACGCTAAATCACTTATTGCGACAACTTTTTGTATGCAACAAATCTCAAGCCCTGACTCACAACTAACTCTGATAAAGTCGTTTGAGAATACAAAGCGACTGATGAGATCAAAGACTATGCCATCATGACATGGTCAAGGATTTTTTGAAGAATGATCATCCATAGTTCAACCTTTTTGAGTTTGTCCCCTTCATTGCCGTACTTACATCAGCCACCTTCTGTCTTTGGAGTTCGGTTCTCGCCCATGGTTTTAGCCCTTCCTTGAAAGTGAAGAGCTTGTCTTTTTCAGACATGTCTCGTATGTCCAGCATATGCCCTGAAAAGGTTTTCACATAGTCCCAAAATGGAAACAGTATATTTCAGTTCTCGTAGTGCTCGTCGGGCCTGATATTCTACATTTTTTTGGGAAAAACTGTGTTGTGATCGATTCCTTATGGAGTTTCCATGTGTATATCTAGGCCATGTTGACCTGAATATCAGCATATTTTGTCCTCCACCATAGTTTTGCATCTCTACCCAAGTACATGGTAGCTGTCGTCACCCTTATTGCATCGTCTTCATTATTGGCAGCAACAAAGTATTGTTTTATGTAAAACAAGAAGTTCTCGACTACTTTCGTGTTGCACGCCCCACCATAGGTATGCAGTTCTGGAATTCTGAGCATAGGTGCATACTCTTGTGCAGGGGCTTGCCCATTACCAACTACACGCTGAAGTATTCGACTAAATTCTTATGGCTTTTATATCTTCTCGCAAATCGGGAAGGATTGCAACGCCATCAGTCATCACTGTGCACATCATCCGACTCTCATCTAGCTAGATGTTCAATTAGAGGATGTCTGCTTCTTCTGTCTCAACCTTTTCCTCAAGGGTCTCGACATTGTCACATAACATAGTACTTTGCACATCGAGCGCATCCAAGCTCTGTTTAGTACTATTTTTGTGATCCATCGCCTCAATGGTATGCGATGCATTCGAATCCATCGTTTTTTTTCTCGAGGGTCGTGAGTCGAAGCTCTGATACCAACTATTACGGGGCACATTTCTTTCTAGCATAGAAAGGGGCACTGTACGGCAGCAGTCTATTTTGCTAGACTACCTTCCACCTGTTGTTGATCGATTAAGTAATGAAGAAAATTTAAAGAAAGATTTGCAACAGAAGATTTAAATGCAACAAAAATAGTTTGTTGATTGATTAATGAAAGCAGAAACTTACAATAGCTGGTACATGAAGTGAACACCAGTAAGCTTGACAAGACTTCAAATACCAACTATCGTATATAATAGCATAAGTAACAAAATCCTAAATTACATGAGTAGACATTGAAAAACTGAAGAATCATAATAAAAAATAAATTATTACAAACTAACGGAAATAACAACTAAAAGTAGTATTTATAAAGTACGGCCGAAGTTGGGTAATTGTGGCTGCAAATGCTGTAAGGGGACTAAGTATAGCTGCGGGCTCTGACACATCGACATTAGGGCATATATTTTCTTTAAATGCTATATTATAAGAAAAGAAAAACATCTATATCATCCACAAATTCACTAAAAAATTGTTCATTTACACTACAAAAACCTTGGCTTCAAAAACGGATTTTCTGTTGCTGAAGCCACGATATCTGTGCCTAATAGTCACTATTAATGGTCTATTTGTAACGAAATTTTCGTTACTATTTTGAAGGTCGTTGAAAGTTACCAACGAAATTTTCGTTGGTGATCTTCACAAACAGAATTTCCGTTGGTAAAAGCATGTGCCATTTACCTACGAAATTTTCATTGGTAATGACACACAACACACATTTTTACCAACAAAAATTTCGTTGGTAACTTTTAGCGACTCTTAAAATAGCAACGGAAATGACAAGCACTATTACCAACGGAAATTCAGTAGGTAATGTTCCAAGCCTTTACCTACGAAAATTCCGTAGTTAATAGTGCAAATTTTTAGTAATTAAAAAAAATTAATTTTATATACTAGGTGGATCCCTGACCCGACTTGCCAATTATGGGCTTGAAACTTGACCCACCAAAGTCCCGACCTAATCCACTAAGCTTTGTCAAGTATTTTTATTATTTTATTAATATAGAATAGATGTAATGTGATTTGAACCTTTGACGAGTTGTGAAGTTACAACTAAATCATTGGAGACAAATGAATTCTTGTAATTATATTTGTTTTTATAATATATATTAGTTTAATTAGCAACATTTTCTATAATTGCTTATAAAGTAAAAATAAATATTAGTGAAAAATCAAATTCCACATTGCGTTAACACTTAAACATAAAATATCACATTGCTCGAAAAAAATTATAGCTGTACAAATTGTATTAAATGATGATAAATATTATTTGATTGCATAACTTTGATGTAGAAAATTTGAATGTTAAATGAATGAAACTTAATTTATGGCTATTCCTTAAGTGATTAACCTTCAACTCCATATAATTGAATCTTTTTTCATTTTCAAAATTTGATTAACATTACTCATGAAAAATATGTGGGTAACACGATTTATTCTTCACCAACATACTTTCTATAACTCAATTGAAACATTAATATCACATACGGATTATTTGAAGGTGATAGGTTGAAAGATTTTTTTCGACTTATGAATTACTCTTCACATAAATTTTTGGTAGGTGAATAGTTGAATTGTGTTTTTTAATTTTTAAAATTGATTTATATCACCTACAGAACATTCATAGGTAATAAGAATCATTTTTCACCAACGAATATTCCATAGGTGAAATGTCGAAATATTTTTTTGTCTTCAAAATTGATTAATATCACCTACGGAAGTTCTGTAGGTAATATGATTTACACTTCACCAACGGATATTCCATAGGTGAAAGGTCAAAATATTTTTTGATTTTCAAAATTAATTAATATCACCTGTGGAATTTCTGTAGGTAATATGATCCACTATTTACCAACGGATATTCCGTATGTGAAAGGTCCAAAAATTTTTTGTTCTTCAAAATTGATTAATATCACCTACAAAATTTTCGTAGATAATATGATATACTCTACACTAACGAATATTCCGTAGGTGAAAGATCGATTTTTTTTTTTTTCAAAATTGATTAATATCACATACGGAATTTTCGTAGGTAATATGATTCACTCTTCACCAACGAATATTCTATTGGTGAAAGGTCGGAATATTTTTTGTTTTCAAAATTAATTAATATCACAAACGGAATTTTCGTAGGTAATATGATTCACTCTTCACCAACGGATATTCCTTTTGTGAAATGCCGAAATATTTTTTGATTTTTCAAAATTAATTAATATTACTAACGGAATTTCCGTAGGTAATATGATTCACTCTTCACCAACGGATATACCGTTTGTAAAAGGTCGAAATATTTTTTGGTTTTCAAAATTAATTAATATTACCAGCAGAATTGTCATAGGTAATATGATTCACTCTTCACCAACGGATATTCCGTTGGTGAAATGTCGAAATATTTTTTAGTTTTCAAAATTAATTAATATTACCAACGGAATTTCCGTAGGTGATATGATTCACTCTTTACCAACGGATATTCCGTAGGTGAAAGATCGAAATATTTTTTGGTTTTCAAAATTAATTAATATCACCAACGAAATTTTCGTAAATAATAAGAATCACTCTTCACCAATGGATATTCTATTGTTGAAAGGTAAAAATTTGTTGGTGAAAAATTATTACATTTGCCAACGAAAAAGTCATCGCTGATTACCGTAGGTGAAAGGTCACCACTTTTACCAATGGATAATCCGTTGCTGATTACCAACGAAAATAATCCGTTGATAAATTTATGTTGGTGAAAATGCGATTTTTAGTAATAAATGTATTATTAAATACAATCTTTGTTGGCATAAGTGATATCAATTTAATGTATCACAGTAACTAAACTCAACCATAAGATTATTATAAGTGCATGTTTGGTTGGGTTTACAATAAACTATTATTTCCTAAACTCATTTTCAACCATATATTATATAGAATCAACAAACTTTTATCAACTTTTCAACTATACATTTCACCAACTTTTTCAAAATCTCCTAAAAAACTATTTTTAAATTTCACCATTCATACACTAAGGCTGTGTTTGATTTGGCAAAATTTTCCATGGAAAATACCTTTTTTCCACATATTTTCCAACTGATATGTTTGATTACATAATATTTTCTATAGAAAAAATATTTTCCTCCTTATTTCCTTGTTTTGTTTGATTGCAACATTTTTTTCCCATATAAAATCTTTTCTCATTTTCCTTGTTTTGGCCACATTTTCCTTGTTTTTAAAGAAAATTTTTTCTTAGGGGGAGAGGAGGTTTTATTTTCCATGAAAAATTTGTCTTATTTCCTAATCAATAATTTCTTGGCAATTCAATTTCATGAAATTTATTTTCTTTACACCCAAATTTCTTGCTTGCAATCAAATACATCCTAAGAATTCGATTTTTCCATGAATCCTACTTTCCACTCTTGGTCTACGTGGAGTAAATGGATCGAATACTTTGTGTCTTTGTCTGTATCAACTTTGGTTTTTACTTGAATTGATCTCTTGAAATAAGATTTTTAAGAGATTTTTGATAAAAGTTAATAAAATGTGTATTTAAAAAGTTTATAAAAATTGTAAATCTTATAAAATATTTCGTTAAAATTAATTGTTAGCTTCTACTTAATTATTTTCAACTTTTTAAACAACACAAAACAAAGACTTACTAAAAAAAATGGTGTATTTAAATAATAAATGAACTATTTGATACAATCTTTGTTGGCACAAGTGACATCAATTTAATGTACAAATCACAGTAATATAACCAACCTACTATAAAAACTTTTGCCTGTGAATCTTACTTCCCATTCTTAGTCCACCTCGAGTAGATGGGTGGAATACTTTGTTCATTTCTAAAGAAATTAGTAGGATCAACCATGGTTTTCACTTGAACCAACCTCTTGAAATTATTCTTAAAATATTTGCGTCCCCAAATACTCGCTTGTGTGTAGCTTGTGTTGCCTTTGTTATTGACTCCTATATCAAGATCTCTGTAGTTAATGTATGCAGCCCTTGGGAACTTGGAAACATAAGAAGCCATGTAACTATAAAGTCTTCTAATCCAATTTATATACCTTTCTGATGCCTGCTCTTCATCCCAATTCACCATGTAATGGATTTGGTACAAATTACCAGCTCTGTGTGGAAAGGGAATGGAAGATTCTGAAACTTCATCCATTCTTCCACCATATGGAACAAACAACATCTCAGCTTCCTCGGCTTCCTCTTTGAAAAACCGTTTCCATATGCCTTCAAGCCCATTCTTAGAAATCGGTTTCTGAACATAGTCTACTTTTGCTTTGAAATGTCGTACATTTGCTTGTGTCCTATTTAGCAAAACCTCAAGTGATCCTACGGGAAGCCCGTAGATGTATAGGGCTGATTCTATCCAGCTCATTTCAGTGCAGTCTTCTCTTTGCAAACCCAACTCCGGGAAGCTTTGTTGCATCAGTGGAAGCAATCTGTCGACACCACCAAGAAACAATGATTGAAATGAAGCCTGAATAGTTCTCTTTTCATCTTGGCTTGAATTCACTCTACGTATAAAGACTCTAACGGCTAAGTCTTCATCTAATTTGTGAGCTACGTATTGCCACCGGTGAACAATATTTGTTGCATTCTGTTCTAGAGTCTTAGCAATTGTGAATACAGTGACCTTTTCTGGAACGTCCACCAATTCTAGTTTCCAAGCAAGAATGACTCCAAAACTGGCTGCTCCGCCTCCTCTAATGGCCCAGAAGAGATCTTCACCCATGGAACTTCTGTCGAGAATTCTTCCATTCACGTCAATGATGCGTGCATCAATTACATGATCAGCGGCTAACCCATATTTTCTAATCAATGTTCCATACCCTCCTCCACTGATATGTCCGCCAGCACCAACAGTTGGGCAAACACCACCAGGAAACCCTAAGGTTCGACTTTTCTCTGCAATTCTATAATAAAGTTCGCCAAGTCGTGCACCAGCTTGAATCCATGCAGTTTTCTTCTCAACATCAACATTTATTTCCCGTAGATTGACAAGATCAATGATGAAAAATGGGACTTGTGACGTGTAAGAAAGTCCTTCATAGTCATGACCACCACTTCGAACCCGTATTTGCATGCCATTTTCTTTGGCGCAATATATGACAGGTTGAATCTGGGATTCATGAACAGGGGTAATAATGACTAATGGTTTAGGTGTCGTTACTGACTCGAATCGAAGGTTTTGTATAGAGAAATTCAAGATGGATAAGTATGAACTGTTTTTTGGTGTATAAACGATATTGGAGATAGAGGAATGATTGTTAGATTGAAGGGACAGACATTGTAGAATGTCATCGTGTTCATGAGAAGAAACTGCCCATGAACATGAAAAGATAACAAGAACAGTGAATAAAAGGGAAGAATTGCTTGTAGTCTTCATTATTTTAATCAAGGCTGAGTAATTTGTGTTTTGCAAAGCATTTAAGAATCTCTATTTATAGTGTCATGAAGAAGAATGCTTCTTTTGAAACCGTGTGTATGTGAATATCAGGTTTGAATTCCTTTCAATGACCAGACAGATTCAAGTCTATATTGACAACTTAGTTTGTTTCTTTTTTAATATTATTTTTAGATTGTAGTTTGGCTTCCATTCTAGTTGACCTCTCTTCTTTCTGTCCGCGTGAGAAGTTAATTTGTTAGATTAATTTGCTTTGGTAAATTTTCTTTTATGGAGAAACCATAATTTGTCAAAGTTATTTTAAATCTCTTTTAAAATTATGTGTTGACTTCTTTTAAAAATATCTTGATTTTGACATTTTAAATCTCTTTGAATTCATGCACCCTAATGCATATACATATTTCGCTTGTGGAATAAATTAAAGGTCTATTTGACAAAATATTTGATTAAAATTTTAGTAGATTTTAATAAAAGTTAGTAATGTATGATTTAAAAGTTGATAAAAATTATAAGTCATAGTAAAATTGAAGATTGACTAGTTATAATTCTCAACTTTTGCTAAAAAAGTGATTTTAACTTCTCAAAACATGCAATATATGAAATTATCCCTACTTCCGGCATCATTTCTCATTTTCATATTTATATAATTTTTTAGTATTAATATTTATAATTTTAAATAAAATAAAATCTGAAAATATAAAAATAAAATAAATCGCCATGTCCCTGTACAGTTCCTTGACTAACTAGAGAATCCTAGAATTCTGAAGATGGGACAAGGACGAGACATTTTGCCATCCTAGAATTCAAAAGAAATGGACAGAAATTCAAAGAATTTTTTTTTTTTTTTTACTATAATTGATGTCTTTTGGAACTTCTCATTGTGGATTAGGAAAAAATGTCTTTTTATATTTAAATAAAAATATTATAAGAAAATTCGCTAAACATCATTAGTTAAACATAATTGGAAAAATGTCTTTTTCAGCAGCATATGTAAAAGATTTCTTCTTATGCTGTTTCATTCAACTAACTGTGAAAATGACTAACATAATTGTTTATTCATTTTACAGTTTAATTCAACATAAGTATTGAAGTTGACTAATATTTAAATTATGTAAATCTTTGATACTCTCAAATATTTATTCACATTACATTTTTTTGAGTAGCTTAATCTGCAGCAATGGTTGATGATTATATATGAACGGTCGATGTCCTTTTGAGAGAGTGAAGTATAATCTACACACGCGCGCATCAATTACAAGGATACGGTTAGCTTCTTAATGAAGATGTCCTAGAAGTCGATCCTATAAGAGCATCTCCAATGCAACAATGTCTATTATATATATGTGGCAAAGGACATTGACATTATAGAAAAAAAACTTCTCCAATACAACAATGTTCATTTTGTAAATGTAGCAAATTATTATTAGTTTTTTAGAAAAAAGAAAGAGAGAGAAATATATTGATTGAATATAGATTATTAAATTAATAGTGGACATTGTCAAGAACAATGTCTAGAATTAGACATTGAAGTAGACACCTTCTAGCTTTAATTGTGCCACATAAGCACTTTTTGGCCATTTGTCAAAAAAAGTACCCTTAACATTGTTGCATTGGAGATGCTCTAAGGGCTAGTGGTGGAAAACTAGATGGTGATATGTCAATGAGTTAATATGTATGAGAAAAAATCCACCAAACAAATCACTCCGCCCTTGCAAAAACCCACCAAACAAATGTAATAACCCCCCCCCCCCCCCCCTCCCCAACACAATCCAATCCAACCCAACCGCCTCATTTATTGATACTTTAACCACCACCTTCTACTTTCTCATTTATTTATACTTTAACCCCCCACTTTCTTCAATTTTTAACCTATTTATTTACCACCAAATTTATATCCAAATTATTAATATAATTAAATTTATTAAATTAAAAATAATTTTTTTTATTATGATATTCATTGTATTTGTTTTTTTAAAATATAATATATATTAATTTTCATTAAGTTATATATTATTTATATCATATAATAAATAATATAGTTAACGTTAATTTTATTATTGAGATTACATTGAGACTAATTAATTAGTTTATATTTGAGTAACATATTAAATTTTACTTAAAAAATAAAAATAAATAAAGCGTGCATAATAAATTTGCACCAATTGATAATTTACACATACAACGAAGAAAGTAATATTACATTAGAAATAATAAATTAACGACGAGAGTTAAAGCGTGCATCATACTCCCGTGGGTCTAGGGAATATGATGCATTGTTACTGTCTGTGATCGAGTATTGTGGATCCGGAGCATGATATGGGTATTGTGGATCCGGCGCATGATATGGATACTGTGGGTCCGGTGTATGATACGCGTACTGTGAGTTCGGCGCATAATACGCGTTCTGTGGGTCCGACGCATGATATTGTTGGTCTGACGGATCCTGCGAGTGTTGTGGTTGATTTGTGTTGTCTAAGCTGACAATCAAATTGTTATCCATTATAAAACAAATGGACCAAACACTAATAAAACAATAAGTAAGGAAATATATAACATCTACTTACCTATTTTGTAACGTATGACAAGTTCTTCTATCGTGACCACTAGTGCCACATGTGCGGCACTGCCTATTGGATTGAGAAAGTGATTTCTCCTTTCCCGACTTTAGACGCTTCCCGCACCCTTTTGCTCTAACATGGTTCGGATCACAAACAACTTGAGTCTCTTGTACACTCTTATTTCTGTTTCTGCTCATGCCGACATCGCCGCCAGTGTCAATATCTATGACCCATACGCGCAAACTTTGGAACTCACTTACTAGAAAAGTGCTTCGAGCATCTGGTAAGGACCCCTCGTCAACTAGATTTGAAAATTCGTAAGACAACATACTATGTCTAGACATTAATGAATGACTAGGATCGGTATAAACATATGAACCAGTCGTTGGATCGAACACTCTGGCTTGCTTAGCATTTTTTGTCCACCTACGGAAAATATATTTCTCCAGCAAGAGCATTACTTGTTTTTTTTTTTTCATGTAGCACGCATGTGTCGGCATGGATAACCCTCAAAATCAAACATTCGACAACTACATGAGATATAGTCAGTGGATGAAAAATAATTAACCTGACGAGTTCGATCAGAGGTTCTGCTTGGCTCAAAACGCTAGACCGCATACACTTTAGCTTCGTCGGAGCTTGACCTCTTTTAGCAGATGTAGGAATTACTCTGTACTAGTTCATTCTGGAACAACAAAAAAATCTTTTTTGTGTATATCTGTACGATCTGATTCTCCATCATAAGGGCTGTAGTGACCTTTGGCGTTTGAGTTAAATTGATATGGTTAGCAGCTAACTCCTCATGCCTCTAATGAGCTAATGCCCTGTTAAACCGAGCTATGAAATCTATCAAAGAGTTTTTCCTATCTACATATTTCTTCAAGAATGAATGACCACTCTCTGATCTTTGGCTATTGGACATGCCTGCAGCAAACACGTGTTTGACGTATGCTGGTACCGAGCGACTACGTATTTCAAACAAACTGCTCAACCATTCATTGTTACCTAACTCTGTGATTTCCATCACCTCGATCCATTGTTGTTCAAATTCTGTTGGTGACTCAGATTGCTTGATAATGTGAACAAGCATGTGATACTGGTCATTATACAACACGACATTCATCTTCTCTGAAAACTTATTTAGTATGTGCCATAGACAAAATCGATGCAACGTCGATGGCAATACTATAAAGATAGCTCTTGCAATTGTGGCATCTTGGTCTGTGATGATCACCCTTAGGGCCGCATGGTTTGGCATGGCTTCAATGAACTTAGTGAACAACTAAACAAATGATTAGGTCGTCTCATCGCTTAGCAGTCCACATCCAAATATAATAGTCTGGCCATGGTGATTCACTCCGATAAATGGATCAAAGACCATTGAGTACTTGTTCGTGTTGTATGTTGTGTCAAATACAACGATATCACCAAAATATGCATATGACCTCCGTGATTCACAGTCTGCCCAAAAACAAAGCACAAATTTGTTCTCATCATCAGTTTCATAATCAAAGACAAAGTTTGGATTTTTTTCTTTCTCGAAAGTAAAATGCTCAATCAGTGTTTCCGCATCATGATCCAACATTTCTTGATGCACATCCCTTTGATAGTTCCTGATATCCTTCTCCACACACCCAATAGAGGATGGACATCCTGCATCTATCTCCAAAAGTTGAACTTGTTGACATGTGAGAATATTAGCTTCTGAAACCTGTTGAATAAGAGCCTTCTTTGTTTTTGAGACACCCCGGTGTGACCTTAACAAATGTACCCTGCTAGGAGTGGCAAGGAGATGATTAGGTTCCTCAATAAATGTACTGACAACCCACCCCTCGCCCGTTTGTTGTTTTACCACTGATAATCTAGCATTGCACCCACAACGTATATGTCCATGGTTTCTTTTCCCAGCCTGTGGCACAGCATTTTTACGACTCATCTGGTAAGTCTCATTCGTCTTACTTTCCTTATAGCTCACAAATAATTTCCAAACATACTCACTGGTCTCTTTTTTCTTCTTACTGTTTTCTATTCAAGTACTAAACCCCGCTTCACATGCATATTGATTGTAAAAATTGTATGCATCATTGGATGATTCGAATTCTTAACCAATGTAGGGTATGACACTGATAGTCACTTGAGGAACATACATATTATCACCACTCTCAAATTTCATCGCTACAAAAATTTATCGAAATAAAATACATCAATTATATGTGCAAATAAAAAATACATAAAAAATTGTTAACAATGTTACGACTAACTTGCAAATTACCAAAAATAAATATGTACAAATAAATGAAAATAAAAAACAAATTAATAATTTATTACTAACCTTTGTAAAATATAAAAAACACTAAGTATGAGATAAATTTGGTAAATGAATTTAGAGAATAAAAGTAATTGGAAATGTTTGATGTTGGCAAAATTTGGGTAAAGTGAAATGTATTTTGATGAGAATGAAAATATTTATATGTGATGAAATTTTTTTTTACATGTGAGTAGTGTATAAATAAGTGGATGAAATGGGAGGGAAGGGGCAGTACGAAGTTGAAGTAAAAGGGGAGGGGGAGGGGGAGGGGGGGGGCATAATTTACCTGCACTTTCCTGTAATTGCGGCTGGGGTGGGGGGCAATAAAGTGTGCCAAAATTTTTTTTTGGTTTGACATGCAGCCAAACGGAAAAACTTTCTAGACCCAGTCACGGGGTCCATATCTTTTCTCTAATGTGTATATGTCTTATTGTTTTCTATTAATCTAGCACTAACAAGACCTCCCTCCTCCATTTTTTTACATTATCATCATGGAGAATGTTGTCTTTAGATATATGAAAAAGTATGGGCAGAAGCTACCAGAACTAGCTACGAGTCAGATGCTTATGAAGGGATGGAAAAGTGTGTCGCCGACTTCAAGATTTACATGAGAAATAGATTGACAATCTCAATCCCTGACTCATGTCAAGCTCCATTGACGTTGTTAGAGACCTACAAGTGGCTGGCGGTTCAAAGATTGCATCGTCATGTACAGTGTCAAAGGGATGAGGATGACGATGGCACTAGTGGTGTCCAGAAGGAGAATATCCTTGAGTATGACCCTCTACTAATGTCTAATTCTTTCTTTCTTGCAACTCTTTAATTTTCTCTTGGAATGTAAAAATTGACTACTCAACAACAAAGCGTATTGGAAAAGGAGGTTTATTTCTTAATTAAGTTTTGAGGAAAGTTTGATTTTCTTTGTGATTATTATGCATTGCCCTTTTTTGTTGAATATAAATTGACTCGTCAATATTTATAATGAGTATACATTTTCTTAGAGTGTTTTTGTGTTTGCATTGTTTGTCAATAATATTCATGTATACTCGATATTTGATCGATTCTAAACTGATGCTTGATGATTGTCGACTGCTTTTCACGATATTTGTGTGTCAGTTTGATTGTTATAAAGACTTAGTAGATGTCCAGCTTTGATCGAGGCTTAGGAATGTGCAAAACTACTGTTAAAGTGTTTTGCTCGTCTGCTTCTAAGGCGATTTGCTCGATTACTATCGAAGCTAAGATGTGTACTCAACTGATGTTGAGGTGTTTTGCTCAGCTTGTGCTGAAGTGACTATCTTGATTGCTATCGTAGCTAAGAGATGTGCACAATTATTCTTAAGGCATTTGGCTCATCTGTTGCCTACGTGATTAGCTCAATTGCTATCGAGGCTAAGAGAATATGGAGTGGTTTGGGTGCCTTGAATTATAACAATGTCTTTTTCCTGAAATTTGTCCATAGTCAAACTCAAAAAGTGTACGTAGACATCCCAGCTATGCTAGCCCTTTCTAGCCTCATCATCAGTTAGCTTCAACTTTTTAGTAATACTCATGGATGATAATATTCTCATGATAAAAGTATTAAATATATTTCATGGGGATGAGAAGTAGACATCTTTCTTGAAAGTAAAGTACAAAATCAACTATGTAAAAAGCATTGTTTGTTGTGGTCAAGAGATGCTGGTAATAGCTTTTTATATGTTCCACATTCCATGGTCCCCATAGAGGCTTTCTAGTCATATCTTTGAGGCTGTACGAGCTTTTTCCTACCGCTCTTATAACTTTATACGTGTCTTCCCATATTGGTTTGAGTTTCAACGGCTTGTGTCGTGTAGCTGCTGCAATTTTCAAAACCAATTCTTGTGTATTAACGTACACATCACTTCCTTTATATAAGTAGTGGTCAACTAGAGTTCGAATTTTCATGTTTCAAAGTCGATAGGCTCAATATGCATTATGTGTTGGAGCGATAATTTCATCTGGTTTGATGGCTTCCATTCCGAACAAAGCTTGAAAGTTATATTGGGATACGCTCACAATACGTTCGGTATCTTGTCCGCCCTTCACATTTTTTCTTTTTCTACACTTTTTTTGATATATTACAACACAGCTTTGTTGGTTACCTCAGCCTAGCCGTTGCTTTGAGGATGAGCCATTGAAGTCTAACGATGATCAATTTCATAGATGCTGCAAAATTTCTTGAAATTGATGTTTTCAAACTGGCGGCCATTGCCTATTGAAAGTTCTAAAACCTAGATTAATTAAATTAAAAACGAATTTTAATCTTAATTAAACAAGCAGTGGACAGAACGTAGTCAGAATTAGCAAGATATAGAGATAACAATTCTGACTCGCACAATCGTGTTCGTTTACCTAATCTTGACAAGTGCGAAAATTAAAAGATTAAATACGAATATAAGATGTAACGTGGTAAACCCCTAAGGAAAACATCTACGGGTCCCCATGCCATGGGTAAAAACAATCTACTAATAATCTTGTTCAAAAATACAATAGTATCGGTTTTTGTAATTTCGCAAAATTAACAAATTAAAAATCAAAAGAAAACAAATCAACTCCATGTGATACTTCTTCTTCTGACTTGTTGATGAAGTGGAACCAAACCCACCGGTATTGACTTTATCACCACTTTTCTATTGTACTTGACCGCAACCACCACTTGGATTAAGAACTCCCGTTCTTAACTTCACGCCAAGTAGCTTGAACAAGATATGGAATTATTCGTTGAGCACCAATAAGTTCTTGATTCTTCAATAAGTTTGAAGAAAACCTTTTTGCTTTGAAAGTTGAATCAATGAATTATCGAGTCTTCTTTTCCACCAATGAATTCTGCCGGTTTTGCTTAGAGAATCCAAGACCAAAAATTATATTTCAAAAGCACTTCTTCCTTATTGATTTTCACTCTTACTTATAGTTAAAATAGAAATCAATTTAGGATTTATTTCTTACCTAAAAATATGCAACAAGAATGGTAAGAAAATTAGTAGGAAAGAATATAGAAAGATATTCTTAGACTTGTAGTAAGAAAGAATTTAGAAAACTAAATATTTCATTCCTAAACAAATCTAAAAGAATAAGAAAAGATTCTTTAACCTACAAAAATAGCTGTCAATAATATTCACGAGGTCAGAATATATCAAGTATAGAAACATAATAAAGTTGCAGCTTTTACTGATTTGGAAAAAATAATCCGCTTATCAACCCAATCAGTCAGAACCAACGTTAACCAGACCAGTCAAAAACGTAAACATTGACCTGCTCTTTTATCATTAAAAATTAGTTATATTCATTAAGTTAGCCAAGATATAAAAAGTGAAAAATATGACACATATTTTTTCAACAATCTCCTCCTCTGGCGTTGCTTAATTACAAACACATAACTATCAGATTTTTAATGTAAGTGTGATGTTTGTGAATAAGTAAAGAACCCATAAGCATCAACATACAAGGGTTATGGCTTTCCCTTAGTGTGTAAACCAAGAACTCATGCAAAGAATTTAACCACATATGCAAATACCACACACAATAGCCATAACTTTAATATTGCTCCCCCTTAGCAAGATATCATTTAAGTGTAGTGATCAACTACCATAAACCTAAAAGTACTACTATTAAAGTTTAACCAACAAAGTGTCCAAAGCAAGAAAAACCTAACAACCACACAAATTAAAAATTACTACTATTCCCCGTTTTGTAAGAGGAATGCCAAAGGAAGAGAAAAAACAAAAGTAAAGCAGTGTTTGAAGGAAAATAAAGCAGAATTTAAGAGTTAAAAACAGTCATCCATAGCCAAATAGTTAGAAGGTTAAAAGTTAGAACTGAGAATAGTTAGTGCCGGGAGGATGTGGGCTTCTTTGTATCGGATGCAGATGCATTTGCAACTCTCATTCAAGCATGGGTATCGTAAGGAGTATCAGCTGGAGGACCATCAGCGCGAGGTGCAGTAGTCGGGGTAGCAGTTGTCTCAACAACTAGATCAGAAGTCGGAATCTCCATTGGATCTCCAGGATGTGTAGAGAATTCCAGAGTAACAGTGCAGTATGCAGACTTTATATGCTCATCGCCCAGATATTCCAGTTTACCCAACACCCTACGCATGAAAAGTAAATTCATTAGAAAAACTTTTGGCTAAGGCAAAAATTTGATCTACCTGTGTTTGAACTAGCCCCAACTGAGTTTCTAGTGCATTCAGACGTCCAGAATGGTCCAACGAGGATTGAAAGTGCCTAGGAACTCTGGAAGTGGGATGCATCTAAATTTGTAAACTCATGAACACCTAGCGCTGGAATATTCTCAGAGAATTGGTTTGAATCCATGGCAGGCACTTCTTGATGAACCAGAAAGTGATGGATCAGAGCTGGATGCAGTAGCCTGTACTGCTTGGCCCTCCTCGACCCTTCATAAACAATTCTATCAAAAACTATTTTGACCCAATCAACTAGCATCCTCATCCCTAACTTGTATAGCATAACAGCTCTGTCCCCCGAAATGTCAGATCAATGAGTTAATGGATCGATATTGTTGATAAGAATCCGATGAAGAATTTTGTATTTGGGCAGTAGCCAAGAAGTAGTCAGTTCTCCTGATTTTGGCCAGGTAGAGTCAGTCATTTCTTGCGCAATGCTGTCCTTGGTCAATTCTTCATCACTTGTGATAGCCACAGTGGCCACCATAAGCCAGTCCCTGAGAGAGTTAGGACTGAAAGTAGAGATGGCAAACAGACCGGGCTGCCCGTCGGCTCGACGGCCCGGTCCACAAATATACGAGACCGAGCCTTAAAAATTTTCACGGGCCGGCCCGTGGGCCAGTCCACAGACCAGCTCGTGGACCGATCCGTGGTCCACAAGTGCAGGGACCAATTGTTGCAGTTTCCAACGGTCATAAATATGACCGTTTCCAATTTGGTCCCCAATTTATTTTTAAATGGCTATTTTTTTTTCCTATAAATATCCCATAAATTAACTCTATTCTCTTCAAAAATCTCTCAAATCTCAAATTACAATCTTACATTCATACTTCCGTTATCCAAAAAAATTATATTCATATATTGCGCAATTTATTTATATAATTTCTAGATTTATAATCTTATTCTTCTTATCTTCTACATTCCTACATTCCAATTTCCATATTTATTTTTTGTACTTCTAGTCTTCTACATTTCTATTATCTACAACCAAATTCATGGATCAATACAATTTTCAAGGAAGTGCCGAGTCTGTCAAAAACCAAATTCAAGATGATTTTAGTAGTTTAAATAATGTTCCAATTCCAGAATTTGGTGATAATTTTGGAGTTGGGAACACTGCTCCAATTTTTGATTTAGATGATATTGACGAAGAGTTAGAAACGACCAACACTACTCAATTGACTACTAAACGAAGAGCCACAAAATAAAAGGCTCGGTGTTGGGATCATTTTAATAGAGTGTAGACGGGTGCATCTGCAGATGGGCAACTAATTTTCTAGGCAGTTTGTAATTATTGTAAGCAACAGTTTGCATGGCAAAAATGTGGTGGAACGAGCCATCTTAACCGACATTTTTCGAAGTGTATGCAAAAGCATGGAGGAGTTGATACCAACCAAGCACAACTACATTTCGGATCTCCGGGTGGATCTACTAGTTCTTCTCCCAATCTTAACAATTGGATTTATTCACAAGAATCTATGCGTCGAGAAGGCATGTGTCAGTTGGTGGCTAGTGGTAAGTTCCCGCTTAGCATAGTGGAAAGCCCTCATTTCACATGGTTTGTACAAATGTATTTTCAACCAAGGTATTTACCCTTTGCTAGAAACACTCTTCGTTCTGATACTATTGCTGCATATAATAAAAGAAAACAAAATATAAAAAATGATTTAAGTAAATATGCTAGTGTTGTATCATTCACTTCGGACTTATGGTCCGGTCTAATTCATAAAGGATATAATGCAGCTACTTTACATTATATTGATAAACTATAGATTATGCATAAAAGAATAATTACTTTTAAAGTAATTGACTACCCTCATAATGGCCTACAAATTTTTAATTATTTAATTGCAATTATTAGAGAATTTAATTGTGAATCTAGAATTCGCAGTATGACGTTTGACAATGCTCCGCCTAATAATATTGTAATAGAAAAATTAATTGAGGAATTACAACCGGATTTCGGTGGAATTTTGTTTCATGTTAGATGTGTATGCCATATTTTTAATTTAATTGCCCAAGATGGTTTAAAGTATATAGGCCCACAATTAGAAAAAATTAGGTATACATTGAACTATATTACTGTTTCACCTTCTAGAAAACAAGTATTTGATAAATTATGCGTAGAAAATTCTCTTCCAACTAAAACTATATGTACAGACATACGTAATAGGTGGAACTCTACTTATTTAATGCTTGAATCATGTGAAGGATATGAACATTGTGTAACTGGTTATTATAATGGCCGACATTTATACGATCCACAATACGATTTGCAACCACATAATTGGCAAATTGCATTTCATGTTTGAAAATTTTTAAAAGTATTTTACGACACTACAAATGCATGTGGTGGTGTATACTACCCTACTAGTCCATTAGTTTTAAATCATTTTTATTTTATTGCAAATAATTTTAATAGATATAAGACGTATGTAATTTTCTCTGATATTGTTGAAACAATGGAAATGAAGTTTAGAAAATATTGGGAAGACTTGCCTATGTTGTTCCCGTTAGCGTCAATTATGGACCATAGAGTAAATTTACAAGGTACAAAACATACTATTTCGAAAATTTCTAATAATTTGAGTTACGGTAATCCATTAACTTACAGTAATTTAGAAAAAATATTATGTGAAATGTACGAATTTTATGCAGAAAAAATCAGTAGGAATGTTAGAAGATCTCCTGCGCCAAACCCTTCTTCTTCTTCTTCAAATAACCCTAATCCAAATGATTATTGGAGTTTCCTTATTTATAAGGGAACTCAAAATCCTAGTTCTTCTTCTTCTTCTTTGCTTACCCGTGCCATAAATGTTGAAACTAATATTAGAGATATACCATTAGAGTTAGCTAGATATTTTGGTCACGACATGCTTAATTTGTTAGATGAAGAGGAGAGGAGTAATTTTGATATACTTAGGTGGTGGAGACAAAACGAGCGCCAATATCCAATTGTTTCTATTATAGCACGTGATCTACTAACACCTCCGGTATCAACTGTAACATCTGAGTCTGCTTTCAGTATAGGTGGTAGGATTCTTAATGATTTGAGGTCAAGACTTAAACCAGATATATTAGAGAGTTTAATGTGTTAGAAATATTGGGAGGATGCAGAACATCGAATCCAAGAAAAAGTAAGCATGATATTGGCCGAAGAGATGGACGAACTGAATACGTAGTAAGTAAAATGTAAGTATATTTATTATTTTGTATAAATTCATTCTATTTTTATTCATTTTAACTTGTAAGTTTTGATATTTAACTTTACAAAAAATTGTACACTTGTTCGTGTACAATTTTAACTCTGCCTACGCTAATAGTAGCCGGTCCCAAGCCCGAAAAAAGGAGGAGGGTTTGAATTTAAAATTTTTTCTTCACTTATTTCTTATTATTTGTTGTTTTTAAGTTAAATAAAAAAAATAGATTTCACGTGGGTCCGTTGACCGGTCCGTGGATCGCGGACCACGGGCTGGTCCACGGACTGGCCCGTGGATCGGCCCGTTGGCCCGCGGACCGTGGGCCAGTCTGGACCATCTTTTTGAAGACGGCTCGGCCCGTATTAAGGGCTGAGTCGGATCGACTGCTCCACGGGCCGAGCTAGCCCAGCTCGGCCCATTGCCATCTCTAACTGAAAGTACCATGTTTTTCTTGGACATAAACCTACCATCTGAATTCATTTCTAGCCTTCCCCAGATTCTTTGGGACATTGGCCATAAATTCCTTGACCAAAGTTTCATTAAACGGCCCAGAAAAACTCAACAGATTATGTAAGTTGTGAAAATCAACAATTTCAACTAAATCAAATGAACTAAATTTGGCAATTGCTACCTTGCACTCAATGATGAACTTACGGTAGATTGTAAATGACAGAAACAAACTCTCAGCACTCTACGATAGAAAACAGTAATTGAGGGGTTAACAGAGTGTCTACCTCTAATTAATATGTCAAGTCTGAACATTTAGGAGTCTGAACTAGGAGTAGGAAGTACTCTGTAGGCACCCCTTGAGGTAGTGGTAGGCCTGTTCTGACCAGCAGGTGTGGGCTTTTCAGCAACATCAACGATTTTACATTTCCCTTTCTCAGCCCTTGTGGCCCTTTTTGTTGGAGGGGGTGTAGGAGTAGATTCTGAAGATTCATCAAGAGCAACATCAAAATCAAAATCTGATTTTTGAGAAGGGGGCTTACTTGAACCTTCTATGAATGGGAGAGGCTGTTCAGACTACTCATCACCAGCCCCTTCATCCTCATGAACTTCATCTTCAATTTCAGCATTGTCAGACCCACTGTCACCTGCTGCATTGTCAGAATCACTGTCACCCACAGATTCATCGTCATCATCTTCTTCTTTATCTGGGTCTTGAGCACTTAAGGTAACTTTCTTGCTCAGATATCTGATTGGGTTGTTAGATGTTGGACGGGGCTGTGTTTTAGAATGGCTGACCGGCGGTTGATATGCAACTATGTCCGTCGATTTGTCAACCTGAGATATAGCTGCCGCTGGAGAACTGTACGGGTCTGAACTTGAGGGTTCCCGTCTTCTTGCACTTCGCCGGAGAGTCATTGCCGCCGACATTTGTGGCCCCATCGCAGTCTCAGTAACAGACACCGGAGCAACGTTGTCCTTTGATGAATTTCCTGGATGTTTCTTTGATTTTGGCATTTTAGTCTTCACCATTGTTTGAATCTGAGAAAGAAAACTCAACACACCTTCGAAATCAAGTATAAGGGGCTTCGGAGTTAGGAAATCGAAAATTAAGTGTGAGGAGATGAAGAAGGAAACCCTAAATCATGGTTTAATAGGAGAAAATTTTCAGAATTGCACAAGAAGGGAACCGTTAATTTGGGACGTGTGAAAAGCAGTTACCAAAAATAAACTGATTAATGGCAGTTATTGACAAAGAAATCTTCATTAATCTGATAAGTCAAATTTGGATTGAACCGCATAGAATGGCAATTTATGCAAAACGGAATTTTTTAAAATAGGTAAAACAATTTATTATACAGTAAAAAAAATTGGATTCCATAAACTAAAAAATCATCTAGATTTTTCTCAGTTAGAGCTGTTGTGTTGCCAAAATTATACTATTGATTGAAAATTCTACGAAAATGCCCACACAAGCTAATCACACAAAAATAATGAGAATATTTTATGAGATAAAATTGAATCGTTTATTTATGGGAAAATTTCATAGTCTACAAATTATACAACCAGTCCAAAAATATCAAAATCAACCAGAATCTTCCAATCAGATATATACACATAATTAAATTCAATTAATTGATCAGATTTATAACGTGAGTGTGTGATAGGACATACTGGACTAATCAATCATAACCTGTCCCACTAGGCCAAATTGAACCTTGTCAAGCAGATCAGTAATGAGGTGTATTTCAAACCAGTCATCATCTAAACATATCTCTTTTAAAAAACATATGTGCGTGCCAGACAGGAGTACCATAGCAATTTTTCTTTTGAGTATTCAGAGTGTTGACTTTATTTGTATATATATATCCCTTTTTTTTTGTTTTGTCAAAGCACTGAATTTTTAAGATCATGGAGTTGACTTTCTCACAGCCATAAAGGTAGCCCTTTTGTACATGATTTATGTTCATTATCAAGGACGGCTGCACACATCTATGGTGGTAGCCCTCTCCTCCATGAAATTTTCTGTTTAACACAACAACATACTATAGTGCCGAGAGACATAGATACTGACCATAGGTCACAACAAAGTACGAAACTACTTTAAAGATAACAATCTAGTTAGTAGTAAGGTACAATCAAACAAGTCAATATGTCCTCAAAGTGTGCTTATCTGAGCATATTTTACCATAAGTATAATGAGCATACCATACTAATTGGTTAATCCAAGTAAATCTCAAAATTCATAGATCAATCATACATTTATATCATATGCTATTTGCAAGAAAACCCATTCTTCTCCCTCTTTTTTTTTTTTGAAATAATAAAAAAAATAAAAAATAAGCAAATGCAAACAAACATACATGATAAAATCAAACAAAAAGAAAAACACTACTTCTAATTATTTTTTTTCTTTCTTTTTTTTTTAAATAAAAAAATTAATGTATCAAGCAAATGCCCACGGCCTTCCGTATAGTCTCAAATCTAGTAGAATCTAAAGCTTTGATGAACAAATCAGCCAACTGATACTCAGTCTGAATATGTTCCAAAGTAATAACTTTTTCTTCGACCAAATTTCTAATAAAATGATGTCTAATATCAATATGTTTGGTCCTAGAGTGCTGAACAAGATTTTTAGAAATATTGATAGCACTAGAGTTATCACAGAATATAGTAACAGAGTCCTGATCAATACCATAATCACATAGCATTTGTTTCATCCAAAGTAGCTGAGTGCAACAACTACCCGCTGCAATATACTCAGCTTCTGCAGTAAATAAGGAAATAGAGTTTTGTTTCTTACTTAACCATGCAATGAGTTGTTACCAATGTCGAAACATCCTCCACTCGTGCTTTTCCTATCATCCATGTTTTCAGCCCAGTCAGCATCAGTGTATCCTACAAGATGAGAGTTAATATCATTAGTATACCATAAACCATAATTAGAAGTACAGTTAATATAATGAATAATTCGCTTCACTGCCGCAAGATGTGATTCTTTTGGTTTAGCTTGATAACGTGCACAAACTCCACACTTAATGATATGTCAGGACGGCTTGCAGTCAGGTACAGCAAGCTGCCTATCACGCTTCTATACAAGCTGGAGTCAACCTCCTTTCCCTAGTCATCTCTGGAAATTTTCAAAGACATGGCCATGGGAGTTCTGACTGACTTGGTCTGTTCAAGGCCGAACTTCTTCACCAGATTTTTAGCATACTTGGCCTGTGAGATAAAAATCCCTGATCCAACCTATTTGATCTACAAACCTAAAAAGAAATTTAGTTCACCAACCACGCTCATTTCGAATTCATTTTGCATAAGTGTAGCAAATTTCTTGGATTTTGTTTCTAGTGAAGAACCAAACACAATATCATCAATGTAGATTTGTGCAATAATTAATCCAGTTTTAAAATGTTTGATGAATAACGTTTTGTCAGCTCATCCTCTCTTGTATCTCTGTTCCAACAAGAACATGGTTAATCGTTCATACCAAGCTCGTGGGACTTGTTTTAGTCCGTACAGAGCCTTTTTGAGTCTGAACACATGGTCAGGAAAATAGGGATCAACAAATCTCTTAGGCTGCTCAACACAGACTTCTTCATTAAGAATTCTATTCAGAAAGGCACTTTTGACATCCATTTGGTACAGCTTGAACCTCATTTGACATGCCACTGATAGTAAAAGTCTAATAGATTCAAGTCGAGCTACAGGTGCAAATGTTTCATTAGAATCCACTCATTCTAGTTGAGTGTATCCCTGTGCAACCAAGTGTGCCTTGTTTCTGACTATGTTTCCATGTTTATCTGATTTATTTTTGAATATCCACTTTGTCTTGATCACATTTGTGTCCTTTGGCCGAGGTACAAGTTCCCACACTTCATTTTTATCAAATTGAGCTAGCTCTTCATGCATGACTAGAACCCAATTTTCATCAATAATAGCTTCATTTATATTTTTGGATTCAATTTGTGAAGTATAGCAAACATTTCCAAGTTCATTAGCAAGCCTCCTCCAAGTCATCATGCCATCTCTGGAATCTGAGAGAAATTGTCCAATGGGTGTGCTTTTTGAATCCAAGAAGGAGGTTGTCTTCTCATGTTCTGTTCGTTATTTGTATATGGTGCGTCAGAACTTCCAGGAGCAGGGGCAAAGACATCATAAATTGATGCTGGATGTTCCTTCTGTGTATCACTGTCTGGTGCAGGTACATGATTGTCTTGAGTAGGTTGACGTCCAGCAACCTGTTCTTCCAAAGTCTAAATAATAGGCTCCTGTGAATAAGATGAAAAGTCATCAGTATCATCAATTTTTACATTGATTGATTCAATGATAGTCTGAGTACGCATGTTATAAATTCTGTAAGCACGGCTGTTCTCATAATAACTAATAAACACTCTCTCATCACTTTTTGAATCGAATTTACCCAAGTATTCCCGATCATTTAACACATAGCATTTGCTACCAAAGATATGGAAATATTTGAGATTCGGTTTTCTTCCTTTCCAGATTTCATAAAGAGTTTGAGTGGTTCCTGTTCTCAAAGACACACGATTCAAAATATAACAAGCTGTATTAATAGCTTCAGCCCATAATTTTATAGGGAGCTTCTTACTATTTAGCATAACTCTAGCCATCTCTTATAGAGACTTATTTTTTCTTTCCACAACACCATTTTGTTTAGGAGTTTTGGGTGCAGAGAATTCATGAAAAATACCATTTTGATCACAGAAAGTAGAGAAAGTAGCATTTTCAAACTCCCTCTCATGATCACTTCTAATCCTTAATATTTTTATTCCCTCAAAATGTTTTTCTGTTGTTAATTTTAGGTGTAAAATTTTAAATATTTCAAAAACATCAGATTTTTCTCTAAAGAAATCTACCCAAGTATATCTAGAAAAATCATCCATGCAAACAAAAATATATTTCTTGCCTCCAATACTTTCAGTTTGAATAGGTCCCATCAAATCCATGTGAAGTAATTCTAATACATGAGCTGTAGTAAGAAAGTTACGTTGCTTGTGAGTGCTTTTGGTTTGCTTACCTTTTAGGCACGAACCACACAATCCTTTAGATTTTTTAGTAAGCTTAGGAACACATCGTACTGCATTTAATTTTGTTAGTCTCAACATATCACTATAGTTTAAATGTCCCAATCGTTTGTGCCACAACTCGGTTGAGTCAGTCTTTGAAATATGACAAATAATTTTGGTGTCAAGAAGATAATATTTATCGTTGGATTTAGTACCATGTAGAATACAACTACCATCATTATTCAATACTTTACAAGAATTTTTTGAGAACTTAACCAAGTGTTTATCATCACAGAGTTGGCCTATACTAATCAGGTTAGCTTTTAAACCTACAACAAAAAGAATTTCTTTTAACGGGGAGAATCCATCAATTAGAATAGTGCCTACACCTTCAATTTTACCGTGAGCTCCATCACCAAAAGTAACCAGACCACCTTCATGACTTTTGTAGTTAGTTAGATAAGATCGATTACCAGTCATATGTCTAGAACAGCCACTATCAAAATACCAAGAGTTAGGAATAAAAGATTTATAGGCAACATCAACCATATAACAATTTAAATCACCCCTTTTGACCCAAATTTTTTTACTTTAGTGTTGCTATGGTGTCTTATTTGTCTATTAGCCAAGTTTTTGCTAAACAAATAATGAAAGGAGTCGTGTCCTAGATTACCACAGATGTAACATTTTACAAAGTACTTTGATTTACCTTTTTGTATTGGTTGTATACCTGAATGTCGTGATTGTTTTTGAGTCTTAGCATTGGTCAGAACCTGCATAGGCAGGTCAGCCTTATTACTGACGGCGATGGGAGCAGTTTTGTCTGAAGATACAGCAGACTTTGCTTATTTGATGAAGTTGATCTGATTCCCAACTTTTCTTTCACCTTTTCCAACATATCCCAAACCTTTTTTGACGTTTGGAGTTCTTCCATAGCTTAAGGTTTTACTTAAGCGAGAGGCTCCAATTGTTAATTACTTGATCCTTTCTTTTGAAACTTTTAATTCATCAAGAAGGTTCGCAATTTGATCATTCTTCTCTTTTAAGATGTTGGTAAGAATATTATTTTGAGAATCAATTTCAGCCTTGTCATCTTTGAGTTGACAAGTTTTTCTCCTGTTCATCTTATAATTTTTTGTTCGTACTGCTGCAATTATGACAGACACGAACTGGTTCTTCAAATGTTGTAGTCAATAAGTCAAAACCTACAGTCAAGTTATGCACAGAATCAGTATGAGAAGTTAAGTTCACAGTTAAGGACTTTACCTAATCAACAGTGGTTCTGTCGTCTTCATCCTCATCTGAATCTTTTTCATCATCTTCACTCCAAGTGATATTCATGGTCTTCTTGGTATGAGATTTTATTAAAGTATTTGCACATTCAGAAGCTATGTGACCAAAACCCTCACACTCATGGCATTGAATTCGATTGTCAGATCTATTCATAGATGTAGTGGGGTTTTGTTTTGTGTTGTTCAGAAATCTCTTCTTTTGTTGGAGTGGGGTATTCAAGTTTTTTCCTTTTTGATTTATTTTTAGAAATTTTTTGAATTGTTTGGTGAGCATGGCCATGTTTACATTTGTTTCACTCTCCTCACAATCATCATCGTCTTCATCGTTTTTAATTTTGAAGGCAATACCAGAACCCTTTTCTTTCTTTCTCCTTTGTAGATGTAATTCATAGGTCATCAATGATCCCACAAATTCTTCAACCTTCATATTCTCATTCTTCTTACTTTCTTCAATTGTAGTTACTTTAGAATAAAAATGATCAGGCAATGATCTGAGAATTTTCTTTACAATTTTGCTCTCTCAATATTTCTTTTCCAAGGTATAAGCAGTATTTATGATGTCACTGAGTTTTGTATAGAAGTCTTTGAATTGTTCATCGTCTCTCATGGTTAGTTGTTCAAACTCAAGAGTAAGAATTTGAAGCTTGAATGACTTGACCATGTTGGTTCCTTCGTGAGCAATTCGTAAGATGTCCCGAGCATCTTTTGCAATCTGACACGTAGAGATCAAACGAAATTGATTAGAGTCTACGAAAGAAAATATGGCATTTAAAACTTTGGAATTCCAATTAGTATAATTAAAATCAGTTGTAGCCCACTCATATGCCTTTTTCTCTCTTTCTACACAGTTTTCAATAATAGTGGGAGTTTTATACCCATAGACAATAGAGTGCTAAGCCATTTCATCAAGGGATTGGATATAAACTTGAATTCTAATTTTCCAATAGGCATAATTAGTACCATCTAAAACAGGTGGTCTAAACGGAGCTCCGTCCATAACTAGGTTTCTTTGGATTGCACTTAAAAGGTGTACCCACTCTGATACCAATTGAAAGTTTTAAAACCTAGATTAATTAAATTAAAAACAAATTTTAATCTTAATTAAACAAGCAGTGGATAGAACGTAGTCAGAACTGGCAAGATATAGAGATAACAGTTCTGACTCGCACAAATGTGTTCGTTTACCTAATCTTGACAAGTGCAGAAATTAAAGAATTAAATACGAACACAAGATGTAACGTTGTAAACCTCTTAAGGAAACATCCACAGGCCCCCATGCCATGGGTAAAAATAATCCACTAATAATCTTGTTCAAAAATACAATAGTATTGGTTTTGTAATTTCGCAAAATTAACAAAATAACAATCAAAAGAAAACAAATCAACTCACTGTGATACTTCTTCTTCTGACTTGTTGATGAAATGGAATCCAACCCACCGGTCTTGACTTTATCACCACTTCTCATTGTACTTGACCGCAACCACCACTTGAATTAAGAACCCCCGTCCTTAACTTCACGCCAAGTAGCTTGAACAAGATATGGAATTGTTCGTTGAGCACCAAAAAGTTCTTGATTCTTCAATAAGTTTGAAGAAAAACTTTTTGCTTTGAAAGTTGAATCAATGAATCATCGAGTCTTGTTTTCCACCAATGAATTCGGCCGGTTTTGCTTAGAGAATCTAAGACCAAAAATTATATTTCAAAAGCACTTCTTCCTTATTGATTTCCACTCTTACTTATGATTAAAATAGAATTCAATTTAAAAATTATTTCTTACAAAAAAAATATGCAACAAGAATGATAAGAAAATTAGTAGGAAAGAATATAGAAAGATATTCTTAGATTTGTAGAAGGAAATAATTTACGAAACTAAATATTTCCTTCCTAAACAAATCTAAAAGAATAAGAAAAGATTCTTTAACCTACAAAAACAGCTGTCAATAATATTCATGAGGTCAGAATATATCAAGTATAGAAATATAATAAAGTCGCAGCTTTTACTGATCTGGAAAAAATAATCCGCTTATCTACCCAATCAATCAGAACTGGCGTTAACCAGACCAGTCAAAAACGTAAACGCTGACCTGCTTTTTTATCATTAAAAATCAGTTATATTCATTAAGTTAGCCAAGATATAAAAAGTGAAAAATATAACACATATTTTTCCAACACCTATGATGAGTACTATTGGGATACCAAAGTTAGCAAATGATGTTCTTAAAAAAAAAAAAGCCTTTCACTTTCTTGGTGGCAATGAATGCCAATGGCCTCTACCCATTTCATGAATCTCGATAATTACTAACTGGTCCTTCAGCCAACAAATGTATCAACATTTTTAATTGTTGATATGTGTTACATTTCGTAATGATATCATGTGTATCTAGTTTTATAGGGGCAAATAATACCAGTACTTGATTGTTTTTAAAGCTAGCATATTCGTCTCTTGGTGAATTTTTTCAAATCTCGAGGTGTATCTCCATTAGTATGTCTTGCCCTCTTTTAGGCTTAAGCACTTCAAGTAGGGCATGGTAACTTTCCACTTGTATAAGTTCTCATTAGTTAAGGAGTATCCAATGGATTTAATCCGTAGACTTCTGGCCTCGAAGGAGTTATCAAGCAACTTAATGATCAGATTGACCTAACTAGGACCGTATTTGTATCTAAAACATCGACAATGGAGATGAGACTGGGACTTATACGCATTTGTATTGATGTTGATCTAGACTAATTACTAGGATTAGTTGATGCCAGCTTGGACAACGCATGTACTAGTGCACTTTCTTTCCTTGTGACTTCAGGAATTCACATTTCACAAATTATTGTTACAAATCCTTCATTTTCATCAGATATGCAGCCATTCTACTTTTTTTGCCTCAAATTCTCCAATTATTTGTCCCACAACTAACTGGTGAGATTTAGACCAGTAATTACATGTTCATATTTTGAATCGTTGTTAGTGGTTGGAAAATCAAACCTTAGTGAGTATTCACTCTCTTTGTCTTTCGAACTGGATAATTTCACTCCCGTCCCTGATCCTTTTCTGTTTGAAGTTTCGACCACAAATAGTTTGCGTACATAATATTGAAGTTGACTAGCTCGTGATGATAGTTTGGAGACGAAAATGACAATACATGTGTCTTGATGGCTATTATAGGAGTTTAAGGCCTCCCAAGTAACGAAGTTTTTCTGCACTACCATTATTGACCAATTCCATTTTTTACGTATGAATCAATGATGTCTCCTATAATGACCCATCATCATGTGGTTATGTTATCCCTTTCTTATCCTCATCATCGAACACTATTAAACCGTGTAATATATTCCCTGAGAAGCTCGTCCTTGGGTTTGGTCACTTGCATGAGATCAATGACAGTCTTTTTTTATTGAGCATTGCTCCTGAATGGCAGTGTGAACTTGGTTGCAAAATATGGAAATGAGGTAATTGTTTATGGGGACAGTATCAGAAAGATGATATAGCACCCATGGTTGGTAATAATTATGGCACCCACTTGACACGTAGTATCACCACATTGGTTGCTTTTTAAAAAGTTGTTTATAATTTTTTAAACTTTTTGAAAAGTGACCAATGTAGTAATCCCATGTGTCAAATGAGTACCATAATTATTACTCACCATGGGTGGTAGCTATCATTACTCCAGAGTATTATACCAATCACGTGCTTCATTCCTCAATGTGGGGAAAAACCTGGCTTTCGATTGTATACGACATCCTATTTAATTTCATAAAATCCTTGAAGGCCCTCAGGTGGTTAATTGGGTCCGTGGTCCTATCATATTTATCGATAAGTAGATCATTGATTTATTTGGGAAGAGAATTTCCATAATTCATGGTGCGAACTGGTCATCACATATCAATATTGGGCAATCGTGAGCTTTCTTTTTTGACTGTCTTATGAATATTTGGATTAAGGAGTTCCTCCAAATGGAAATCAATTGCGAGTGCTAAGTTGGGAATATAGCCACTGGGGAGGCTATTACATGCTAATTTACTGGTGGAGAAACCAATGGTGGGTTTCTACTTGCATTTGCATTTGTGTCGTATTCTGTAGTAGATCGAGCAGAGTAGAGACTTCAATATGCAAGGCGTTTAATTGGTTGCAAGTGAAAAAAGCACGAGGTAACTATTGATGTTCTTTGGAGATTGTTCGATGAGATTCCTTGTCAGTTGTTTAAGTTAACATAAAATCCGTACCCAGTCATGTTAATTAACTGGCAATCCCGCAGCTCCGTACTACTCTTGAAGCGACCAAATGCGATTTCCTATAGTCGACTAGGTTGAGACTATGTCGAACTTAGATGGGGTTATCATGATCTTGGTCATACAATATTTTCATGCGTTTGCATGCTCCAAGGTTTGCCGATCATTATTAATTCGTGAACTTTTTGCTTGTGAGAAGCCATCCATCGTGTTACCGATCCATGATGACGAATCATTGGGCATCATGGAGGATCATGTGAAGTAATGAAAATTTTAAAAATGTGAGATGTTCATATCTAATATATTAAAAGTCCAATGAGATGAGAATCATATTATTGACAATTTTATCCAAACTATAGTTAGACTATTTCAGTATTCTCCTTGTTAGTTTTGCATTTAAAAGTTTTATAAAGAAGTTTTGATTTATTTTGTTGATACGTATATCATACATTCATTAAATCAGTTAACAACTTAATTTGTTGACACATATATCCAAGGGCGGAGGCATGAACTTTTCTTTGAATGGACAAAAATTAAGTAGCAATTTTTTTGAAATAATATAACACTAAAGAAAATATTTAGATACATTACTACAATTGTTCCATATGAGCTTTCATACTTTGAAAATATTGAATAATTACATCATTTTCAATTTCGTGAAATATATCATTCTCAATATAAACAATCAAGCTGTCATTCAACCATTGATTTCTTTCCATCAATATTTTTCTCTTCAATAACAAATGGAGCTTTCTTTTTATTAAATCTCTCCATAACCTTTGACATTAAATTCAATAATATTTAAATAAGTAAGAAAATAGTTGGCAAGGCATAACAATCTAATAATAAGTCAACAAGGAAATAAAATAGGCCGACAATGTACAATAATTCAATAATAATATAAAAGCAGATAAAACAACAAAATAAACTGGCAAGACAACAATAAGCATCCGACAATTTCATGTACATATAAACTATCAAACATACAAATTCTGAAAAAAACCAGGGAGAAAAAAAAATCAAAACTAAATATAAAAATGCAATATAAACATTAAAATTTACATAAATGCTAACGATTTAGGGCTAATTTAGGAAGAAGTTTCTTAACTGGACGTTGTTACCTTTGAAAAGAATGAGCACGAAGGGAGCAAGCTAAACCTTCATTTCCTAGTCCATATGCAAGTGAGCTAACTAGGTTAACAGATTTATATTAGGGTTGATTTTGGCTTATTATAGCTTTAATTAGAAGAAATGGAGTGAGAATTACAATCATATTAGGGAGCGGTTATCTTTAGACAAGAGATTGAATATGTGATATAAATTGGGCTTGGAGAGTTGGTGTTCAGTGGCTAATATAAATTAAAACTTGGGGTTTGGGGCAATTTTAGCTTAAACTTGGATTAAAACAATTTGAGTTGAGACTTGGCTTAGGTTAATTTAGACTAATTTATATTATTGGATTTGGGCTTTTTCCATTTCGGAATCAGGCTTGATCAATATTTTAAATCATTGCTTGGTCGATTGACCCTATATGTCCCTTGTTGGCTATCATAGATTCATTAAATCGTTTTATTAAACTCTTTAATTCCATAAGGTAATTTGTCATATTACTTTTGTTTTGGTGAATTTTCTTTAATGGAGAAATCATAATATTTCAAATTTCAAAGTCATATAAATGTGTTGACATATTTTAAAAATATCTTTATGTTGACATTTTATTTATCTATAAATTCATGCACCATACATAATTCACTTGTGGAAAGAACTAAATGATATATATGTAGAGAACAATTGCAAGAATTCAGTGGGGATGGAAATGGTGTCGGGGTGATCCTTCCCTGTCCTACATGTCAATCTACGATTCTTGAGAGGTAGGGTAGGTTTTTTATTTTATTCAAAGCACAGCACAGTCCCAGTATGGTTTTTAGGCCTCTACCAGGACAGGCTGGTGGGGGTTTGGATGCCCCTACAACTGTATTTATATAAAAATGGTAGTACACAGGAGGGGGATATGAACCTGACCTCCAAGCATACAACGAATGAAAAAAAATTCTTCAAACTACAGCAAATAAAGAGATACTACTTCCGGTGCATAATTCTGAAAAGCAAAAGCAAAAGCAAATGGAAACCAAACTAACAAAAAACTAAAGACCTCCAACTGATGGAAGGCCATATCTGTCAGTCTGAAGTAGTCCACGCGAACGACGAGGCAAGTCTGAAGATCCATACTCCTGATAATGTCGTTGGTCCCAGCCCTCAGAAGCTAAATAGTCAGCGACCTGGTTTTCCTCTCGAAAAATATGGGAAATTGTGTCTCGATCGAATGAAAGAAGATGTCGGATGCGTCTGAGTATTGACTGAAATAAGATTAGTTTAGTGGAATATCATGACTTTGACCAAGCTAGGTCCAAACTTTGAATTGCAGAAACAAATATTAGTCTATATATGATGTCAAATAATTAACAATCCATTTGTAGTTATGTTGTTTGACCGTTTCTTGTGTCATATCATTTTACTTGAATATTTTATTTGAAAAAATATTGATAGAGAAAATCTATTTACTAAATCCTTCAAGAGAAAAACATGTAATAAAGTGTATATGGTGCTCGTACCATTGAAAAAGGGAAATTCTACTCAACTACCACTACCTGAAGTACAAATGAAATGAAAATCATACTAATGTCCTCATTAGTATCTCCATTGTTATCTTTACTACATTCTTCACCTCTCCTCCTTGAACTCTAGGTTTCTTGGAAGACGAGGCCTTGTCAACATTCGAGGAATGAGGTAGCGCACCTCCATGGATGTTCTCTCTGTTGGCGCACCATTGGCTTTGGAAATTATAGTGCATCATTTCGTGCCTCTTCCCATAATGCAATCAACTCTGCACAGAAGGCTTCTTAATCACTCTATTGTGGTAGAATAGGTGCAGTCGACCCTGCAACTAATCATAAATCATGTCAGCCATATATTGCCACTCTTATGGTATTATGATGATCAGGCGGCGTGTAGGCCATCGTCCACTAACATCAAAACCTAGTTGCCTTACTTCCATCCACATTACTAGCATCTTCCTCATGTGCTGGCCCATGTCGTGTCTCATGTTCCACCAATATTGCTCATATCATCCAAACATTTCATCGCTGCCTATTGACCTCAACATGCACATCTTCCTGTAGGTTTTCTTATTTCATACCATGTATGTCATACCAATTATGTGGTTTTCTAATATATTTTATTTAAATTATTTTAAAATTTGGTCATGTTCTCAAATTATCCTTTCCGCTCACATGCTCAACTAAATTTTTTCTAAACATAAAATTTCTTATAACTGAAGCAGATATAGAAATTCATATATATGTTTCTAAGACTTTTTCTGAACATAAAACTTTCTCAACCTTTCTTTACTTCAGAGTTGGCATAGCGCAGCGATGGTGGGTAGAGATAATGAATTCCTAAAATTTTATTCAATCAAACAATTGAATCGATAAGATTTAAAATTTTTTAAAATATAAAATAAAATTTTCTAACGCAAGTCTATAGAATAGTAAACCTTCGTTTTGATACTAAGCTATAATGCCACATGTTATCTTAACCCGAAGGGGGACTAAAAATCTGAAAATAATATTTGCTGACTTCAAACTTGAATTTTTCTTACGCCCCTCGAATGGTTTTAATTTTAACTGCAGCAACGGTTAAATGTTAAGGGTGTAAGAAACTTACAAACTAAAACTTAAAACTTACAGAATTTATTGGTGATACGGCATGCCATCAAATATTATATGACCAATCGAATGTACTCAGAAAACTATGATTTTAACCATAGACTACCTAACACTATAAGAAACAACATATCAAAAATTAATAATTGGTTCCACAATTCTTTCTAGTAATTACCTTTAATCACCAACATGTTGTTTCAAACGTAGACATCCATATCATTCTAGACAATAAATTAAACATTCGTCTCAACATAATAATGTCGAGAACAATCAACACATACGTGCATTGTTGCATATAAATTTCTCAAGAAAAAATCATAGTCATGTGTGTACACAAAAAAACATAACATACATTACCTTACTTTTTAGATTTCTTCTAGAGTTGAAATGGTGGATAAAAACTTCACAGTTTTCAAAAAATCCACCATGCTTATAAGTTTGTGTACAAAGGTGTACTTTGGGAAAGATTGAGTATGGACAACAAGGAAAATGAATGGTCGAGTGAGGGAGAAGGAAATGGAGAGTGAGGGCCAAAATTAGAGAGAATGTGAGGGAAAATCTAGGATTTTGGGATGAACTTGTGTATGAAAAAATAGAAGCGTGGATGCCAAATTAAGGGAGAAAAAAATTAGGTGTTTTCCGAAATTTTTAGGGCTGAACTTGTGGGAGGGGAAAGGGTGGTATGGTGGCTGAATTTAGGGAGCGAAAAGTTTTTAGGGATTTTTGGGGCTGAAATTGTAGGGAGAAAAGGGAGGTATGGTGGCCAAAAAATGCATGGGAGAGAGGAAAAGAAATGTGAGTTGGTCATGGGGTATTGGGAGTACATATTTGGTGGAACATGGGGAGTGGTGTTGGCCAATAGTGAAGTGTAAAAACATGGAGGGAAAAGGTGGTGGGGAGGGGGCCGAAAATAGGATAGAAAGTGGGGTTGGCTATGAGGTTGAATATGGGGTAGGTTTGCGGTAGTTATTTGGTGGACTTTGGGCAGCGGTTGGGCCTAGTTTATGTGGTTGAAGGGGCAGAGCTTTGGGTGAAAGGGGTCGGGTTTTTGGGATGGATGGAATATGGGGATGAATGATCAAGTTTTGGGGATAAAAAGCAGTCTGGTTTTTGGGCTGGAAATGGCCATGTTTGGTGTTTAAAAAGATCATTTGGTTTTTGAATTAAATTAGCATAACAAAATAGATTAAATCATGTGAGGCAATTTTCCGTATACGAGTCAATTGATCACTTTAATTAATCCCAAACAAATAAAGAAGACTCGTCATAAAAAAAAGTCCAATTCATCAATAAAAATAAAATGCATGTGCGCGCAACTTTCATCTTAACAAAACAAATGAAATTTTTGACTTTTAAGAAGTGTCATAGCGACGTGTTGAGCTAATTAAATTTATTTTTGAGGTTAAAATGAATATTTTTGTCTTGAAATATTACAATTTTATGGTTGCCAGATTTCCATTGATCAAGGATTATTCACTAGATTTCCTTCTTTCAAACAACTTCTGATAGGATCGACCCAACTGGGCTCTCATTTCATATCTAAGACATCGATAATGGAGATGAGAATTTGGCTTACAAGCATCTAAGATATATATTGATCTAGGCGAATTACTAAGATATATATTGATCTAGGCGAATCACTAAGATATATATTGATGGCTATTCTAGGATTGTAAGGCCTCCCAAGTTAGGACATTTTTTGCACTTCCTTTATTGATCAATACCTTTTTATGTCGGAATCTACGATTTCTCCTATAATGACCAATGCATAGTGTGGATATGTTTTCCACATCATATCCTTATTGCTTAACACTATCTTAGATAGATTTTCCAAGCCAAATTCGAGTCTCCTCATACGGCTATACCACCAACAATCACATTTATTACTTTAACATATGCGGTTGAAAATAGTAGTCGATTATGCCCTTCCTCTTGCCATCAAGCCAATTAATGTTATCCCCATGCTTCATTTCTGTCTCATAAGACTTTAGTTGCATAAATAGTGTCTTTTTAAGTTATGAATTGAGGGGACAAATTATCATACCAATCACGTGCTTTCTTCTTCAATGTGGGGGGAAAACCCTAGCATGCCATTGCATCCGGCATCCTATGTACTATAATAAAATCCTAGAATGCCCTCAGGTGGTCAATCGGGTACCTGGTCACATCATATTTATCAATTCGAAGATCCTTGATCTAGGCAAATTACTAAGATTGGCTAATGCTAGCTTGGACAACAAGTCTACTATTGGATTTTATTTGATCGTGACTTTCATGATTTCACATTTCGCAAATTATTGCTGTAAATCACCCACTTTATTAAGATATGCAGCCATTCCACCTTATTTTACCTCAAATTCTCCTCTTATCTGTCCTACAACTAACTGAGAGTCGTTGTTTACCTCAACTAATTCTGCCCATATCTTTTTAGCGAGATTTAGACTAGTGATTAAGCGTTATATTATGAATCATTGTTAGTGGCTGGAACTCAAACCTAAGTAAGTCTTAAATTTCTTAATTTTTCGAACCGATTAATATCACTCTCGTCCTTGATCGTTCTCTATTTGAAGATTTATCCACGAATACTTTACATACATACTATTCCAAATTGACCATATCGTGAAAATAATTCGGCAATGAGATCGGCCAGTACCTGTGCTTTGATGGCTATTCTAGGATTGTAAGACCTCCCAAGATAGGATACTTTTGCACTTCTTTTATTGATCAATACATTTTTATGTCAGAATCTACGATTTCTCCTATAATGAGCAGTGCATAGTGTGGGTATGTTTTCCACATCATATCCTCATCGCTAAACACTATCTTAGATAGTTTTTTCCAAGCCAAATTCGAGTCTCCTCATTCGGCTATACCACCAACAGTCACATTTATTATTTTAACCTACGCGGTTGAAAATAGTAGTCCATTATGCCCTTCCTCTTGCCATCAAGCCAATTAATGTTATCCCCATGCTTCATTTCTGTCTCGCAAGACATTAGTGGCAAAAATAGTGTCTTTTTAAGTTATGAATTGGTGGGACAAATTATCATACAAATCACGTGCGTTCTTCTTTAATGTGGGGAAAAAAACCCTAGAATGCGATTGCATCTGGCATCCTATGTACTATAATAAAATCCTAGAATGCCCTCAGGTGGTCAATCGGGTCCGTGGTCACATCATATTTATCAATTTGAAGATCCTTAATGTAGGCGAATTACTAAGATTGGCTAATGCTAGCTTGGAAAAAATGTCTACTAGTGGATTTTATTTGATCATGACTTTCAGGATTTCACATTTCGTCAATTATCACTGTAAATCCCCCACTTTAATAAGATATGTAGCCATTCTACCTTCTTTTACCTCAAATTCTACTCTTATCTGTCCTACAATTAACTAAGAGTCGTCGTTTACCTAAACTAATTCTGTCCATATCTTTTTAGCGAGATTTAGACTGGTGATTAAGCTTTATATTATGAATCAATGTTAGTGGCTGGAACTCGAACCTAAGTGAGTCTTAAATTTCTTAATTTTTCGAACCGAGTAATATCACTCTCGTCTTTGATCCTTCTCTATTTGAAGATTTATCGACGAATACTTTACATACATACTATTCTAGTTGACCATATCGTGAAAATAATTCGTCAATGAGATCGGCCAGTACCTGTGCTTTGATGGCTATTCTAGGATTGTAAGGCCTCCCAAGTTAGGATACTTTTGCACTTCCTTTATTGATCAATACATTTTTATGTCAGAATCTACGATTTCTCCTATAATGACCAGTGCATAGTGTGGGTATGTTTTCCACATCATATCCTCATCGCTAAACACTATCTTAGATAGTTTTTCCAAGCCAAATTCGATTCTCCTCATGCGGCTATACCACCAACAATCACATTTATTACTTTAACCTACGCAGTCAAAAATAGTAGTCAATTATGCCCTGCCATCAAGCCAATTAATGTTATCCCCATGCTTCATTTCTGTCTCGCAAGACTTTAGTGGTAGAAATAGTGTCTTTTGAAATTATGAATTGAGGAGACAAATTATCATACCAATCATGTGCTTTCTTCTTCAATGTTGGGGGGAACCCTAGCTTGCGATTGCATCCGACATCCTATGTACTATAATAAAATCCTAGAATGTCCTCAAGTGGTCAATCGAGTCCGTGATCACATCATATTTATCAATTCGAAGATCCTTGAATTTATTTGGGGTTGGATGGCCATAATACATGGTGCGAATGGGTCTTCACTTTTCAATTTTGGGTGATCGTGGCATTTATGTCTTGACACTGTCTCATTAATTTTTGGATTAAGGAGTTCTTCCAACTGGGAATCGATTGTGGGTGCTATGGAAGTTAGGTAAAAATCTTTTGGAAAAGCTGTTGCAGGATGATTTGTTAATGGGATAAATGTTTTTGGGTTTCGACCTGCATTTGCAGTCATATTTTCTAGCAGTCCGAATAGAATAGGGACTTGAATGTGTAAGGCGATGAATTGGTCAATGGTGACAAAAGAATGAGAGGACTGTTGATGTTCCCTGGAGATTGTTAGACGAGATTCCTTGTTAATTGTTTAAGATAACATCAAATCCGTACTGGGTCATGGTAAATAACTTGCGATCACAAACCTCTGTACTACTCTCTAAGCGATTAAATGTGATCTCTTGTAGTCGACTAGGTTAAGACTAGGTCGAACTTAGATGGGGTTATCCTTATGGTACACACAATCATTAACTGCATTTACCTCAATTCCGAACGAGATAATGACTTGATGGAATTTGTGATACCATTGACAGGAAGCTTTGCTTGAGACCATATATGGATTTCTTCAATTTGCAGACCATTCTCTTTGGATCACCTAATACAAATTTGTTTAGTTGCACCATATATATCGTTTTCTCAATATCACCATTAAAAAATACAGTCTTTACATCTATCTGATATAGCTCCAAATCAAAATGAGCTACAAGTAGCATTATTGTCCTGAAAGAGCCTTTCGATGAAATTGGAGAGAAATTTTCTTTAAAATCAATGTCTTCTTTATGAGTGAAACCCTTGGCAATAAGACGAGCCTTATATCTCTCAACATTGCCTTTTGAATCCCTCTTAATCTTAAATATTCATTTTTTTACTTGTAATCTTGTTAAAGATATATACTACAGTCTTTAGTGCTTCTCTCCAGAATGATTCTGGTAAAGAAGAATGACTAATCATACTTCTTAACATGTCCTTGACAATAACTTAAAAGTCCCTATAGCCTCAACTGCAATTGCTTTGTCGTCGCCCATATAGATGAATCTTTTAGCATCACTTAGTTGTCGACTCCACAGGAAACCCTGCATATACATATTTATGTGAGTGGTAACACCAGAATCCATCCACCAAGTGTGTCTACAGAAGCTAAATTAACTTCAGAACAAACCATAGTGAGAAGCATATCTTTCTTAAAACGCCATTTAGCGTAACTGGGGCTTTCTTTATTTTATATGTCCACTATTCTTACAAAAGTAACAGGTGAACTCCTTATTCTGTTTCTTTTGTACTTTATGTTGTGGTGCCCCAACTGCAGCTTCATTTTTCTTTTTCTTTTTCTTGTCTTGAGGAGTACAGTCATCTCACGCTTAAGTCTTTTCTCTTCTTGCACATAGTGACATAATGCCCATAAATGTTTTCAGAATGGAACGTTTCATGATCATAAGACTCATGCAGTTAGAACGACCTCATCTTTCTAAGTTCTTTTTATCCTTAGTAGAACTTTCATTAGTGAGAGTAGAAGATCATTTTGTCCGAAGCACAATGTCAATATCCATGCAACCGAGAACAATCATAGCATTCTCTTTCCAATTCTTGAAATTTGTGCCATTAAGCACAGGAATAGAATTGATGTTGGCAGATATACTATAAGCAGAATTAGAAACAAGTTCACAATTAATGATCATGTCATAATATATGTATAAGTAATTATATAACGGTGGGCACATCACAAGATACCTAGTACAACATTGATATTTAGTCTTTGGACAGAAACATCAACTTGTAAGTGGTATTCTCTGTGTAGTAATCAAATATTGATAATTAATGTGTCAAACAATAAGTCTTTCTTTGGACCGACTTATTGTCCACATGAAAATTTTATAGTTTTCACATTTTATTACCATAGGCATATCTGCCATTTGGCTAAACAGTAATCTTCATTTGGACCAATCATTGTTCGCATAAACCACAAACACACATATGTTAATATTCCAAATTAAACAAATCTAGGTTACTTTGGCAATGTATCATTTCAATTGATTTATTTTGAAATATAAGAAAATTAATTCACGGATCTAAAGATATTTTAGGGATTAAATTTGAAAGTTTCAAATTTTAAGGGCCTAAGATTTCAAAATCTGAAAACATAAAGGACCTAAGATTTAAAATCCAAAAATCTTAAGGACTAAATCTTAAAATTCAAAACTTTAAGGGCTTAATTTCAAAACTACAAATATTTAAGGCTCAAGATTTTAAAATCTGAAAACTTTAAGTACCTAATATTTAAATTCAAATCTTTAAGGACTAAATTTGAAAATTCAAAAAGCATGTATTTTATTAGTAAACCTATCACAAGATGCCTGTTAGAACATTGACATTTAGTATTTAAATTGAAACATCAATTGTAAGTGGTACTTTCGGCGCAGTAATCAAATATAGATAATAAATCTGTCAAACAATAATCATTTCTTTTGACCGATTTATTGTCCACATAAAATCTTTATAATTTTCACATATTTATTGCCACATGTATGTCTGCTATTTGGCCAAACAATAACCATCATTTGAGTCGGTCATTGTTCGCATAAGTAACAGATATACTTATTTTTATATTGTAAAATAAACAAATCAACGCAATAGATATTACTTTGGTAACATATTATATTAATATTATTCACTTTGAAATATTAGACATTTGAATCAAGAATTTGAGAATTTTTCAAAAAAACTTTAAGATTTAAAACTTAGAGGACTATAGAGTTGAAATTTTAATACTTTAGAAATTTAAAATTTAAGATTTATGGAGTTTTCGGATTGAATCCTAAATTCTAAAACATTAATGGCCTTTCTTTGAAGAAATTTTAAAAGTTCAGGGTTAAAATTGCAAAATTTAAAATTTTAGTGGCCAACTTTTGAAAAATTTCAACTTTAAGGGCTAAATTATTAAAATTCCATAACTATACTGTTAGATTACTTAATATTTAAAACTTTAGTGCTTAGTTTTAAATTATCATAACCTAAGGGATTTAATTAATTAAGTTTTAAACTTTAGGGACTTAATGTGCAATATAACCTGAAATTCCCAAATTGCAAGGAAAGGCCCTCACTCCATCTAATTCTCAACTAAAGGTCTCGTTTTCTAAAAAGTGCAGCAGCACTTACGGTTTTCAAACCCTAGTGCCTCTATCCCACTCTGTTGCAGCGCCGACAGGCGCTGTCTCCAACAATAAAAAATTAATATTCTTTAATCAAATTTAACATGAAAACTAAAATTAGAACTGCTATTCACAATTAAATCCCATGAATAATAATGTTAGCTGTTAAAATTGAGTACTAATTACTATACGAACCAAAATTAATAACATTACTGTAAGTAGATTTATGAATTTTGAATGTCAAATAGCATATATTAACCCATGTAATTAATAGAAAATTACAGAATCTGGAGATCTAATAATCCACACACACACACACACACACACACACACACACACATATATATATATATATATATATATATATATATATTTAAAACATTTGTTTCAGTAGACACCATGTAGCCCAGGGGCAGAACTATGATGTGACAAAGTGGTGGACTAGGAGAGGAGGACCCCCTTCACAGGGGTTTGGGGGCAGAGGCCCCAAAATGTTTTTCTCAAACCACTATTATTTAGTATATTTTTATGAGAATCTAATATTTTTTATAAGTCATAATCTTTAAAAAGTTATAAGAAGTCATTACACAAAAATATTTAAGATCTAAAACTAGCTAAAGAGAGTTGTGTCCGACAATCTTTTACAACTGCGAATTCTTTTATCTATATCTATTTTATTAACAAGGTATCTCTCAACAAAAAATGTTATATAGTCGATGCACAAAAATTGTTTTATAATATAATCTATATCTATTTTATCTAAAACTAAGTTATGTAGTTGATGCACAAAATATTTAAACTCATTAATAGTATTATATACAATTATATTGTAATCCTATATTTAATGAAACGATATATAAGTAAGTCATACACAACATGATAATATCACAACTAAGCTAGAAAATAAAATAAAATTTGAAACAAGTCCCTTGTAGGTGACTTTTGGACAATTTTCCCAACTTTTTTTATTTAAAATTTGCATTGGACTTGGGTGTCCCTGGACTACAGCTCAGGGTTGCCACCCCAAATCCGCCCTTGCTTTAGCCAACTTCATTGAGCATTATTTAATATATATGTTATAATATTATATAATATATAAATGTAAATGACTTTTATGCTCCTAAAGCCTATATAAATAGAAGACTCTGGTTATTAATGACATTCATTCATTTTGGCGTATTCTCTCTCTCTCTCTCTAGTTTTCGTCTGTTTCTCTTTAAATTTATAACATGTTATCAACACGAAGACTCTAGCCAAATTAAGTGAGAAATATTCTTTAACTGTATTGACAAAGGTGGGTTCTAAGCAGGGACGGAGGCAGGATTCTAGTTTAGTGCGAGCAAGATTTAAATGTAAAAATAAAATTTTAGCATAATTTCAACATGTTAAAGATAGAAGTCATTGTCGTACACTTGATTCGCTTCTACTACTTGCGCAGAAGGAAGTTTAAAATAAAACCAAATTCATGGTAAATATAAAAAATCGAGAGCAAAAACTCTAAAAATACTTTATGTATTATTTAATTTTGATCTACTTTAAAGAAAAATAATAAATCATTATTTGGAGATTTAGTTATGCAATTACCTTCCTTTCTAATTTCTAAAAATTCAGAAACCATAAGTGAAATTTTGAAATATTCTTTTTATCTCTCCACCTTCATTAACTTATATATATATATATATATATATATATATATACACACACACACACACACCTATACACAATCAGTGCAGGTGAAACTTTTCCTCTTCCAAACATTACTCAAAACTCAGTGCAAACGATCGCCTACACTCGGTTCTATGTGGCTCTACCCATGGTTCTAAGTATTTCTTATTCTACTATCTAAAAGCTGGTTCTAACACCTAAATGTATAGTTTTAGACTGGTTCTACTAGTTCTAAATATTTCATATACCTCCATGATTTTATCATTTGGATAGTTCTAAATATTTCATGTTTTTCCTTCATTGCATTGTCATTAGGATGGATCTAATTTCTATATGTCATTATACCTCCTACGTAATTCTATTATTTCAAAGGATGGTTCTAATTATATAATATCTTATATATAATATTTTACCACCTAAATAATTAAAACACGGTTTGCCTGCCGTCAAACTTGAAATGACAGTATTCATAAAATGTTGTGTAAACATTACAAATATATCATTATATATATATATATATATATATATATATATATATATATACACCACGTATACCCACAAACATGTATATTATGGTGATATTTTAAATAATTTACTAATTACAAAAACTTTTATGTTGAAAATAAGAGGGCCATACTGTCTGAAAAGTCAACGGAAATCAAGGATTAGAAAGTTTTCTTTATCAGCATTGGCACAGACAACAGCTGAAATCTTGGACTTTGTGTTAAATTTACCCTCAAAGTTGACTCTTTTCATCCATTAACATTTTTATTTGGTAATTGAATGTTATCAATTAAGCTACATCAATCTTTACGTGGATGTAGCCAAGCCAATTAAGTGCCTGTTCGATATGGATTATAATCTAAAAGAAGTTTATTTCATTCCTAATTTTTAACTTTTCAATCCACTTTTAACATAAAATGACTATATTATCCTTAATTAATCAAATGTCTATTTAAAATAGAAAGGACAATTTTATAATTTTACATTAAATTGGTAGGAAAAGTCAACAATTTCAACTCAAATAAACAAATATTGGTTTATAAACTAGTTTATAATCTCTATCAAACGGGCTCTAAATTGGTGCTATTATTTTAATTCTATAATTGTAGCTATTGCTTTATAAAATTAAGTTGTGCTAATTTATTAAACATAAAGTCGTGCAATAAAATTTTCTATGCAACTAGTTATGTAATTTAAAAGGAGAAAATTTATATAGTTCATTGATAATAATTATATTAATGTTATCTTCATACAAATGACATTCAATTTTGTTGTCAATTATATTAATTAATTTGACTATCATTTATACGTCTTATTTTGAAAATTAACTTTTTCCCTTTTTATCATATAGATATGGCCAACATCACAAAACTTGAGTTTGTTGCCCTCGACATATCAAGAAAAAATTATCTATCATGAACACTTGACGCTGACATCAACCTTATCTCAAAAGGATTAGGTGAAACGATAAAAGAAGGAAACAAAGAATCTCTGCAGGATTGCACAAAAGGACTTATTTTCCTCCGTCACCATCTTCATGATGGATTGAAAATTGAGTACCTCACTGTGAAGGATCCACAAACTCTTTGGACAAATATCAAAAAGAGATTTAATCATCAAATGACCATTGTCCTTCCCAAAGCCCATTATAAATAGATACATCTCCGCCTGCAAGATTTTAAAACTATCAATGAGTACAATTCTGAACTATTCACGATACCTTCAACATTAAAACTATGTGGAAAAAAGCTCATTGAAGATAATATGTTGGAAAATACTTTTTCCACTCTCCATACCTCAAATGTGCTCATGCAGCAACAATATCGTGAGTGTGGTCTTAAAAAGTACTATGAATTGATATCTTGCCTTTTTGTTGCTGAACAAAATAATGAATTGCTAATGAAAAACCATGGGCTACGCCCAACTGGTTCTACAGCATTGCCTGATACAAATACAATATCATATCATGGACATGGACGCGGACACGGACAAGGACCTAGACGTGGACGTGGATATGGTCGTGGACATGGAAATGGATGTGGTCGCTATTGTGGACAAAATAATAAGAAACACTATTAGCAACAAGATAACAACTTTAAGAAACCTATCACATTCAAAAAGAAGTATGAAGAAAGTTGATATAGATGTGGAATGAAAGGGCATTGTTCTTTTACTTGTCGTACTGCAAAACATCTTGTAGATCTTTACCAAAAATCAATCAAAGGAAAAATCACAATTGACACAAAGCTTACTCGATCAGTCATGATATTCGAGGTTTTTCATGGGCTTCGCTATACTCTGATTTACGAGTGCTGATATGCTACCAGGTCTTAAGAATATTCACGAGGCCCTCACTAGATGTCTGCGGCCTTTATGAAGCTGAAAAGTCCTCGCTGGCCTAGAAGGCCTAGCGATACTTAACTTGGTCCTTTACTGGACTTTTGTTAACGTAGAGGCTTTACTGAAATCTGGTGGTAACACAAATATATTAATATTTTGTGATTTTAATAATCCAATAAGAAGAAAAAATAATTTTTTTTTACAAGACTTCAGAAAAATCTAAAAATAACGTTGACTAGGCCTAATGTTTATAAAGGGAAAGAAATGAAGTCAAGATAAATTTTTTAAAAGTTGAGAAAAACAATGAAATTTTGTAATGGATGGAATATCAATAAAAAATAAAAACTTATTTACTTATTTATTTGATTAAATTAATTAGTAAATTAGTTGAATTCAGATACGATGAAAGTAGGCATATAATAATCATAGATATAATACATAGTTTATCTACAAAAAAAAAAATGAAAGAATTAATGAACGTTAAATAGAGATGGATACATATTTGAACATCATTAACTAAGTCTAATTTGTTTGATTAGCATGTTTTACTAATGAATATATTTATTATTAAGATGTGGACCACATGTGACCAATTGGTGCACTCATAATGGTCGACAATATTAAGAATCTCAAGTCCCGTATTTGGGTAAACTCTCAAATCTCATCCCATGAGATTTGGATAGGGTTTCAGTGATGTAATACCAACTTGATTGAGATTAAGTTGATATATTAGAAAATCTATATACTATTTGAATAGGACTTTATAAATACAACCCATTTAGTATTTTTCACACCATAATTCTATCATTTTTTCTATCACATTATTAACAATATTTGTCTCGGCTAGACAATTTTTCAGATTAAGATTTTAGAGCTATATGTATTTATATTGTTCAATTCACATCCACACATTACGAGTATTAGAACGAGAGTGAGACCTTACTATCGTGGGAATTTGAACTTTCAAATCAAAGATCTGAATCCATATCGCTACACACATTTCCAACATTGATAACAAAGTCGGCCATGTAATTTGGTCGTCTCCATTTTTGGTAACGTAGCAATCTTTGGTGTCGTATCACAGGGCACCTTTCTTTCTAGTATAGAAAGGGGTACCGTGCGGCAGTAATCTACTTTACTAGACTACCATCCGCCTGTTCTCGATCGATTCAGTAATGAATACAATTTAAAGAAAGTTTTGCAACAGAAGATTTGAATGCAACGAAAATAGCTTGTTGATTGATTAACGAAAGTAGAAAATTACAATAGCTAGTGTACGGGGTGAACACTAGTACACTTGACAAGACTTTAAATACAAACTATCCCCTATAATAGCTTAAGTAACAAAAATCTAAGTTACATGAGTAGATATTGAAAAGCTGAAGAATCATAACTAAAAATAAACTATTACAAACTAACAAAAATAACAACTGAAAATAATATTTACAAAGTACCATCGAAGTTGGGCAACTGCGGCTGTAAATTCTGTCAGAGGGGCTAAGTATAGCTGCAGGCCCTAACATTCTCCCTCATTTGATTTGGCGACGTCCTTGGTGCCATCTTTGTGTGATATTCTTCAAGTAGAGGTTTGAAGGCTCCAAGGTCTTTAAGTCTTTCCCAAGTATTCTCCTCGCTGCTGCATCGCTCCATTTAACTAAGTACTCCTGATGATCTTTTTTGGAAGCACGAGTAACTCAGTGATCAATAATTGCTTCAGCAATCCTCTTACTTGTTTTCTTCAATTCAAATGTAGGTCGCTTTGGCTTATTTTTGGATGCATCATTCTTATGTGCAAAATATGGCTTGAGTGCACTAACATGAAGGACATTGTGGGTTTTGCACCATGAAGGAAGTTCAATTCTGTAAGCAACTCTTCCAATTCGCTTTATGATGGGTAATAGCCTGATATATTTCGATATCAATCAAGAATCTGTCCATCGTATTACCTTATAATGGTGTTTGTCAGGGAGTTTCACCATCAGTAGATCTCCCATATTGAATTCTAGAAAACAACGTTTCTGATCAGCATCATTTTTGTACTGTTTCTATGCTTTCTCAAGATAACTCGAGCAATTTCGATATTTCATTTCCACTCCAGAGAGAAGCCCTTAGCTTGAGGAGACTTGGTACTTTGATCAATGTCCACATTATGAGGTAGTAACGGTTGATGGCCATAAACAATCTCAGAAGGACTCTTATTGGTGGAAGAGCTCTTTTGGGCATTGAAGCAAATATGAGCCGCATCCAAGAGTTTTACCCAGTTTTTTCTGTGAAGTACAGATAAAATGCCGAAGATATTCTTCCAGCATAGAATTGAATTGCTCTATCTGTCCATCAGATTTTGGGTGAAAACTAGAACTCGTGCTCAAAGTTGAAACAAGAAGTTTGAACAACTCAGTCTAAAATGTACCAGTGAATCGAGGGTCTCCATCACTGACTATGTCTTTAGGCAACCCCATTATTTGACAATGTGCTTGAAGAAGAGGCGAGCGGTCTTCTCAGTGGATACATACCTAGGTGATGCGATCAATGTTACATATTTTGATAAATGGTCTACCACAACGATGAGAGTGCACAGATCTCCAACCTTTGGCAAGCTAACAACGTAATCCATCGATACACTTTCAAATGGTCTAGTTGGAACGGGAAGGGGCTCTAGTAAGCCCGCCTTTTTCTGATGATCTGGCTTATCCTGTTGACAAACCAAAGAAGTTTTCAAATAGGTCACAATGGCATCCCTCATTTTCGGCTAATAGTATGCACACTACAACAGTGCAAAAGTGCGTTCCCTTCCTGTTGTCCAGCCCAAAGCGTGTTGTGGCATTTCGATATTAAGGATTTTCTCAAATCTCCACCTTTTGGAACATAGAGGCGATTTTCTTTTGTCTTCAATAGACCCTCACCCATCCAGAACTACCGAGTTATTTCCTCATCCATCCAGAACTATCGAGTTTTTCCTTGTTTGATGAGGTAGACCAAAAAATTTATTACAGGGTCCTTCTCTAGAAGTGCCCGTATTCGGTCTCTTGTGATTGTCGTAACATCGCTTCCAGAAAGAGTGGCCATTGAGCAGATAACAGCCAAGTCAACCCACTGACTTAATGCATCTGCTACATGATTGCTTGATCCAGCACAATAGTCTAATACAAAGTTGAACTTTGAAAGAATTTCCTTCCAACAAGCCTGCTTGCTCGAAAGTTGAAATTGTGACATGAAGTGACTCATAGCAGTATTATTTGTCTTTACAATGAAAGGAGACCCAAGCAGATACGACGACATACTCTGAGAAAATGTACTACTGCCAACAAATCGTTTTCGTGCTCGAAGTGACGGCGCTTTGCATTATTCAGCTTTCGACTCTTATATGTCACCGGATGCCTTTCTTGCATTAGGACTCCTCCAAGAGCAAAATCTGATGCATCGGTTTGCACTTCAAAAGCTTTAGCCATATCTGGTAAGGCCAAAACTGTATATATCCACATAGACTCCTTCAGTTTCACAAAAGTAGCTTGGCATTGTGCCAACCACTCCCAAGCTTTTTCCTTCTTGGTTAATTCGATTAGAGGCAGTGCAATTTTGGAATATCCTTTACAAATCTTTGATAGTAGTTGGCTAACCCGAGGAACGAGCCTACATCATGTATGTGCCTTGGCGGTTGCCAATCTTTGATTGCCTTAACTTTTTAGCATCCATGCGGACTTTTTCTTACTTAATAATGTGACTCAAAAAGTTGATCGAGGTCTGGGCGAATGAACATTTCGATAGTTTTGCATAAAGTTCATTCTCTCGTAGCTGAATAAGAACTTTTCTCACATGCTGAACATGTTCATCCAGAGTCTCGCTATAAATTGGGATGTCGTCCAAGTACACTACCACGAAATCATCTAGTAACCCGTGAAGTATCTGATTTCATCATCGTGCAGAATGTTGCTAGAGCATTTGTCAAATCGAAAGGCATAACTTTGAATTCGAATTCTCCATATCTAGTTACCACTGTAGTCTTCGTTTCACCTCCTTCTTTGATCCGAAAATGCCAGTATTTGGACCTTATTACTTTGCCCTGCTCAAATAAATAAAGCAATCTGTCACTAGCAGAATCGAATAATTATTTTTCACCATAATTTTGTTCAAGGCACAATAGTCACAGCACATCCGAAGTGAACCATCAGACCTTTTATTAAACAGAACTGAAGTTCTATAAGGCGATTTCGTAGGAACGATAATCCCATTGTCCAGCATTTCAGCCAATTGCTTTCTAAGCTCCTCTAGCTTAGGTTGAGCCATGCGGTAGGGCATCATAGTAGGAGGCTAGGCACCAGGTATATGCTCAATTTTGTGATCAATAGCCTCCTTGGCGGAAATCTCCTTGGCAATTCCTCTGGCATGACATCTTCAAATTTCTATAGAAGTCTCCTAACAGGTTTTGGGATAGGGCCAGTTGCTTCCTCAATCTTTTCTAGTCGAAGAGTACACAAAAATAAGGTTTTATTCCACTTGAAGCCCTTACTAAACTGCATAGCTTAGATGTTCTTCTCACCCATTTTCCCAACTAGTGTGGAGTTGACACGGGGCTTGCTCTCCATCATCATCAAGGAATCAAAAAATGGAAACAATGATGTCTTCGTATCCTGAAGAAACTCCAATCCTAAAATCAGCTTGAAGTCATCCATCTGGACTACAGACAAATTAGTCCTCCCTTCAAAAGGACCAACTTTAATGAGTAAAGACTTGGCTACTCCAGCAATCGGATGAGGAACTAAGTTGATTGCCTTGAACTTCCCACTATTTTTCTCCAACACAAGCCCGATGCGCTCTACTTCAGAACTTGCAAGGTAGTTGTGAGTAGTACTAGTATCTACCATAGCCTTGATTGGTTTCCCATTGATCTTCACATCAATGTACATCAAACCTTTAGCCTTACAAACATGAGGTTTCAACACTTCTTTTTCTATCATTTTCTGAGATACATCTCCCTTTTCAATCACTTGGTGCGATATTATGCTGCATCGGTGCGTGAATGCACCAATGACATCTTCATCCTCCTCAAAATCGGCCTCGCAAAGACTGCTGGCCTTCGGGACGTGACAAACTATTTCTCTGGGCAATCATTCACTCCGTGAGGCCCACCGCATAAGAAGCACCAATCCTTTCTAGGAGTAGTACTTGATTTTCTCTCTGGTGCATTTTCTTTGTTCCAGTGGCTACCCTAATGGTTATCCTGATAGCTGCCATGATGGCCTCCCTTATGGTGATAGTAGCATTCTCCCCAATTTGAGTTTGATGTGGGCTTGAAAGATCTATTTCCTCTCCATCGGGATTGGTTATTTATTTGTAGACGCTCCTTTTCTGGGTTCCGATTAATAGTTTATCAAGCATTCGGTAGCTCCCATTGCTGTACTTATATCAGCCACCTTCTATCTTTGGAGTTTGATTCTCGCCCATGGTTTCAGCCCTTCCATGAAAGTGAAGAGCTTGTCCTTTTCAGACATATCTCAGATGTTCAGCATATACCCTGAAAAGGTTTTCACATAGTCCCGAATGGAACCGGTATGTTTCAGTTCTCATAGTGCTCATCGGGCCTGATATTCTACATTTTCTGGGAAAACCTATGTTCTGATCGCTTCCTTAAAGAGTTTTCATGTGTCTATCTGGGCCCTATTGGCATGAATATCAGCATATTTTGTCCGTCACCATAGCTTTTCATCTCCACCTAGATACATGGTAGATGTCGTTACCCTTCTTGTCCCGTCTTCAATATTGGCGGTAAGAAAGTATTGTTACATGTCAAACAAGAAGTTCTCGACTTCCTTCACGTCACACGCCCCACCATAGGTACACGGTTCTAGAATTCTGAGCCTATGTGCATAATCTTGTGCAGGGGCTTGCCCATTACCAACTACACGCTGAAGTATTCGCAACTGAAATCTCATGGATTCCATTTCTTTCCACAGATCGAGAAGGATTGCAACAGCATCAGTCATCGCTGTGCACGTCATCCGACTCTCATCCAACTGTTGTTCAATTCATGAATGTCTGCTTTTGCCATCTCGACCTTTTCCTCAAGGGTCTCGATATCGTCACATAACTTAGTACTTTGCCTGTCAAGCGCATCCAATCATTGTTTAGTACTCTTTTTGTGATCTACCACCTCAGTGGTGTGTGATGCATATTCGGATCCATCACTTTCTTCTCGAGGGTTGTGAGCCGAAACTCTGATACCAACTATCACGGGGCGCTAGGCATGGCAATGGGTCGAGTCGAGCTGGGTCGACCTATAAAATACAAGCTCGGCTCATTTCTAAAATGCTTACTTGGTTTGGCCCACGAGCTCGTGGGCTGAACGGGCCAAGCTGAGCTATCCACGAGCTCGACTCGGCCCTCAAATTTTTTTTTTGTTTTCTTTTTTTTTTATTTTGAAAATGAGAAAGAAATACAATATCGGGTACCTTTTATGTTGAAAATTAAAGATTGAAAACCCTACTTTTTAGAATAAGAGTATTTATAGAAAAATAATGAAATTAAAAAAAAATGGTGTGACCATTGGATGATCATCCAACGGTCACTTAATGCACGAGCCACGAGCTGAGCCGGCTCGTTTTTTGGCCGAGCCGAGCTAGCTTGGCCCTCTTTTTTTTGAGCTCGGCCCTAGATCGTGCTCGTCTCTCGACGAGTCCGAGTTCGGGCTGGGCCGAGCTTTTACGAACCGAGCCAGTGAGCCCATGAGCCGATGAGCATTTTTGCCACCCCTACGGGACGCCTCTCTTTCTAGCACAGAAAGGGACACCATGCGGCAGTAGTCTACTCTGCTAGACTACATTTCGTCTGTTCGCGATCGATTCAGTAACGAAGGCATTTTAAAGAAAGCTTTGCAACAGAAGATTTGAATACAACGAAAATAGCTTGTTGATTGATTAACGAAAGCAGAAAATTACAATAGCTGGTGCAGTTGGTGAACACCAGTACGCTTGACAAGGTTTCGAATACCAACTACCCCATATAATAGATTAAGTAACAAAAACCTAAGTTACATGAGTAGACATTAAAAAACTGAAGAATTACAACGAAAAATAAACTATTACAAAATAACAGAAATAACAACTAAAAGTAATATTTACAAAGTGTGGTCGAAGTTGGGCAACTGCGACTGCAAATACTGTCAAGAGGCTAACTATAACTGGGCTGAGTCGACATTGGGGGCATATATTCTCTTTAAATGCTAGATTATAAGAAAATAAAAACTTCTATATCATCCACAAATTCACTAAAAAATAGTGTATTTAATTAATAAATGTACTATTAAATACAATCTTTGTTGGCACAGATGATATCAATTTAATGTATCACAGTAACTAAAGTCAACCATAAGATTATTATAAGTGCATGTTTAGTTGGGTTTACGATAAATCATTATTTCCTAAACTTATTTTCAACCATGTATTATGTAGAATCAACAATTTTTATCAATTTTTCAATTATATATTTCACCAACTATTTTTAAAATTATCTAAAATAACTATTTTTAAACTTTACCAATCATACACTAAGAATTCAACTTTTCCATGAATCCTACTTTCCATTCTTGGTCTACGTGGAGTAAATGGATGGAATACCTTGTGTCTTTGTCAGTATCAACTTTGGTTTTCACCTGAATTAATCCCTTGAAATAAGATTTTTAAGAAATTTTGATAAAAGTTAATAAAATGTGTGTTTGAAAAGTTGATAAAAATTGTGGATATTATAAAATATTTTGTTAAAATTAATTGTTAGCTTCGATTTAATTTTTTTCAACTTTTTAAACAACACAAAACAATGACTTACTAAAAAAAATGGTGTATTTAAATAATAAATGAACTATTTGATACAAACTTTGTTGGCACAAGTGACACAATTTAATGTACAAATCACAGTAATATAACCAACCTACTATAAGAACTTTTGCCTGTGAACCTTACTTCCCATTCTTGGTCCACCTCGAGTAGATGGGTGGAATACTTTGTTCATTTCTAAAGAAATTAGTAGGATCAACCATGATTTTCACTTGAACCAACCTCTTGAAATTATTCTTAAAATATTTGCGTCCCCAAATACTCGCTTGTGTGTAGCTTGTATTGCCTTTGTTATTGACCCCTATATCAAGATCTCTGTAGTTGATGTATGCAGCCCTTGGGAACTTGGAAACATAAGAAGCCATGTAACTATAAAGTCTTCTAATCCAATTTATATACCTTTCTGATGCCTCCTCTTCATCCCAATTCACCATGTAATGGATTTGGTACAAATTACCAGCTCTGTGTGGAAAGGGAATGGAAGATTCTGAAACTTCATCCATTCTTCCACCATATGGAACAAACAACATCTCAGCTTCCTCGGCTTCCTCTTTGAAAAACCGTTTCCATATGCCTTCAAGCCCATTCTTAGAAATCGGTTTCTGAACATAGTCTACTTTTGCTTTGAAATGTCGTACATTTGCCTGTGTCCTATTTAGCAAAACCTCAAGTGATCCTACGGGAAGCCCGTAGATGTATAGGGCTGATTCTATCCAGCTCATTTCAGTGCAGTCTTCTCTTTGCAAACCCAACTCCGGGAAGCTTTTTTGCATCAGTGGAAGCAATCTGTCGACACCACCAAGAAACAATGATTGAAATGAAGCCTGAATAGTTCTCTTTCCATATTGGCTTGAATTCACTCTACTTATAAAGACTCTAACGGCTAAATCTTCATCTAATTTGTGTGCTACGTATTGCCACCGGTGAACAATATTTGTTGCATTCTGTTCTAGAGTCTTAGCAATTGTGAATACAGTGACCTTTTCTGGAACGTCCACCAATTCTAGTTTCCAAGCAAGAATGACTCCAAAACTGGCTGCTCCGCCTCCTCTAATGGCCCAGAAGAGATCTTCACCCATGGAACTTCTGTCGAGAATTCTTCCATTCACGTCAATGATGCGTGCATCAATTACATGATCAGCGGCTAACCCATATTTTCTTATCAATGTTCCGTACCCTCCTCCACTGATATGTCCGCCAGCACCAACAGTTGGGCAAACACCACCAGGAAACCCTAAGGTTCGACTTTTCTCTGCAATTCTATAATAAAGTTCGCCAAGTCGTGCACCAGCTTGAATCCATGCAGTTTTCTTCTCAACATCAACATTTATTTCCCGTAGATTGACAAGATCAATGATGACAAATGGGACTTGTGACGTGTAAGAAAGTCCTTCATAGTCATGACCACCACTTCGAACCCGTATTTGCATGCCATTTTCTTTGGCGCAATATATGACAGGTTGAATCTGGGATTCATGAACAGGGGTAATAATGACTAATGGTTTAGGTGTCGTTACTGACTCGAATCGAAGGTTTTGTATGGAAAAATTCAAGATGGATAAGTATGAACTGTTTTTTGGTGTATAAACGATATTGGAGATAGAGGAATGATTGTTAGATTGAAGGGACAGACATTGTAGAAAGTCATCGTGTTCATGAGAAGAAACTGCCCATGAACATGAAAAGATAACAAGAACAGTGAATAAAAGGGAAGAATTGCTTGTAGTCTTCATTATTTTAATCAAGCTGAGTAATTTGTGTTTTGCAAAGCATTTAAGAATCTCTATTTATAGTGTCATGAAGAAGTATGCTTCTTTTGAAACCGTGTGTATGTGAATATCAGGTTTGAATTCCTTTCAATGACCAGACAGATTCAAGTCTATATTGACAACTTAGTTTGTTTCTTTTTTAATATTATTTTTAGATTGTAGTTTGGCTTCCATTCTAGTTGACCTCTCTTCTTTCTGTCCGCCTGAGAAGTTAATTTGTTAGATTAATTTGGTTTGGTAAATTTTCTTTTATGGAGAAACCATAATTTGTCAAAGTTATTTTAAATCTCTTTTAAAATTATGTGTTGACTTCTTTTAAAAATATCTTGATTTTGACATTTTAGATCTCTTGGAATTCACGTGGATTTTGATAAAAGTTGATAAAAACAAAAATTTTAGTCAACACACCATCATATCCCAATGTGGTTGTTAGGTCTCCACTAGGAAAAGATTGGAGGTTCGAATACCCCAACCTTATATAAATAATTCATAAAAAATACATAGGAATATAGAATGTAAGGTTAGTAATGTATGATTTAAAAGTTGATAAAAATTATAAGTCATATAGAATATGGAATTGAAATTGAAGATTGACCGGTTAAAATTCTGAACTTTTGCTAAAAAAGTGATTTTAACTTTTCAAAACATGCAATATATGAAATTATCACTACTTCCGGCATCATTTCTCATTTTCGTATTTATATAATTTTTTAGTATTAGTATTTATAATTTTAAATAAAATAAAATCTGAAAAATATAAAAATAAAATAAATCGCCATGTCCCTGTACAGTTCCTTGACTAACTAGAGAATCCTAGAATTCTGAAGATGGGACAAGGACGAGACATTTTGCCATCCTAGAATTCAAAAGAAATGGACAGAAATTCAAAGAATTTTTTTTTTTTTTACTATAATTGATGTCTTTTGGAACTTCTCATTGTGGATTAGGAAAATATGTCTTTTTATATTTAAATAAAAATATTATAAGAAAATTCGCTAAACATCATTAGTTAAACATAATTGGAAAAATGTCTTTTTCAGCAGCATATGTAAAAGATTTCTTCTTATGCTGTTTCATTCAACTAACTGTGAAATTGACTAACATAATTGTTTATTCATTTTACAGTTTAATTCAACATAAGTATTGAAGTTGGCTAATAATTAAATTATGTAAATCTTTGATACTCTCAAATATTTATTCACATTACATTTTTTTGAGTAGCTTAATCTGCAGCAATGGTTGATGATTATATATGAACGGTCGATGTCCTTTTGAGAGAGTGAAGTATAATCTACACACGCGCGCATCAATTACAAGGATACGGTTAGCTTCTTAATGAAGATGTCCTAGAAGTCGATCCTATAAGAGCATCTCCAATGCAACAATGTCTATTATATATATGTGGCAAAGGACATTGACATTATAGAAAAAAAACTTCTCCAATACAACAATGTTCATTTTGTAAATGTAGCAAATTATTATTAGTTTTTTAGAAAAAAGAAAGAGAGAGAAATATATTGATTGAATATAGATTATTAAATTAATAGTGGACATTGTCAAGAACAATGTCTAGAATTAGACATTGAAGTAGACACCTTCTAGCTTTAATTGTGCCACATAAGCACTTTTTGGCCATTTGTCAAAAAAAGTACCCTTAACATTGTTGCATTGGAGATGCTCTAAGGGCTAGTGGTGGAAAACTAGATGGTGATATGTCAATTGAGTTAATATGTATGAGAAAAAATCCACCAAACAAATCACTCCGCCCTTGCAAAAACCCACCAAACAAATGTAATAATCCCCCCCCCCCCCCCCCCCCAACACAACCCAATCCAACCCAACCACCTCATTTATTGATACTTTAACCACCACCTTCTACTTTCTCATTTATTTATACTTTAACCCCCCACTTTCTTCAATTTTTAACCTATTTATTTACCACCAAATTTATATCCAAATTATTAATATAATTAAATTTATTAAATTATAAATAATTTTTTTTTATTATGATATTCATTGTATTTGTTTTTTTAAAATATAATATATATTAATTTTCATTAAGTTATATATTATTTATATCATATAATAAATAATATAGTTAACGTTAATTTTATTATTGAGATTACATTGAGACTAATTAATTAGTTTATATTTGAGTAACAAATTAAATTTTACTTAAAAAATAAAAATAAATAAAGCGTGCATAATAAATTTGCACCAATTGATAATTTACACATACAACGAATAAAGTAATATTACATTAGAAATAATAAATTAACGACGAGAGTTAAAGTGTGCATCATACTCCCGTGGGTCTAGGGAATATGATGCATTGTTACTGTCTGTGATCGAGTATTGTGGATCCGGAGCATGATATGGGTATTGTGGGTCCGGCGCATGATATGGATACTGTGGGTCCGGTATATGATACGCGTAGTGTGAGTTCGGCGCATAATACGCGTTCTGTGGGTCCGACGCATGATATTGTTGGTCTGACGGATCCTGCGAGTGTTGTGGTTGATTTGTGTTGTCTAAGCTGACAATCAAATTATTATCCATTATAAAACAAATGGACCAAACACTAATAAAACAATAAGTAAGGAAATATATAACATCTACTTACCTATTTTGTAACGTATGACAAGTTCTTCTATCGTGACCACTAGTGCCACATGTGCGGCACTGCCTATTGGATTGAGAAAGTGATTTCTCCTTTCCCGACTTTAGACGCTTCCCGCACCCTTTTGCTCTAACATGGTTCGGATCACAAACAACTTGAGTCTCTTGTACACTCTTATTTCTGTTTCTGCTCATGCCGACATCGCCGCCAGTGTCAATATCTATGACCCATACGCGCAAACTTTGGAACTCACTTACTAGAAAAGTGCTTCGAGCATCTGGTAAGGACCCCTCGTCAACTAGATTTGAAAATTCGTAAGACAACATACTATGTCTAGACATTAATGAATGACTAGGATCGGTATAAACATATGAACCAGTCGTTGGATCGAACACTCTAGCTTGCTTAGCATTTTTTGTCCACCTACGGAAAATATATTTCTCCAGCAAGAGCATTACTTGTTTTTTTTTTCATGTAGCACGCATGTGTCGGCATGGATAACCCTCAAAATCAAACATTCGACAACTACATGAGATATATTCAGTGGATGAAAAATAATTAACCTGACGAGTTCGATCAGAGGTTCTGCTTGGCTCAAAACGCTAGACCGCATACACTTTAGCTTCGTCGGAGCTTGACCTCTTTTAGCAGATGTAGGAATTACTCTGTACTAGTTCATTCTGGAACAACAAAAAAATCTTTTTTGTGTATATCTGTACGATCTGATTCTCCATCATAAGGGCTGTAGTGACCTTTGGCGTTTGAGTTAAATTGATATGGTTAGCAGCTAACTCCTCATGCCTCTAATGAGCTAATGCCCTGTTAAACCGAGCAATGAAATCTATCAAAGAGTTTTTCCTATCTACATATTTCTTCAAGAATGAATGACCACTCTCTGATCTTTGGCTATTGGACATGCCTGCAGCAAACACGTGTTTGACGTATGCTGGTACCGAGCGACTATGTATTTCAAACAAACTGCTCAACCATTCATTGTTACCTAACTCTGTGATTTCCATCACCTCGATCCATTGTTGTTCAAATTCTGTTGGTGACTCAGATTGCTTGATAATGTGAACAAGCATGTGATACTGGTCATTATACAACACGACATTCATCTTCTCTGAAAACTTATTTAGTATGTGCCACAGACAAAATCGATGCAACGTCGATGGCAATACTATAAAGATAGCTCTTGCAATTGTGGCATCTTGGTCTGTGATGATCACCCTTAGGGCCGCATGGTTTGGTATGGCTTCAATGAACTTAGTGAACAACCAAACAAATGATTAGGTCGTCTCATCGCTTAGCAGTCCACATCCAAATATAATAGTCTGGCCATGGTGATTCACTCCGATAAATGGATCAAAGACCATTGAGTACTTGTTCGTGTTGTATGTTGTGTCAAATACAACGATATCACCAAAATATGCATATGACCTTCGTGATTCACAGTCTGCCCAAAAACAAAGCACAAATTTGTTCTCATCATCAGTTTCATAATCAAAGACAAAGTTTGGATTTTTTTCTTTCTCGAAAGTAAAATGCTCAATCAGTGTTTCCGCATCATGATCCAACATTTCTTGATGCACATCCCTTTGATAGTTCCTGATATCCTTCTCCACACACCCAATAGAGGATGGACATCCTGCATCTATCTCCAAAAGTTGAACTTGTTGACATGTGAGAATATTAGCTTCTGAAACCTGTTGAATAAGAGCCTTCTTTGTTTTTGAGACACCCCGGTGTGACCTTAACAAATGTACCCTGCTAGGAGTGGCAAGGAGATGATTAGGTTCCTCAATAAATGTACTGACAACCCACCCCTCGCCCGTTTGTTGTTTTACCACTGATAATCTATCATTGCACCCACAACGTATATGTCCACGGTTTCTTTTCCCAGCCTGTGGCACAGTATTTTTACGACTCATCTGGTAAGTCTCATTCGTCTTACTTTCCTTATAGCTCACAAATAATTTCCAAACATACTCACTGGTCTCTTTTTTCTTCTTACTGTTTTCTATTCAAGTACTAAACCCCGCTTCACATGCATATTGATTGTAAAAATTGTATGCATCATTGGATGATTCGAATTCTTAACCAATGTAGGGTATGACACTGATAGTCACTTGAGGAACATACATATTATCACCACTCTCAAATTTCATCGCTACAAAAATTTATCGAAATAAAATACATCAATTATATGTGCAAATAAAAAATACATAAAAAATTGTTAACAATGTTACGACTAACTTGCAAATTACCAAAAATAAATATGTACATATAAATGAAAATAAAAAACAAATTAATAATTTATTACTAACCTTTGTAAAATATAAAAAACAATAAGTATGAGATAAATTTGGTAAATGAATTTAGAGAATAAAAGTAATTGGAAATGTTTGATGTTGGCAAAATTTGGGTAAAGTGAAATGTATTTTGATGAGAATGAAAATATTTATATGTGATGAATTTTTTTTTTACATGTGAGTAGTGTATAAATAAGTGGATGAAATGGGAGGGAAGGGGCAGTTGACTGTATGGATCCGTACAAAATATCAATTGAAACATAAATTTTGGGAAGTCTAGAATTAAAACATGAAGTTTTATTCAAGAAGGCTTTGAAAGCTTATTTAAATACAAGTCTTTTGATCCAAATGGATCTACTGTCTAAAGGGAGTATTACCCTTGATACATTGAAAATTTTACACAAGTTTTTTGAAGAAATGTACAGTAAAAAGAAAAACAGTGGAAGGATTTTCTTCTATATAAACAGAAGCCATACATTGTGTTAGGCAGAGGTTTTTTTGCGAGCAATTTTTCTTTCAAAAAACTTGTGTAAAATTTTCAATGTATCAAGGGTAATACTCCCTTTAGACAGTAGATCCATTTGGATCAAAAGACTTGTATTTAAATAAGCTTTCAAAGCCTTCTTGAATAAAACTTCATGTTTTAATTCTAGACTTCCCAAAATTTATGTTTCAATTGATATTTTGTACGGATCCATACAGTCAACTTCCTACAGAGTACCTACCAGGACAGGAGGTCCATCTCAGGGAAATCAAGGAGCAGACATTGTGGTGAGGCAGAAATTCAGCCAAAACGTAAATACCAAGGGAAACCACCAATCAACGACAGTATGAACCTTCTTCATCAAAAAATCCAATAGGAGACACAGTCCCTAGGAAAAAACCAGAAAGTGATGAGATTGATTCATCTTTTCTGTTTTTTTCCTAGGGACTGTGTCTCCTATTGGTCTTTTTCCATCTCCTATTGGATTTTTTGATGAAGAAGGTTCATAATCCATAGGTTCTGTTTCAATCTTTGGTTCTCTGATTTCTATTCCTTTTTGCGCTGGATAGAATCTTTCATGTATAATTATTTCATCATCTGAACTTTCAATTGAAACTTCATTTGATGTAATAGGTTCTAAATTTTCTGGTTCATCTCCTACAGATTTGGCTGTAAGGATAGTTTCTTGGTTGCTAATGTTAACTCTTTTTACAATTGAAGCAATTTGCTCAAGCTCATTATCTTCAAATGCTAAAAGGACATTTAACAATCCTAAGTTGTCTGAAGTTTCATAAACCTTTTCAAGATTTTTTCTGAAACACAATCTAGATCAAGAATTTTTATGTCTGTTTGTGCCTTTTTTGGCTTGTTTAACAGAAAAGATGAATCAATCTCATCACTTTCTGGTTTTTTCCTAGGGACTGTGTCTCCTATTGGTCTTTTTCCATCTCCTATTGGATTTTTTGATGAAGAAGGTTCATAATCCATAGGTTCTGTTTCAATCTTTGGTTCTCTGATTTCTATTCCTTTTTGCGCTGGATAGAATCTTTCATGTATAATTATTTCATCATCTGAACTTTCAATTGAAACTTCATTTGATGTAATAGGTTCTAAATTTTCTGAGCCTTCAACAGCTCAAACAGACGAACCTTCAAAAGTTCAGTGTTCGCAAGAACATTCGGGTATTCCAAGCCCAGAAAACAAACAGACAGAAGAGCCTTTAAAAGCTCAGTGCTCGCATGAACATCCGGGTATTCCAAGCCCAAAGAAAAAAGATGAACCATTAGTTGGTTTTGGAACATCTATTCCAGGGAAGAAATTCTATGTTATTTTTGATGGACCATCAAAAGGTTTTTACACAAACTGGACTGAGGTTGAACCCTTAGTTAAGTTTAAACCACATAAGCACAAAAGTTTCAAAACACTCTTAGAAGCCCAACAAGCTTTTAACGATTTTCATAAAGAAACTCCTGTGTCTTATAAAAAGATAACAGACCAAATTAGCCTTAGGCCCAATTATCAAAACCAAGATATTAGGTCCAGGCCTAGACTTCCAAACTTTCCAACAAGGCCCATTTTTCCAGACTTAAGATTCAAGTCTTACAAAGATGTGACCAAAACAACTCCTGAATTTGTGCTTCCAGATCGTTTCAAAAATCTAGGAAAAGCCCATGTTCAAAAGGAAGACAACACTGTCTCAAACATCCATCTTCAAGATTTCATTCACCTTGAAGAAGAAGCCCGTATCATAGGAGCCAATATTCCTGAAAAGAATTATTTTGGAACCTTTGATAAAAAATTTGGCCAATTCATCTTCGTTGAAGGTGCAGAGCCCAATTTGATAAAAACAGCCTTTTACTGTGGATTAATCAAAACAATTATCCCAGGAAGAGATTTAGAAGAAATCAGACTTGTGGATGAAAACCTTTTTAAAGCCTTAAAAGATTTTCAGAAATATGTTATGAAAAATCAAGACCTCCACATGATTTTAAAAATCAACAGTACAATTCCATTCTGGAACAAAGATAATATCCTCTTTAAAGGATATCATCACATTCAGATAAAGACTGTTAAAGAACCTTATCTCGATGAACCTGTTGAAGGAAATCCATCAGAGATAGATTCTGATATTTTAAACGAATGGAGAGGTCTCTCTTTTCAAAGACTTTTGACTAGTCTTAGAACAATTAACAGAGATTCAAAAATCAAAGTTAATTATTCTTCAGACTACATTTTAGTCACGAGTAAGACAAGTGCTCAGATGACTAAAGAAAACATTAAAACAATTTGCAATTTTGAAAGAAATTTTTATTGCGAATTTAATTGTCCTAACAGTTATGCAGGAAATCTGTGTTCCTATCTCAGACAGAGCATTGGTAAAGATCATTGCTGCAAATGGTGTGAAAACACTACGAAAGAATCACAGGTTGCTGAAAATCTGAGAGAAAAAGCAAAAGGAAAAGACAAAATAGTTGAGAAAACTATTGACGAAGAATTTTCAAAAGTGGCATCTCTGGATGACATAGAAGACTCATTTTCTAATGAAGATTTGCTTTGAAAAGGAAAAGCAAGACATTTTTGAATTTAATCCGAAGCTTCTCGGTGAAGCGAGTATTAAAATTCAAAAAGAAGAAACACGTCCGACAATGATGGACCCTCCAGCAAACCAAAAGATGACAGCTTCTGAAGATTTGGCATGCCCAACAAAAATCACAGAAGAAAGATTCCCATACTGTACACTTTTTCAAAATTTCAAGATTGCAGTCCCACAGCATCTTTTAAAATTTGAATTCGGTGGAAAAAGCAGAAGAAAGGACAGCCACCTACCCGACAAGGAAAAGAAGGGCATCTACTTTCGGCAAAAGGCAGATTGATGCAGAAACAGCTGGAAAAACAGTGGAAGGATTTTCTTCTATATAAACAGAAGCCATACATTGTGTTAGGCAGAGGTTTTTTTACGAGCAATTTTTCTTTCAAAAAACTTGTGTAAAATTTTCAATGTATCAAGGGTAATACTCCCTTTAGACAGTAGATCCATTTGGATCAAAAGACTTGTATTTAAATAAGCTTTCAAAGCCTTCTTGAATAAAACTTCATGTTTTAATTCTAGACTTCCCAAAATTTATGTTTCAATTGATATTTTGTACGGATCCATACAGTCAACTTCCTACAGAGTACTTACCAGGACAGGAGGTCCATCTCAGAGAAATCAAGGAGCAGACATTGTGGTGAGGCAGAAATTCAGCCAAAACGTAAATACCAAGGGAAACCACCAATCAACGACAGTAAGAAGGTATTTAGTTAAGTTTATGTTTATACTTGTCTTGTCCATATGTTTCTATTGTCTAAACTTCCATACATTTTTACAAATTTCATCTTCCGCAACAACAAAGTACAGTTTATGCATGTGTGCGTAAAAAAATGGTATCAGAGCCTAGTTCAAAACAGTTAAATACAATATGATACATTGCAGAATGTGTTGTAGATACATATTAAATATAGACAGTTATTTCCAGTTATATAATTATCATCGAAATAGATATAATTATATGAATTTTGTAGGAGTCCACAGACTTGCTTTACAAAATCAAAGACTTCTTGTGAATAATGAATTGACAAATTATGAAAACGAAATTGAATGTTTTGTTATGCACTATGTCATACATCATCATCAATGATTGATTGTAAGATATGCAATACTTATATTCATACAGCATACAATAGATACTTAAGTTACGAATTTCATAAAAAATATCTGCATGATTATTTTTATGAAGAAATGTACAGTAAAAAGAAAAAATATAAAAAAATAATATAACGAAGAAGTTAAAGAATTTATTTTGCACTATGTTTATAATCATTATAAACCATGAGCATAATAAATGAAATAACAGAAGACGAATTTGGAGAAGTTTTTGAACAAAACGAATCCAAAGGAAATTACAGTAAAGAGATTTTAATCTCTGACAAATTCATGAATAGAAATAAACATGTATATTATGGTGTTTCCCAAAAAGAATTTGCCATACATGTACAACACACTACAGGAAAGATAGGAATATCTTTGTTAACTAAACAAGACATTAATAAAGCCAAACAAAAAATTGATCTTGATGACAATAAAAATTTGTATTGGGTTACAATAGGTGCAATTAGGATTTTAATCCGTAGCACTCTATCAGAAAAAATTGATCAGCCCATTTCAATGGCACTGATTGATGAAAGAATCCAAAATCCAGTTGAAGGATGCTTAGGAACCTTAAATGGTAACTTAGCTTGTGGTAAATTAATTTTTACTGCATTCCCTAGACTTTCTGTAAGTCTACATGACCAAGATTTTGATGGAATCTTATCTTTTGTACACAAGTACATAAGAACAGATTTAGTCAAAGAAAACAACGTCCCTTTCTCAATATCATATTTGGTTAGTTATGCAGTGCATAATCAACACAATATGACAATTGTCAAAGAGCCAAAAGGAATCAAAATTGATCCCTTATTTTCAGACTACCTTGAACACAAAGAAACAGAGTTTGATTGGTTGGTTCACCCATCCAGAAAATCTGTTGAAATTGATTTACTCCAAAATAGGACTTTAGTAAAAGAACAAAAACCTCTTTTGCTAAGGACTATGTCCATGAAACATAAACCTGAAATTAGGTGGAAAGAAAAACCAGAATCTAGTCAATCTAGAGACTTAAGACAACTAAATGACACTATTAATAAAATGGCAGAAAGAATTTTAGGTGATTAAAATGTCAATTGCTGATATTTTAAGAGAACTAAAAATTCTAAAAGAAGACTTAGAAGAGGTAAAATTATCTCTTAAAAACCTAAAAATTGATAACGAAAAATCAATGGAAAAACACTCAGCCATCATAATTGCTGGTATTAGGAATCAACCTAGTACGTCAATTAAGAAGACTACTTACGGAATCTTCCAGAAACGGGGGGGAGAAGTAGAAAATAAAAAACAAATTAAAAACGGAAAATTTGAATTTGATGATCTAAATTCAGAATGACAAGTTTCAGAAAAAATCTTGAAAAGGTTTATGAAACTTCAGACAACTTAGGATTGCTAAATGTCCTTTTAGCATTTGAAGATAATGAGCTTGAGCAAATTGCTTCAATTGTAAAAAGAGTTAACATTAGCAACCAAGAAACTATCCTTACAGCCAAATCTGTAGGAGATGAACCAGAAAATTTAGAACCTATTACATCAAATGAAGTTTCAATTGAAAGTTCAGATGATGAAATAATTATACATGAAAGATTCTATCCAGCGCAAAAAGGAATAGAAATCAGAGAACCAAAGATTGAAACAGAACCTATGGATTATGAACCTTCTTCATCAAAAAATCCAATAGGAGATGGAAAAAGACCAATAGGAGACACAGTCCCTAGGAAAAAACCAGAAAGTGATGAGATTGATTCATCTTTTCTGTTAAACAAGCCAAAAAAGGCACAAACAGACATAAAAATTCTTGATCTAGATTGTGTTTTAGATCCAGAAACCGTCATAGAAGATTGGTATAATAATATCATGATTTCTATGATAATTAACAAAGAAATCAACAGAAGTGAAACTAATTCATGGAATTACATCATTGCAAGTACTAGAGGAAACGTAAAAGCCTTCCTTAAAATCATAACATATGAAACTAAAAATGCCATCTGGTATGAAACACAAGGTGATATTCCCAAATTCATAAAAAGAATTGTGGAACAAATCTATAAGCAATTCACAGGTCAAACCTATGAAGCTTTCAAAAACACCAGGTCTACCGTCGATGTGGCAGATGCTTTAAATCATTTGGAAAAAATCTCAATTTGCGACATGTGCTTCTTTGAAGAATATGTTTGTGAATATTCCAAATATTTTTATATCTGTCTAGTCAGTGATTGGAAGAACCTTACAGAAAAATTCATGAGAAAACTACCAGAACCATTTAACAATGAAGTTATGATAGGTTTCAATGAAGCTATTGAAAAACAAGAAAAAAGTAATGAAAATTTTAAAGTCAATCTCCAAATAGACCACTCTTTAGGTCTAGCCATTACAATCACAAGAAATCTTCTTGCTGACAAATGCAAAGAAGGATATCTTGTCAGGACTAGCAGAAATGTAGTTACAAGAAATCCTAGAATTTGTTGTAACAAATATCTTGACAGAATTCCAGGACAATACGGTTGTAAACCTGAGAAAAGACAAAACAAAAGAACAAAAAGAAAATCTTACAGATTTAAGAAATACAAAAAACCGTACAAAAAGAAATTTTTTAAGAAAAGAAAATTCTTTAAAAAATTTGAAAAGAAACCTAATAAAGGTAAAAAAGACAAAGAAGACAAAAAGAAATTTTGTCCTCAAAAGAAAAAGAATTGCAGATGCTGGCTCTGCAATGAATCAGGACACTATGCAAATGAGTGCCCTGCAAGAATTGGAAATGAAGATAGGATTAAACTCCAAAATACATTTGAAAAACAAGGATTCTACCCAGTAGAAGATCCTAGTGATACAGAATCACTTTACTATCTGACTTCTGATACAGAAACGGATTTTGAATCATCATCAGAAGACTCTTCTGATTATGAGTAATAGAAATATTACAAATCCAAATTCTATTTATATCCCAATAAAGCTTAGCTTTGAAGGATATAGAAAGTACACTATCCATGCTTATGTGGATACTGGTGCATCAGTATGTACAGCTAGTAAATGGATAATTCCAGAAAATTTTTGGGTTAAGGCAGAAAAAACCTTAAGTCTAAAAATTGCAAATGAATCAAATGTTTCATCATCCAAAGTAATTAAGAATCTTGATATTTCAATTTGTGGATATCATGATAATGAACTTAAAACCTTTTTCTTTAAGATACCTACTGTGTATCAATTAGAAACAGGAATCGACTTCATAATTGGTAATAATTTTTGCCAATTATATCACCCTTTCATCCAAGAAATTGATAGAATAAGTTTTACTTTGAATAAAAGAAAACTTTGGATAGAAAAGAAAAGAAAAGCAGTTGCTTTTAACTATTTACAAAAAAGATTTTTAGAATCTTTAAAAATCAGTGAAAATAGAAAAACTTTTTCTAATTTTCAGGGGGAGAATATTGCTAAAAATTCAAATGTTTTTATAACAAATGAAGAATTAGAAATATTCAAAATAAATACAGAAAGAGAAAAGATCAGTAATCTTTTTGAACAATGTTGTTCAGAAAATCCTTTAGATCCTAGGATTAATAAAGGAAAACTCACAGCAAAAATTGAAATGCTTGATGAATTTAGAAATAAAATCATTAGGTCAAAAGCTATGGCATACAGTCCAAAGGATAGAGAAGAATTCTCAATCCAAATAAAAGAATTACTTGATTTAAAAATCATTGAACCAAGTAAATCACCTTTTTCTTCACCTGCCTTCATGGTAAGAAAAGAAGCAGAAAAAAGACGTGGAAAAGCTAGGATGGTCATTGATTATTCAACGCTTAATAAATATACTAAAAATGATGGATACATTTTACCTAACATGCAAAGTCTTTTGCAACTCATAAAAGGAAAAAGAATGTTTTCTTCTTTTGACTTAAAATCAGGATTTCATCAAGTCAGATTTGACGAAGAGACAAAACCTTTGACAACTTTTAGTTGTCCACAGGGTCACTTCCAATGGACAGTTGTTCCATTTGGTTTAAAACAAGCTCCAGGTATTTTCCAAAGACATATGGATAATACATTTAAAGAATTCAATGAATTTTGTTGTGTCTACATTGATGATATTCTTGTTTTCTCTGAAAATGAAAATGATCATGAAAAACATGTTTTGCAAATTTTGCAAAAAATACAAAATGAAGGAATTGTGCTATCTAAAAAGAAAGCAGAATTGTTTAAAGAAAGAATTGGCTATTTAGGTCTAGAAATTGCTCTAGGATTTAAACAGCTAAAACCACACATTTTGACACATATTCAAGAATTTCCTGATGAAATTCAAGATGAAAAACAGTTGATGAGATTTTTAGGATGCTTAAATTATGCTGAATCTTTCATTAAAGACTTAGCTAAAATGAGAAGTCCGTTACAGAAAAAACTCAAAAAAGATCATAAATGGAATTGGTCTAAAGAAGACAGTCTGTATGTTCATAAGATTAAAAAGAAAATGAAAAATCTTCCATCTCTTTATCACCCTCATAAGGATGATAAAATGATAATTGAGACAGATGCTTCTCAGGAGTTCTGGGGTGCAGTCCTCAAAGCAATAGACAGTCAAACTTTAGAAGAAAAACTTTGTAGTTATTCTTCAGGTACATTTTCAAATGCTGAGAAAAATTATCATATTAATGAAAAAGAAATCTTAGCAATGAAAAAAGCGATACATAAATTTAGACTCTATATTATTTCTAACCATTTCATTGTTAGAACTGATTCTTCTACTTGCAAATCATTTTTGAAATGCCAGGTACATCCAGACTATAAACAGGGTAGACTGATTAGATGGCAAATGTGGTTTAGCCATTATAATTTTGAAATCCAATTGATTAAAAGTAAAGAAAATTATCTTGCAGATAGTTTAACACGTGAATTATCATTTGCAGGTCAAAATGACAAATATACGAGATCAAATTGAAGATCTTGAACTACAATTGGAGACTAAAATTATGGAAATCTCGACGAGACAACAAGAAATTGTTATCTTGAAGAAGACAATCCATAGACTTAAACAAAAACTCACTTCTTCAGAAGGGGGAATTTGTGAGCCTTCAACAGCTCAAACAGACGAACCTTCAAAAGTTCAGTGTTCGCAAGAACATTCGGGTATTCCAAGCCCAGAAAACAAACAGACAGAAGAGCCTTTAAAAGCTCAGTGCTCGCAAGAACATCCGGGTATTCCAAGCCCAAAGAAAAAAGATGAACCATTAGTTGGTTTTGGAACATCTATTCCAGGGAAGAAATTCTATGTTATGTTTGATGGACCATCAAAAGGTTTTTACACAAACTGGACTGAGGTTGAACCCTTAGTTAAGTTTAAACCACATAAGCACAAAAGTTTCAAAACACTCTTAGAAGCCCAACAAGCTTTTAACGATTTTCATAAAGAAACTCCTGTGTCTTATAAAAAGATAACAGACCAAATTAGCCTTAGGCCCAATTATCAAAACCAAGATATTAGGTCCAGGCCTAGACTTCCAAACTTTCCAACAAGGCCCATTTTTCCTGACTTAAGATTCAAGTCTTACAAAGATGTGACCAAAACAACTCATGAATTTGTGCTTCCAGATCGTTTCAAAAATCTAGGAAAAGCCCATGTTCAAAAGGAAGACAACACTGTCTCAAACATCCATCTTCAAGATTTCATTCACCTTGAAGAAGAAGCCCGTATCATAGGAGCCAATATTCCTGAAAAGAATTATTTTGGAACCTTTGATAAAAAATTTGACCAATTCATCTTCGTTGAAGGTGCAGAGCCCAATTTGATAAAAACAGCATTTTACTGTGGATTAATCAAAACAATTATCCCAGGAAGAGATTTAGAAGAAATCAGACTTGTGGATGAAAACCTTTTTAAAGCCTTAAAAGATTTTCAGAAATATGTTATGAAAAATCAAGACCTCCACATGATTTTAAAAATCAACAGTACAATTCCATTCTGGAACAAAGATAATATCCTCTTTAAAGGATATCATCACATTCAGATAAAGACTGTTAAAGAACCTTATCTCGATGAACCTGTTGAAGGAAATCCATCAGAGATAGATTCTGATATTTTAAACGAATGGAGAGGTCTCTCTTTTCAAAGACTTTTGACTAGTCTTAGAACAATTAACAGAGATTCAAAAATCAAAGTTAATTATTCTTCAGACTACATTTTAGTCACGAGTAAGACAAGTGCTCAGATGACTAAAGAAAACATTAAAACAATTTGCAATTTTGAAAGAAATTTTTATTGCGAATTTAATTGTCCTAACAGTTATGCAGGAAATCTGTGTTCCTATCTCAGACAGAGCATTGGTAAAGATCATTGCTGCAAATGGTGTGAAAACACTACGAAAGAATCACAGGTTGCTGAAAATCTGAGAGAAAAAGCAAAAGGAAAAGACAAAATAGTTGAGAAAACTATTGACGAAGAATTTTCAAAAGTGGCATCTCTGGATGACATAGAAGACTCATTTTCTAATGAAGATTTGCTTTGAAAAGGAAAAGCAAGACATTTTTGAATTTAATCCGAAGCTTCTCGGTGAAGCGAGTATTAAAATTCAAAAAGAAGAAACACGTCCGACAATGATGGACCCTCCAGCAAACCAAAAGATGACAGCTTCTGAAGATTTGGCACGCCCAACAAAAATCACAGAAGAAAGATTCCCATACTGTACACTTTTTCAAAATTTCAAGATTACAGTCCCACAGCATCTTTTAAAATTTGAATTCGGTGGAAAAAGTAGAAGAAAGGACAGCCACCTACCCGACAAGGAAAAGAAGGGCATCTACTTTCGGCAAAAGGCAGATTGATGCAGAAACAGCTGGAAAAACAGTGGAAGGATTTTCTTCTATATAAACAGAAGCCATACATTGTGTTAGGCAGAGGTTTTTTTGCGAGCAATTTTTCTTTCAAAAAACTTGTGTAAAATTTTCAATATATCAAGGGTAATACTCCCTTTAGACAGTAGATCCATTTGGATCAAAAGACTTGTATTTAAATAAGCTTTCAAAGCCTTCTTGAATAAAACTTCATGTTTTAATTCTAGACTTCCCAAAATTTATGTTTCAATTGATATTTTGTACGGATCCATACAGTCAACTTCCTACAGAGTACCTACCAGGACAGGAGGTCCATCTCAGGGAAATCAAGGAGCAGACATTGTGGTGAGGCAGAAATTCAGCCAAAACGTAAATACCAAGGGAAACCACCAATCAACGACAGTAAGAAGGTATTTAGTTAAGTTTATGTTTATACTTGTCTTGTCCATATGTTTCTATTGTCTAAACTTCCATACATTTTTACAAATTTCATCTTCCGCAACAACAAAGTACAGTTTATGCATGTGTGCGTAAAAAAATGGTATCAAAGCTACAACACATTGAAATGGGGGGGAGAAGTAGAAGAATCAGTTCTAACAATGAAATGGTTAGAAATAATATAGAGTCTAAATTTCTGTATCGCTTTTTTCATTGGTAAGATTTCTTTTTCATTAATATGATAATTTTTCTCAGCATTTGAAAATGTACCTGAAGAATAACTACAAAGTTTTTCTTCTAAAGTTTGACTGTCTATTGCTTTGAGGACTGCACCCCAGAACTCCTGAGAAGCATCTGTCTCAATTATCATTTTATCATCCTTATGAGGGTGATAAAGAGATGGAAGATTTTTCATTTTCTTTTTAATCTTCTGAACATACAGACTGTCTTCTTTAGACCAATTCCATTTATGATCTTTTTTGAGTTTTTTCTGTAACGGACTTCTCATTTTAGCTAAGTCTTTAATGAAAGATTCAGCATAATTTAAGCATCCTAAGAATCTCATCAACTGTTTTTCATCTTGAATTTCATCAGGAAATTCTTGAATATGTGTCAAAATGTGTGGTTTTAGCTGTTTAAATCCTAGAGCAATTTCTAGACCTAAATAGCCAATTCTTTCTTTAAACAATTCTGCTTTCTTTTTGGATAGCACAATTCCTTCATTTTGTATTTTTTGCAAAATTTGCAAAACATGTTTTTCATGATCATTTTCATTTTCAGAGAAAACAAGAATATCATCAATGTAGACACAACAAAATTCATTGAATTCTTTAAATGTATTATCCATATGTCTTTGGAAAATACCTGGAGCTTGTTTTAAACCAAATGGAACAACTGTCCATTGGAAGTGACCCTGTGGACAACTAAAAGCTGTCAAAGGTTTTGTCTCTTCGTCAAATCTGACTTGATGAAATCCTGATTTTAAGTCAAAAGAAGAAAACATTCTTTTTCCTTTTATGAGTTGCAAAAGACTTTGCATGTTAGGTAAAATGTATCCATCATTTTTAGTATATTTATTAAGCGTTGAATAATCAATGACCATCCTAGCTTTTCCACGTCTTTTTTCTGCTTCTTTTCTTACCATGAAGGCAGGTGAAGAAAAAGGTGATTTACTTGGTTCAATGACTTTTAAATCAAGTAATTCTTTTATTTGGATTGAGAATTCTTCTCTATCCTTTGGACTGTATGCCATAGCTTTTGACCTAATGATTTTATTTCTAAATTCATCAAGCATTTCAATTTTTGCTGTGAGTTTTCCTTTATTAATCCTAGGATCTAAAGGATTTTCTGAACAACATTGTTCAAAAAGATTACTGATCTTTTCTCTTTCTGTATTTATTTTGAATATTTCTAATTCTTCATTTGTTATAAAAACATTTGAATTTTTAGCAATATTCTCCCCCTGAAAATTAGAAAAAGTTTTTCTATTTTCACTGATTTTTAAAGATTCTAAAAATCTTTTTTGTAAATAGTTAAAAGCAACTGCTTTTCTTTTCTTTTCTATCCAAAGTTTTCTTTTATTCAAAGTAAAACTTATTCTATCAATTTCTTGGATGAAAGGGTGATATAATTGGCAAAAATTATTACCAATTATGAAGTCGATTCCTGTTTCTAATTGATACACAGTAGGTATCTTAAAGAAAAAGGTTTTAAGTTCATTATCATGATATCCACAAATTGAAATATCAAGATTCTTAATTACTTTGGATGATGAAACATTTGATTCATTTGCAATTTTTAGACTTAAGGTTTTTTTTTTTCTGCCTTAACCCAAAAATTTTCTGGAATTATCCATTTACTAGCTGTACATACTGATGCACCAGTATCCACATAAGCATGGATAGTGTACTTTCTATATCCTTCAAAGCTAAGCTTCATTGGGATATAAATAGAATTTGGATTTGTAATATTTCTATTACTCATAATCAGAAGAGTCTTCTGATGATGATTCAAAATCCGTTTCTGTATCAGAAGTCAGATAGTAAAGTGATTCTGTATCACTAGGATCTTCTACTGGGTAGAATCCTTGTTTTTCAAATGTATTTAGGAGTTTAATCCTATCTTCATTTCCAATTCTTGCAGGGCACTCATTTGCATAGTGTCCTGATTCATTGCAGAGCCAGCATCTGCAATTCTTTTTCTTTTGAGGACAAAATTTCTTTTTGTCTTCTTTGTCTTTTTTACCTTTATTAGGTTTCTTTTCAAATTTTTTAAAGAATTTTCTTTTCTTAAAAAATTTCTTTTTGTACGGTTTTTTGTATTTCTTAAATCTGTAAGATTTTCTTTTTGTTCTTTTGTTTTGTCTTTTCTCAGGTTTACAACCGTATTGTCCTGGAATTCTGTCAAGATATTTGTTACAACAAATTCTAGGATTTCTTGTAACTGCATTTCTGCTAGTCCTGACAAGATATCCTTCTTTGCATTTGTCAGCAAGAAGATTTCTTGTGATTGTAATGGCTAGACCTAAAGAGTGGTCTATTTGGAGATTGACTTTAAAATTTTCATTACTTTTTTCTTGTTTTTCAATAGCTTCATTGAAACCTATCATAACTTCATTGTTAAATGGTTCTGGTAGTTTTCTCATGAATTTTTCTGTAAGGTTCTTCCAATCACTGACTGGACAGATATAAAAATATTTGGAATATTCACAAACATATTCTTCAAAGAAGCACATGTCGCAAATTGAGATTTTTTCCAAATGATTTAAAGCATCTGCCACATCGACGGTAGACCTGGTGTTTTTGAAAGCTTCATAGGTTTGACCTGTGAATTGCTTATAGATTTGTTCCACAATTCTTTTTATGAATTTGGGAATATCACCTTGTGTTTCATACCAGATGGCATTTTTAGTTTCATATGTTATGATTTTAAGGAAGGCTTTCACGTTTCCTCTAGTACTTGCAATGATGTAATTCCATGAATTAGTTTCACTTCTGTGGATTTCTTTGTTAATTATCATAGAAATCATGATATTATTATACCAATCTTCTATGACGGTTTCTGGATCTAAAACACAATCTAGATCAAGAATTTTTATGTCTGTTTGTGCCTTTTTTGGCTTGTTTAACAGAAAAGATGAATCAATCTCATCACTTTCTGGTTTTTTCCTAGGGACTGTGTCTCCTATTGGTCTTTTTCCATCTCCTATTGGATTTTTTGATGAAGAAGGTTCATAATCCATAGGTTCTGTTTCAATCTTTGGTTCTCTGATTTCTATTCCTTTTTGCGCTGGATAGAATCTTTCATGTATAATTATTTCATCATCTGAACTTTCAATTGAAACTTCATTTGATGTAATAGGTTCTAAATTTTCTGGTTCATCTCCTACAGATTTGGCTGTAAGGATAGTTTCTTGGTTGCTAATGTTAACTCTTTTTACAATTGAAGCAATTTGCTCAAGCTCATTATCTTCAAATGCTAAAAGGACATTTAACAATCCTAAGTTGTCTGAAGTTTCATAAACCTTTTCAAGATTTTTTCTAAAACTTGTCATTCTGAATTTAGATCATCAAATTCAAATTTTCCGTTTTTAATTTGTTTTTTATTTTCTACTTCTCCCCCCCGTTTCTGGAAGATTCCGTAAGTAGTCTTCTTAATTGACGTACTAGGTTGATTCCTAATACCAGCAATTATGATGACTGAGTGTTTTTCCATTGATTTTTCGTTATCAATTTTTAGGTTTTTAAGAGATAATTTTACCTCTTCTAAGTCTTCTTTTAGAATTTTTAGTTCTCTTAAAATATCAGCAATTGACATTTTAATCACCTAAAATTCTTTCTGCCATTTTATTAATAGTGTCATTTAGTTGTCTTAAGTCTCTAGATTGACTAGATTCTGGTTTTTCTTTCCACCTAATTTCAGGTTTATGTTTCATGGACATAGTCCTTAGCAAAAGAGGTTTTTGTTCTTTTACTAAAGTCCTATTTTGGAGTAAATCAATTTCAACAGATTTTCTGGATGGGTGAACCAACCAATCAAACTCTGTTTCTTTGTGTTCAAGGTAGTCTGAAAATAAGGGATCAATTTTGATTCCTTTTGGCTCTTTGACAATTGTCATATTGTGTTGATTATGCACTGCATAACTAACCAAATATGATATTGAGAAAGGGACGTTGTTTTCTTTGACTAAATCTGTTCTTATGTACTTGTGTACAAAAGATAAGATTCCATCAAAATCTTGGTCATGTAGACTTACAGAAAGTCTAGGGAATGCAGTAAAAATTAATTTACCACAAGCTAAGTTACCATTTAAGGTTCCTAAGCATCCTTCAACTGGATTTTGGATTCTTTCATCAATCAGTGCCATTGAAATGGGCTGATCAATTTTTTCTGATAGAGTGCTACGGATTAAAATCCTAATTGCACCTATTGTAACCCAATACAAATTTTTATTGTCATCAAGATCAATTTTTTGTTTGGCTTTATTAATGTCTTGTTTAGTTAACAAAGATATTCCTATCTTTCCTGTAGTGTGTTGTACATGTATGGCAAATTCTTTTTGGGAAACACCATAATATACATGTTTATTTCTATTCATGAATTTGTTTATGAAGTTTGGTTGAACAAAAACTTCATTTGGGTGTATGGAAAGATTCGTTTTACAAATCTTTGCCAGTCTTTTGTTAGAGATTAAAATCTCTTTACTGTAATTTCCTTTGGATTCGTTTTGTTCAAAAACTTCTCCAAATTCGTCTTCTGTTATTTCATTTATTATGCTCATGGTTTATAATGATTATAAACATAGTGCAAAATAAATTCTTTAACTTCTTCGTTATATTGTTTTTTATATTTTTTCTTTTTACTGTACATTTCTTCATAAAAATAATCATGCAGATATTTTTTATGAAATTCGTAACTTAAGTATCTATTGTATGCTGTATGAATATAAGTATTGCATATCTTACAATCAATCATTGATGATGATGTATGACATAGTGCATAACAAAACATTCAATTTCGTTTTCATAATTTGTCAATTCATTATTCACAAGAAGTCTTTGATTTTGTAAAGCAAGTCTGTGGACTCCTACAAAATTCATATAATTATATCTATTTCGATGATAATTATATAACTGGAAATAACTGTCTATATTTAATATGTATCTACAACACATTCTGCAATGTATCATATTGTATTTAACTGTTTTGAACTAGGCTCTGATACCATTTTTTATGCACACATGCATAAACTGTACTTTGTTGTTGCGGAAGATGAAATTTGTAAAAATGTATGGAAGTTTAGACAATAGAAACATATGGACAAGACAAGTATAAACATAAACTTAACTAAATACCTTCTTACTGTCGTTGATTGGTGGTTTCCCTTGGTATTTACGTTTTGGCTGAATTTCTGCCTCACCACAATGTCTGCTCCTTGATTTCCCTGAGATGGACCTCCTGTCCTGGTAGGTACTCTGTAGGAAGTTGACTGTATGGATCCGTACAAAATATCAATTGAAACATAAATTTTGGGAAGTCTAGAATTAAAACATGAAGTTTTATTCAAGAAGGCTTTGAAAGCTTATTTAAATACAAGTCTTTTGATCCAAATGGATCTATTGTCTAAAGGGAGTATTACCCTTGATACATTGAAAATTTTACACAAGTTTTTTGAAAGAAAAATTGCTCGCAAAAAAACCTCTGCCTAACACAATGTATGGCTTCTGTTTATATAGAAGAAAATCCTTCCACTGTTTTTCCAGCTGTTTCTGCATCAATCTGCCTTTTGCCGAAAGTAGATGCCCTTCTTTTCCTTGTCGGGTAGGTGGCTGTCCTTTCTTCTGCTTTTTCCACCGAATTCAAATTTTAAAAGATGCTGTGGGACTGCAATCTTGAAATTTTGAAAAAGTGTACAGTATGGGAATCTTTCTTCTGTGATTTTTGTTGGGCGTGCCAAATCTTCAGAAGCTGTCATCTTTTGGTTTGCTGGAGGGTCCATCATTGTCGGACGTGTTTCTTCTTTTTGAATTTTAATACTCGCTTCACCGAGAAGCTTCGGATTAAATTCAAAAATGTCTTGCTTTTCCTTTTCAAAGCAAATCTTCATTAGAAAATGAGTCTTCTATGTCATCCAGAGATGCCACTTTTGAAAATTCTTCGTCAATAGTTTTCTCAACTATTTTGTCTTTTCCTTTTGCTTTTTCTCTCAGATTTTCAGCAACCTGTGATTCTTTCGTAGTGTTTTCACACCATTTGCAGCAATGATCTTTACCAATGCTCTGTCTGAGATAGGAACACAGATTTCCTGCATAACTGTTAGGACAATTAAATTCGCAATAAAAATTTCTTTCAAAATTGCAAATTGTTTTAATGTTTTCTTTAGTCATCTGAGCACTTGTCTTACTCGTGACTAAAATGTAGTCTGAAGAATAATTAACTTTGATTTTTGAATCTCTGTTAATTGTTCTAAGACTAGTCAAAAGTCTTTGAAAAGAGAGACCTCTCCATTCGTTTAAAATATCAGAATCTATCTCTGATGGATTTCCTTCAACAGGTTCATCGAGATAAGGTTCTTTAACAGTCTTTATCTGAATGTGATGATATCCTTTAAAGAGGATATTATCTTTGTTCCAGAATGGAATTGTACTGTTGATTTTTAAAATCATGTGGAGGTCTTGATTTTTCATAACATATTTCTGAAAATCTTTTAAGGCTTTAAAAAGGTTTTCATCCACAAGTCTGATTTCTTCTAAATCTCTTCCTGGGATAATTGTTTTGATTAATCCACAGTAAAAGGCTGTTTTTATCAAATTGGGCTCTGCACCTTCAACGAAGATGAATTGGCCAAATTTTTTATCAAAGGTTCCAAAATAATTCTTTTCAGGAATATTGGCTCCTATGATACGGGCTTCTTCTTCAAGGTGAATGAAATCTTGAAGATGGATGTTTGAGACAGTGTTGTCTTCCTTTTGAACATGGGCTTTTCCTAGATTTTTGAAACGATCTGGAAGCACAAATTCAGGAGTTGTTTTGGTCACATCTTTGTAAGACTTGAATCTTAAGTCTGGAAAAATGGGCCTTGTTGGAAAGTTTGGAAGTCTAGGCCTGGACCTAATATCTTGGTTTTGATAATTGGGCCTAAGGCTAATTTGGTCTGTTATCTTTTTATAAGACACAGGAGTTTCTTTATGAAAATCGTTAAAAGCTTGTTGGGCTTCTAAGAGTGTTTTGAAACTTTTGTGCTTATGTGGTTTAAACTTAACTAAGGGTTCAACCTCAGTCCAGTTTGTGTAAAAACCTTTTGATGGTCCATCAAAAATAACATAGAATTTCTTCCCTGGAATAGATGTTCCAAAACCAACTAATGGTTCATCTTTTTTCTTTGGGCTTGGAATACCCGGATGTTCTTGCGAGCACTGAGCTTTTAAAGGCTCTTCTGTCTGTTTGTTTTCTGGGCTTGGAATACCCGAATGTTCTTGCGAACACTGAACTTTTGAAGGTTCGTCTGTTTGAGCTGTTGAAGGCTCACAAATTCCCTCTTCTGAAGAAGTGAGTTTTTGTTTAAGTCTATGGATTGTCTTCTTCAAGATAACAATTTCTTGTTGTCTCGTCGAGATTTCCATAATTTTAGTCTCCAATTGTAGTTCAAGATCTTCAATTTGATCTCGTATATTTGTCATTTTGTCCTGCAAATGATAATTCACGTGTTAAACTATCTGCAAGATAATTTTCTTTACTTTTAATCAATTGGATTTCAAAATTATAATGGCTAAACCACATTTGCCATCTAATCAGTCTACCCTGTTTATAGTCTGGATGTACCTGGCATTTCAAAAATGATTTGCAAGTAGAAGAATCAGTTCTAACAATGAAATGGTTAGAAATAATATAGAGTCTAAATTTCTGTATCGCTTTTTTCATTGCTAAGATTTCTTTTTCATTAATATGATAATTTTTCTCAGCATTTGAAAATGTACCTGAAGAATAACTACAAAGTTTTTCTTCTAAAGTTTGACTGTCTATTGCTTTGAGGACTGCACCCCAGAACTCCTGAGAAGCATCTGTCTCAATTATCATTTTATCATCCTTATGAGGGTGATAAAGAGATGGAAGATTTTTCATTTTCTTTTTAATCTTCTGAACATACAGACTGTCTTCTTTAGACCAATTCCATTTATGATCTTTTTTGAGTTTTTTCTGTAACGGACTTCTCATTTTAGCTAAGTCTTTAATGAAAGATTCAGCATAATTTAAGCATCCTAAAAATCTCATCAACTGTTTTTCATCTTGAATTTCATCAGGAAATTCTTGAATATGTGTCAAAATGTGTGGTTTTAGCTGTTTAAATCCTAGAGCAATTTCTAGACCTAAATAGCCAATTCTTTCTTTAAACAATTCTGCTTTCTTTTTAGATAGCACAATTCCTTCATTTTGTATTTTTTGCAAAATTTGCAAAACATGTTTTTCATGATCATTTTCATTTTCAGAGAAAACAAGAATATCATCAATGTAGACACAACAAAATTCATTGAATTCTTTAAATGTATTATCCATATGTCTTTGGAAAATACCTGGAGCTTGTTTTAAACCAAATGGAACAACTGTCCATTGGAAGTGACCCTGTGGACAACTAAAAGCTGTCAAAGGTTTTGTCTCTTCGTCAAATCTGACTTGATGAAATCCTGATTTTAAGTCAAAAGAAGAAAACATTCTTTTTCCTTTTATGAGTTGCAAAAGACTTTGCATGTTAGGTAAAATGTATCCATCATTTTTAGTATATTTATTAAGCGTTGAATAATCAATGACCATCCTAGCTTTTCCACGTCTTTTTTCTGCTTCTTTTCTTACCATGAAGGCAGGTGAAGAAAAAGGTGATTTACTTGGTTCAATGACTTTTAAATCAAGTAATTCTTTTATTTGGATTGAGAATTCTTCTCTATCCTTTGGACTGTATGCCATAGCTTTTGACCTAATGATTTTATTTCTAAATTCATCAAGCATTTCAATTTTTGCTGTGAGTTTTCCTTTATTAATCCTAGGATCTAAAGGATTTTCTGAACAACATTGTTCAAAAAGATTACTGATCTTTTCTCTTTCTGTATTTATTTTGAATATTTCTAATTCTTCATTTGTTATAAAAACATTTGAATTTTTAGCAATATTCTCCCCCTGAAAATTAGAAAAAGTTTTTCTATTTTCACTGATTTTTAAAGATTCTAAAAATCTTTTTTGTAAATAGTTAAAAGCAACTGCTTTTCTTTTCTTTTCTATCCAAAGTTTTCTTTTATTCAAAGTAAAACTTATTCTATCAATTTCTTGGATGAAAGGGTGATATAATTGGCAAAAATTATTACCAATTATGAAGTCGATTCCTGTTTCTAATTGATACACAGTAGGTATCTTAAAGAAAAAGGTTTTAAGTTCATTATCATGATATCCACAAATTGAAATATCAAGATTCTTAATTACTTTGGATGATGAAACATTTGATTCATTTGCAATTTTTAGACTTAAGGTTTTTTTTTTTCTGCCTTAACCCAAAAATTTTCTGGAATTATCCATTTACTAGCTGTACATACTGATGCACCAGTATCCACATAAGCATGGATAGTGTACTTTCTATATCCTTCAAAGCTAAGCTTTATTGGGATATAAATAGAATTTGGATTTGTAATATTTCTATTACTCATAATCAGAAGAGTCTTCTGATGATGATTCAAAATCCGTTTCTGTATCAGAAGTCAGATAGTAAAGTGATTCTGTATCACTAGGATCTTCTACTGGGTAGAATCCTTGTTTTTCAAATGTATTTAGGAGTTTAATCCTATCTTCATTTCCAATTCTTGCAGGGCACTCATTTGCATAATGTCCTGATTCATTGCAGAGCCAGCATCTGCAATTCTTTTTCTTTTGAGGACAAAATTTCTTTTTGTCTTCTTTGTCTTTTTTACCTTTATTAGGTTTCTTTTCAAATTTTTTAAAGAATTTTCTTTTCTTAAAAAATTTCTTTTTGTACGGTTTTTTGTATTTCTTAAATCTGTAAGATTTTCTTTTTGTTCTTTTGTTTTGTCTTTTCTCAGGTTTACAACCGTATTGTCCTGGAATTCTGTCAAGATATTTGTTACAACAAATTCTAGGATTTCTTGTAACTGCATTTCTGCTAGTCCTGACAAGATATCCTTCTTTGCATTTGTCAGCAAGAAGATTTCTTGTGATTGTAATGGCTAGACCTAAAGAGTGGTCTATTTGGAGATTGACTTTAAAATTTTCATTACTTTTTTCTTGTTTTTCAATAGCTTCATTGAAACCTATCATAACTTCATTGTTAAATGGTTCTGGTAGTTTTCTCATGAATTTTTCTGTAAGGTTCTTCCAATCACTGACTGGACAGATATAAAAATATTTGGAATATTCACAAACATATTCTTCAAAGAAGCACATGTCGCAAATTGAGATTTTTTCCAAATGATTTAAAGCATCTGCCACATCGACGGTAGACCTGGTGTTTTTGAAAGCTTCATAGGTTTGACCTGTGAATTGCTTATAGATTTGTTCCACAATTCTTTTTATGAATTTGGGAATATCACCTTGTGTTTCATACCAGATGGCATTTTTAGTTTCATATGTTATGATTTTAAGGAAGGCTTTCACGTTTCCTCTAGTACTTGCAATGATGTAATTCCATGAATTAGTTTCACTTCTGTGGATTTCTTTGTTAATTATCATAGAAATCATGATATTATTATACCAATCTTCTATGACGGTTTCTGGATCTAAAACACAATCTAGATCAAGAATTTTTATGTCTGTTTGTGCCTTTTTTGGCTTGTTTAACAGAAAAGATGAATCAATCTCATCACTTTCTGGTTTTTTCCTAGGGACTGTGTCTCCTATTGGTCTTTTTCCATCTCCTATTGGATTTTTTGATGAAGAAGGTTCATAATCCATAGGTTCTGTTTCAATCTTTGGTTCTCTGATTTCTATTCCTTTTTGCGCTGGATAGAATCTTTCATGTATAATTATTTCATCATCTGAACTTTCAATTGAAACTTCATTTGATGTAATAGGTTCTAAATTTTCTGGTTCATATCCTACAGATTTGGCTGTAAGGATAGTTTCTTGGTTGCTAATGTTAACTCTTTTTACAATTGAAGCAATTTGCTCAAGCTCATTATCTTCAAATGCTAAAAGGACATTTAACAATCCTAAGTTGTCTGAAGTTTCATAAACCTTTTCAAGATTTTTTCTGAAACTTGTCATTCTGAATTTAGATCATCAAATTCAAATTTTCCATCATCAACTTCCTACAGAGTACCTACCAGGACAGGAGGTCAATCTCAGGGAAATCAAGGAGCAGACATTGTGGTGAGGCAGAAATTCAGCCAAAACGTAAATACCAAGGGAAACCACCAATCAACGACAGTAAGAAGGTATTTAGTTAAGTTTATGTTTATACTTGTCTTGTCCATATGTTTCTATTGTCTAAACTTCCATACATTTTTACAAATTTCATCTTCCGCAACAACAAAGTACAGTTTATGCATGTGTGCGTAAAAAAATGGTATCAGAGAAGAAAAACTTTGTAGTTATTCTTCAGGTACATTTTCAAATGCTGAGAAAAATTATCATATTAATGAAAAAGAAATCTTAGCAATGAAAAAAGCGATACAGAAATTTAGACTCTATATTATTTCTAACCATTTCATTGTTAGAACTGATTCTTCTACTTGCAAATCATTTTTGAAATGCCAGGTACATCCAGACTATAAACAGGGTAGACTGATTAGATGGCAAATGTGGTTTAGCCATTATAATTTTGAAATCCAATTGATTAAAAGTAAAGAAAATTATCTTGCAGATAGTTTAACACGTGAATTATCATTTGTAGGTCAAAATGACAAATATACGAGATCAAATTGAAGATCTTGAACTACAATTGGAGACTAAAATTATGGAAATCTCGACGAGACAACAAGAAATTGTTATCTTGAAGAAGACAATCCATAGACTTAAACAAAAACTCACTTCTTCAGAAGGGGGAATTTGTGAGCCTTCAACAGCTCAAACAGACGAACCTTCAAAAGTTCAGTGTTCGCAAGAACATTCGGGTATTCCAAGCCCAGAAAACAAACAGACAGAAGAGCCTTTAAAAGCTCAGTGCTCGCAAGAACATCCGGGTATTCCAAGCCCAAAGAAAAAAGATGAACCATTAGTTGGTTTTGGAACATCTATTCCAGGGAAGAAATTCTATGTTATTTTTGATGGACCATCAAAAGGTTTTTACACAAACTGGACTGAGGTTGAACCCTTAGTTAAGTTTAAACCACATAAGCACAAAAGTTTCAAAACACTCTTAGAAGCCCAACAAGCTTTTAACGATTTTCATAAAGAAACTCCTGTGTCTTATAAAAAGATAACAGACCAAATTAGCCTTAGGCCCAATTATCAAAACCAAGATATTAGGTCCAGGCCTAGACTTCCAAACTTTCCAACAAGGCCCATTTTTCCAGACTTAAGATTCAAGTCTTACAAAGATGTGACCAAAACAACTCCTGAATTTGTGCTTCCAGATCGTTTCAAAAATCTAGGAAAAGCCCATGTTCAAAAGGAAGACAACACTGTCTCAAACATCCATCTTCAAGATTTCATTCACCTTGAAGAAGAAGCCCGTATCATAGGAGCCAATATTCCTGAAAAGAATTATTTTGGAACCTTTGATAAAAAATTTGGCCAATTCATCTTCGTTGAAGGTGCAGAGCCCAATTTGATAAAAACAGCCTTTTTACTGTGGATTAATCAAAACAATTATCCCAGGAAGAGATTTAGAAGAAATCAGACTTGTGGATGAAAACCTTTTTAAAGCCTTAAAAGATTTTCAGAAATATGTTATGAAAAATCAAGACCTCCACATGATTTTAAAAATCAACAGTACAATTCCATTCTGGAACAAAGATAATATCCTCTTTAAAGGATATCATCACATTCAGATAAAGACTGTTAAAGAACCTTATCTCGATGAACCTGTTGAAGGAAATCCATCAGAGATAGATTCTGATATTTTAAACGAATGGAGAGGTCTCTCTTTTCAAAGACTTTTGACTAGTCTTAGAACAATTAACAGAGATTCAAAAATCAAAGTTAATTATTCTTCAGACTACATTTTAGTCACGAGTAAGACAAGTGCTCAGATGACTAAAGAAAACATTAAAACAATTTGCAATTTTGAAAGAAATTTTTATTGCGAATTTAATTGTCCTAACAGTTATGCAGGAAACCTGTGTTCCTATCTCAGACAGAGCATTGGTAAAGATCATTGCTGCAAATGGTGTGAAAACACTACGAAAGAATCACAGGTTGCTGAAAATCTGAGAGAAAAAGCAAAAGGAAAAGACAAAATAGTTGAGAAAACTATTGACGAAGAATTTTCAAAAGTGGCATCTCTGGATGACATAGAAGACTCATTTTCTAATGAAGATTTGCTTTGAAAAGGAAAAGCAAGACATTTTTGAATTTAATCCGAAGCTTCTCGGTGAAGCGAGTATTAAAATTCAAAAAGAAGAAACACGTCCGACAATGATGGACCCTCCAGCAAACCAAAAGATGACAGCTTCTGAAGATTTGGCACGCCCAACAAAAATCACAGAAGAAAGATTCCCATACTGTACACTTTTTCAAAATTTCAAGATTGCAGTCCCACAGCATCTTTTAAAATTTGAATTCGGTGGAAAAAGCAGAAGAAAGGACAGCCACCTACCCGACAAGGAAAAGAAGGGCATCTACTTTCGGCAAAAGGCAGATTGATGCAGAAACAGCTGGAAAAACAGTGGAAGGATTTTCTTCTATATAAACAGAAGCCATACATTGTGTTAGGCAGAGGTTTTTTTACGAGCAATTTTTCTTTCAAAAAACTTGTGTAAAATTTTCAATGTATCAAGGGTAATACTCCCTTTAGACAGTAGATCCATTTGGATCAAAAGACTTGTATTTAAATAAGCTTTCAAAGCCTTCTTGAATAAAACTTCATGTTTTAATTCTAGACTTCCCAAAATTTATGTTTCAATTGATATTTTGTACGGATCCATACAGTCAACTTCCTACAGAGTACCTACCAGGACAGGAGGTCCATCTCAGGGAAATCAAGGAGCAGACATTGTGGTGAGGCAGAAATTCAGCCAAAACGTAAATACCAAGGGAAACCACCAATCAACGACAGTAAGAAGGTATTTAGTTAAGTTTATGTTTATACTTGTCTTGTCCATATGTTTCTATTGTCTAAACTTCCATACATTTTTACAAATTTCATCTTCCGCAACAACAAAGTACAGTTTATGCATGTGTGCGTAAAAAAATGGTATCAAAGCCTAGTTCAAAATAGTTAAATACAATATGATACATTGCAGAATGTGTTGTAGATACATATTAAATATAGACAGTTATTTCCAGTTATATAATTATCATCGAAATTATCATAGAAATCATGATATTATTATACCAATCTTCTATGACGGTTTCTGGATCTAAAACACAATCTAGATCAAGAATTTTTATGTCTGTTTGTGCCTTTTTTGGCTTGTTTAACAGAAAAGATGAATCAATCTCATCACTTTCTGGTTTTTTCCTAGGGACTGTGTCTCCTATTGGTCTTTTTCCATCTCCTATTGGATTTTTTGATGAAGAAGGTTCATAATCCATAGGTTCTGTTTCAATCTTTGGTTCTCTGATTTCTATTCCTTTTTGCGCTGGATAGAATCTTTCATGTATAATTATTTCATCATCTGAACTTTCAATTGAAACTTCATTTGATGTAATAGGTTCTAAATTTTCTGGTTCATCTCCTACAGATTTGGCTGTAAGGATAGTTTCTTGGTTGCTAATGTTAACTCTTTTTACAATTGAAGCAATTTGCTCAAGCTCATTATCTTCAAATGCTAAAAGGACATTTAACAATCCTAAGTTGTCTGAAGTTTCATAAACCTTTTCAAGATTTTTTCTGAAACTTGTCATTCTGAATTTAGATCATCAAATTCAAATTTTCCGTTTTTAATTTGTTTTTTATTTTCTACTTCTCCCCCCCGTTTCTGGAAGATTCCGTAAGTAGTCTTCTTAATTGATGTACTAGGTTGATTCCTAATACCAGCAATTATGATGGCTGAGTGTTTTTCCATTGATTTTTCGTTATCAATTTTTAGGTTTTTAAGAGATAATTTTACCTCTTCTAAGTCTTCTTTTAGAATTTTTAGTTCTCTTAAAATATCAGCAATTGACATTTTAATCACCTAAAATTCTTTCTGCCATTTTATTAATAGTGTCATTTAGTTGTCTTAAGTCTCTAGATTGACTAGATTCTGGTTTTTCTTTCCACCTAATTTCAGGTTTATGTTTCATGGACATAGTCCTTAGCAAAAGAGGTTTTTGTTCTTTTACTAAAGTCCTATTTTGGAGTAAATCAATTTCAACAGATTTTCTGGATGGGTGAACCAACCAATCAAACTCTGTTTCTTTGTGTTCAAGGTAGTCTGAAAATAAGGGATCAATTTTGATTCCTTTTGGCTCTTTGACAATTGTCATATTGTGTTGATTATGCACTGCATAACTAACCAAATATGATATTGAGAAAGGGACGTTGTTTTCTTTGACTAAATCTGTTCTTATGTACTTGTGTACAAAAGATAAGATTCCATCAAAATCTTGGTCATGTAGACTTACAGAAAGTCTAGGGAATGCAGTAAAAATTAATTTACCACAAGCTAAGTTACCATTTAAGGTTCCAGGGAAGAAATTCTATGTTATTTTTGATGGACCATCAAAAGGTTTTTACACAAACTGGACTGAGGTTGAACCCTTAGTTAAGTTTAAACCACATAAGCACAAAAGTTTCAAAACCAACTAATGGTTCATCTTTTTTCTTTGGGCTTGGAATACCCGGATGTTCTTGCGAGCACTGAGCTTTTAAAGGCTCTTCTGTCTGTTTGTTTTCTGGGCTTGGAATACCCGAATGTTCTTGCGAACACTGAACTTTTGAAGGTTCGTCTGTTTGAGCTGTTGAAGGCTCACAAATATTGCTAAAAATTCAAATGTTTTTATAACAAATGAAGAATTAGAAATATTCAAAATAAATACAGAAAGAGAAAAGATGAAATTTGTAAAAATGTATGGAAGTTTAGACAATAGAAACATATGGACAAGACAAGTATAAACATAAACTTAACTAAATACCTTCTTACTGTCGTTGATTGGTGGTTTCCCTTGGTATTTACGTTTTGGCTGAATTTCTGCCTCACCACAATGTCTGCTCCTTGATTTCCCTGAGATGGACCTCCTGTCCTGGTAGGTACTCTGTAGGAAGTTGACTGTATGGATCCGTACAAAATATCAATTGAAACATAAATTTTGGGAAGTTTCATAAAACAAATTAAAAACGGAAAATTTGAATTTGATGATCTAAATTCAGAATGACAAGTTTCAGAAAAATCTTGAAAAGGTTTATGAAACTTCAGACAACTTAGGATTGTTAAATGTCCTTTTAGCATTTGAAGATAATGAGCTTGAGCAAATTGCTTCAATTGTAAAAAGAGTTAACATCAGCCATCATAATTGCTGGTATTAGGAATAAACAGCTGGAACAAGTATAAACATATGTACGAAGTTGAAGTAAAAGGGGGAGGGGGAGGGGGAGGGGGAGGGGTGCATAATTTACCTGCACTTTCCTGTAATTGCGGCTGGGGTGGGGGGCAATAAAGTGTGCCAAAATTTTTTTTTGGTTTGACATGCAGCCAAACGGAAAAACTTTCTAGACCCAGTCACGGGGTCCATATCTTTTCTCTAATGTGTATATGTCTTATTGTTTTCTATTAATCTAGCACTAACAAGACCTCCCTCCTCCATTTTTTTACATTATCATCATGGAGAATGTTGTCTTTAGATATATGAAAAAGTATGGGCAGAAGCTACCAGAACTAGCTACGAGTCAGATGCTTATGAAGGGATGGAAAAGTGTGTCGCCGACTTCAAGATTTACATGAGAAATAGATTGACAATCTCAATCCCTGACTCATGTCCAGCTCCATTGACGTTGTTAGAGACCTACAAGTGACTGGCGGTTCAAAGATTGCATCGTCATGTACAGTGTCAAAGGGATGAGGATGACGATGGAACTAGTGGTGTCCAGAAGGAGAATATCCTTGAGTATGACCCTCTACTAATGTCTAATTCTTTCTTTCTTGCAACTCTTTAATTTTCTCTTGGAATGTAAAAATTGACTACTCAACAACAAAGCGTATTGGAAAAGGAGGTTTATTTCTTAATTAAGTTTTGAGGAAAGTTTGATTTTCTTTGTGATTATTATGCATTGCCCTTTTTTGTTGAATATAAATTGACTCGTCAATATTTATAATGAGTATACATTTTCTTAGAGTGTTTTTGTGTTTGCATTGTTTGTCAATAATATTCATGTATACTCGATATTTGATCGATTCTAAACTGATGCTTGATGATTGTCGACTGCTTTTCACGATATTTGTGTGTCAGTTTGATTGTTATAAAGACTTAGTAGATGTCCAGCTTTGATCGAGGCTTAGGAATGTGCAAAACTACTGTTAAAGTGTTTTGCTCGTCTGCTTCTAAGGCGATTTGCTCGATTACTATCGAAGCTAAGATGTGTACTCAATTGATGTTGAGGTGTTTTGCTCAGCTTGTGCTGAAGTGACTATCTTGATTGCTATCGTAGCTAAGAGATGTGCACAATTATTCTTAAGGCATTTCGCTCATCTGTTGCCTACGTGATTAGCTCTATTGCTATCGAGGCTAAGAGAATATGGAGTGGTTTGGGTGCCTTGAATTATAACAATGTCTTTTTCCTGAAATTTGTCCATAGTCAAACTCAAAAAGTGTACGTAGACATCCCAGCTATGCTAGCCCTTTCTAGCCTCATCATCAGTTAGCTTCAACTTTTTAGTAATACTCATGGATGATAATATTCTCATGATAAAAGTATTAAATATATTTCATGGGGATGAGAAGTAGACATCTTTCTTGAAAGTAAAGTACAAAATCAACTATGTAAAAAGCATTGTTTGTTGTGGTCAAGAGATGCTGGTAATAGCTTTTTATATGTTCCACATTCCATGGTCCCCCTAGAGGCTTTCTAGTCATATCTTTGAGGCTGTACGAGCTTTTTCCTACCGCTCTTATAACTTTATACGTGTCTTCCCATATTGGTTTGAGTTTCAACGGCTTGTGTCGTGTAGCTGCTGCAATTTTCAAAACCAATTCTTGTGTATTAACGTACACATCACTTCCTTTATATAAGTAGTGGTCAACTAGAGTTCGAATTTTCATGTTTCAAAGTCGATAGGCTCAATATGCATTATGTGTTGGAGCGATAATTTCATCTGGTTTGATGGCTTCCATTCCGAACAAAGCTTGAAAGTTATATTGGGATACGCTCACAATACGTTCGGTATCTTGTCCGCCCTTCACATTTTTTCTTTTTCTACACTTTTTTTGATATATTACAACACAGCTTTGTTGGTTACCTCAGCCTAGCCGTTGCTTTGAGGATGAGCCATTGAAGTCTAACGATGATCAATTTCATAGCTGCTGCAAAATTTCTTGAAATTGATGTTTTCAAACTGGCGGCCATTGCCTATTGAAAGTTCTAAAACCTAGATTAATTAAATTAAAAACGAATTTTAATCTTAATTAAACAAGCAGTGGACAGAACGTAGTCAGAATTAGCAAGATATAGAGATAACAATTCTGACTCGCACAATCGTGTTCGTTTACCTAATCTTGACAAGTGCGGAAATTAAAAGATTAAATACGAATACAAGATGTAACGTGGTAAACCCCTAAGGAAAACATCTACGGGTCCCCATGCCATGGGTAAAAACAATCTACTAATAATCTTGTTCAAAAATACAATAGTATCGGTTTTTGTAATTTCGCAAAATTAACAAATTAACAATCAAAAGAAAACAAATCAACTCCATGTGATACTTCTTCTTCTGACTTGTTGATGAAGTGGAACCAAACCCACCGGTATTGACTTTATCACCACTTCTCTATTGTACTTGACCGCAACCACCACTTGGATTAAGAACTCCCGTTCTTAACTTCACGCCAAGTAGCTTGAACAAAATATGGAATTATTCGTTGAGCACCAATAAGTTCTTGATTCTTCAATAAGTTTGAAGAAAACCTTTTTGCTTTGAAAGTTGAATCAATGAATTATCGAGTCTTCTTTTCCACCAATGAATTCTGCCGGTTTTGCTTAGAGAATCCAAGACCAAAAATTATATTTCAAAAGCACTTCTTCCTTATTGATTTTCACTCTTACTTATAGTTAAAATAGAAATCAATTTAGGATTTATTTCTTACCTAAAAATATGCAACAAGAATGGTAAGAAAATTAGTAGGAAAGAATATAGAAAGATATTCTTAGACTTGTAGTAAGAAAGAATTTAGAAAACTAAATATTTCATTTCTAAACAAATCTAAAAGAATAAGAAAAGATTCTTTAACCTACAAAAATAGCTGTCAATAATATTCATGAGGTCAGAATATATCAAGTATAGAAACATAATAAAGTTGCAGCTTTTACTGATTTGGAAAAAATAATCCGCTTATCAACCCAATCAGTCAGAACCAACGTTAACCAGACCAGTCAAAAACGTAAACATTGACCTGCTCTTTTATCATTAAAAATTAGTTATATTCATTAAGTTAGCCAAGATATAAAAAGTGAAAAATATGACACATATTTTTTCAACAATCTCCTCCTCTGGCGTTGCTTAATTACAAACACATAACTATCAGATTTTTAATGTAAGTGTGATGTTTGTGAATAAGTAAAGAACCCATAAGCATCAACATACAAGGGTTATGGCTTCCCCTTAGTGTGTAAACCAAGAACTCATGCAAAGAATTTAACCACATATGCAAATACCACACACAATAGCCATAAATTTAATATTGCTCCCCCTTAGCAAGATATCATTTAAGTGTAATGATCAACTACCATAAACCTAAAAGTACTACTATTAAAGTTTAACCAACAAAGTGTCCAAAGAAAGAAAAACCTAACAACCACACAAATTAAAAATTACTACTATTCCCCGTTTTGTAAGAGGAATGCCAAAGGAAGAGAAAAAACAAAAGTAAAGCAGTGTTTGAAGGAAAATAAAGCAGAATTTAAGAGTTAAAAACAGTCATCCATAGCCAAATAGTTAGAAGGTTAAAAGTTAGAACTGAGAATAGTTAGTGTCGGGAGGATGTGGGCTTCTTTGTATCGGATGCAGATGCATTTGCAACTCTCATTCAAGCATGGGTATCGGAAGGAGTATCAGCTGGAGGACCATCAGCGCGAGGTGCAGTAGTCGGGGTAGCAGTTGTCTCAACAACTAGATCAGAAGTCGGAATCTCCATTGGATCTCCAGGATGTGTAGAGAATTCCAGAGTAATAGTGCAGTATGCAGACTTTATATGCTCATCGCCCAGATATTCCAGTTTACCCAACACCCTACGCATGAAAAGTAAATTCATTAGAAAAACTTTTGGCTAAGGCAAAAATTTGATCTACCTGTGTTTGAACTAGCCCCAACTGAGTTTCTAGTGCATTCAGACGTCCAGAATGGTCCAACGAGGATTAAAAGTGCCTAGGAACTCTGGAAGTGGGATGCATCCAAATTTGTAAACTCATGAACACCTAGCGCTGGAATATTCTCAGAGAATTGGTTTGAATCCATGGCAGGCACTTCTTGATGAACCAGAAAGTGATGGATCAGAGCTGGATGCAGTAGCCTGTACTGCTTGGCCCTCCTCGACCCTTCATAAACAATTCTATCAAAAACTATTTTGACCCAATCAACTAGCATCCTCATCCCTAACTTGTATAGCATAACAGCTCTGTCCCCCGAAATGTCAGATCAATGAGTTAATGGATCGATATTGTTGATAAGAATCCGATGAAGAATTTTGTATTTGGGCAGTAGCCAAGAAGTAGTCAGTTCTCCTGATTTTGGCCAGGTAGAGTCAGTCATTTCTTGCGCAATGCTGTCCATGGTCAATTCTTCATCACTTGTGATAGCCACAGTGGCCACCATAAGCCAGTCCCTGAGAGAGTTAGGACTGAAAGTAGAGATGGCAAACAGACCGGGCTGCCCGTCGCCTCGACGGCCCGGTCCACAAATATACGAGACCGGGCCTTAAAAATTTTCACGGGCCGGCCCGTGGGCCAGTCCACGGACCAGCTCGTGGACCGATCCGTGGTCCACAAGTGCAGGGACCAATTGTTGCAGTTTCCAACGGTCATATTTATGACCGTTGCATGCAACGGTCATAAATATGACCGTTTCCAATTTGGTCCCCAATTTATTTTTAAATGGCTATTTTTTTTTCCTATAAATATCCCATAAATTAACTCTATTCTCTTCAAAAATCTCTCAAATCTCAAATTACAATCTTACATTCATACTTCCGTTATCCAAAAAAATTATATTCATATATTGTGCAATTTATTTATATAATTTCTAGATTTATAATCTTATTCTTCTTATCTTCTACATTCCTACATTCCAATTTCCATATTTATTTTTTGTACTTCTAGTCTTCTACATTTCTATTATCTACAACCAAATTCATGGATCAATACAATTTTCAAGGAAGTGCCGAGTCTGTCAAAAACCAAATTCAAGATGATTTTAGTAGTTTAAATAATGTTCCAATTCCAGAATTTGGTGATAATTTTGGAGTTGGGAACACTGCTCCAATTTTTGATTTAGATGATATTGACGAAGAGTTAGAAACGACCAACACTACTCAATTGACTACTAAACGAAGAGCCACAAAATAAAAAGCTCGGTGTTGGGATCATTTTAATAGAGTGTAGACGGGTGCATCTGCAGATGGGCAACTAATTTTCTAGGCAGTTTGTAATTATTGTAAGCAACAGTTTGCATGGCAAAAATGTGGTGGAACGAGCCATCTTAACCGACATTTTCCGAAGTGTATGCAAAAGCATGGAGGAGTTGATACCAACCAAGCACAACTACATTTCGGATCTCCGGGTGGATCTACTAGTTCTTCTCCCAATCTTAACAATTGGATTTATTCACAAGAATCTATGCGTCGAGAATGCATGTGTCAGTTGGTGGCTAGTGGTAAGTTCCCGCTTAGCATAGTGGAAAGCCCTCATTTCACATGGTTTGTACAAAGGTATTTTCAAGCAAGGTATTTACCCTTTGCTAGAAACACTCTTCGTTCTGATACTATTGCTGCATATAATAAAAGAAAACAAAATATAAAAAATGATTTAAGTAAATATGCTAGTGTTGTATCATTCACTTCGGACTTATGGTCCGGTCTAAATCATAAAGGATATAATGCAGCTACTTTACATTATATTGATAAACTATAGATTATGCATAAAAGAATAATTACTTTTAAAGTAATTGACTACCCTCATAATGGCCTACAAATTTTTAATTATTTAATTGCAATTATTAGAGAATTTAATTGTGAATCTAGAATTCGCAGTATGACGTTTGACAATGCTCCGCCTAATAATATTGTAATAGAAAAATTAATTGAGGAATTACAACCGGATTTCGGTGGAATTTTGTTTCATGTTAGATGTGTATGCCATATTTTTAATTTAATTGCCCAAGATGGTTTAAAGTATATAGGCCCACAATTAGAAAAAATTAGGTATGCATTGAACTATATTACTGTTTCACCTTCTAGAAAACAAGTATTTGATAAATTATGCGTAGAAAATTCTCTTCCAACTAAAACTATATGTACAGACATACGTAATAGGTGGAACTCTACTTATTTAATGCTTGAATCATGTGAAGGATATGAACATTGTGTAACTGGTTATTATAATGGCCGACATTTATACGATCCACAATACGATTTGCAACCACATAATTGGCAAATTGCATTTCATGTTTGAAAATTTTTAAAAGTATTTTACGACACTACAAATGCATGTGGTGGTGTATACTACCCTACTAGTCCATTAGTTTTAAATCATTTTTATTTTATTGCAAATAATTTTAATAGATATAAGACGTATGTAATTTTCTCTGATATTGTTGAAACAATGGAAATGAAGTTTAGAAAATATTGGGAAGACTTGCCTATGTTGTTCCCGTTAGCGTCAATTATGGACCATAGAGTAAATTTACAAGGTACAAAACATACTATTTCGAAAATTTCTAATAATTTGAGTTACGGTAATCCATTAACTTACAGTAATTTAGAAAAAATATTATGTGAAATGTACGAATTTTATGCAGAAAAAATCGGTAGGAATGTTAGAAGATCTCCTGCGCCAAACCCTTCTTCTTCTTCAAATAACCCTAATCCAAATGATTATTGGAGTTTCCTTATTTATAAGGGAACTCAAAATCCTAGTTCTTCTTCTTCTTCTTCGCTTACCCGTGCCATAAATGTTGAAACTAATATTAGAGATATACCATTAGAGTTAGCTAGATATTTTGGTCACGACATGCTTAATTTGTTAGATGAAGAGGAGAGGAGTAATTTTGATATACTTAGGTGGTGGAGACAAAACGAGCGCCAATACCCAATTGTTTCTATTATAGCACGTGATCTACTAACACCTCCGGTATCAACTGTAACATCTGAGTCTGCTTTCAGTATAGGTGGTAGGATTCTTAATGATTTGAGGTCAAGACTTAAACCAGATATATTAGAGAGTTTAATGTGTTAGAAATATTGGGAGGATGCAGAACATCGAATCCAAGAAAAAGTAAGCATGATATTGGCCGAAGAGATGGACTAACTGAATACGTAGTAAGTAAAATGTAAGTATATTTATTATTTTGTATAAATTCATTCTATTTTTATTCATTTTAACTTGTAAGTTTTGATATTTAACTTTACAAAAAATTGTACACGTAACAACTTGTTCGTGTACAATTTTAACTCTGCATACGCTAATAGTAGCCGGTCCCAAGCCCGAAAAAAGGAGGAGGGTTTGAATTTAAAATTTTTTCTTCACTTATTTCTTATTATTTGTTGTTTTTAAGTTAAATAAAAAAAATAGATTTCACGTGGGTCCGTTGACCGGCCCGTGGATCGCGGACCACGGGCTGGTCCACGGACTGGCCCGTGGATCGGCCCGTTGGCCCGCGGACCGTGGGCCACTCTGGACCATCTTTTTGAAGACGGCTCGGCCCGTATCTTTACTGGCCGAACTCGGCCCGTATTAAGGACTGAGTCGGACCGACTGCTCCACGGGCCAAGCTAGCCCCAGCTCGGCCCATTGCCATCTCTAACTGAAAGTACCATGTTTTTCTTGGACATAAACCTACCATCTGAATTCATTTCTAGCCTTCCTCAGATTCTTTGGGACATTGGCCATAAATTCCTTGACCAAAGTTTCATTAAACGGCCCAGAAAAACTCAACAGATTATGTAAGTTGTGAAAATCAACAATTTCAACTAAACCAAATGAACTAAATTTGGCAATTGCTACCTTGCACTCAATGATGAACTTACGGTAGATTGTAAATGACAGAAACAAACTCTCAGCACTCTACGATAGAAAACAGTAATTGAGGGGTTAACAGAGTGTCTACCTCTAATTAATATGTCAAGTCTGAACATTTAGGAGTCTGAACTAGGAGTAGGAAGTACTCTGTAGGCACCCCTTGAGGTAGTGGTAGGCCTGTTCTGACCAGCAGGTGTGGGCTTTTCAGCAACATCAACGATTTTACATTTCCCTTTCTCAGCCCTTTTGGCCCTTTTTGTTGGAGGGGGTGTAGGAGTAGATTCTGAAGATTCATCAAGAGCAACATCAAAATCAAAATCTGATTTTTGAGAAGGGGGCTTACTTGAACCTTCTATGAATGGGAGAGGCTGTTCAGACTCCTCATCACCAGCCCCTTCATCCTCATGAACTTCATCTTCAATTTCAGCATTGTCAGACCCACTGTCACCTGCTGCATTGTCAGAATCACTGTCACCCACAGATTCATCGTCATCATCTTCTTCTTTATCTGGGTCTTGAGCACTTAAGGTAACTTTCTTGCTCAGATATCTGATTGGGTTGTTAGATGTTGGACGGGGCTGTGTTTTAGAATGGCTGACCGGCGGTTGATATGCAACTATGTCCGTCGATTTGTCAACCTGAGATATAGCTGCCGCTGGAGAACTGTACGGGTATGAACTTGAGGGTTCCTGTCTTCTTGCACTTCGCCGGAGAGTCATTGCCGCCGACATTTGTGGCCCCATCGCAGTCTCAGTAACAGACACCGGAGCAACGTTGTCCTTTGACGAATTTCCTGGATGTTTATTTGATTTTGGCATTTTAGTCTTCACCATTGTTTGAATCTGAGAAAGAAAACTCAACACACCTTCGAAATCAAGTATAAGGGGCTTCGGAGTTAGGAAATCGAAAATTAAGTGTGAGGAGATGAAGAAGGAAACCCTAAATCATGGTTTAATAGGAGAAAATTTTCAGAATTGCACAAGAAGGGAACCGTTAATTTGGGACGTGTGAAAAGCAGTTACCAAAAATAAACTGATTAATGGCAGTTATTGACAAAGAAATCTTCATTAATCTGATAAGTCAAATTTGGATTGAACCGCATAGAATGGCAATTTATGCAAAACGGAATTTTTTAAAATAGGTAAAACAATTTATTATACAGTAAAAAAAAATTGGATTCCATAAACTAAAAAATCATCTAGATTTTTCTCAGTTAGAGCTGATTGTGTTGCCAAAATTATACTGTTGATTGAAAATTCTACGAAAATGCCCACACAAGCTAATCACACAAAAATAATGAGAATATTTTATGAGATAAAATTGAATCGTTTATTTATGGGAAAATTTCATAGTCTACAAATTATACAACCAGTCCAAAAATATCAAAATCAACCAGAATCTTCCAATCAGATATATACACATAATTAAATTCAATTAATTGATCAGATTTATAACGTGAGTGTGTGATAGGACATACTGGACTAATCAATCATAACCTGTCCCACTAGGCCAAATTGAACCTTGTCAAGCAGATCAGTAATGAGGTGTATTTCAAACCAGTCATCATCTAAACATATCTCTTTTAAAAAACATATGTGCGTGCCAGACAGGAGTACCATAGCAATTTTTCTTTTGTATATTCAAAGTGTTGACTTTATTTGTATATATATATCCCTTTTTTTTTTGTTTTGTCAAAGCACTGAATTTTTAAGATCATGGAGTTGACTTTCTCACAGCCATAAAGGTAGCCCTTTTCTACATGATTTATGTTCATTATCAAGGACGACTGCACACATCTATGGTGGTAGCCCTCTCCTCCATGAAATTTTCTGTTTAACACAACAACATACTATAGTGCCGAGAGACATAGATACTGACCATAGGTCACAACAAAGTACGAAACTACTTTAAAGATAACAATCTAGTTAGTAGTAAGGTACAATCAAACAAGTCAATATGTCCTCAAAGTGTGCTTATCTGAGCATATTTTACCATAAGTATAATGAGCATACCATACTAATTGGTTAATCCAAGTAAATCTCAAAATTCATAGATCAATCATACATTTATATCATATGTTATTTGCAAGAAAACCCATTCTTCTCCCTCTTTTTTTTTTTGAAATAATAAAAAAAATAAAAAATAAGCAAATGCAAACAAACATACATGATAAAATCAAACAAAAAGAAAAACACTACTTCTAATTATTTTTTTTCTTTCTTTTTTTTTTTTAAATAAAAAAATTAATGTATCAAGCAAATGCCCACGGCCTTCCGTAGAGTCTCAAATCTAGTAGAATCTAAGGCTTTGATGAACAAATCAGCCAACTGATACTCAGTCTGAATATGTTCCAAAGTAATAACTTTTTCTTCGACCAAATTTCTAATAAAATGATGTCTAATATCAATATGTTTGGTCCTAGAGTGCTGAACAAGATTTTTAGAAATATTGATAGCACTAGAGTTATCACAGAATATAGTAACAGAGTCCTGATCAATACCATAATCACATAGCATTTGTTTCATCCAAAGTAGCTGAGTGCAACAACTACCCGCTGCAATATACTCAGCTTCTGCAGTAAATAAGGAAATAGAGTTTTGTTTCTTACTTAACCATGCAATGAGTTGTTACCAATGTCGAAACATCCTCCACTCGTGCTTTTCCTATCATCCATGTTTTCAGCTCAGTCAGCATCAGTGTATCCTACAAGATGAGAGTTAATATCATTAGTATACCATAAACCATAATTAGAAGTACAGTTAATATAATGAATAATTCGCTTCACTGCCGCAAGATGTGATTCTTTTGGTTTAGCTTGATAACGTGCACAAACTCCACACTTAATGATATGTCAGGACGGCTTGCAGTCAGGTACAGCAAGCTGCCTATCACGCTTCTATACAAGCTGGAGTCAACCTCCTTTCCCTAGTCATCTCTGGAAATTTTCAAAGACATGGCCATGGGAGTTCTGACTGACTTGGTCTGTTCAAGGCCGAACTTCTTCACCAGATTTTTAGCATACTTGGCCTGTGAGATAAAAATCCCTGATCCAACCTATTTGATCTACAAACCTAAAAAGAAATTTAGTTTACCAACCACGCTCATTTCGAATTCATTTTGCATAAGTGTAGCAAATTTCTTGGATTTTGTTTCTAGTGAAGAACCAAACACAATATCATCAATGTAGATTTGTGCAATAATTAATCCAGTTTTAAAATGTTTGATGAATAACGTTTTGTCAGCTCATCCTCTCTTGTATCTCTGTTCCAATAAGAACATGGTTAATCGTTCATACCAAGCTCGTGGGACTTGCTTTAGTCCGTACAGAGCCTTTTTGAGTTTGAACACATGGTCAGGAAAATAGGGATCAACAAATCTCTTAGGCTGCTCAACATAGACTTCTTCATTAAGAATTCTATTCAGAAAGGCACTTTTGACATCCATTTGGTACAGCTTGAACCTCATTTGACATGCCACTGATAGTAAAAGTCTAATAGATTCAAGTCGAGCTACAGGTGCAAATGTTTCATTAGAATCCACTCATTCTAGTTGAGTGTATCCCTGTGCAACCAAGTGTGCCTTGTTTCTGACTATGTTTCCATGTTTATCTGATTTATTTTTGAATATCCACTTTGTCTTGATCACATTTGTGTCCTTTGGCCGAGGTACAAGTTCCCACACTTCATTTTTATCAAATTGAGCTAGCTCTTCATGCATGGCTAGAACCCAATTTTCATCAATAATAGCTTCATTTATATTTTTGGATTCAATTTGTGAAGTATAGCAAACATTTCCAAGTTCATTAGCAAGCCTCCTCCAAGTCATCATGCCATCTCTGGAATCTGAGAGAAATTGTCCAATGGGTGTGCTTTTTGAATCCAAGAAGGAGGTTGTCTTCTCATGTTCTGTTCGTTATTTGTATATGGTGCGTCAGAACTTCCAGGAGCAGGGGCAAAGACATCATAAATTGACGCTGGATGTTCCTTCTGTGTATCACTGTCTGGTGCAGGTACATGATTGTCTTGAGTAGGTTGACGTCCAGCAACCTGTTCTTCCAAAGTCTAAATAATAGGCTCCTGTGAATAAGATGAAAAGTCATCAGTATCATCAATTTTTACATTGATTGATTCAATGATAGTCTGAGTACGCATGTTATAAATTCTGTAAGCACGGCTGTTCTCATAATAACTAATAAACACTCTCTCATCACTTTTTGAATCGAATTTACCCAAGTATTCCCGATCATTTAACACATAGCATTTGCTACCAAAGATATGGAAGTATTTGAGATTCGGTTTTCTTCCTTTCCAGATTTCATAAAGAGTTTGAGTGGTTCCTGTTCTCAAAGACACACGATTCAAAATATAACAAGCTGTATTAATAGCTTCAGCCCATAATTTTATAGGGAGCTTCTTACTATTTAGCATAACTCTAGCCATCTCTTATAGAGACTTATTTTTTCTTTCCACAACACCATTTTGTTTAGGAGTTTTGGGTGCAGAGAATTCATGAAAAATACCATTTTGATCACAGAAAGTAGAGAAAGTAGCATTTTCAAACTCCCTCTCATGATCACTTCTAATCCTTAATATTTTTATTCCCTCAAAATGTTTTTCTGTTGTTAATTTTAGGTGTAAAATTTTAAATATTTCAAAAACATCAGATTTTTCTCTAAAGAAATCTACCCAAGTATATCTAGAAAAATCATCCATGCAAACAAAAATATATTTCTTGCCTCCAATACTTTCAGTTTGAATAGGTCCCATCAAATCCATGTGAAGTAATTCTAATACATGAGCTGTAGTAAGAAACTTACGTTGCTTGTGAGTGCTTTTGGTTTGCTTACCTTTTAGGCACGAACCACACAATCCTTTAGATTTTTTAGTAAGCTTAGGAACACATCGTACTGCATTTAATTTTGTTAGTCTCAACATATCACTATAGTTTAAATGTCCCAATCGTTTGTGCCACAACTCGGTTGAGTCAGTCTTTGAAATATGACAAATAATTTTGGTGTCAAGAAGATAATATTTATCGTTGGATTTAGTACCATGTAGAATACAACTACCATCATTATTCAATACTTTACAAGAATTTTTTGAGAACTTAACCAAGTGTTTATCATCACAGAGTTGGCCTATACTAATCAGGTTAGCTTTTAAACCTACAACAAAAAGAATTTCTTTTAACGGGGAGAATCCATCAATTAGAATAGTGCCTACACCTTCAATTTTACCGTGAGCTCCATCACCAAAAGTAACCAGACCACCTTCATGACTTTTGTAGTTAGTTAGATAAGATCGATTACCAGTCATATGTCTAGAACAGCCACTATCAAAATACCAAGAGTTAGGAATAAAAGATTTATAGGCAACATCAACCATATAACAATTTAAATCACCCCTTTTGACCCAAATTTTTTTACTTTAGTGTTGCTATGGTGTCTTATTTGTCTATTAGCCAAGTTTTTGCTAAACAAATAATGAAAGGAGTCGTGTCCTAGATTACCACAGATGTAACATTTTACAAAGTACTTTGATTTACCTTTTTGTATTGGTTGTATACCTGAATGTCGTGATTGTTTTTGAGTCTTAGCATTGGTCAGAACCTGCATAGGCAGGTCAGCCTTATTACTGACGGCGATGGGAGCACTTTTGTCTGAAGATACAGCAGACTTTGCTTATTTGATGAAGTTGATCTGATTCCCAACTTTTCTTTCACCTTTTCCAACATATCCCAAACCTTTTTTGACGTTTGGAGTTCTTCCATAGCTTAAGGTTTCACTTAAGCGAGAGGCTCCAATTGTTAATTACTTGATCCTTTCTTTTGAAACTTTTAATTCATCAAGAAGGTTCGCAATTTGATCATTCTTCTCTTTTAAGATGTTGGTAAAAATATTATTTTGAGAATCAATTTCAGCCTTGTCATCTTCCAAAAATTCCATCATGACTTGAGTTGACAAGTTTTTCTCCTGTTCATCTTATAATTTTTTGTTCGTACTGCTGCAATTATGACAGACACGAACTGGTTCTTCAAATGTTGTAGTCAAGAAGTCAGAACCTACAGTCAAGTTATGCACAGAATCAGTATGAGAAGTTAAGTTCACAGTTAAGGACTTTACCTAATCAACAGTGGTTCTGTCGTCTTCATCCTCATCTGAATCTTTTTCATCATCTTCACTCCAAGTGATATTCATGGTCTTCTTGGTATGAGATTTTATTAAAGTATTTGCACATTCAGAAGCTATGTGACCAAAACCCTCACACTCATGGCATTGAATTCGATTGTCAGATCTATTCATAGATGTAGTGGGGTTTTGTTTTGTGTTGTTCAGAAATCTCTTCTTTTGTTGGAGTGGGGTATTCAAGTTTTTTCCTTTTTGATTTATTTTTAGAAATTTTTTGAATTGTTTGGTGAGCATGGCCATGTTTACATTTGTTTCACTCTCCTCACAATCATCATCGTCTTCATCGTTTTTAATTTTGAAGGCAATACCAGAACCCTTTTCTTTCTTTCTCCTTTGTAGATGTAATTCATAGGTCATCAATGATCCCACAAATTCTTCAACCTTCATATTCTCATTCTTCTTACTTTCTTCAATTGTAGTTACTTTAGAATAAAAATGATCAGGCAATGATCTGAGAATTTTCTTTACAATTTTGCTCTCTCAATATTTCTTTTCCAAGGTATAAGCAGTATTTGTGATGTCACTGAGTTTTGCATAGAAGTCTTTGAATTGTTTATCGTCTCTCATGGTTAGTTGTTCAAACTCAAGAGTAAGAATTTGAAGCTTGAATGACTTGACCATGTTGGTTCCTTCGTGAGCAATTCGTAAGATGTCCCGAGCATCTTTTGCAATCTGACACGTAGAGATCAAACGAAATTGATTAGAGTCTACGAAAGAAAATATGGCATTTAAAACTTTGGAATTCCAATTAGTATAATTAAAATCAGTTGTAGCCCACTCATATGCCTTTTTCTCTCTTTCTACACAGTTTTCAATAATAGTGGGAGTTTTATACCCATAGACAATAGAGTGCTAAGCCATTTCATCAAGGGATTGGATATAAACTTGAATTCTAATTTTCCAATAGGCATAATTAGTACCATCTAAAACAGGTGGTCTAAACGGAGCTCCGTCCATAACTAGGTTTCTTTGGATTGCACTTAAAAGGTGTACCCACTCTGATACCAATTGAAAGTTTTAAAACCTAGATTAATTAAATTAAAAACAAATTTTAATCTTAATTAAACAAGCAGTGGATAGAACGTAGTCAGAACTGGCAAAATATAGAGATAACAGTTCTGACTCGCACAAATGTGTTCGTTTACCTAATCTTGACAAGTGCAGAAATTAAAGAATTAAATACGAACACAAGATGTAACGTTGTAAACCTCTTAAGGAAACATCCACAGGCCCCCATGCCATGGGTAAAAATAATCCACTAATAATCTTGTTCAAAAATACAATAGTATCGGTTTTGTAATTTCGCAAAATTAACAAAATAACAATCAAAAGAAAACAAATCAACTCACTGTGATACTTCTTCTTCTGACTTGTTGATGAAATGGAATCCAACCCACTGGTCTTGACTTTATCACCACTTCTCATTGTACTTGACCGCAACCACCACTTGAATTAAGAACCCCCGTCCTTAACTTCACGCCAAGTAGCTTGAACAAGATATGGAATTGTTCGTTGAGCACCAATAAGTTCTTGATTCTTCGATAAGTTTGAAGAAAAACTTTTTTCTTTGAAAGTTGAATCAATGAATCATCGAGTCTTGTTTTCCACCAATGAATTCGGCCGGTTTTGCTTAGAGAATCTAAGACCAAAAATTATATTTCAAAAGCACTTCTTCCTTATTGATTTCCACTCTTACTTATGATTAAAATAGAAATCAATTTAAAAATTATTTCTTACAAAAAAAATATGCAACAAGAATGATAAGAAAATTAGTAGGAAAGAATATAGAAAGATATTCTTAGATTTGTAGAAGGAAATAATTTAGGAAACTAAATATTTCCTTCCTAAACAAATCTAAAAGAATAAGAAAAGATTCTTTAACCTACAAAAACAGCTGTCAATAATATTCATGAGGTCAGAATATATCAAGTATAGAAATATAATAAAGTCGCAGCTTTTACTGATCTGGAAAAAATAATCCGCTTATCTACCTAATCAATCAGAACTGGCGTTAACCAGACTAGTCAAAAACGTAAACGCTGACCTGCTTTTTTATCATTAAAAATCAGTTATATTCATTAAGTTAGCCAAGATATAAAAAGTGAAAAATATAACACATATTTTTCCAACACCTATGATGAGTACTATTGGGATACCAAAGTTAGCAAATGATGTTCTTAAAAAAAAAAAGCCTTTCACTTTCTTGGTGGCAATGAATGCCAATGGCCTCTACCCATTTCATGAATCTCAATAATCACTAACTGGTCCTTCAGCCAACAAATGTATCAACATTTTTAATTGTTGATATGTGTTACATTTCGTAATGATATCATGTGTATCTAGTTTTATAGGGGCAAATAATACCAGTACTTGATTGTTTTTAAAGCTAGCATATTCGTCTCTTGGTGAATTTTTTCAAATCTCGAGGTGTATCTCCATTAGTATGTCTTGCCCTCTTTTAGGCTTAAGCACTTCAAGTAGGGCATGGTAACTTTCCACTTGTATAAGTTCTCATTAGTTAAGGAGTATCCAATGGATTTAATCCGTAGACTTCTGGCCTCGAAGGAGTTATCAAGCAACTTAATGATCAGATTGACCTAACTAGGACCGTATTTGTATCTAAAACATCGACAATGGAGATGAGACTGGGACTTATACGCATTTGTATTGATGTTGATCTAGACTAATTACTAGGATTAGTTAATGCCAGCTTGGACAACGCATGTACTAGTGCACTTTCTTTCCTTGTGACTTCAGGAATTCACATTTCACAAATTATTGTTACAAATCCTTCATTTTCATCAGATATGCAGCCATTCTACTTTTTTTGCCTCAAATTCTCCAATTATTTGCCCCACAACTAACTGGTGAGATTTAGACCAGTAATTACAGGTTCATATTTTGAATCGTTGTTAGTGGTTGGAAAATCAAACCTTAGTGAGTATTCACTCTCTTTGTCTTTCGAACTGGATAATTTCACTCCCGTCCCTGATCCTTTTCTGTTTGATGTTTCGACCACAAATAGTTTGCGTACATAATATTGAAGTTGACTAGCTCGTGATGATAGTTTGGAGACGAAAATGACAATACATGTGTCTTGATGGCTATTATAGGAGTTTAAGGCCTCCCAAGTAACGAAGTTTTTCTGCACTACCATTATTGACCAATTCCATTTTTTACGTATGAATCAATGATGTCTCCTATAATGACCCATCATCATGTGGTTATGTTATCCCTTTCTTATCCTCATCATCGAACACTATTAAACCGTGTAATATATTCCCTAAGAAGCTCGTCCTTGGGTTTGGTCACTTGCATGAGATCAATGACAGTCTTTTTTTATTGAGCATTGCTCCTGAATGGCAGTGTGAACTTGGTTGCAAAATATGGAAATGAGGTAATTGTTTATGGGGACAGAGTATCAGAAAGATGATATAGCACCCATGGTTGGTAATAATTATGGCACCCACTTGACACGTAGTATCACCACATTGGTTGCTTTTTAAAAAGTTGTTTATAATTTTTTAAACTTTTTGAAAAGTGACCAATGTAGTAATGCCATGTGTCAAATGAGTACCATAATTATTACTCACCATGGGTGGTAGCTATCATTACTCCAGAGTATTATACCAATCACGTGCTTCATTCCTCAATGTGGGGAAAAACCTGGCTTTCGATTGTATACGACATCCTATTTAATTTCATAAAATCCTTGAAGGCCCTCAGGTGGTTAATTGGGTCCGTGGTCCTATCATATTTATCGATAAGTAGATCATTGATTTATTTGGGAAGAGAATTTCCATAATTCATGGTGCGAACTGGTCATCACATATCAATATTGGGCAATCGTGAGCTTTCTTTTTTGACTGTCTTATGAATATTTGGATTAAGGAGTTCCTCCAAATGGAAATCAATTGCGAGTGCTAAGTTGGGAATATAGCCACTGGGGAGGCTATTACATGCTAATTTACTGGTGGAGAAACCAATGGTGGGTTTCTACTTGCATTTGCATTTGTGTCGTATTCTGTAGTAGATCGAGCAGAGTAGAGACTTCAATATTCAAGGCGTTTAATTGGTTGCAAGTGAAAAAAGCACGAGGTAACTGTTGATGTTCTTTGGAGATTGTTCGATGAGATTCCTTGTCAGTTGTTTAAGTTAACATAAAATCCGTACCCGGTCATGTTAATTAACTGGCAATCCCGCAGCTCCGTACTACTCTTGAAGCGACCAAATGCGATTTCCTATAGTCGACTAGGTTGAGACTATGTCGAACTTAGATGGGGTTATCATGATCTTGGTCATACAATATTTTCATGCGTTTGCATGCTCCAAGGTTTGCCGATCATTATTAATTCGTGAACTTTTTGCTCGTGAGAAGCCATCCATCGTGTTACCGATCCATGATGACGAATCATTGGGCATCATGGAGGATCATGTGAAGTAATGAAAATTTTAAAAATGTGAGATGTTCATATCTAATATATTAAAAGTCCAATGAGATGAGAATCATATTATTGACAATTTTATCCAAACTATAGTTAGACTATTTCAGTATTCTCCTTGTTAGTTTTGCATTTAAAAGTTTTATAAAGAAGTTTTGATTTATTTTGTTGATACGTATATCATACATTCATTAAATCGGTTAACAACTTAATTTGTTGACACATATATCCAAGAGCGGAGGCATGAACTTTTCTTTGAATGGACAAAAATTAAGTAGCAATTTTTTTGAAATAATATAACACTAAAGAAAATATTTAGATACATTACTACAATTGTTCCATATGAGCTTTCATACTTTGAAAATATTGTATAATTACATCATTTTCAATTTTGTGAAATATATCATTCTCAATATAAACAATCAAGCTGTCATTCAACCATTTATTTCTTTCCATCAATATTTTTCTCTTCAATAACAAATGGAGCTTTCTTTTTATTAAATCTCTCCATAACCTTTGACATTAAATTCAATAATATTTAAATAAGTAAGAAAATAGTTGGCAAGGCATAACAATCTAATAATAAGTCAACAAGGAAATAAAATAGGCCGACAATGTACAATAATTCAATAATAATATAAAAGCAGATAAAACAACAAAATAAACTGGCAAGACAACAATAAGCATCCGACAATTTCATGTACATATAAACTATCAAACATACAAATTCTGAAAAAAACCAGGGAGAAAAAAAAAATCAAAACTAAATATAAAAATGCAATATAAACATTAAAATTTACATAAATGCTAACGATTTAGGGCTAATTTAGGAAGAAGTTTCTTAACTGGACGTTGTTACCTTTGAAAAGAATGAGCACGAAGGGAGCAAGCTAAACCTTCATTTCCTAGTCCATATGCAAGTGAGCTAACTAGGTTAACAGATTTATATTAGGGTTGATTTTGGCTTATTATAGCTTTAATTAGAAGAAATGGAGTGAGAATTACAATCATATTAGGGAGCGGTTATCTTTAGACAAGAGATTGAATATGTGATATAAATTGGGCTTGGAAAGTTGGTGTTCAGTGGCTAATATAAATTAAAACTTGGGGTTTGGGGCAATTTTAGCTTAAACTTGGATTAAAACAATTTGAGTTGAGAATTGGCTTAGGTTAATTTAGACTAATTTATATTATTGGATTTGGGCTTTTTCCATTTCGGAATCAGGCTTGATCAATATTTTAAATCATTGCTTGGTCGATTGACCCTATATGTCCCTTGTTGGCTATCATAGATTCATTAAATCGTTTTATTAAACTCTTTAATTCCATAAGGTAATTTGTCATATTACTTTTGTTTTGGTGAATTTTCTTTAATGGAGAAATCATAATATTTCAAATTTCAAAGTCATATAAATGTGTTGACATATTTTAAAAATATCTTTATGTTGACATTTTATTTATCTATAAATTCATGCATAATTCACTTGTGGAAAGAACTAAATGATATATATGTAGAGAACAATTGCAAGAATTCAGTGGGGATGGAAATGGTGTCGGGGTGATCCCTCCCTGTCCTACATGTCAATCTACGATTCTTGAGAGGTAGGGTAGGTTTTTTATTTTATTCAAAGCACAGCACAGTCCCAGTATGGTTTTTAGGCCTCTACCAGGACAGGCTGGTGGGGGTTTGGATGCCCCTACAACTGTATTTATATAAAAATGGTAGTACACAGGAGGGGGATATGAACCTGACCTCCAAGCATACAACGAATGAAAAAAAATTCTTCAAACTACAGCAAATAAAGAGATACTACTTCCGGTGCATAATTCTGAAAAGCAAAAGCAAAAGCAAATGGAAACCAAACTAACAAAAAACTAAAGACCTCCAACTGATGGAAGGCCATATCTGTCAGTCTGAAGTAGTCCACGCGAACGACGAGGCAAGTCTGAAGATCCATACTCCTGATAATGTCGTTGGTCCCAGCCCTCAGAAGCTAAAGAGTCAGCGACCTGGTTTTCCTCTCGAAAAATATGGAAAATTGTGTCTCGATCGAATGAAAGAAGATGTCGGATGCGTCTGAGTATTGACTGAAATAAGATTAGTTTAGTGGAATATCATGACTTTGACCAAGCTAGGTCCAAACTTTGAATTGCAGAAACAAATATTAGTCTATATATGATGTCAAATAATTAACAATCCATTTGTAGTTATGTTGTTTGACCGTTTCTTGTGTCTTATCATTTCACTTGAATATTTTATTTGAAAAAATATTGATAGAGAAAATCTATTTACTAAATCCTTCAAGAGAAAAACATGTAATAAAGTGTATATGGTGCTCGTACCATTGAAAAAGGGAAATTCTACTCAACTACCACTACCTGAAGTACAAATGAAATGAAAATCATACTAATGTCCTCATTAGTATCTCCATTGTTATCTTTACTACATTCTTCACCTCTCCTCCTTGAACTCTAGGTTTCTTGGAAGACGAGGCCTTGTCAACATTCGAGGAATGAGGTAGCGCACCTCCATGGATGTTCTCTCTGTTGGCGCACCATTGGCTTTGGAAATTATAGTGCATCATTTCGTGCCTCTTCCCATAATGCAATCAACTCTGCACAGAAGGCTTCTTAATCACTCTATTGTGGTAGAATAGATGCAGCCGACCCTGCAACTAATCATAAATCATGTCGGCCATATATTGCCACTCTTATGGTATTATGATGATCAGGCGGCGTGTAGGCCATCGTCCACTAACATCAAAACCTAGTTGCCTTACTTCCATCCACATTACTAGCATCTTCCTCATGTGCTGGCCCATGTCGTGTCTCATGTTCCACCAATATTGCTCATATCATCCAAACATTTCATCGCTGCCTATTGACCTCAACATGCACATCTTCCTGTAGGTTTTCTTATTTCATACCATGTATGTCATACCAATTATGTGGTTTTCTAATATATTTTATTTAAATTATTTTAAAATTTGGTCATGTTCTCAAATTATCCTTTCCGCTCACATGCTCAACTAAATTTTTTCTAAACATAAAATTTCTTATAACTGAAGCAGATATAGAAATTCATATATATGTTTCTAAGACTTTTTCTGAACATAAAACTTTCTCAACCTTTCTTTACTTCAGAGTTGGCATAGCGCAGCGATGGTGGGTAGAGATAATGAATTCCTAAAATTTTATTCAATCAAACAATTGAATCGACAAGATTTAAAATTTTTTAAAATATAAAATAAAATTTTCTAACGCAAGTCTATAGAATAGTAAACCTTCGTTTTGATACTAAGCTATAATGCCACATGTTATCTTAACCCGAAGGGGGACTAAAAATCTGAAAATAATATTTGCTGACTTCAAACTTGAATTTTTCTTACGCCCTTCGAATGGTTTTAATTTTAACTGCAGCAGCGGTTAAATGTTAAGGGTGTAAGAAACTTACAAACTAAAACTTAAATCTTACAGAATTTATTGGTGATACGGCATGCCATCAAATATTATATGACCAATCGAATGTACTCAGAAAACTATGATTTTAACCATAGACTACCTAACACTATAAGAAACAACATATCAAAAATTAATAATTGGTTCCACAATTCTTTCTAGTAATTACCTTTAATCACCAACATGTTGTTTCAAACGTAGACATCCATATCATTCTAGACAATAAATTAAACATTCGTCTCAACATAATAATGTCGAGAACAATCAACACATACGTGCATTGTTGCATATAAATTTCTCAAGAAAAAATCATAGTCATGTGTGTACACAAAAAAACATAACATACATTACCTTACTTTTTAGATTTCTTCTAGAGTTGAAATGGTGGATAAAAACTTCACAGTTTTCAAAAAATCCACCATGCTTATAAGTTTGTGTACAAAGGTGTACTTTGGGAAAGATTGAGTATGGACAACAAGGAAAATGAATGGTCGAGTGAGGGAGAAGGAAATGGAGAGTGAGGGCCAAAATTAGAGAGAATGTGAGGGAAAATCTAGGATTTTGGGCTGAACTTGTGTACGAAAAAATAGAAGCGTGGATGCCAAATTAAGGGAGAAAAAAATTAGGTGTTTTCCGAAATTTTTAGGGCTGAACTTGTGGGAGGGGAAAGGGTGGTATGGTGGCTGAATTTAGGGAGGGAAAAGTTTTTAGGGATTTTTGGGGCTGAAATTGTAGGGAGAAAAGGGAGGTATGGTGGCCAAAAAATGCATGGGAGAGAGGAAAAGAAATGTGAGTTGGTCATGGGGTATTGGGAGTACATATTTGGTGGAACATGGGGAGTGGTGTTGGCCAATAGTGAAGTGTAAAAACATGGAGGAAAAAGGTGGTGGGGAGGGGGCCGAAAATAGGATAGAAAGTGGGGTTGGCTATGAGGTTGAATATGGGGTAGGTTTGCGGTAGTTATTTGGTGGACTTTGGGCAGCGGTTGGGCCCAGTTTATGTGGTTGAAGGGGCAGAGCTTTGGGTGAAAGGGGTCGGGTTTTTGGGATGGATGGAATATGGGGATGAATGATCGAGTTTTGGGGATAAAAAGCAGCCTGGTTTTTGGGCTGGAAATGGCCATGTTTGGTGTTTAAAAAGATCATTTGGTTTTTGAATTAAATTAGCATAACAAAATAGATTAAATCATGTGAGGCAATTTTCCGTATACGAGTCAATTTATCACTTTAATTAATCCCAAACAAATAAAGAAGACTCGTCATAAAAAAAAGTCCAATTCATCAATAAAAATAAAATGCATGTGCGCGCAACTTTCATCTTAACAAAACAAATGAAATTTTTGACTTTTAAGAAGTGTCATAGCGACGTGTTGAGGTAATTAAATTTATTTTTGAGGTTAAAATGAATATTTTTGTCTTGAAATATTACAATTTTATGGTTGCCAGATTTCCATTGATCAAGGATTATTCACTAGATTTCCTTCTTTCAAACAACTTCTGATAGGATCGACCCAACTGGGCTCTCATTTGATATCTAAGACATCGATAATGGAGATGAGAATTTGGCTTACAAGCATCTAAGATATATATTGATCTAGGCGAATTACTAAGATATATATTGATCTAGGCGAATCACTAAGATATATATTGATGGCTATTCTAGGATTGTAAGGCCTCCCAAGTTAGGACATTTTTTGCACTTCCTTTATTGATCAATACCTTTTTATGTCGGAATCTACGATTTCTCCTATAATGACCAGTGCATAGTGTGGATATGTTTTCCACATCATATCCTTATTGCTTAACACTATCTTAGATAGATTTTCCAAGCCAAATTCGAGTCTCCTCATACGGCTATACCACCAACAATCACATTTATTACTTTAACATATGCGGTTGAAAATAGTAGTCGATTATGCCCTTCCTCTTGCCATCAAGCCAATTAATGTTATCCCCATGCTTCATTTCTGTCTCATAAGACTTTAGTTGCATAAATAGTGTCTTTTTAAGTTATGAATTGAGGGGACAAATTATCATACCAATCACGTGCTTTCTTCTTCAATGTGGGGGGAAAACCCTAGCATGCCATTGCATCCGGCATCCTATGTACTATAATAAAATCCTAGAATGCCCTCAGGTGGTCAATCGGGTACCTGGTCACATCATATTTATCAATTCGAAGATCCTTGATCTAGGCGAATTACTAAGATTGGCTAATGCTAGCTTGGACAACAAGTCTACTACTGGATTTTATTTGATTGTGACTTTCATGATTTCACATTTCGCAAATTATTGCTATAAATCACCCACTTTATTAAGATATGCAGCCATTCCACCTTATTTTACCTCAAATTCTCCTCTTATCTGTCCTACAACTAACTGAGAGTCGTTGTTTACCTCAACTAATTCTGCCCATATCTTTTTAGCGAGATTTAGACTAGTGATTAAGCGTTATATTATGAATCATTGTTAGTGGCTGGAACTCAAACCTAAGTGAGTCTTAAATTTCTTAATTTTTCGAACCGATTAATATCACTCTCGTCCTTGATCGTTCTCTATTTGAAGATTTATCCACGAATACTTTACATACATACTATTCCAAATTGACCATATCGTGAAAATAATTCGGCAATGAGATCGGCCAGTACCTGTGCTTTGATGGCTATTCTAGGATTGTAAGACCTCCCAAGATAGGATACTTTTGCACTTCTTTTATTGATCAATACATTTTTATGTCAGAATCTACGATTTCTCCTATAATGAGCAGTGCATAGTGTGGGTATGTTTTCCACATCATATCCTCATCGCTAAACACTATCTTAGATAGTTTTTTCCAAGCCAAATTCGAGTCTCCTCATTCGGCTATACCACCAACAGTCACATTTATTATTTTAACCTACGCGGTCGAAAATAGTAGTCCATTATGCCCTTCCTCTTGCCATCAAGCCAATTAATGTTATCCCCATGCTTCATTTCTGTCTCGCAAGACATTAGTGGCAAAAATAGTGTCTTTTTAAGTTATGAATTGGTGGGACAAATTATCATACAAATCACGTGCGTTCTTCTTTAATGTGGGGGAAAAAACCCTAGAATGCGATTGCATCTGGCATCCTATGTACTATAATAAAATCCTAGAATGCCCTCAGGTGGTCAATCGGGTCCGTGGTCACATCATATTTATCAATTTGAAGATCCTTAATGTAGGCGAATTACTAAGATTGGCTAATGCTAGCTTGGAAAAAAAGTCTACTAGTGGATTTTATTTGATCATGACTTTCAGGATTTCACATTTCGTCAATTATCACTGTAAATCCCCCACTTTAATAAGATATGCAGCCATTCTACCTTCTTTTACCTCAAATTCTACTCTTATCTGTCCTACAATTAACTAAGAGTCGTCGTTTACCTAAACTAATTCTGTCCATATCTTTTTAGCGAGATTTAGACTGGTGATTAAGCTTTATATTATGAATCAATGTTAGTGGCTGGAACTCGAACCTAAGTGAGTCTTAAATTTCTTAATTTTTCGAACCGAGTAATATCACTCTCGTATTTGATCCTTCTCTATTTGAAGATTTATCGACGAATACTTTACATACATACTATTCTAGTTGACCATATCGTGAAAATAATTCGTCAATGAGATCGGCCAGTACCTGTGCTTTGATGGCTATTCTAGGATTGTAAGGCCTCCAAAGTTAGGATACTTTTGCACTTCCTTTATTGATCAATACATTTTTATGTCAGAATCTACGATTTCTCCTATAATGACCAGTGCATAGTGTGGGTATGTTTTCCACATCATATCCTCATCGCTAAACACTATCTTAGATAGTTTTTCCAAGCCAAATTCGATTCTCCTCATGCGGCTATACCACCAACAATCACATTTATTACTTTAACCTACGCAGTCGAAAATAGTAGTCAATTATGCCCTGCCATCAAGCCAATTAATGTTATCCCCATGCTTCATTTCTGTCTCGCAAGACTTTAGTGGTAGAAATAGTGTCTTTTGAAATTATGAATTGAGGAGACAAATTATCATACCAATCATGTGCTTTCTTCTTCAATGTTGGGGGGAACCCTAGCTTGCGATTGCATCCGACATCCTATGTACTATAATAAAATCCTAGAATGTCCTCAAGTGGTCAATCGAGTCCGTGATCACATCATATTTATCAATTCGAAGATCCTTGAATTTATTTGGGGTTGGATGGCCATAATACATGGTGCGAATGGGTCTTCACTTTTCAATTTTGGGTGATCGTGGCATTTCTGTCTTGACACTGTCTCATTATTTTTGGATTAAGGAGTTCTTCCAGCTGGGAATCGATTGTGGGTGCTATGGAAGTTAGGTAAAAATCTTTTGGAAAAGCTGTTGCAGGATGATTTGTTAATGGGATAAATGTTTTTGGGTTTCGACCTGCATTTGCAGTCATATTTTCTAGCAGTCCGAATAGAATAGGGACTTGAATGTGTAAGGTGATGAATTGGTCAATGGTGACAAAAGAATGAGAGGACTGTTGATGTTCCCTGGAGATTGTTAGACGAGATTCCTTGTTAATTGTTTAAGATAACATCAAATCCGTACTGGGTCATGGTAAATAACTTGTGATCACAAACCTCTGTACTACTCTCTAAGCGATTAAATGTGATCTCTTGTAGTCGACTAGGTTAAGACTAGGTCGAACTTAGATGGGGTTATCCTTATGGTACACACAATCATTAACTGCATTTACCTCAATTCCGAACGAGATAATGACTTGATGGAATTTGTGATACCATTGACAGGAAGCTTTGCTTGAGACCATATATAGATTTCTTCAATTTGCAGACCATTCTCTTTGGATCACCTAATACAAATTTTTTTAGTTGCACCATATATATCGTTTTCTCAATATCACCATTAAAAAATACAGTCTTTACATCTATCTGATATAGCTCCAAATCAAAATGAGCTACAAGTAGCATTATTGTCCTGAAAGAGCCTTTCGATGAAATTGGAGAGAAATTTTCTTTAAAATCAATGTCTTCTTTATGAGTGAAACCCTTGGCAATAAGACGAGCCTTATATCTCTCAACATTGCCTTTTGAATCCCTCTTAATCTTAAATATTCATTTTTTTTACTTGTAATCTTGTTAAAGATATATACTACAGTCTTTAGTGCTTCTCTCCAGAATGATTCTGGTAAAGAAGAATGACTAATCATACTTCTTAACATGTCCTTGACAATAACTTAAAAGTCCCTATAGCCTCAACTGCAATTGCTTTGTCGTCGCCCATATAGATGAATCTTTTAGCATTACTTAGTTGTCGACTCCACAGGAAACCCTGCATATACATACTTATGTGAGTGGTAACACCAGAATCCATCCACCAAGTGTGTCTACAGAAGCTAAATTAACTTCAGAACAAACCATAGCGAGAAGCATATCTTTCTTAAAACGCCATTTAGCGTAACTGGGGCTTTCTTTATTTTATATGTCCACTATTCTTACAAAAGTAACAGGTGAACTCCTTATTCTGTTTCTTTTGTACTTTATGTTGTGGTGCCCCAACTGCAGCTTCATTTTTCTTTTTCTTTTTCTTGTCTTGAGGAGTACAGTCATCTCACGCTTAAGTCTTTTCTCTTCTTGCACATAGTGACATAATGCCCATAAATGTTTTCAGAATGGAACGTTTCATGATCATAAGACTCATGCAGTTAGAACGACCTCATCTTTCTAAGTTCTTTTTATCCTTAGTAGAACTTTCATTAGTGAGAGTAGAAGATCATTTTGTCCGAAGCACAATGTCAATATCCATGCAACCGAGAACAATCATAGCATTCTCTTTCCAATTCTTGAAATTTGTGCCATTAAGCACAGGAATAGAATTGATGTTGGCAGATATACTATAAGCAGAATTAGAAACAAGTTCACAATTAATGATCATGTCATAATATATGTATAAGTAATTATATAACGGTGGGCACATCACAAGATACCTAGTACAACATTGATATTTAGTCTTTGGACAGAAACATCAACTTGTAAGTGGTATTCTCTGTGTAGTAATCAAATATTGATAATTAATGTGTCAAACAATAAGTCTTTCTTTGGACCGACTTATTGTCCACATGAAAATTTTATAGTTTTCACATTTTATTACCATAGGCATATCTGCCATTTGGCTAAACAGTAATCTTCATTTGGACCAATCATTGTTCGCATAAACCACAAACACACATATGTTAATATTCCAAATTAAACAAATCTAGGTTACTTTGGCAATGTATCATTTCAATTGATTTATTTTGAAATATAAGACAATTAATTCACGGATCTAAAGATATTTTAGGGATTAAATTTGAAAGTTTCAAATTTTAAGGGCCTAAGATTTCAAAATCTGAAAACATAAAGGACCTAAGATTTAAAATCCAAAAATCTTAAGGACTAAATCTTAAAATTCAAAAATTTAAGGGCTTAATTTCAAAACTACAAATATTTAAGGCTCAAGATTTTAAAATTTGAAAACTTTAAGTACCTAATATTTAAATTCAAATCTTTAAGGACTAAATTTGAAAATTCAAAAAGCATGTATTTTATTAGTAAACCTATCACAAGATGCCTGTTAGAACATTGACATTTAGTATTTAAATTGAAACATCAATTGTAAGTGGTACTTTCGGCGCAGTAATCAAATATAGATAATAAATCTGTCAAACAATAATCATTTCTTTTGACCGATTTATTGTCCACATAAAATCTTTATAATTTTCACATATTTATTGCCACATGTATGTCTGCTATTTGGCCAAACAATAACCTTCATTTGAGTCGGTCATTGTTCGCATAAGTAACAGATATACTTATTTTTATATTGTAAAATAAACAAATCAACGCAATGGATATTACTTTGGTAACATATTATATTAATATTATTCACTTTGAAATATTAGACATTTGAATCAAGAATTTGAGAATTTTTCAAAAAAACTTTAAGATTTAAAACTTAGAGGACTATAGAGTTGAAATTTTAATACTTTAGAAATTTAAAATTTAAGATTTATGGAGTTTTCGGATTGAATCCTAAATTCTAAAACATTAATGGCCTTTCTTTGAAGAAATTTTAAAAGTTCAGGGTTAAAATTGCAAAATTTAAAATTTTAGTGGCCAACTTTTGAAAAATTTCAACTTTAAGGGCTAAATTATTAAAATTCCATAACTATACTGTTAGATTACTTAATATTTAAAACTTTAGTGCTTAGTTTTAAATTATCATAACCTAAGGGATTTAATTAATTAAGTTTTAAACTTTAGGGACTTAATGTGCAATATAACCTGAAATTCCCAAATTGCAAGGAAAGGCCCTCACTCCATCTAATTCTCAACTAAAGGTCTCGTTTTCTAAAAAGTGCAGCAGCACTTACGGTTTTCAAACCCTAGTGCCTCTATCCCACTCTGTTGCAGCGCCGATAGGCGCTGTCTCCAACAATAAAAAATTAATATTCTTTAATCAAATTTAACATGAAAACTAAAATTAGAACTGCTATTCACAATTAAATCCCATGAATAATAATGTTAGCTGTTAAAATTGAGTACTAATTACTATACGAACCAAAATTAATAACATTACTGTAAGTAGATTTATGAATTTTGAATGTCAAATAGCATATATTAACCCATGTAATTAATATAAAATTACAGAATCTGGAGATCTAATAATCCACACACACATATATATATATATATATATATATATATATATATATATATTTAAAACTTTTGTTTCAGTAGACACCATGTAGCCCAGGGGCAGAACTATGATGTGACAAAGTGGTGGACTAGGATAGGGGGACCCCCTTCACGGGGGTTTGGGGGCAGAGGCCCCAAAATGTTTTTCTCAAACCACTATTATTTAGTATATTTTTATGAGAATCTAATATTTTTTATAAGTCATAATCTTTAAAAAGTTATAAGAAGTCATTACACAAAAATATTTAAGATCTAAAACTAGCTAAACTTGGGTGTCCCTGGACTACAGCTCAGGGTTGCCACCCCAAATCCGCCCTTGCTTTAGCCAACTTCATTGAGCATTATTTAATATATATGTTATAATATTATATAATATATAAATGTAAATGACTTTTATGCTCCTAAAGCCTATATAAATAGAAGACTCTGGTTATTAATGACATTCATTCATTTTGGCGTATTCTCTCTCTCTCTCCAGTTTTCGTCTGTTTCTCTTTAAATTTATAACACGTTATCAACACGAAGACTCTAGCCAAATTAAGTGAGAAATATTCTTTAACTGTATTGACAAAGGTGGGTTCTAAGCAGGGACGGAGGCAGGATTCTAGTTTAGTGCGAGCAATATTTAAATGTAAAAATAAAATTTTAGCATAATTTCAACATGTTAAAGATAGAAGTCCTTGTCGTACACTTGATTCGCTTCTACTACTTGCGTAGAAGGAAGTTTAAAATAAAACCAAATTCATGGTAAATATAAAAAATCGAGAGCAAAAACTCTAAAAATACTTTATGTATTATTTAATTTTGATCTACTTTAAAGAAAAATAATAAATCATTATTTGGAGATTTAGTTATGCAATTACCTTCCTTTCTAATTTCTAAAAATTCAGAAACCATAAGTGAAATTTTGAAATATTCTTTTTATCTCTCCACCTTCATTAACTTATATATATATATATATATATATATATACACACACACACACACACACACCTATACACAATCAGTGCAGGTGAAACTTTTCCTCTTCCAAACATTACTCAAAACTCAGTGCAAACGATCGCCTATACTCGGTTCTATGTGGCTCTACCCATGGTTCTAAGTATTTCTTATTCTACTATCTAAAAGCTGGTTCTAACACCTAAATGTATAGTTTTAGGCTGGTTCTACTAGTTCTAAATATTTCATATACCTCCATGATTTTATCATTTGGATAGTTCTAAATATTTCATGTTTTTCCTTCATTGCATTGTCATTAGGATGGATCTAATTTCTATATGTCATTATACCTCCTACGTAATTCTATTATTTCAAAGGATGGTTCTAATTATATAATATCTTATATATAATATTTTACCACCTAAATAATTAAAACACGGTTTGCCTGCCGTCAAACTTGAAATGACAGTATTCATAAAATGTTGTGTAAACATTACAAATATATCATTATATATATATATATATATATATATATATATATACACCACGTATACCCACAAACATGTATATTATGGTGATATTTTAAATAATTTACTAATTACAAAAACTTTTATGTTGAAAATAAGAGGGCCATACTGTCTGAAAAGTCAACGGAAATCAAGGATTAGAAAGTTTTCTTTATCAGCATTGGCACAGACAACAGCTGAAATCTTGGACTTTGTGTTAAATTTACCCTCAAAGTTGACTCTTTTCATCCATTAACATTTTTATTTGGTAATTGAATGTTATCAATTAAGCTACATCAATCTTTACGTGGATGTAGCCAAGCCAATTAAGTGCCTGTTCGATATGGATTATAATCTAAAAGAAGTTTATTTCATTCCTAATTTTTAACTTTTCAATCCACTTTTAACATAAAATGACCATATTATCCTTAATTAATCAAATGTCTATTTAAAATAGAAAGGACAATTTTATAATTTTACGTTAAATTGGTAGGAAAAGTCAACAATTTCAACTCAAATAAACAAATATTGGTTTATAAATTAGTTTATAATCTCTATCAAACGGGCTCTAAATTGGTGCTATTATTTTAATTCTATAATTGTAGCTATTGCTTTATAAAATTAAGTTGTGCTAATTTATTAAACATAAAGTCGTGCAATAAAATTTTCTATGCAACTAGTTATGTAATTTAAAAGGAGAAAATTTATATAGTTCATTGATAATAATTATATTAATGTTATCTTCATACAAATGACATTCAATTTTGTTGTCAATTATATTAATTAATTTGACTATCATTTATACGTCTTATTTTGAAAATTAACTTTTTCCCTTTTTATCATATAGATATGGCCAACATCACAAAACTTGAGTTTGTTGCCCTCGACATATCAAGAAAAAATTATATATCATGAACACTTGACGCTGACATCAACCTTATCTCAAAAGGATTAGGTGAAACGATAAAAGAAGGAAACAAAGAATCTCTGTAGGATTGCACAAAAGGACTTATTTTCCTCCGTCACCATCTTCATGATGGATTGAAAATTGAATACCTCACTGTGAAGGATCCACAAACTCTTTGGACAAATATCAAAAAGAGATTTAATCATCAAATGACCATTGTCCTTCCCAAAGCCCATTATAAATAGATACATCTCCGCCTGCAAGATTTTAAAACTATCAATGAGTACAATTCTGAACTATTCACGATACCTTCAACATTAAAACTATGTGGAAAAAAGCTCATTGAAGATAATATGTTGGAAAATACTTTTTCCACTCTCCATACCTCAAATGTGCTCATGCAGCAACAATATCGTGAGCGTGGTCTTAAAAAGTACTATGAATTGATATCTTGCCTTTTTGTTGCTGAACAAAATAATGAATTACTAATGAAAAACCATGGGCTACGCCCAACTGGTTCTACAGCATTGCCTGATACAAATACAATATCATATCATGGACATGGACGCGGACACGGACAAGGACCTAGACGTGGACGTGGATATGGTCGTGGACATGGAAATGGATGTGGTCGCTATTGTGGACAAAATAATAAGAAACACTATTAGCAACAAGATAACAACTTTAAGAAACCTATCACATTCAAAAAGAAGCATGAAGAAAGTTGATATAGATGTGGAATGAAAGGGCATTGTTCTTTTACTTGTCGTACTGCAAAACATCTTGTAGATCTTTACCAAAAATCAATCAAAGGAAAAATCACAATTGACACAAAGCTTACTCGATCAGTCATGATATTCGAGGTTTTTCATGGGCTTCGCTATACTCTGATTTACGAGTGCTGATATGCTACCAGGTCTTAAGAATATTCACGAGGCCCTCACTAGATGTCTGCGGCCTTTATGAAGCTGAAAAGTCCTCGCTGGCCTAGAAGGCCTTAGTGATACTTAACTTGGTCCTTTACTGGACTTTTGTTAACGTAGAGGCTTTACTGAAATCTGGTGGTAACACAAATATATTAATATTTTGTGATTTTAATAATCCAATAAGAAGAAAAAATAATTTTTTTTTACAAGACTTCAGAAAAATCTAAAAATAACGTTGACTAGGCCTAATGTTTATAAAGGGAAAGAAATGAAGTCAAGATAAAATTTTTAAAAGTTGAGAAAAACAATGAAATTTTGTAATGGATGGAATATCAATAAAAAATAAAAAATTATTTGCTTATTTATTTGATTAAATTAATTAGTAAATTAGTTGAATTCAGATACGATGAAAGTAGGCATATAATAATCATAGATATAATACATAGTTTATCTACAAAAAAAAAAAAATGAAAGAATTAATGAACGTTAAATAGAGATGGATACATATTTGAACATCATTAACTAAGTCTAATTTGTTTGATTAGCATGTTTTACTAATGAATATATTTATTATTAAGATGTGGACAACATGTGACCAATTGGTGCACTCATAATGGTCGACAATATTAAGAATCTCAAGTCCCGTATTTGGGTAAACTCTCAAATCTCATCCCATGAGATTTGGATAGGGTTTCAGTGATGTAATACCAACTTGATTGAGATTAAGTTGATATATTAGAAAATCTATATACTATTTGAATAGGACTTTATAAATACAACCCATTTAGTATTTTTCACACCACAATTCTATCATTTTTTCTATCACATTATTAACAATATTTGTCTCGGCTAGACAATTTTTCAGATTAAGATTTTAGAGCTATATGTATTTCTATTGTTCAATTCACATCCACACATTACGAGTATTAGAACGAGAGTGAGACCTTACTATCGTGGGAATTTGAACTTTCAAATCAAAGATCTGAATCCATATCGCTACACACATTTCCAACATTGATAACAAAGTCGGCCATGTAATTTGGTCGTCTCCATTTTTGGTAACGTAGCAATCTTTGGTGTCGTATCACAGGGCACCTTTCTTTCTAGTATAGAAAGGGGTACCGTGCGGCAGTAATCTACTCTACTAGACTACCATCCGCCTGTTCTCGATCGATTCAGTAATGAATACAATTTAAAGAAAGTTTTGTAACAGAAGATTTGAATGCAACGAAAATAGCTTGTTGATTGATTAACGAAAGTAGAAAATTACAATAGCTAGTGTACGGGGTGAACACTAGTACACTTGACAAGACTTTAAATACAAACTATCCCCTATAATAGCTTAAGTAACAAAAACCTAAGTTACATGAGTAGATATTGAAAAGCTGAAGAATCATAACTAAAAATAAACTATTACAAACTAACAAAAATAACAATTGAAAATAATATTTACAAAGTACCGTCGAAGTTGGGCAACTGCGGCTGTAAATTCTGTCAGGGGGGCTAAGTATAGCTGCAGGCCCTAACATTCTCCCTCATTTGATTTGGCGACGTCCTTGGTGCCATCTTTGTGTGATATTCTTCAAGTAGAGGTTTGAAGGCTCCAAGGTCTTTAAGTCTTTCCCAAGTATTCTCCTCGCTGCTGCATCGCTCCATTTAACTAAGTACTCCTGATGATCTTTTTTGGAAGCACGAGTAACTCAGTGATCAATAATTGCTTCAGCAATCCTCTTACTTGTTTTCTTCAATTCAAATGTAGGTCGCTTTGGCTTATTTTTGGATGCATCATTCTTATGTGCAAAATATGGCTTGAGTGCACTAACATGAAGGACATTGTGGATTTTGCACCATGAAGGAAGTTCAATTCTGTAAGCAACTCTTCCAATTCGCTTTATGATGGGTAATAGCCTGATATATTTCGATATCAATCAAGAATCTGTCCATCGTATTACCTTATAATGGTGTTTGTCAGGGAGTTTCACCATCAGTAGATCTCCCATATTGAATTCTAGAAAACAACGTTTCTGATCAGCATCATTTTTGTACTGTTTCTGTGCTTTCTCAAGATAACTCGAGCAATTTCGATATTTCATTTCCACTCCAGAGAGAAGCCCTTAGCTTGAGGAGTCTTGGTACTTTGATCAATGTCCACATTATGAGGTAGTAACGGTTGATGGCCATAAACAATCTCAGAAGGACTCTTATTGGTGGAAGAGCTCTTTTGGGCATTGAAGCAAATATGAGCCGCATCCAAGAGTTTTACCCAGTTTTTTCTGTGAAGTACAGATAAAATACCGAAGATATTCTTCCAGCATAGAATTGAATTGCTCTATCTGTCCATCAGATTGTGGGTGAAAACTAGAACTCGTGCTCAAAGTTGAAACAAGAAGTTTGAACAACTCAGTCTAAAATGTACCAGTGAATCGAGGGTCTCCATCACTGACTATGTCTTTAGGCAACCCCATTATTTGACAATGTGCTTGAAGAAGAGGCGAGCGGTCTTCTCAGTGGATACATACCTAGGTGATGCGATCAATGTTACATATTTTGATAAATGGTCTACCACAACGATGAGAGTGCACAGATCTCCAACCTTTGGCAAGCTAACAACGTAATCCATCGATACACTTTCAAATGGTCTAGTTGGAACGGGAAGGGGCTCTAGTAAGCCCGCCTTTTTCTGATGATCTGGCTTATCCTGTTGACAAACCAAAGAAGTTTTCAAATAGGTCACAATGGCATCCCTCATTTTCGGCTAATAGTATGCACACTACAACAGTGCAAAAGTGCGTTCCCTTCCTGTTGTCCAGCCCAAAGCGTGTCGTGGCATTTCGATATTAAGGATTTTCTCAAATCTCCACCTTTTGGAACATAGAGGCGATTTTCTTTTGTCTTCAATAGACCCTCACCCATCCAGAACTACCGAGTTATTTCCTCATCCATCCAGAACTATCGAGTTTTTCCTTGTTTGATGAGGTAGACCAAAAAATTTATTACAGGGTCCTTCTCTAGAAGTGCCCGTATTCGGTCTCTTGTGATTGTCGTAACATCGCTTCCAGAAAGAGTGGCCATTGAGCAGATAACAGCCAAGTCAACCCACTGACTTAATGCATCTGCTACATGATTGCTTGATCCAGCACAATATTCTAATACAAAGTTGAACTTCGAAAGAATTTCCTTCCAACAAGCCTGCTTGCTCGAAAGTTGAAATTGTGACATGAAGTGACTCATAGCAGTATTATTTGTCTTTACAATGAAAGGAGACCCAAGCAGATACGACGACATACTCTGAGAAAATGTACTACTGCCAACAAATCGTTTTCGTGCTCGAAGTGACGGCGCTTTGCATTATTCAGCTTTCGACTCTTATATGTCACCGGATGCCTTTCTTGCATTAGGACTCCTCCAAGAGCAAAATCTGATGCATCGGTTTGCACTTCAAAAGCTTTAGCCATATCTGGTAAGGCCAAAACTGTATATATCCACATAGACTCCTTCAGTTTCACAAAAGTAGCTTGGCATTGTGCCAACCACTCCCAAGCTTTTTCCTTCTTAGTTAATTCGATTAGAGGCAGTGCAATTTTGGAATATCCTTTACAAATCTTTGATAGTAGTTGGCTAACCCGAGGAACGAGCCTACATCATGTATGTGCCTTGGCGGTTGCCAATCTTTGATTGCCTTAACTTTTTAGCATCCATGCGGACTTTTCCTTACTTAATAATGTGACTCAAAAAGTTGATCGAGGTCTGGGCGAATGAACATTTCGATAGTTTTGCATAAAGTTCATTCTCTCGTAGCTGAATAAGAACTTTTCTCACATGCTGAACATGTTCATCCAGAGTCTCGCTATAAATTGGGATGTCGTCCAAGTACACTACCACGAAATCATCTAGTAACCCGTGAAGTATCTGATTTCATCATCGTGCAGAATGTTGCTAGAGCATTTGTCAAATCGAAAGGCATAACTTTGAATTCGAATTCTCCATATCTAGTTACCACTGTAGTCTTCGTTTCACCTCCTTCTTTGATCCGAAAATGCCAGTATCTGGACCTTATTACTTTGCCCTGCTCAAATAAATAAAGCAATCTGTCACTAGCAGAATCGAATAATTAATTTTCACCATAATTTTGTTCAAGGCACAATAGTCACAGCACATCCGAAGTGAACCATCAGATCTTTTATTAAATAGAACTGAAGTTCTATATGGCGATTTCGTAGGAACGATAATCCCATTGTCCAGCATTTCAGCCAATTGCTTTCTAAGCTCCTCTAGCTTAGGTTGAGCCATGCGGTAGGGCATCATAGTAGGAGGCTAGGCACCAGGTATATGCTCAATTTTATGATCAATAGCCTCCTTGGCGGAAATCTCCTTGGCAATTCCTCTGGCATGACATCTTCAAATTTCTATAGAAGTCTCCTAACAGGTTTTGGGATAGGGCCAGTTGCTTCCTCAATCTTTTCTAGTCGAAGAGTACACAAAAATAAGGTTTTATTCCGCTTGAAGCCCTTACTAAACTGCATAGCTTAGATGTTCTTCTCACCCATTTTCCCAACTAGTGTGGAGTTGACATGGGGCTTGCTCTCCATCATCATCAAGGAATCAAAAAATGGAAACAATGATGTCTTCGTATCCTGAAGAAACTCCAATCCTAAAATCAGCTTGAAGTCATCCATCTGGACTACAGACAAATTAGTCCTCCCTTCAAAAGGACCAACTTTAATGAGTAAAGACTTGGTTACTCCAGCAATCGGATGAGGAACTAAGTTGATTGCCTTGACCTTCCCACTATTTTTCTCCAACACAAGCCCGATGCGCTCTACTTCAGAACTTGCAAGGTAGTTGTGAGTAGTACTAGTATCTACCATAGCCTTGATTGGTTTCCCATTGATCTTCACATCAATGTACATCAAACCTTTAGCCTTACAAACATGAGGTTTCAACACTTCTTTTTCTATCATTTTCTGAGATACATCTCCCTTTTCAATCACTCGGTGCGATATTATGCTGCATCGGTGCGTGAATGCACCAATGACATCTTCATCCTCCTCAAAATCGGCCTCGCAAAGACTGCTGGCCTTTGGGACGTGACAAACTATTTCTCTGGGCAATCATTCACTCCGTGAGGCCCACCGCATAAGAAGCACCAATCCTTTCTAGGAGTAGTACTTGATTTTCTCTCTGGTGCATTTTCTTTGTTCCAGTGGCTACCCTAATGGTTATCCTGATAGCTGCCATGATGGCCTCCCTTATGGTGATAGTAGCATTCTCCCCAATTTGAGTTTGATGTGGGCTTGAAAGATCTATTTCCTCTCCATCGGGATTGGTTATTTATTTGTAGACGCTCCTTTTCTGGGTTCCGATTGATAGTTCATCAAGCATTCGGTAGCTCCCATTGCTGTACTTATATCAGCCACCTTCTATCTTTGGAGTTTGATTCTCGCCCATGGTTTCAGCCCTTCCATGAAAGTGAAGAGCTTGTCCTTTTCAGACATATCTCAGATGTTCAGCATATACCCTAAAAAGGTTTTCACATAGTCCCGAATGGAACCGGTATGTTTCAGTTCTCATAGTGCTCATCGGGCCTGATATTCTACATTTTCTGGGAAAACCTATGTTCTGATCGCTTCCTTAAAGAGTTTTCATGTGTCTATCTGGGCCCTATTGGCCTGAATATCAGCATATTTTGTCCGTCACCATAGCTTTGCATCTCCACCTAGATACATGGTAGATGTCGTTACCCTTCTTGTCTCGTCTTCAATATTGGCGGTAAGAAAGTATTGTTACATGTCAAACAAGAAGTTCTCAACTTCCTTCACGTCACACGCCCCACCATAGGTACACGGTTCTAGAATTCTTAGCCTATGTGCATAATCTTGTGCAGGGGCTTGCCCATTACCAACTACACGCTGAAGTATTCGCAACTGAAATCTCATGGATTCCATTTCTTTCTACAGATCGAGAAGGATTGCAACAGCATCAGTCATCGCTGTGTACGTCATCCGACTCTCATCCAACTGTTGTTCAATTCATGAATGTCTGCTTTTGCCATCTCGACCTTTTCCTCAAGGGTCTCGATAGCGTCACATAACTTAGTACTTTGCCTGTCAAGCGCATCCAATCATTGTTTAGTACTCTTTTTGTGATCTACCACCTCAGTGGTGTGTGATGCATATTCGGATCCATCACTTTCTTCTCGAGGGTTGTGAGCCGAAACTCTGATACCAACTATCACGGGGCGCTAGGCATGGCAATGGGTCGAGTCGAGCTGGCTCGACCTATAAAATACAAGCTCGGCTCGTTTCTAAAATGCTTACTTGGTTTGGCCCACGAGCTCGTGGGCTGAACGGGCCAAGCTGAGCTATCCACGAGCTCGACTCGGCCCTCAAATTTTTTTTTTGTTTTCTTTTTTTTTTATTTTGAAAATGAGAAAGAAATACAATATCGGGTACCTTTTATGTTGAAAATTAAAGATTGAAAACCCTACTTTTTAGAATAAGAGTATTTATAGAAAAATAATAAATGAACGATTTGATACAAACTTTGTTGGCACAAGTGACACAATTTAATGTACAAATCACAGTAATATAACCAACCTACTATAAGAACTTTTGCCTGTGAACCTTACTTCCCATTCTTGGTCCACCTCGAGTAGATGGGTGGAATACTTTGTTCATTTCTAAAGAAATTAGTAGGATCAACCATGGTTTTCACTTGAACCAACCTCTTGAAATTATTCTTAAAATATTTGCGTCCCCAAATACTCGCTTGTGTGTAGCTTGTATTGCCTTTGTTATTGACCCCTATATCAAGATCTCTGTAGTTGATGTATGCAGCCCTTGGGAACTTGGAAACATAAGAAGCCATGTAACTATAAAGTCTTCTAATCCAATTTATATACCTTTCTGATGCCTCCTCTTCATCCCAATTCACCATGTAATGGATTTGGTACATATTACCAGCTCTGTGTGGAAAGGGAATGGAAGATTCTGAAACTTCATCCATTCTTCCACCATATGGAACAAACAACATCTCAGCTTCCTCGGCTTCCTCTTTGAAAAACCGTTTCCATATGCCTTCAAGCCCATTCTTAGAAATCGGTTTCTGAACATAGTCTACTTTTGCTTTGAAATGTCGTACATTTGCCTGTGTCCTATTTAGCAAAACCTCAAGTGATCCTACGGGAAGCCCGTAGATGTATAGGGCTGATTCTATCCAGCTCATTTCAGTGCAGTCTTCTCTTTGCAAACCCAACTCCGGGAAGCTTTTTTGCATCAGTGGAAGCAATCTGTCGACACCACCAAGAAACAATGATTGAAATGAAGCCTGAATAGTTCTCTTTCCATATTGGCTTGAATTCACTCTACTTATAAAGACTCTAACGGCTAAATCTTCATCTAATTTGTGTGCTACGTATTGCCACCGGTGAACAATATTTGTTGCATTCTGTTCTAGAGTCTTAGCAATTGTGAATACAGTGACCTTTTCTGGAACGTCCACCAATTCTAGTTTCCAAGCAAGAATGACTCCAAAACTGGCTGCTCCGCCTCCTCTAATGGCCCAGAAGAGATCTTCACCCATGGAACTTCTGTCGAGAATTCTTCCATTCACGTCAATGATGCGTGCATCAATTACATGATCAGCGGCTAACCAATATTTTCTTATCAATGTTCCGTACCCTCCTCCACTGATATGTCCGCCAGCACCAACAGTTGGGCAAACACCACCAGGAAACCCTAAGGTTCGACTTTTCTCTGCAATTCTATAATAAAGTTCGCCACGTCGTGCACCAGCTTGAATCCATGCAGTTTTCTTCTCAACATCAACATTTATTTCCCGTAGATTGACAAGATCAATGATGACAAATGGGACTTGTGACGTGTAAGAAAGTCCTTCATAGTCATGACCACCACTTCGAACCCGTATTTGCATGCCATTTTCTTTGGCGCAATATATGACAGGTTGAATCTGGGATTCATGAACAGGGGTAATAATGACTAATGGTTTAGGTGTCGTTACTGACTCGAATCGAAGGTTTTGTGTGGAAAAATTCAAGATGGATAAGTATGAACTGTTTTTTGGTGTATAAACGATATTGGAGATAGAGGAATGATTGTTAGATTGAAGGGACAGACATTGTAGAAAGTCATCGTGTTCATGAGAAGAAACTGCCCATGAACATGAAAAGATAACAAGAACAGTGAATAAAAGGGAAGAATTGCTTGTAGTCTTCATTATTTTAATCAAGCTGAGTAATTTGTGTTTTGCAAAGCATTTAAGAATCTCTATTTATAGTGTCATGAAGAAGAATGCTTCTTTTGAAACCGTGTGTATGTGAATATCAGGTTTGAATTCCTTTCAATGACCAGACAGATTCAAGTCTATATTGACAACTTAGTTTGTTTCTTTTTTAATATTATTTTTAGATTGTAGTTTGGCTTCCATTCTAGTTGACCTCTCTTCTTTCTGTCCGCCTGAGAAGTTAATTTGTTAGATTAATTTGGTTTGGTAAATTTTCTTTTATGGAGAAACCATAATTTGTCAAAGTTATTTTAAATCTCTTTTAAAATTATGTGTTGACTTCTTTTAAAAATATCTTGAGTTTGCATATACATATTTCGCTTGTGGAATAAATTAAAGGTCTATTTAATTGACAAAACATTTGATTAAATTTTTTGTGGATTTTGATAAAAGTTGGTTTAACGTATAGTTTAAAAGTTGATAAAATAAATTTTTTAGTCAACACACTATCATATCCCTAGTGTGGTTGTCAGGTTTCCACCAAGAAAGGATTGGAGGTTCGGATACCCCAACCTTATATAAATAACTCATAAAAAATACATGAAAATATAGAATGTGAGGTTAAAATTGAAAATGATATCTAACCCGTTATAATTCTCAACTTTTGCTAAAAAAGTGATTTTAGCCTCTCAAAACATGCACTATATGAAATTATCCCTACTTCCAGTCTCATTTCTCATTTACATATTTATATAATTTTAGTATTAGTATTTTATTATTTTAAATAAAATAAAATAAATCGTCATGTCCCTGCACCGTTCCTCGACTAACTAGAGAACCAGAGCAACGGAAGATGGTACAAGAACGAGACATTTTGTCATCCTAGCTAGAATTCAAAAGAAATGGACAGAAATTTAAATAATATTTTTTTTACTACTTTAATTGATGTCTTTTGGAACTTCTCATTGTGGACTAGGAAAAATGTCTTTTATCAGTATATTTAAATAAAAATATTATAAGAAAATTCGTTTAACATAATCGATGTCTTTTTCAGTAGCATATGTAAAAAGAGGGATTATATGTTGCACGAATTCGTGCAACATATAAAAAGCCGATTGCCTTGAAGCGGGCAATTCACTTCCCCCCACCCCCATTTTATTGTTGCCTCCCAACCCCCCAACCCCCCTCCCCTCCCCTCGCCTCCCCTCCCCAATTTGTAGTCAACAAATGCGGCTGGAGTCTCTTCAGCCGCATAAAAATATTTGCCCCCCTCCCCACCTTTTAATATTTGCTCCACCCCCTCCCTTTGGAAAACCAAATATTTGCCCCACCCCCTCACTATTATTTTCAAAATTGCATCTTTCCAATTTACGCCCGAGTCCCAAATACAAATTCCACATTAAATTCCTCACTATTTATTACAAATGATCACTCCAATAATTTTTTAGTGCATGATAATAAATATTAATTATTTTTCTATTATTTATTCAACTATAAATATAGGTGAATTAAATTTAAATATAGTATTATTACAATATCTATAAAATACTAAACATTTAGAAAATGATAATACAAATAATCTTAAATCATAAATAACAAAACAAACTTAATCGAATAAAATAAGTACTGATTGCTGAAAAACTCAGCGGCAGCGTTGTACCCACACTACCCGTACGATATACCAAACCCACAGTACTCATACAATATGTCTGACGATAGATTTACGAGTATTGACAGTGGCAACTACGACGCTGCTGTTGAGTTTTTCAACAACCAGTACTCATTTTCTTAGATTAAATTTGTTTTGTTATTTATGATTTAGGATTATTTGTGTTATCATTTTGTAAATATTTAGTATTTTTGAGATATTGTAATAATACTATATTTGAATTTAATTTATATATATTTATAGTTGAATAAATAATAAAAAAATAATTAATATTTATTATCATACACCAAAAAATAAATAGAGTGGTCATTTACAATAAATGGTGAAGAATTTAATGAGGAATTTGTGTTTGGGACTCGGGCGTGAATTGGGAAGATGCAATTGTGGAAATATAAGGGAGTGTGTGGGGCAAATATTAAAAAGGGGGAGGGGGCAAATATTTTTATGCGGCTGGTTTCTTTGTTGACTGAGGGTGAGGGGGAGGTGGAGGCAACAATCAAATGGGGGTGGGGGGAAGTGAATTGCCCGCTTCAAACACGTGGCAATCGACTTTTTATATGTTGCACGAATTCGTGCAACATATAATCCCTCTATGTAAAAGATTTTTTTTATGCAGTTTCATTCAACTAACTGTGAAATTGAATAAGATAATTGTTTATTCATTTTACATTTTTCCACTAAGTATTGAAGTTGGCTAATATTTAAATTATCATGTAAATATTTGAAACTCTCAAATATTTATTCAGATTACATTTTTTGAGTAAGTATTAATCTGCAGTAATGCTTGATGACTATACATGCACGGTCGATGCCCTTTTGAGAGAGTGAAGTATAATCTGCACATGCACGGATCAATTACAAGGATACAGTTAGCTTCTAGATGAAGATGTCCTATACGTCGATCGAACAAGGTCTAATTGTGGAAAACTTGATGGTGAGACGTTAATGAGTTAATATGTATATATCTTATTGTTTTCTATTAATCTAGCACTAACAAGAACTCCCTCCGCCATTTTTTTACGTTATATATCATAATGGAGAACGTTGTCTTTAGATATATGGAGGAGTATGGGCAGAAGCTACCAGAGCTAGCATCGAGTCAGATGCTTATGAAGGGAGGAAAAAGTGTGTCGCCGACTTCAATGTTTACATGAGAAAATAGATTGACAATCTCAATCCCTGACTCATGTCCAGCTCCATTGACGTTGTTAGAGACCTACAAGCGACTGGCGGTTCAAAGATTGCATCGTCATGTACAGTGTCAAATGGATGTGGATGACCTATGAAAAAGTCAAGGATTTTTTTAAGAAGGATGATCCATAGTTCAACCTTATTGAGTTTGTCCCCTATGATGTTGATTTTGGTGAAGACAGAGGTTGCCAATGGCACTGGTGGCGTCCAGAAGGAGAATATCCTTGAGCAAGACCCTCTACTAATCTCCAGTTCTTACTTTCTTGCAACTCTTTAATTTTCTCTTGGAATGTAAAAATCGACTACTCAACAATAAAGCGTCTTGGAGTTGGAGGTTTATTTCTTGTTTAAGTTTTGAGGAAAGTTTGATTTTCCTCGTGATTATTATGCATTGCCCTTTTTGATTCTGTGCCTTTTGTCCTCCAACTTTGGATTTTGGTCATTTTAGTCTTCAAATCTTCCAATAACGTACAAAATGGTTCTTCAAGTTCCAATTGAGTGAAATTGAGTTCACATATTCTCTAAATATTTGTCAAATTCTTGCTCTTTTTGTCCATTCTTTTTCGATTATTTATAAACATGTTCAAAACTGAAATAGAAAGGAAAATACAATAAATTAATTATAAAATTAATAAAATAATAGGATAAAATCTTAGTTTAAAAGCCCGAACAAGTGTACAAAATGTACTTATCACATTGCACCGCATACATAAGACTTCATATAACACTTGCATACTCAAGTTGTAATATTACTCTTCCATCTTCTTTGCAAGTTTCAAAGTTGAATCAAACGGGGCATTTACCTCTTTGATGTTCAATTGATTGAACGTTTTGATCATATTCTCAACATAATGTGATTGGTTCAACATATAACTCTCACTAGTCTTAGTAACCTTGATACCTACTATGATATCCACTTGACCAAGATCTTTCATGTTGAATGTGGAAGATAGAAACATCTTTGTTTCAAAAAATTTTGAACCAATATGAGATATTTGCAGTGAATTACCATTACCTACCACCATCTTTTTCTTACCTCCATTCTCTTTATCAGTGGTGACTGGCTCCAGAATCAGCATACCATGCGTGATCCTCCACTGAACTTGGGCTTGCAGTATAGGCAGAATGATTCAAGCTACGATTCTGATCAGAAGGCCTTTTTTCCATATACTTTTCATCAAACCTGTTATAGCACCAGGCAACAGTGTAATTTCTCAAACCACATTTTATGACAATGGTGTCTTACTTCGTTGGATCTTCCAAATCTCCCTCTGCCTCTTGTTCTGCCTCTGAAGTTTGAATTTTTTCCACCTCTATTTCCTCTTCCACTATAAGAGTTTGCATTCTGTGGACTGCCTTGAGTCATATTGATTGATCCAAAATTGATCATTACTTGACTGAGATATTCCAGCCTGCTTTCAAAGGTCATGAGTGTGGAAGATAGCTCATGCCAAGACACTTGATCTCTGTTATTCACTTGTACTACATTAGGATTGTACTTTTCATCAAGTCCAGCTGGAACTTGGGTTACTAGATTAGCATGATCAATCTTCTTTCCAGCTATTTCACGGTTATCAGCAAGCTGTTTGACAGTGCTGAGGTATTGATCCATAGTCATGGATCCTTTTCTGATTCTCTGTAATTCAGATGTGAGAAAGGTTACTCTGGACCTATTGAGGATTCTATAATTTTCATTTCTGGCTTTCCAAAGCTCACTTGAGCTATTACAACCCATGACACGTATCACAATTTCTGATGTCATAGAGGAGTATATCCACCCCATTAGAAGTTGATCAATAGATATCCATCTGGAGTATTCTGGATTTGGAGTCATCTCCATTGTTGTTCCAATCTCAGCTGTGACTTGAGAGTTGATGAATTGTGGAGGACATACCTTGCTGCCCAGAAGATATCCGTCATTATAACGTTTTTCCATAAGAGAAAGTTGTTTTTGTCCAATTTGACTTATGCTTCTTGAGTCAGATTCATGCTTAAGGGAGCAAGAGTACTCATATGAGATGGAGTTTGAATCATGTTGTTAGAATCAGAGTTTTGAGATTGATTACTGAAGTTGAAGTCTGCCATTGAGGCTTTGATACCAAGTGAGAAAAAAGAATACATGAAGGAAGAGAATTGATGGCTCAGTATTATCAATGTATATTGCAGCGTATAATTCAACTTACAGAATAAAGATCAAAGCTGCCTATTTATATACAATTACATATATAAGCAGTATGTATACAATCTGGTATAATTAAAGAAACAAAATGTGGGAATGCTAGTATGAATTTGTTACAACAATCTGCAAGTGGATTAGCTTCCAGTCCATTCTAATTTTAACTACAATCTGTTGTAACATGCATGTTTCCATTTCATCATCATTCTCCTTTCTGATTTGATCATTTTAGTCCTTGAACTTCCTTTCTCTAACAACTAGTTGGAAGTAAAGTGGGGATTTGACTAGTATATGAATGTGGATTTACTTTGAGCCAAGTGATAATTAATTGAGATAATTTAAGTTTGATTTGAATTCCTATTTTAACTTTCAGGAGGTGACGAGATTGGTCAGGCTTATCAACCGAACTAGGTTTCGGTCACTAGCTTTGTGAGTGGAAAAAATTAAATATTTATAGAGAATGACAATTAATTATATTATTATGTTACGTGTGATTTTAAGGACTTATTTTTTATTTTACGTGATTATAATTAAATGCTTATTTCGTAATAGTATTTGTGAAATTACAAATATTGTAAATTGATTACTTGTAAAATGGAAGGCGAGAAATATGTGATATTGAAATCTACTAGAAAAGTGCCCATGATTTTATTTATTCTAGTGCACTGAGGGGTGTTGGCCATATTCTATATTACACTGAGGGGTCTAATTGGCCGTGTACATATAGTTCAATGAGAGGTCTTGACCGTGTACTATAGTGTATATTCAGAGGTCTTTATGACCCACTCTTATGCACAGAGGGGCTTTGGGTCGTGTATAATAGTGCTTATCTCAGAGGTCTTTGAGACCCATTTTCGTATACTAAGGGGCTTTGGGCCATGTACGGGAGTGATCATCCAGTTTACGCGCGTATGATCAGATTTCAGATTACAGATTATCAGTAATTCATGATACTTCCTGGTGTATATATCTCAGAATAATCAGTATACAGATTTCACATTCCAGATTATTAGTATCATGGTGTATTTTTCAGTATATGACAGCTTACTTAGTTTGCAGAAATACATGTTTGCATATAATGTTATCAAATTGCACTTCTTTGCAGATTTACTAAAATATTAGATTATCTATTTTGTTTATAATATACAGTCCGCATTACTCAATATATTTAATATGAGAAATCAGTTTCTTGAAAATTATAATTAATTGCAAACTTTCCACTCACTAAGCTATCAGCACACAGATTTTATATACTTTCTTCTAATCAGGTAGTTGAGTTTTGAGCAAATTGGAGAGCCTGTTGAGCCGAGTCAGAGCCACACGATCCATTAGTTTTCATGATTTATTCTTTAGGCCATGTAGTTGTTAAATTTGGAGTATATGTTCGTTTTAATTGTATATGAGTCATTTTATATCACATATAGAAGTTAGATGGACTTATTGCATTTTACTTAAATTTATAGACTGTATATTTCATTAGTTAAGATTGTTTAATTTAGTTTTATTTTGAACAATGGCTATATCTATTTTGAACGGGCAATGGACCCCAGTTGATATTGTATATATTGTATTTTGGAAATTTGTTGCTTTTCAGGTTTGATTTAGTCCAATTTACACGAAAAATTCTGTTAAAATTTTTATAAAATCTTTTTACTCAAAGGAAAGTCAGTCAGACATAGAAAAGTCTAAATAACATTAATGTTGGGTCTGACATCTAGATAGTATCCATCATTGGCGCACGACACGTCTTGGGTCCACTAGGGTGATTCGGGACAGGTCGTGTCAATATCATCCATGTATAAACAAATAAGTATAACATAATTATCACAAACTTTTGAATATAAACATTTAGCAACACTATTTTTTTTAAATCCAAATGATATTATTGCTAAGTTAAATTTTTCGTGCCATTTCTTTTGTGCTTGTTTTAATCCATATAATGATTTTATTAATTTGCATGCTTTATGTTCATTTCTGGATAAAACAAAACCTTTCAGTTCTTCCATATAAACCTCCTCATCGAGATCACCATTTAAGAACGCCATCTTAACATCCATTCGATGTATATGTAAATCATAAATAGAACCTAATGAGAATAAAATCCTAATCAAGGTTATTCGTGCAACTGGTGCATACGTGTCAAAGTAATATATTCATTACCTTTGTCGATACCCTTTGGCCACTAACCTAGCTTTAAAGGTATTAAAAGTACCGTCTACATTATACTTTCTCTTAAATACCCATTCACAACCTATAGTTTTTGAGTCGGGTGGTAAATTGACTAATTTCCAAGTATTGTTTGACATTATTGAATCCATTTAATCATTTATAGCATATTTCCAAAAGATACTATCTCTTGATGACATTGCTTCTCAATAAGTTTTAGGATATGTTTCCACTTGAGGAACATACGGAGTAGTTGTTGTGAAAATCTTCTCATTTCCCTCAACCAAATAGAAGAAAATAAGTTAATGGTACCGGTTACCAATTTATGTGTTCCTATGTATGTTTAAAAATGATGGTATGTCGTATGTATGTTTCCATATGATTTTTCCACATGTTGTATGTATTTATACTGAGTGTTTCTTATGAAATATTCTCCATGAAAAATGAACAAATTTTTAGATTGAATTGGTTGGCGTTGATGCGATGGTGTAGGCTATGGAGCTTGTCGTGGAATTTTTTTTTAGTTTAAGTTTTGACGTCGAAATGATCGAGTCAATTATGGTGTAAATAAGATATTTTTAAGTCTTAGATTTATTATTTAATTATGTAATATTTATGAAAAACGAGATGTTGGTTTTTTTGCCGTTAAAAGTTTCATGTTAGAAATGCCTATTTTCATTTTTCTGAAATTTTCAGCTTATTGTCTTTACTTTGAAAAGCCATAACTTATGCCACAATTGGAGTTTTTGAGTAAAATTAGTGGCTATGAAAATCCATATATGTGGTCTAATAACAGAAATTGGAATCACTAAAAAATTCTATTGTATGAATTTTTTATGAACATTTTAGCGGGCTGCCTTAAGGCACCTAGGATAATTTTTCAAACAACTTTGGCTATCTTTTTTACCTACCAAACGATGTAGCTAAGGTTTAAAACATCTACAGTTCAGATTTTGGAATTTTTGGAATTCCTTTGAATGGTCAAATAAATTGTGGCGGCACATATCACGGTATAGGCAAAACTATGAAAACTCAAAGAAAAATCATTTTTCTCTTGCGCACTTGTTATCTTCTGCAAAAGTTATATTTTTAAAACTATTCAGGGGCACGAAAAATATTATTCGTATTCGTCAAATATATTTTAGAGATTATTTTAGTGACTCTTCGGGTTGAGAAAAACCGGGGCGTTAGTGGCTCAACATAACAAATCTCAGTAAACTTTACCTTAACTTCAATGCCTATTCCAACTTTTGAGTTGAATATAATGCTCTATCAAAATAATTGTTAATTGAGAATTGAGACCAAGGCAGCAGATGGAATCTTATTGATTCATGTTGAAAACTTGCCATAATGGCCAAAGAAAATGGTCTTTTCCACTCTCCTACAACACTAATTTACTTATACAAAGAGAAGATATAAGTCATTAGTCATTACGAAAATTTTCACAAACAAGGCATTTGACAACTAAAAACTGAAAGCTAAATGCTACAATTAAATATTCATAAAAAAACTAAAGAAGTACTCAATCTTCCATCTCAAAATCTACTCGGTAGGGCACTGAATATAACAATCATTAGATAAGTCGTAATTATGAAATTTATGAGATAAAATACGTGCATAGAGAAATAATTATCTGTATTGATTCAATTAAATTATGAAAGAGATTACAAGATATATATACTAATAGGAAATGAATTCTACCTAAAATAGAAATATTACATACATGGTATCCTACTACAAATACAATTCTATCAACAAGGTAAAAAATAAATAAGGTAAGTAAATATTTGTTAATACTCCCCCTCAAGTTGGAGCATGTATGTCAAAAGTATCCAACTTGCGAGTGAAACCGTAAAATGCCTCCTTGCTTAGTGATTTAGCAAATAAATATGCAATCTGATGCTGCTTGGAATATAGGCAGTCTTGATCTCTCCCTTAACAACTCATTCACAAACAATATGACAATCTATTTTCAATGTACTTTGTCCTTTCATGATATACTGGATTAGCAGTAATATGCATTGTTGCTTGATTATCACAATATAAGGTTGCTACTTGTGGGTGATCTACATATAAGTCTATCAGCAATTGTCTCAACCATGTAAGCTCATAAGTAATAGAAGCCATCGCCTTATATTCTACTTCTGCTGAAGATTTGGACACGGTCGTTTGCTTCTTACTTTTTCATGATATATGCTCATTTCTCAAAAAAATATACAATATCTCATAACTGATCGTTGTGTAGTAATATCACCAGCCCAAATTGCATCACACAATCCTGCTAGTTGCAATTTTCCACTTGATGAGAAATATAACCCTTATCCTGATTCTCCTTTAAAGTATCGGAGCAATTGGTGAACTGTATCAAGATGGAGTTGTCGCCTGCATGCACTAACTGAGTGTATTGACCGAATATGAGATTTTTGATCTAGTAATGGTGAGATAAATGAGCTTCCCTACCAACCGCCGATAATATGTGGGATCTTTCAAATTAAATTTCAATGACTGTTCCATAGAAAATGTTGTAGGTTTTGCTCCAAGTAATCTGGCCTCTTAAAGAATGTCAAGAGTATTTTTTCTTTGATTTATTGAAATCTCTGATCTCGAGCGAGCAATTTTTTACTCCAAGAAAGTATTTTAATGTGCATATGTCCTTCAACTTGAATTGAGATGCAATGAATGTCTTTGTAGAAAAAATTGCTTCTTTATCATATCCTATGACAATCATATCAACCACATATAATAGAATAGTTGTAAATGAATCACCATTGACCTTTGTAAAGAGTGAGTAATCTGCATGTGACTGTTTGAACATAAACTGAATAATAGGAGATACAAATTTTTGAAACCAAGAACGAAATGCCTGTTTCAATCCATATAAAGATTTATGAAGTCGACATACAATAGGTGTCTCCTCCTGTCGACGAAATTCAGGTGGATGAGTCATATAGACTTCTTCATCATGATCACCATGAAGGAAGGCATTTTGTACATCCATCTAATGAAGCACCCAGTTGCAAATAAAAGCGATAGAAAGTAAGCATCTGACGGTTGTTAACTTTGCAACTGGAGCGAAAGTTTCATTATAATCAATCCCTTCTCGTTGTGTAAACCCCTTTGCCACCCGTCATGCTTTGTATCGTTCATTTGTACCGTCAGAATTAAATTTGACATTGAACACCCACTTACAACCAATAGGATAATGACACGGAAGAAGTGGGACAAGTGACCAAGTATTGTTTTCTTCCAAGGCATGAATTTCATCATTCATAGCAGCTACCCATTTGGGATCTTGGCATGCTGCCTTATATGTTGCTGGCTCAATAATCTGAGAAATATTGTATGCATAAGCACGATGAAGATAAGAAAGATTGCCATATGATACATACCTTGATATAGGATGTCGAGTGCTGGAGTTGATCAAAAGAGACCCGGCTTGAGTAAGCAGAGCATGAATGATATAGTAATCTTTCAGGCGAATTGGAGGTTGAAGTGATCTTGTGGATCGTCGAATTTGGTCATTTTGTACTACATTGGATTGTTCTGGCTGGTCATCTCAAGGGTGATAATCGGTTATAGATTAACACTACTCAACTAGTCGATCGGTAGGTAAAGTCAGTCGACTGGTTGAGCTCTCTGTTGAAACAAATGAGGAGACCGATTGACAATTGGGTTGAACAGTGGAGTTCTCTATTTGACCGGATGAGGGGATCGGTCGACCGATGGGGTTGTGTTCGAGATTTTTAGGCATGTTATTTGTATTTGCTATGTGGTGGTCGTCAGGGTATGTTAAATGCGACGTCTCAACATCCATAGGCATAGATTGTGGCAACGAGATAAAGTTGATTTCTTCATTTTGCTAGGAGGCGTATGGAAATATAGTTTCATAGAACACGACGTTTCGGGACACCACTAGATTTCTGTCGGTTAGGTCATATAAGAGGTATTCTTTTTATCCTGAAGGGTATCTAAGAAACACACACTGTTTAGCTCGTGGGTCAAATTTATGGCTGGGTTTAAGATTGGTGGCAAAACAAAGGCAACCATAGACACGTAAATGTGAATAAGGTGGTGGTGTCTTGTGCAATGTTTTGTATGGTGTTTTGTGTGATAGCAATAGTGAAGGTATCCGGTTGATAAGGTAACAAGCTGTCTTGATATGTTCTCCTCAAAATTTTAACGAAAGATTGGCTTGAAATCTAATGGCACGTGTCACAATAAGGAGGTGGCGGTGTTTTTTCTCTACCACTCTATTTTGTTGAGGGATATAAGGACATGATCTATGAAAAATGATACCATTTTCATCTAGGAATGCTTGCAAGGATAAGAACTCTTGTCCATTGTCAGATCTTAGGGCTTTTATAGTCAGGTTGTGTTGAGTTTTAACCCAAACAAAGAAATTCTTAATTATACTTTGAGTTTCAGATTTGTGACGCATAAGGTGTACCCAAGTATAGCGAGAGAAATCATCAACGATTGTAAGGAAATATCTAGCACCAGAATAAGAATAAATCCTATGAGGTCCCCATATATCACAATAAATCAAATCAAATGATTTATTGCTAGAAATTTGACTAACTTTAAAGGTTAATCTAGATTGTTTTGCCAAATGACAAACATCACAAATATCGTGGAAATCTAAACTAATGTCTAAAATAATTTGTGCTAGGAATTGAAGACGTGAGGCTGAAGGGTGCCCAAGATATCTATGCCATAGAATGGTTGATCCACCAGCAGTATGATGTATTGCTGGTCTTTGTGAAAGGTAATATAGGCCGTTACTTTGCCTTCCCAAGCGAATCGTCTTCTTCGTAGTCAAATCCCGCATGACCAAAAAATCAGGGAAAAATGTCACATAGTAATCTAACCCTCTGGTAAGTTTATTGATAGATAATAGATCAACTTTGAAGTTGGAAATATAAAGCACATTATCAACAGTCATATTATTTCCCAAGTTAATTGCACCAATGGATTTAATAAGAGCATGACTCCCATTCGGTAATTGCACAGTTTTGTGCTTTGGCATGAATTTATTCTCAACGATCTCATCCTTTGTCGCTTGGTCAGTGTCCCCGCTATCAATAGTCCATGAATTACTTAAAGAAATAGTAGAGAAAATGATACATGATTTGTTAACATAAGACTTATCATTACCTGTCTTGTTGTTTAGAAGTGTCATGATCTGCTTATATTCTTTGGTTGTGAGCGTTTTTCCTTCATTTGTGTCAAGTGTAGAAGTGGTAGCAGTGTTTGTGAAGCGTTGTCTCATGGCTTCACGTCTTTTCCATGAAACTTGTGCCCTGGAGGGAAGCCATAGATGAAATAGCAGGTATCAACAATGTGGCCAGTCATCCCACAGTGGGTGCACTGTTTCTGTTGTCCAGTTCCCGTCGAAATAGTCGATTGTCACTTTTCCAGTTCAATTCCCAATTGTTCGACTTCTCCCAATTGATTGAATGTTGCCCTTCACGATCTATTGCAACCTCAACTTGTCTTTTATATTGTATTAAAATAGCGTGGACTTTTCTGGTATCTAGGAAGGGGCTCATCATTAGTATGTTTCCACGAACTGTGGAATAAGAATCATTCGACCCCATCAGGAATTGCATGGCCTTCTCATTTTCATTACTTTTAGCCAGTGCTTTAAGATTCCCATAAGTGCATCAAATTAGGTTATGATAAGAACTCAATTCATCCCATAGTCCCTTTAATTTGGTGTAATAAGCTGACACCGATTGATTTTCTTGTCGATGCTCAGCAATTTCTTGGCGAATCTAATATATTCGCTCATCATTACCTTGAGAAAATCAATCTCGTAGGTCGTTCCATACCTCTGTGGCAGATTTGAAGTATATGATACTTTCATCAATATCTAGATGTACCAAATTAAGTATCTAGGACAACACCATGTGATTACTCTGTTCCCATATAGAATATTTCTCATCTTCTGCTTCTAGTACTTTGATCTTCACATCAATGAAGCCAATTTTATTCTTGGCAATTAGGGCAATTCTCATAGCCCTACTCCATTGTCCATAATTATTTCCATCAAGCAGTTTAGAAATGAGGATTAAGCTGTGATGATCGGATTGCTGTAGAGCCATGGGATCCGATTGGGTAATCGTCGCCTCTATGGTTTTTCTATCATCGTTTGTGCCAGACATCGTTGCTCAAAAACATCGTTCTAATTCCATATGAAATTTATGAGAGAAAATACGTGTATAGAGAAATAATTCTCTGTATTAATTCAATTGAATTATAAATAAGATTACAAGATATATATACTAATAGGAAATGAATTCTACCTAAAATAAAAATATTACATATATGGTATCTTACTACAAATAAAATTCTACCAACAAGGCAAATAATAAATAAGGTAAGTAAATATTTGTTAATAGTAATCCTCAAAAAAAAAAAAAAAATAAAAAATAAAGTCTTTATTTCTTTTTAATCAAGGATAAAGTGACATTCATAACAAATTAGTGCTAAATGGTGCTACCACTCACCACCTGTGCTATGATATTCATGATGCACGTTACGAGTTTCAAACTCAAAGTGAGGTAAAAAAGAACAAACATAAAACCACAAGATCTTGAAGGTCTAAAATAGTGTTCAAAATTTCTTCACTCGCCTTTAGTTCTCCAATGGCTTGATCATTAACAACTTTCCCATTTGGAAACATTTCGAAAAGGTATTCGATTAGCATACCAAAATGCAAAAAATATAATTTAACAGAAATGATGAAGCACAGACGGTTAGGAAATTATATTTAACATCAATCAAGAATCCAAGAAATTGATTTACATACCTGTCTTTATTGTCTGAGTCGGTGAACAAGGTTGAAATTTTCAAACATTTAAACGGGCAATAAATCTTTTTCCCAGCCCAAACATTGAGGAAATTGAATGAGTATGGTTTTCAATTGGATTTTGGGTTTAGATTTGGGATATAGAGTAAGCTAGGAGATTGAGTTGCCTCTAATGTCTAATTTTGAACTCATAATCCTATTCGGCTTCTCTCCGGCCTGCAACAATCCAAACAATCAACATCTTACACAAACATCAAAAGACAAATGCTAAAGAAATCATAAATTAATAATACATTTGACCTTTCCCAAAACCTAGAATCTTTGTCATATCAATACTGAACGGGCCTCAAATCCATTGGAGGAACCACACACCCAACAATTCCACCAACTCCCCCTCCCTCAATTGTCTCCCATTCACGACCACCTATTCGAGCCTCACTTGATTCACCGTGCACTCTCTATCCACTTTCATTATTTGTTTAACCTCCAAAGTGCTATACAATTTCGTTAATGGCCTCGAACACTTTCCTAAGCTCCTCCTCATTGCCTTATTAATCAGTTTCCTAATGCATCCCAGACACTTCATGTAACGACCACGGACTTTCCCTTACAAGCCTTTCGCCCATAGGCTATTCCGTGCACCGTTAACTTACGTACTGTCCACTGGAGGTTGGGCTCCAAACTGGATTTCTTTCGCGTCTCCAGCGATTCCAACCATTGACATCCCACCAATTGGTACCAACATTCCATTTAAGTTTCCCTTAAGGGGAGGTCAATGGTTCGAGTCACTGGAGACGCGAAAAAAATTCAGTTTGGAGTCCAACCTCTAGTGGACAGTACGTAAGTTAACGGCGCACAAAATAGCCCCTGGGTGTAAGGCCTGTATGAGAAAGTCCGTAGTCGTTACACTTTCCGTCCTCCGGCATCAACCCCATTGCTTTTAACACACAATTCATAGAGTACTCTGCTCCACAAACAAAGCACCCCACCATTTCTCCCTATAACCTACTACCCTATCCACTACACCTCCCACAAACTCACCCTTTATTCCTAATAATAATCCCAAACCCTCTCTTTATTTACTTTTTCCTCTCATCAAAACTCGAAAAATTGTTACAATCATTTAATCTACAGTCTCCCGCGTCATAATTACCATCAACCCTTTTCCGTAACAACACACTATTCTTTCCAAACTTTCAGAACCAAGAATAATGAACTTCAATCATGCAAATCATAAATCAAATGTGTACCGCACGAGCAAATTATTGATACAACATTTAATCATAATACTCTTATGAACACTGGTTTTTGGTATGTGCTCCAAGTAATGTTTCGCTCATAGTCAGTTGGTCGATCTCCGACACTCTGCGGTGCTCATTCGCAAGTGGGGAAGAAAATAAACATAGCCGGCTTGTTGCTAGGGCTGATTTTGGCTGATTGGCGATTGAATTTGTGAAAAATGAGTGAAATGTATTGTAATCTGGATTTAGGGATGAATTCATTAATTTGGTATCATTTAGCTTTTCAAGGTTATTTTTTATATTTATTGTTAAAAGTATATATTTTAATGAATTCAACAAACGTTGATAAAGAGGCCATTTTGTAACAATAGACAAGCCCGTTGTTAAATGGCAAATTAAATAAATTTGTTTTCCCTCGTGATTCCACAAAATGTTTTTTGATTTCAAATGAGTATTGAAAAGAGATTGTACAACTTTTTGTCGTTGATTGTTTATTTAATATATTATTTAAATTATTAGAAGAAATATCAACAGTTTGTTATCAAGATGCTCAATTTACAAATATTGCAATATTTTGTGATTTCAACAATCCAATCACAAGTTGACTAGGCGTAATGTTTATAAAGGGAGAGAAAGGAGATGTAAATTTAATTTGTAAAAGGTCAGAAAAACAATGAAATTTTCAAATGGATGGAATTTGAATAAAAAATAAATACTTATTTAATAATTTTATTCATTAAAATAATTAGTAAATTAGTTGAATTTAGATTTGGTGAAAGTAGGTGTATAGTAATCTTAAATATAATTTATAGATTATCGAAAAAAACAAATTATTTATGATTTAAAGTTAACTAGAGATGGATAAGATATTCGGACATTATTAACTAATAAATCTAATTTGTTTGATTAGCATGTTTTACTAATGAATATATTTATTATTAAGATGTGGACCACACGTGACCAATTGGTGCACTGATAATGGTCGACAATATTATGATTAACTGTGCAAAAATCCTAAAGGATCTCAAGTCTCATATTTGAATAAACTCTCAAATCTCATTCGATGAGATTTGGATAGGGTTTCAGATATTTAATATTGAACTTGAAAGAGACTAAGTTGATACAACCCATTTAGTATTTTTCAACCACAATCCTATTATTTTTCTATTACATTATTAACAATATATGTCTATGCTATACAGATTTTAGATTAGGTTTTTTGAGCTGTAGATATTCACTTTGAGCATTTGAACAAGAACGAGGCGTGAATATCATAGGACTATCGTGAGAATTTGAACATTCAAATCGTAGATCTAAATGTGTATCGCTATACACATTACCAACATTGATAACAAAGCCATCTAATTTGGTGGTCTCCATTTTTTGTATCGTAGCTATCTTTGGCGTCGACCTTGGCACATGCTTTCTCTTTAAATGCTAGATTATGAGAAAAGAAAAACTTCTATATCCTCCACAAATTCACTAAAAAATTGTGTATTTAATTAATAAATGTAATATTGAATACAATCTGTGTTGGAACAGGTGACATCAATTTAATGCCTCAATCACAGTAATAAAAGTCAAGCCATAAGAAACTTATAAGAATCCAGAATAAAATTAAGAATTTTTCCCTGTGAATCCTACTTCCCATTCTTGGTCCACTTCGAGTAGATGGGTGGAATACTTTGTTCATTTCTGAAGAAATTAGAAGGATCAACCTTAGTTTTCACTTGAACCAACCTGTTGAAATTATTCTTAAAATATTTACGTCCCCAAATACTTGCTTGTGCATAGCTTGTATTGCCCTTGTTGTTGACTCCTATATCAAGATCTCTGTAGTTGATGTACGCAGCCCTTGGGAACTTGGAAACATAAGGAGCCATGTAACCATAAAGTCGTCTAATCCAATTTATATACCTTTCTGATGCCTCCTCTTCATCCCAATTCACCATGTAATGGATTTTGTACAAATTACCAGCTCTATGTGGAAAGGGAATGGAAGATTCTGAAACTTCATCCATTCTTCCACCATATGGAACAAACAACATCTCAGCTTCCTCGGCTTCCTCTTTGAAAAACCGTTTCCATATGCCTTCAAGCCCATTCTTAGAAATCGGTTTCTGAACATAGTCTACTTTTGCTTTGAAATGTCGTACATTTGCCTGTGTCCTATTTAGCAAAACCTCAAGTGATCCTACGGGAAGCCCGTAGATGTATAGGGCTGATTCTATCCAGCTCATTTCAGTGCAGTCTTCTCTTTGCAAACTCAACTCCGGGAAGCTTTGTTGCATCAGTGGAAGCAATCTGTCGACACCACCAAGAAACAATGATTGAAATGAAGCCTGAATAGTTCTCTTTCCATCTTGGCTTGAATTCGCTCTACGTATAAAGACTCTAACGGCTAAGTCTTCATCTAATTTGTGAGCTACGTATTGCCACCGGTGAACAATATTTGTTGCATTCTGTTCTAGAGTCTTAGCAATTGTGAATACAGTGACCTTTTCTGGAACGTCCACCAATTCTAGTTTCCAAGCAAGAATGACTCCAAAACTGGCTGCTCCGCCTCCTCTAATGGCCCAGAAGAGATCTTCACCCATGGAACTTCTGTCGAGAATTCTTCCATTCACGTCAATGATGCGTGCATCAATTACATGATCAGCGGCTAACCCATATTTTCTAATCAATGTTCCATACCCTCCTCCACTGATATGTCCGCCAGCACCAACAGTTGGGCAAACACCACCAGGAAACCCTAAGGTTCGACTTTTCTCTGCAATTCTATAATAAAGTTCGCCAAGTCGTGCACCAGCTTGAATCCATGCAGTTTTCTTCTCAACATCAACATTTATTTCCCGTAGATTGACAAGATCAATGATGACAAATGGGACTTGTGACGTGTAAGAAAGTCCTTCATAGTCATGACCACCACTTCGAACCCGTATTTGCATGCCATTTTCTTTGGCGCAATATATGACAGGTTGAATCTGGGATTCATGAACAGGGGTAATAATGACTAATGGTTTAGGTGTCGTTACTGACTTGAATCGAAGGTTTTGTATGGAAAAATTCAAGATGGATAAGTATGAACTGTTTTTTGGTGTATAAACGATATTGGAGATAGAGGAATGATTGTTAGATTGAAGGGACAGACATTGTAGAAAGTCATCGTGTTCATGAGAAGAAACTGCCCATGAACATGAAAAGATAACAAGAACAGTGAATAAAAGGGAAGAATTGCTTGTAGTCTTCATTATTTTAATCAAGGCTGAGTAATTTGTGTTTTGCAAAGCATTTAAGAATCTCTATTTATAGTGTCATGAAGAAGAATGCTTATTTTGAAACCGTGTGTATGTGAATATCAGGTTTGAATTCCTTTCAATGACCAGACAGATTCAAGTCTATATTGACAACTTAGTTTGTTTCTTTTTTAATATTATTTTTAGATTGTAGTTTGGCTTCCATTCTAGTTGACCTCTCTTCTTTCTGTCCGCGTGAGAAGTTAATTTGCTAGATTAATTTGGTTTGGTGAATTTTCTTTAATGGAGAAACCATAATATTTCAAAGTCATTTTAAATCTCTTTTAAAATTATGTGTTGTCTTCTTTTAAAAATATCTTGATTTTGACATTTTAGATCTCTTGGAATTCATGTACCCTAATGCCTATACATATTTTTCTTCTGGAATAAATTAAAGGTCTGTTTCACAAAACATTTGATTAAAATTTTAGTAGATTTTGATAAAAGTTTAGATTTTGACAACACATTTTGATAATTCTCAAGTTTTACTAAAAAAGTGATTTTAGCTTCTCAAAACATGCAATATATATATGAAATTATCCCCACTTCCGGCCTCATTTCTCATTTACATATTTATATAATTTTTTAGTATTAGTATTTATTATTTTAAATAAAATAAAAATTGAAAATATAAAAATAAAATAAATTTCCTTCACAAAGATTCAGTCATGGGGTTTTGCGCTTCAACTCCCAACACTTTTAACCTAGAACCTCCTACTTCTTCTAGCCAGGTGAGTTGAGAATTCGGATTTTTCGCTTATGATTTGGTGTCGTGGGTTTTCTTAATTTGCTGTGAATTTTGCTTTTATGTAAGAAATTTTTAATGAATTTTAGTGCTCACTTACACAGTATCAATTAGAATTTTTGGTAAACATGAATGGTTAAGAAATTTTTACTGAATTTGAGTGCTCAATAAAATATTCGCAGTTTGTTATGCAAAATAAATAAAATCAACACAAAATAAATATTGAGGTTATTTGCCATTAGATGAGAACTAACGATATTATAACTTCTTACATTTGTCATTTTAAAATAACACAATTTGTTACTTTTGTGATTTAGAATAACATAACTTGTTATGTTTGTTATTTTGAAATAACACAATTTGTTAAGTTTGTGCTTTTGAAATAACATAACATTGTGCTTTCGAAATAATAAAACTTGTTCCATTTGTTAATTTGAAATAACATAACTTGTTATGTTTGTTAATTTGAAATAATACAACTTGTTGTGTTTGTTATTTTAAATAATGTGTTACTATTTACTTGCTTTTGAGAATTTATTTTAACATTTAGTGTATATAATGAATGTATATGTATAGTAATTATCTTGTATGCATATATGGGGAATTGAGTTTGATTCTTGTTGTTCGTATATATATGAATTGAATGACAACCGTGTGTTGTTAGTACGTATTTAATGAATTTATTGATTTGCTTTATTGAGCATATAACAGAATTTTGTTTGGGATCGACTAAACAAAATACTCATGGCTCTAGAAAGGTCAAACCATGCTCATGCACTCTAATAATTAGATTTAAATACAACATTTATAATGTTTTTTTCTGAGAAATGTATTGAAAGAATTAAAAGAGCAAATTTCACTAGTTATTTTATACAACTTTCTTCATATTCTTGCTCAGTTGTTATCAATAACTTACACGCATAGTGAATCACGCTTTTGAGTTATTTATGTCCAAAAATAAAAAGAAAGGAGATATTTAATAGGTGATTAGAAAATGAAATTAAAATTCAAGTTTTGAGTTGTATTTTTTTTTATCGAAAATGTAAAAATATATAGATAAAAAAAGGACTATACAAATACGCTGGGCATCCCCATGAATAAAAAGTATCAGGATAGATTATAACTTAGTACCACAAGTCGATACTAATATCTAAGTAAGGCAAGAAAGGAATGTAACCACAATTGGCATCCCCATGTATAAAAAGAATACGTGAACAAAAACTAAAGTCGATGTGTAGCATTACCCGGCAAGGGCCAAAGACTCGTAATGAATCAAAACATTAGGATACAAAGAAAATATAACCTTGTATACTTGTGTTTTGATCCTCCTACAAATACTAAGTGGGACTTCTTTAAGATCTTCAAAAATCCATCTATTCCTTGCGGTCCATAAGTGGTAAACTGTGGCGGCCAATGCAATCATCTTCGCTTTGCTTTGCCAACTCAAACCCCGACCCTCCTTCTTTATCCATTTGAATGAACTTGCTATGGTAGACATGGATCTATGAATCCCGAGCCAATACCTAATATTCGTCCAAACACTAGAGCTGAAACGACAATGAAAGAATAGGTGCGCAGCTGATTCCTCCGACTGTTGGCAGAAAACGCAGCTCCTATCAATATCTATGTGCAGAATTCTGTCTCTGGTAAGCAGTTTCCACTTCGCTGTCAACCACAGAATGAAGGAGTTTTTCGGCTGAATGCACGGTCTCCAAACATCCGATGCCCAAATCTTTTTCGTTCCTTTCGGTCTGAAATAATTATAAGCTAGAGTGGTAGATAATTTAGCTCCAAGTTCCCACTGCTCCAGCCGTAAAATGGCATGCTGCATGCTGCCCTCAGTCTGCCTGATCTGATCCCTGATTCCGAATACTCTTTTCATCAAAGGAGAGTCCGTTTTGTTTGGTTCCCAACTCCAAACCAAGTTCCCTTTAAGGTAGATTTGATTGACCCAACGGACCCACAATGTATCCTTTTTTTGGTGAACATTCCAAAGGGTTTTGGCTAGCAATCTCGTATTCCAGCTTTGAAATTGTCGGATCCAAGTCCTCCTTCCTCTTTCGGTAAGCAAACATCATTCCAAGCAACAAGTGGTCTCCTGTGACCCCAAAGAAAATTCCTACAAAGTCTTGAGATACGAGTAATGACCGCAGCTGGAATAGGAAAAATAGATAACCAAAAACATTCGACTCCTTGCAACACCGCTCTAATGAGCTCGGCCCTTCCTGCATACGAAAGAGATGTACTAGTCCATAAGTTGATATAGGCTGCCATTTTATCAATAAAGGGGGCATAATGCATCACTTTTAATTTCTCAGCTGCAAGTGGGATCCCAAGTAACGAAAAGGCATAGTTCCAGTTGGAAATGATGTCAAATGCTGAATTTCCATTAGATCTGGGCCCCATATTCCTGCCGTGCACAAGGTAGACTTCATCACATTTGCTCTAAGTCCCGATTTGCTTCCAAAATCGCGGAGGCACTCCATAAGAATTGAAATCGAGATTGGATCTCCTCTAGCCAAAAGCATAAGGTCATCCGCGAAAGCCAAGTGTGTAATTTTGAGTAGCCCGCATTTAGGATGATAGTTGAAATCACTATTGACCGTACGATGTTTCACCAATCTTGAGAAATATTCCATGCAAAGGACAAACAAGAAAGGGGAAAGAGGATCACCTTATCGAAGACCATTTTTTCCTTTGAAAAAACCAGCCAAGCTACCATTTACCGCAATGGAAAAGGATGTTGTTGAAATGCACTCCATGATCCACTTAACAAAAATTGGAGGGAATTGAAGGCCTTCCATTACCACTTGCAAAAAACCCCAATTAACCGAGTCGTATGCCTTCCTAAGATCAATTTTAAGTAGACATCTCGGTGAAACACGTTTTCGGTTATAATATCTAAGGAGTTTTTGTGCCAAATGTATATTTTCTGCCATGCTTCTACCCTCAACAAAGGAGGACTGGGCCTGATCAATAAGTGAGTCCAGCAGTGGTGCTAACCGAGAGGCAAGGAGTTTGGATATAATTTTATACACCACATTGCAACAAGAGATTGGCCTAAAATCTCCAACCGATGGCGCATGATTTGATTTGGGAATCAAATCAATAACGGAGTGATTCAGTTGTTTAAGTAAAGCTGAAGATGAAAAAAAAATTTCCACAGCCCCGCATACATCCAATCCAACGAATTCCCATGCTTTTTTAAAAAAACATGATGAATACCCATCTGGTCCCGGTGATTTATTCTCATCAATACACCATAAAGCATGTTTAATTTCTTGGACAAAGAAAGGTCTGACAAGATCAGCGCCTGCTGTGAAGAAACCCGAGGCCCTATACCAAAGATCTGAGGATCCGGCGACTCCCCCCTGCTCTCCGAGCCAAGCAAATCCATGTAAAATTTGACAAACTCATCAGCCATTTCCTGCTGAGAAGTGGTCGAACTGCCATCTTCTTTATACACAACCGAGATATGATTCCGTTTTGTATTTCTTTTAACCATAGCATGAAAGAATTTTGTACATTTATCGCTATTCACCATGTACTTACATTTAGCCTGCTGAAAGAAGAAACTCCTCTTTGATTCTGAAAGAAAAGAAGCCCTCTTTCTTAATTCTGAAACTTCCAGCTGCATGACCGTGTCAAAAGGCTGATCATGGAGCTTTTGTTGGGCAGCAATTAGATCATTTCTGGCATTTTCAGCCCTTACAGCGATATGAGCAAAGTGCCTTCGATTGAGTGATTTTAGCGGACCCTTTAACCTTTTGAGTTTTGCGCAGAGAGTGAATTGCTTCGTGCCTGAGCCATTATGCACCCAATTATCCCGAACCACATCATTAAATTCTTGATGATTAACCCACATATTGAAGAATTTAAAGTTTGTTCTTCGCTTGTGGATAGGATCAAAAAGCGTTACAATGCAAGGAGAATGATCCGAAAAACATCCCGGAGGTGTAAATAGAGCTTCCGAAAAAAAACTAGCAAGCCGCCATCTGTTATTAACCATGGCCCTATCTAATTTCGTCCAAACCGAAGAGTTATTCCAAGTAAAGAAGCATCCAGCCGATTTCATATCCGATAACCCCGTCAAAAGGCAACAATTAGAAAAGTCTTTGATCTCATATGGTGTGATTTGTGCCCCATTAATTCGTTCGCCATCTGTTAGTACATTATTAAAGTCTCCAATAACAAGCCAAGGCAATGAGCAAGTAGTACTACGTTCCACTAATGAATTCCACAATGGCCTTCGATTGACAATTGAATGCAACCCATAAACGAAGCTAACTTGAAATGTAATAGAGGATACCTTACAAGTAGCAACTCCATGAATGGCTTGATCTGAAAATTCCGTCTCTTCAAAATCAACATTAGTAGGATCCCATAGTACAAGTATTCTACCAGCCTCATGCCTCTGAAAATTATTTATTTGTTTCCAACCGTTAAATTTGTTCCTCATAATCTGATGAAGCCTAGCCAAATTAAGTTTCGTTTCCAAAATACCCATCAAATCAATATTGTGGTGTTTCATTAGGTCCCGGACCCCATTTTGTGTTAGGAGATTATTAAATCCCCTAACATTCCAACAAGCACACTTCATGGTGATAAAGGAAAGGACGAGCCCTTTGATTTATCCAACGAGGAAGAGGGATAACCATGTTTCACTGGAACATCTTTTAATTTTTTGGATTTAGTCACTGTCCGAGCAGCTCTTAATCTTGGTGAGTTTCCTGCCAAAACGTTCCCTGACAGTTTCAAATTTGTATGCTGAATCCCTTTCTGTTTAGCAATCTGCTTCTTTTTTTTTTGAACCAAAGTGAAGGCAGCCTCATATTCTTTATCAACCAAATGAGTCCTCGTATCATCTAAAACATCATCAGTCACCAACGTTTGATTCACTCCCTCCACATGATCTTTTTTACTCGAATTGTCCATGGACAAATCAATAACAATCTCGCTGACCGGCACATGTATAGGTGCTGCAGATGGTGCTTGAACTACCTTATCCCCATTCGGCATAACCTCAGGCTGAACAGTCGGCACTTTGTGGGAAGTATCGTTAGTAACAGCAACTACAAGAGGGGCCTTTAAACCGATCTCAAATGATTTGTCAATCATGGTACACCCTTTGGGTGAGTGTCCAAAAACTCTACAAGTTGGACAGAACTTAGGCTCATGTTTAAAAACTACTTTTTGGTCACGTTCTTTCTCGGTGGCCAGACGAATATTTACCGAACGAACTAAATCAATTGATGCATCCACTTCAACTAACACCCGAGCATAAGAGAGTCTTCCTCTTGTATAGGTAAGGTTATCCATTGAAAGTGGCCTCCCTATTTTAGACGCAATCATGCCAAGTGCTTTGGGATTCCAATAATCCAACGGAAGACCCGATAACATCACCCAAACTGGCATTTTGCTTATATCTTTGTCATCAAATTCAAAACTTTCCGACATAACTTTAAGTAGCAGGGGTCTTCCAAAGACGAAATACGGGCCCCCATTTAAGACTCTTTCTCTAGAGGATTCATCTTCAAATTTGAAAATTAACCAACCATTAGAATGTGAGAAGTATTTGTAATTCACCTTCCAAGAGTCACAAAGATTAAGAAGAGCTTTCTTTCCGGGAAACCGACCCTGTAAAATAACCCACAAGACAATAACCCCAAGCAATTTGAACATCATCCACAATACTATAATCCAAGTTAAGTTGTACTATAATCCAAGTTAAGTTGTTCAGGCAAATTTTCAAACACCTCATGGGCAAGGCACTTATCTGGTTTTCGGTTATCCTTGAAAAGGCTAACCCATGGGGATTTCAACTCATTCGAACCCACTTCATTCCCCCCTTTATCCATACCTTTCACCGGTTGCAATTTTCCTGAAGTTCCCTCCGATTCGGTATCACAGTCGCCTAAGGTTTGAGAACACGAAGGCGAAAAAGGAGACTGAATATTTTCTACAACTTTATTCACCTTTGAGTCTGAGTTTGAAACCTCCAATAATGGAGTCAAAGAACCAGCACCCTTCCCTGAAGTAACACCAGCAGTCTTACCGGACATGGAGCTTTCCTCGTCCATTTCTCGAATCATCAAACCGAACTCATTTTTCTTACGAACAGATACCCCTTTTTGTTTTTTACCCATAATGGAAGCTGTAGCAGAAACTGAAAAACTAGAGAAAATGCTGTTTGACACTCGAATGTTGGAAATAAACCAAGAAAAAAAGGCCCCTCAGCTGAATAGAACAATAAATCTAGATGCAAAAAGTAGATTTTTGAATTGAATGCAGGAGTAGGAGTGTAACAGTGAATTTGGGCGACCCATTCGGATTTTCTCTCTCTAGGTTGAGAGCTTCTCTCTCTAACACAAATTCAAAGTTTTTGTGGTATACATAATTTTTGAGTTGTATTTGGCTTTAGATTTGAACGATGAAAGCAACATGGAAGCAGAAACTCAAGGTACAAAGTCGCAACTCATAAAATCATACCACAAACAGATATTCACTAAGTCATAAGAAATTATAAAGTGACGACACTGATAATTAAAGATAGTAAGGAATTATTTGTTCCACGAGGATTTCGTTTACGAATCAGTCCAGAATAAAGTTGTGGGGGGAGTTGGTTGCACAAGAATCTAACCACTTATTACATGTAAGTATGTGTTAGTTTTTTATACATTTCTAGATTAGGATTAGCTAGTTTGAAATAATATAACTTGCTAAATTTGTGATCTTATAATAACATAACTTGTTACGTTTGTGATTTTGAAATAACATAACTAGTTTGAGTTTGTAATTTTGAAATAACATGCTACATTTGTAATTTTGAATAAACACTTGTTCCACATTTTGAATCTCTCCTCCAACTAATTAATTGTAGGACGTGCGATGCACATAAGGTATTTCGTATGATACTTACGTTATTGTATTTTAATTTGTAATCTATACAGATATAAAATAGTTCGATTATAATTTGCAGCAAATGGTTTAAAAAATTAGCACTCAACAAATATAAGTTAGATAATCAAAAGACACACTTCTTAAATGTAAATATAACAAACAAACAATTATTTGAACAAACCAGAATTTACAACCTAGAATAATTTGTGGTTGATTGCATAACTGTTTTTAAATTGTTTACTAAGCAAAATAGTAGAAGTTGAGAAATACTAAGCATATGTTTGGTAGCGCTGAATTTATTTTTTAACTGCTTATATTATAAGTTGTAAGTGAATGTATGGATAAAAAGTGAGTTGTAAATTGTGGGTTCTAATTTTTTGAACAGAAATCATCATCAAAGGCAAATATAAGTTGTACTAATTAATATGTTGATGATAAAAAATGTGATAACAAATAATTTGGGACATAAATGTAAAAATTAGATATTGTTGAAAACTTTAATGTGCATTAAAATGAGGGACAAATATTTTGTCAAACTTTTGTATTTTGTATTTATTTTATTTATTTAAAAATATGAGAGACAAAAAAAATATTTTTACGCCCCCTTAATTAATTTTTTGAACAGAAATCATCATCAAAGACAAAGATAAGATGTACTAATTAATAGGTTGATGATAAAAAAATGTGATAACAAATAGGTATGGATATAAATGTGAAAATTAAATATTGTTGATGATTTTTATTACAATTATAAAATGTGGTGTGATTAAGAAAATTGTGGTTTAAATATAATTACCCAAACAAAAAAAGAAAAAAAATTGGTAAAAAAATAGAAGACTTCCACTTCTCAAGCTGACATGTGGCAATATGAATAGTAAAAATTTTAAAAAATATGAGAGGAAAAAAATATTTTTACACCCCCTTAATTAATTTTTTTGAATAGAAATTATCATCAAAGACAAAGATAAGATTTACTAATTAATAAGTTGATGATAAAAAAATGTGATAACAAATAGGTAGGATATAAATGTGAAAATTAGATATTGTTGAGGACTTTTATTACAATTATAAAATGTGGTGTGGTTAAAAAAAGTGTGGTTTAAATATAATTATCCAAACAAAAAAGAACAAAAAAATGGGGAAAAAAAGAAGGTAGAAAGCCACATATGAAGCCGACACGTGGCAACATAAATAGTAAAATAGTTCGCCTATTTTATTATAGGTAGATATAGATTCAAATTCAGTCTCCTTCAATTTTGCTACAATTTCCTTCTAATTCAACTTGTAAAGAATATCTTTCCAAAGTTTTTTATTTGAAACCTTAATATTTTCCTTCAAAACAAGCGAGTTGTTTTTACTTACAACTTCTAAAATCCAAGGCAAAATAATCTACAATTGCAGTGAAATATTGGTGTGTTGAGGAAACCTCAAATTGTCGCGTGACTCGTTCTTCATCTAGAAATCACATGCCCATGGAAGTGGAAACTACCATAATTATTTGCATTGTACTCTGCTGCAGGAGGAGAAGACGATGAAAATTAACAAGGACTCTTCAAAGAAATTGAGTGTTTACTTTTTTGATAGTTTTATTGTTTTGTGGAACGGTATTTATACGTGATTTTGTATAATATTTATATGTTTAGCAATAATTTCAAACTATATGTTCATTTCAAGTTTTTATGTAGATCTGATTACTTACTATTAAGAACTTTTGTCTAAATTTGTGTTTTAATTGTCAAATTTGTGTTTATTTGTTGAAACTATTTTAAGTATTTTTTGTTTGTATATCTATTTAAAGTATTATTAACCTTGTTGCAATTAATAATCATTTGTAACACATTATGTTATATGTTGCTGATATGTCCATTTACTACAAGAAACAAGGTCAATAGTGGCGACATATGTCGTCGTTAAAAGATAAATTGTCGTCCTTTTACATGTATGGGGACGACAATGTCGTTGTTGTATGTCATTTCAATATCTTAGTCCTTCTAGGTTAATAGCGACATCATATTATCGTCACTATAGATATATGAATCTATAGCGATGACTCTGTTGCCGCTACATTGTCGTGCTTTGTTTCTCGAAATTAGAGAAAATGTGACGACAAGTCGTTGCAAAAGTGGTTGTTATCTGAAATAGTAGCGACGTTTTGATCGTCGCTATGAACGTTTAGATACCATACTTATAGTCGTCGCTATTCATATAATATATATAGAGATGACAACGTTGTCGCTAATGTTTATTAATGTGTTTTATTATAGCGATGACAATGTCGCCGCTATAAACAATTTAATTTTTTTTATATTATAAATAATATAAAAAATTCTGTTATACATAAAAATCTACATATCTCCCAAACCTCCACCGTTGTCCTCGTCGTCGTCCTCGTCTTCCTCTTGCACAACCCTCAATATTTTATGCTTCAGATTTGCCGTAAGATGTTAAATTATCATCTCCATTCGGCTCAGCTGAGCCTCATACATTGCAAACCGAGAATCATCATTCTGGAGATCTCCAGAGAATTGATTGGATGTTCCATGAGGGGCTTTCGTTACATCAGTCGAATCTAGGGAAGGAGAGGTGCCCTTCAGAACTCGTCCAACCCCACGGACGTGTCCTCTTCGTTCTTCGAGAACCTCTTTTGCAATAGCACGCTCATCTACTAACGCGCCACTGGAGGAGACTTGTGTCTGTTGAGTCTTTCTCAACTCAACAAGTTTATCCTTTTTAGTGAGAAGTTTGTCTATCAGCATACTCACCCCAAAACAGTGCACAATCGTTTTTGCATGCGTGAATGGATTTATAACCCAAACTAAGCTTCATAGGTTCATGTTTGGGAAAGCTAACTTCAGCAACTTCAAAAGATCATCGACAGACTTGTTTATCCATTTATTCACAACCTTAATATGCATCAACTTCACTAAAAAATTTAGGAAAGAAAATGATGAAACTTCTGGGTATAATTCTGAATGCAGAGCCTCAAACAATTCGTCATAGTAACTATCGGTGCTTGTACCAGCATGCTCATCACCGACTACGTTGTCCATGACATCCATCATTTCATCCTCTAGACCTGCTCACTCATTATCTATAGACATTCGTAGTGTGAACGTCTGTCTTGCCATGATATATCCAGGTTATATAACTTTCCGCAAAACCATGACGAAATATGTGAGTCTCGACAATTTCTAATGGATGTGTGAGACCGTTTAAACATCTTGTGCATGGACATTTAATCTTTTCCACTGTCATTTACGTATGGTCTAGCCATTTTTATAAATGCTTTCAAACAATTTCGAAAATCTGACGATTTTGTGCTATTTCTAATTTTTGTCCAACTTTTATCGATATCTATACTTGAAAAATACTATATTTTTACAAATGCAGTAAGGATAATAGATGGAGATGGATAAATGAAATGAAACAAAATAGATGGAGTTGGAGAACAATTATGGAGAAGGAAAATGAAAAAAATGCAGAAACACATTATATACATACATACATACATATTTTACTCGTAATATGTAATGTAGCCTATTGAGACGACAATTATCGTCTTCATAGGCATTTCAAAATTGGCGAAACATTATGGCGCCATACATAGATCATGTTGTTAATCAATTCTTATCGTTGCTACAGATAAGAATTGAGCACCAATTTTCTCGCCAAATTTGAGCGATCTATAGTGACGACAATTGTCGTCTCAATAGAATACATTACATATTACGAAAAAAATCATGATTCACGTGACTAACATCATCATCTACATATCTATTGCGACGACACATGTCGTCGCTATTTTTACCCAAAAATGGCGGAATTTGTTCCTGCCATTTGGAAAAGTAATTAGCGACAACACAAAATGTCGTCGTTATAAATCAAATATATAAGCGACGACTAGTTCAATATAACGATGACTTATATCGTCGCTATATATTTTCACCTTATTGCGACGACAATTCTGTGTCGTCCCTATTCTACAGTACTAATAGAGGCGATAAATCGTCGTCGCTATTTAGATTGCCGCTATAGACACATTTTATTGTAGTGAAGGAGTAATGATATTTATTACGACTGATGATAAATGTGGTATTAAATATAGGTCCAATAAAATAAATTTTATATCTCCATATTTTATTGAACCTATTATTTAATGCCAATACAATTGTTACATAGATTGATGATAATGATAAATATTATCATTCATTTGCAACTATTATTATTGTTAATCATTTAAGTATATTTTTTTTTGTCTTAATTTGTTTCCGTTAACAAGTTTGTGTAAATTTGTAGAAGTTGTGACTATTATCTTAACCATATTGCAGTTAATAATGATGTAGAACCCATCATGTGGTATAAAATTGGTGACAGATTTGAGATTTTAATGGAAGAATTTTATTTTAAGCATGGAATGGATAAATGGAGAGAGATACCTAACAAACTTTGATATGGTATCGAGGAAGTCAATGCGGTTGAAGAAGCATAAATAGATCACTGTCAAAATCTGCTATCCAAGAAATTTTTGTTCTATCATTATTTAGGATATTCTAATTAACATTATACTGACACGAATTTTTGTTTTGATATGTTTTTCAATGAATGTAATCGTTTGTGGTGAATTTAGTTTAGATGTATATTTTGAAATACTCTTCCATATGTTGAAATAATCTTGGCTGTAATTTGAGTTATTTTTATATAGGTGATTAACACTTGGATTTGAATACGTTATGGTTGTAGTTGAAGGTTGCATACCAACTATGAGTGTCTATTTTGCAACCATGTGTGAATTGTTAAGAAAAATTATCAGCAAACAATATCATGATGTTGAACTCAAAGTCTACACCTTTACATTGAAGTAAAAAAATCATCTTTTTGAACTAATTAAAAGTCTGTAACACCTTCCTACCAGGTTTGCCAACGTCCTTGACACTCCTAGCACAAGCACGTGAGTCCATCAAACGTCGAAAAGCAAAGGCAATCTTAAAATAAAATAAAATATTTTTTAGTAGCATCTAACGTGTGGTCAGAGACGCAACTAATAGTTATAAATCGTTAACACTTTCATCAAATACATTACAAATGTGTTTTTCTGCTTGGACTTAACATAAACGTAACAATTCTGTTATTTAACAAATGTAACAAATGCTGTTATTATACTTAAAACATGACAAATGATTTTCAGAATTGTAACAGAGTATATTAGACTAATTCTTCAAATTTAAAAAGTAACATATGTTATGAGATAACATAATATGCAATGTAAGAGATCTAGTGTAGCGTATGTAACACATGATGTTATTTATCCTAAACATGTATGTAACAGAATCGTGATACTTTGTTGAACGAGGATTCAAACTGTGGTTCTAGTATTCTATTTTCAACAACGAAGAGATTCTAGAGATAAATTCTAAAAAATTGAAAATACTCAATATTCAATCCTGATTTCAAATGAAAACGAAAATGAGACATTATTGGATTATTCAGTAATTTGCGGTTAACTTAATTATTATTTAAATAACAAAAGACAGATGATGAAATACCTAATGGAAATCTAGAAATTGTTCTCATTCTTTTTGGAGTAAGTTTCCTAAAATATCAGCAACTTAGTATGCTATTTAAAATTTTATTTTTGTAGTTAAAAAAAAAAAACATAGCACAATATTCTCAAAATAAGTTTCATTTTCTAGGTGATTTGTGTAAATTTTCCTTTAAAATATTTCCATTCTGACATTTGTCCTTGACTTTATTTAGCCCCTGTATACACTTAAAAAGACTGATGATATCGTGCCCACCTGCTGACGAGGATCTTTACTCATATACTAAATGCAAAGAATTAAATTCATTCATTGAAAAACTATATATCCACAAAGTTTAACTAAAGACATATTATTTATAAAAAAAAAAAAAACACAAAATAACATATATAATGTTATCCAACCCTTGAAAACAATCAAGACTAATATATTATGCTATTTTGCAACCGTAATTTTATCTTTAGAAATAATTAAGGCTAAAAGTTAAGACTTTTACTCCCTTGTGATATGATTTAACAAATATCCATATTTACAAAAATGTCAATCACCTTGTTTGCATCTCTCCTCTTCTCATTATTGTTTGTCTACAAATATGCTGGACAAAGATTATTATTAACAAAAAATAAAAAAGAAAAGAAAACAAAAAGAAATAACGAATGATACTTTGGAATTAAAATACAATATTATGGTTGCAATAGTAATTGTCTTTTGAATTACTTCCCAAATAAACGTGTTAAGTGGAAGACAAACCAATTATTCACGACCCATATGTGAATGAGAGCTATATATATATATATATAGTTTAAGCTGTCAAGGTCTTCATATTGTGTAAAAAGTCCTCATCAATCACAAAATTAATTGAAAACAAACTCAACCAAAGTTTTTATGTTATAAGAAATATCCCAACTAATCAAATATAAAATTTAATATAATCGAATATATGTCCACACGATCATCTGAAAGTCCAGAGGACACTTCATATAAAGCTGCCTTCCTAGCATAGGTAAAGGTGGGATGCATCCACCTAGAAGTACCATCATCCTTAAATAGGTATGAACATTTATTTTTGCCAGCAGACAACCATTCCTAAGAATGGATATGAACAATGAAATTGCTTGGCTATATGTGTCAAAAGAGCACAATTGTGGAATAATTTTCTGATGATTTTTATTCATTGTAATTCTATAATATATAGAATACATATATGACCATTTAGAATTAAATTTATGTTTGAAAATTACTAAAAATTTTGGATTTCAAGAAATATGTAATTAAAATTAATTTTTAACTTTTGACCACAACTTTTTAGCAGATTAAAATACAAACCAAACAAATACTACTAAAACATAAAAAAGATATATCCCATCAGTTTATTTGTCATATTACTTTGGTTTGGTGAATTTTCGTTAAAAGAGAAATCATAATATTTCAAAGTCATATAAATGTGTTGACTTCTTTTAAGAATATGTTGACATTTTAACTCTCTTTAAATTCATTTACCCTAATGTATATGCATAATTTTCTTCTGCAAAAAACTAAATGATATATATGACGAAAACAATTCGCAAGAATTCAGTGGGGGATGCAAATGGGTGATCCCTCCCGTCCCTCACGTTCATCTACAATTCTTGAGAGGTATGATGGGGTTATGGTGGGTGGCGAGGTTTAAAATAATTCTACTTCCCGCTTTGTTCCTAATTTACTTATTTATTTAATTTTTTTATATTATTATTTTATTATTTTGAAATATGACTAAATTTGAAAATATAAAATTAAATGAAATAAGAAATAAGTCGCCCCGTCCCATTCCTCATCTAACTAAGAATTGGGCGATGAAAGATGAGACATTTTGCCATCCTATAATTTGGAAAAAATAGACAAACTTTAAATAAATTTTTTACTTTATTTGATAGCTTTTGGAGCTTCTTAATGTGGACTATCAGGAAAGTGTCTTTTTCAGAAGCATATTTAAATATAAATATAATAACAAAATTCGTTAAACGTCATTGCTTTGATATCTTCTTTCCGTCTGCGTGAGAAGTTAGGGAGCAAAATTTAAAAAATATATATCATGACTTTGACCAAGCTAGATCCAGACTTGAATGCATAAACAAATAATTGTCTATAGGCTCAAATAATTTTTGATCCATTTGCAGTTATGTTGCTTGACCGTTTCTTGTATCTTATCATTTCACTAGAATAATTTACAAGGAAATTTTCAATTCTTTGAAGTCAATTATACGTAGTATTAAACAAATTTGACTTGATTTAAATAAGAATAATTGTTTGAAGTGAATTCTATACCGCCAGCATAATTGTAATTTGCAAATAATTTGTTTCAAATATAATTATATTTTCGGCACATTTTTCTTTTGAGTAATGTTATTTATTGTCACGAGTTCTTCTCGAACAGTGACCAATGAATATAATTACATTATTAAGTTCATTAACATTTAATTCTATATCTCATATCTTTTTGTGTGTTCATCAAATATTAAAAATATTAAAATGGTTTTAATTTAGAAAATATATAGATTATTTCAAATGTTGTAATTGAGTCAATATAAATTTATTACCATTGATCTACGTTTTTTTCTATTTTTTATGTTCATCAAATATTAAATCAATATATAGAATATCTCAATGGCTGTAATTGAATAAATATATTTATTTATAAGAGTATATGTTAATTTATTAAAATTCATTGGTCACTGTTCATTGATATGTTATTGAGGTTTTTTTTCCCACGAATTCTGTTATGCAAGAAAATGCATTATTTTGTAAATGCATGATTTTTTTTTTTAAATTACATGGTTGTAGATATGATATTACATTGGATTAATTATATTCACATTTTTCATTCTTTTAGTTTTGTAACAATATCATCTCTATTTAATTTTATTCTCAAATATTGTCCACATTCTTTCATTTTACTCGCACAAATGGTCCCCAAATGATTTTTTGACAATTTTTCTCCTAACTTAAATAAATTAAAATGATAGAAAAAAAATACAATGAAAAAATTGCAATTGGGACCCTAACATTTTCAAAAGTACAAATAATCCTAAACATTTTTATTTTATTTTTACAGATTTTCACCTAAAATAATAAAAAATACTCATCAAGTCCCGAAACTGCTAATTATGTTAACCGAAAGGACATTTGAAGTTAATACAGATTTCGTCCAGTGGTTCGTTAATTTACAAAAAAAAAATTTAATTCCGTGACCTAAATTTGACCAATTTTAACAAGGATAACACGTGTCAACAGATATCCAGTCAATCCTCTACCAGCCTGTATGTTACCTGTATACTAGGATAAGCGTTAGGCACCAAGATCACCGGAGAAAAAAAGGGGTTAGCGATCGTTGGTACTCCGTCGATCAAGTCAACTGCCGATATATGTAAAAAAAAATATATACGGGAAATGGTGTATTTTGGTGTGGGAGAGACAAGCAGGCAGAAATTTGAAAAAAGTTTAAGGGTGAAAATAATGCGTATATTAAAATAACCAAAGATGTTGTATTTATAGATTCAGAGTTCTAGTTGGTTTAGGTAAGCAATCAATTAGACCTCTGATGGGATCATCCTTCCTTACGGGATAAGAGGTAATTAGATATCAACGTGATCTTTTAGATTTTCCATCCTTATATCCCTTGATTCCCGATATCTCATTACCAATTATCAAAAGATTGAGATTTTCTTTCTTTCTAAGTTTGAATCACAATCAAACATAGCCAAACACAATCTTTTCTGAGATATCTATTTAATTGTCAGATCTTCCGTGAATTATGATGAATTCAAAGACCAGCGAAGCGCCCTAGGTCGGCTATGAATGTTGAGGCTCTTTCCGAGCTTTGTTGCACTTGATTCTGGAGTGTTAAGATGTTGCTGGGTCTTCGAGGCCTTCTATGAATTCACGAAGCCCTTGTTAGACTCCTGAGGCCTTCGCTGGGCTTATGAGGCTTTTACTGTCGTGGAGGTTTTACCAAAATCGGGTGGTAATAATAGTTTCCAAGTCCAAGCCTATTATTTATGATAGGCATGGAACTTAAAAAAAAACTTTTTTTTTTTACGATGACGAAGTCGTCTTCAGAAGTTAAATTGCTATGGGGAGCCTTCTCCTTGATTGGAATTGTGCGATGGATTTCCTCCCAAATGTATACAAGGATTCTTCGAAGTAGTTGTGTACAGTCCTTCAAGCCTGAAGCCAGTTTATTCATAGAAGTTGAGAGCTTTGATTGGGTTACTCGCTAGTTACGTGTCCTTGTTTGGTTCGGGATAGGTGTGACTTTGACCAAGCTGTCAATAAGCACTGTCAGTATAGACATGCAATGATGAATCGAAGCGTCAAGCACCATCATTGTTGAAGCGAGTGAGGGGTGTTCAGAGGTACGCGTGGCGCACGTCTTTTTTCTCATTAGTTGCCTAAGGTTTTGTTTCCCACCTTTTGCCCTGGTCTTGACACGTGTTCGCTATAATGACGGTTCATATCATGTGATTTGAATTCGACGGTAAGGATGAAAGAGGCATTGTCTATATAAACCGTGGTGTCTTTTCATTTTTTTTTACCTGTTCATTTCCTCCAAACTTTCCAAACAATTCTAGTGAGAACCACAGAGCTTTAGGGAATTCGGGCGAGAGAAGAGTTCGAGTTTACTATTCTTTAAGTTTATTAGGTAAGGTTGTAGAGTTTGATTTGTGTTATTTTGTGCACCTCTGTGTTTTTCTAAATCTCCTGTTTCGGTTACCCTTTCTTCAACCAACTCCAGCCGCTTCAGAAATTTCTCCATTTGAACAAAGGATAAAACATCAATGTCATTTGAAAATGACAATTCACAGAACCAGCTAATCTCTAGTATTGACCCAGAGATAAGGGGCGAGGTTCCATCTTTGCTTGAAGGACAAGACGAGATTGAGCAAAGGCCGACTGTGTCCTATCCCTCACTCTCCATTATCCCCCACCACTAGTGGGATGGAAGAAACCTCGGGAACCTTGCCAAAGACGAAGGCGAAGAAGAAATAACGGGGCACTGGGGTCCCTGAAATGAGAGCCTCCATGGATAGAAGGGATGCCCCGGCAGCCCAGCAGCTGGACAAGGAGCTAACAAATTTTGCCACAGAAGCTTCGTTGGTTCGCTTGAGTATCAAGGAGGTAGACCTGGAAGCTATCAGGATTAATTATGTGATCCCTGAATTCACGGAGGTAGGCCTAGAGGAGTGGGCTGATGACCCACTAGAAGGGTTTGTTGTCATTTACGAGCTAGCAATACAGCAAGGCCTTCGTTTGCTGCTGCATCCATTTTTTCACAAAATTTTGCGAGACTTCAACCTTGTCCTTTGCCAGTTAATGCTAAATGGATGGGGCCAGATGGTGGTAGCGTTTCTTCTATTGAAGATCGCTAAGGTTAGGGGGACTTATCACCAAGAAAATTTGAATGAATTTATCGGCCTTGTCGGTCTAGTGGTTAGTTCAATATGTTTTCCCGGCTTGGACAAAAGTGAGGAACGGCTGTCGACAGTCCCTACAAGGTCCACAACTGGAAGGGGAGATTCTTCTTCCCCGGAGGTTACTGGAAATTTAGGCCGGATGATCCCCTTCCCAACGTGTCCATTCTTCGTCGCTTTGGAGAACTTGGTATATTTTCCTTTCTTGTGTGCCTTATAATTCTCGTTCCTGACTTAATGCTTTTATTGTCTTTGCAAATTGTGGAAAGTCGTTGATCCTGAAGAGAGGACAAGGAGATTTGAGGTTGAATGGGGCTAAGGTTCATGAGTTTGACAACAACTTTAGTAGCATCAGCAACCTACTCAAAGATCACAACTTGTTAATCTGTTTTGGACTAATGGGTAAGCCTCGTGGCCTGAGTCATGTAAAAATTGTATCAGTAGTTATTGTTGACATTCTGGGCCTTTGTTATTATTGCAGCCTCGTTCACCTTCATGTGCATCCATGCCTTTACCCTCGACGAGGACGTGGGTGAATCAAGCGCAGTGGCGCAGCTTTTCTCACAAGAAGTCTGAACCGCGATACCTCTTCGGAAGATACCTCTCTCGGTCCCTACTATACCGATCTGAGATGTGGCCGTCTCTCTCCTACTTCTGCTTTTCATGCCCTAACAAAACAAAGAGAAAGGGATTGCAGAAGGGACGGACGAGGCCCTAGGCCAAAAGAGGAAGGCTCCAGTGGCCGATGAGAGACTGATAAAGGACGCTCGTAAGACAAGGCAAACTGGAGAGAATTGTTGAACTTTTTCGAACCCCACCCAGGGGATTGCTGATACTAGGAATTCTTCTTAATCATTCAGTCGAGTGGAGTACATAAACATCAGTGCTCGGCCGTGAGTGTCCACCGGTACTGGACCCCAACATGGGAGAGAGCCGTTGAGAAGGCTACCATGGACGAGCTCATAAAAATGGCGAAGATGAATACATCTCGGGGGTTAATTTTGAACAAAGAAGTGTACAACATCCTTGTTGTCTTTGAGGGTAAGCTGGGCAAGGAAAAAGCCAAGTCAAAGAAGCTCGTCGAAGATTTGAAGGTGATGAGTTCCGATAACACCAAGCTGGGTTTGGAGAATGAGGCCCTTCTATACAAGTTAGATTCTTTGGTGGCTGTCGAGGCCGACTTGAAAGCCAAGCTTGAGGTAGCAACTGAGAACCTGATGCAGGCCCAAAGCCAAAAAAGGCTTCCTGATGCTGCAAAGAAATTGTCTGAGGACCGTGCGGTTGCTATTGAAAGTATTGTTGCCTCAGTAAATTGTGACTTTGATGCCATTGTTATAGAGAAAGATAGGCAATTGGTCGAAGCTAAAACATAGGCAACTGGTCGAAGCTAAAGCATAGATGGAAAAGATGAAGGGGGAGCGGGCAGAGGTGGATGTGAGGGTTGTGAGATCGTACAAAAATGATTTTTCAAACACACCTGAGTATTTATGCATCGTTAATTACTTTATGGTGGCCGGTGGGGATAAATTGGTCGAAAGGATCAGAGAGGTTCATCTAGAATGGGACCTTTCATTCCTATTGTTAGCTCCCATCGACACTTCTACTTTAGAGCCTTCTGCAGCTACCAAAGTTCTTTCCTCTGCCAATCATCAAGCTGAAGGTGAAGCTCGCGTCCCTCCTCCTGCATTAGAGGAAGACCCAAAATGTACCAGCCCTAGAGAGGTGGCTTGGGTAGTAGGTCTTGCCTTTTTTAGTTTTTGTTTTTGTATTTGCTCTGAACTTCATCAATGAAACTGATTTCTTTTTTGTTTCAAGTATAATTGCTTCATATACCTTTTTTTATTAACTAAAACATGTATCCAATGAAGTTTTTAACCTTTGATAAGGCTATGTTACCGAGGATGACCTTCGTAAATAACAATCCTTTGACGAAGGTATTAATGGCGCAGCCTTTTTATCGAATCTGAAAAGTTGAATCTGGATCTGCGGAGTTGATCCTGAATCTGATGAGTTGTTTTCAAAGGCATTAATGGTGCAGCCTTTTTGTTGCTCAAGTGGTTGACGTCATTATTATCTGGAGAGGTTGAAGGGGCGCGTGTGGCTTGTGGTGGTTTGTATGCCCATTAAATATTGGTCCATTAAGAACCTTATTTAATGTTGTGTGTTTTCCCTACAGTAGTCATTTCCAACAATTGCGATCCTGTGATCCTGTCCCTATATAAACTCCAGGAATCCTTCATTTCTACTTTCACTTTTCCAAAACTTCTCAAAACTCAAATATTTTGTTTCGATGGCAGTAACTTCTCCCGGCAGAAGAGAAAAAAAAGGTTTTCTAGAAAGTTGCTCAATTGGTATCAGCATTTTACTTAAGTTTTTCTTAAGGGGTGGAGGTCAAAGGTTATGACCAAGTATACCTCCACAAAAATCCCAGTTATACTCTAGATCTGATGGGTGCTTTTGGATGCCACGGAAGAGGTTGGGCCCAGTAGCCTTAGCGAAAAGTTTTCAAATGGTACCTCCACAATGGACATCGATGTTGAGGATATATATTTTGATGATTCTAATTCAGATGACAAGGCTGAAAGCTATTTGCAAAAGGCGTTAACGACATTTTTTAAGTAGTATGGCTTAATTAGTCACCAAATTAACTCATATAATGATTATTACAGTGTCATATTTGGGAGACTTCCTATCATGGTGCAGTCAGACTTATGTTACTAACAAAGCCTGATGAAGAACTTAGCGAAGCATAACCAGTTGGCCGAGACAGTGACGAAGATCACGAAGACTAAACAATAGTTAGCTAGGCTCGGGGCTCCTTCTTGGGCTGACCCAAAAGAGGCAGCGGGGGAGTAGGATGGTGTTTACGTACCTTTCTATTTACTCTGTAATTTAGACTTTGATAAATAAAATATCAACATAGTCATCATCGTCTTTGAGTTGGCATTCAAATGTTTCTTTATGACGGTATGATCATCTATTCTATTGCCGAAGTTGAAGTGCATATCTGAACAGTGTTCTAACCTGTTTATTCTTTGAAGCCGAGGAGATAACATGGCAAGGGGGTCAGGAACTAGTTGTTGGGATACCCTCGCGGACTTGGTCGAGGCCTTATCATCTAGGGCACTCTTCGCGAGTGACGACCCTTATAATGGGCGAAGGTTGACACTTATGTCATGAATACTCTCTAAAGTTGGCACTGGGTGGCGACGCCATTATGGTACATGGTAGGTGGAAGTCCCAAAGCACATTTAAACCACACAGTCATTACGTTCTTCAAGGGTTTTATTATTAATGCAGTACCCCTCCACGCGTCTCTTATCCAACAGTTAAGATTTTGGATTCCTTATTAATGGCTTGGATCAAGCGCTGAGCCTATATATACTTCCGGAATCTTTCATTTTCCTTTTTCATTTCCACCAATTTTCCAGAACCCAACCGTCCTTGCTGTTCTAGAAACCCTTTCTAGTGAATGGATCTCCATCAATGGCCAAGTACATTTCTCTCCTAAATATCCATTTTTATTATTGAATAAGAATACGACGACGACGGGAGCATGACTTTTTCTCTACAACCTTCGGTATCTGACACGGCACCAGTTTTAGTTTATACTACCCCCATTAGTGTCAAAACCGGCCATGGGCGCCTCACCTCCCTCTCTCTCTGGAGAACTTTTACTTCTGTTAGAGAGTGTCAGACAACAGGGCAAAGAAAATGGGATTGACATGGATAAAGGCGAGAAGTGTGCGCAAAAGAAGAATGCGGGGGACGAAGGTATTGTGAGGGATGCAATGAGGGTTAGGCGAGGCCGAGTATGTATTTCTTCTTATAAATGCATTTGTACACGTTAAGTTGTTTACCCAGCGAGTTAAACAATTGGCCGTAAATCACACTCGCTTGTTTCTTTGCTTTCTTTGCTTGCATTTGTACGCGTTAAGTTGTTTACCCACGGAGTTATAGAGTTGGCCGCGAACCACACTTCCTCGCTGCCTTGCTTTCTATGCTTGCATTTGTACGTATTAAGTTGTCTACCCAATGAGTTAAGGAGTTGGCTACGTACCACACTCCATCCCTGCCTTGCTTTCTTTACTTGCATTTGTATGTGTTAAGTTGTTTACCCAGTGAGTTAAAAGAGTTGGCTGCAAACTGTTGGTACTCCGACGATCAAGTCAACTACCAGTATATGTAAAAATATACTGAAAATGGTGTATTTGGGTGTGGGAGAGATAAGAAGGCAGAAATTTGAGTAGGGTTTAAGGGTGAGAATAATGCATACCTTAGAATAACCAGAGATGTTGTGTTTATAGATTCATAGTTCTAATTGGTTTAGGTAAGCAATCAATTAGACCTCTAATGGGATCTTCTTCTTTATGGGATAAGCGGTAATTAGATATCAACGTGATCCATTAGATTTTCATCCTTATCCCTCTTGATACTCGATATCTCGTTACCAAATATTGAGAGATTGGGATTCGGTTTCCTTCTAAGTTTGAATCACAATCAAACATGATCCAACACAATCTTTTCTGAGATATCTCTTAAATCTTTAGATTGTCTGTGAACTATGATGAATTCAAAGACCAACGAAGTTACTTGGGTCGGCTATGAACATCGAGACCCTTCCTGGGCTTCACTGCACTTGATTCTGGAATGCTAAGATGTTGCTGGGTCTTCAAGGCCTTCTATGAATTCACGAGGCCCTCGCTGGGCTCCTGAGATTTTCGTTGGGTCTATGAGGCTTTTACTGGGCCTATGAGGCATTTTCTGATGTGGAGGCTTTACCAAAATTGGATGGTAACATAATTTGAATAAAAAAAACATCATCTTCCCTACCCCACCAGCCCATTTGTCCCACAACACAATCTCTTGCAGAGTAAAAGAAGAAATATAGTTCCTGATAAATTTGAAAACCCCATAATTACACACATGTGTATGCATACAACATATAGAGTTACATTGCAGGTAAGTAAAGGTACATTCTTTAATGAACTAAGCAATCTTGAATGGAATTAAAATTATCTTGCATTAACTTTCTCTTTCTTTCTTTTTCTTGGAGAAGAAGGGTGGGCCATTTCAAGGAGGGTGGGTGTAAAAGGTGAAGAAGAAGACAACTTAACCCACCAGTTTCTTGAATATGCATTGGATGTTGACGATGAAAGATGAAAGATACATTTAAATGATTTCTCTTTTTTTGTTTTTTGTTTTACTTATCAACTTATATGTAAATATTTCAAGCTTAACAAAATAGACGAAAATCTCGCGCAAACCAGAGAGGAGGGATATTTTTTTCCCCCTGTTGCGAATGTTTAGGGAGGTGGGGTGAGGTGGGTGGGTGGGTTTTTTTCCATATTATTTTGAATAATGGAATGTAATAAACTATTTTATTGTTGTTAAATTGGTCAAATTTAGGTCACGAATATCATTTTTTTTTTGTCAATTAACGGATCACTGGACGAAATCTGTAGAGACTCCAAATGTCATTTCGGTAAACATAATTAGAAGTTTTGGGACTTGATGACACATTTATTATTATTTAAGTGAAAATCTTTAACAAAATAAAAAACTTTAGGATTTATTTGTACTTTTGAAAATGTTAGGGTCTCAATTGTAATTTTTATATTGTATTTTCTTTTTTCTATCATTTTAATATATTTGTGTCAGGTGCAAAATTATCAAACAAGTCATTTGGGGACCGTCTGTGCGAGTAAAATAAAAGAATGTAGACGATATTTACTAATAAAATTGAATGTGAATGATATTGTTACAAAGCTGAAAGAATGGAGACTGTGAATGTAATTAACCCTATTACACTCTATATTATTATTTGTTATCCATAATTGTTTGATATTGTTGGTTAATGATATAGTAGTGCTTGTTAATTCTTCAAATTCATATTATAGAGACTATAATAATTAGTATTACATAATTTGTTATACGTGTGTTATTTGTCGTCTAAGGTATCTCACATTTAAATCGTTACATATTGTTCTAATTACGTGTATTTTTAAGTTGTTAATTAAAATCTTAAAAATAACGTAAGATTCCATTTACATATATTTTTTATGCTTTGGGATTGTAATAATAGTTTATGTGTAAACCATTCTTCATGTTTGCTATTTGTCAACTAAAGTTTATTGGGTTTAAATTGTAATAGTTGTTCTATTTGCCTGAATTTTTAAGATGTTAATTGAAATCCGACATGCCATGTAATTTTTTGTTTTCGTGTAGTTATGTGCTCAGTTAACATGTTCGTCAAATACGGTGGATTTTGGGATGGAAACACAACTAACTCACATATGGTAAACATCCAACGAATATAATGCATGTGCAAATGGTTTTAGTTTGATGGGATATTGTACCCACATGCACTTTTATTTTTTAGGAAGAGTGGGCTCAATGCATACGATTATTGTTCAAATTACTACACAAAGGAGTCTTATGTTGCAGCATACAAGGGGACTATTTTCCCCATTGGAGACTTTGCAAGTTGGATGGTGCCTATAGAAGTCCAATAGGAGATTGTCTTGTCTCCAAATCCAAAAAGACAATTGGGACGACCTAAGGAAATAAGATATCGATGAGCAGTTGAGAAACATCAAGTGACAGGGTGTGGAAGTCGCGAAAAATATGGACACAGTCGTAGGACTGCAAGCCGCCGATACCGTTGAAGAAGAAAACTAGCAAGAAAAATGACTTGTAGGAATCTTAATTTTTTGGAATAATAACAACTTGAGCTGCATTATGATGATTAATTATTTCATCAAGTTACTGAACACATAATCTTTTTGAAGTAGAATTTGTTGATTTTTAGGGATGTAAATATTTTTCACTAGCATTATTTTATTGAACTTTGAAATTTGTTGAAGTATTAAAGCAATCTTGAAGAATGATACATGGGAGCTAGCAACACTTCCGAAAGACCAAAAACCAATTGAAGTGAAATTGGTCTACAAAGCAAATAACAATGCTAAAGGGAAAGTTGAAGGACAAAAACCATGATTGGTTTCAAAAGGATATAATCAAAGACACGGTGTTGACTATGATGAGGTATTTTCTTCCGTTGCTCGCTCAGAAACTATAAGATTAATTATTTCATTGATCGCTCAAAATAAATGGAAAATTCATCAAATGGATGTAAAAATCCACCTTTTTAAATGAATATCTTGAAGAAAAAGTTTACACTAAACAACCACTTGGATATGAAGTGAAGGAGAAAGAAGATACAGTCTTAAAATTGAAAAAGACTTTATATGGATTAAAAAAAAGCACCGAGAGCGTGGTATAGTCGAATTAAAAGTATTTTCAAGAAAATGGTTTCACTAAATGTCTACATGAACATGCTATTTATGGAAATGTAAATAAAAATGGTGAAATGTTGATTGTTTGCTTATATGTTAAAGATTTGATCTTCACCGAAAATAATCTAAGAATATTTGAAGAATTCAAAAGGAGTATGATCAAAGAATTATAAAAGTCCGATCTTGGATTGAACTCATATGATATTGGCATAAGACTGAGGCAAAGCGACGAAGGCATTTTTATCTCTCAAGAAGGCTATGCAAGAGAAATACTCAAGAAATTCAACATGGGAGAATGCAAGTCCATAAACACACTCATTGATTGTGGAATCAAGTTGTGAATAAATGATGAAGAAGAAAGAAATTTTTTGTTCATAAAAGAACACAACATGTCATCCGCATACATTCATCAATAAATGTAACAAAATATTGAGCAGCAGACAGAGATGGAATTTTTGCATGGCTCAAAACATCTGAATGAATAACAGCAAATGGCTCTAAACTTTTATTCAAACTGGTAAATAAGTTATATGATGATTCTTGGATAGTTCATGAGTATTACAAAAAAAAAATTACCTAAACGAGAAAAAAGACACGGTTTTAAGTTCTTAAGATAACCAAAAGAAAGATGCCATAGCTTACTGTGCCAAAACAAAATAGTTGCTCTATCTGTTTCCTCACTGCTTGCTTGATTTGCCTGACTAAGCTTTGACCCCTCATTTTTCTGCCAAGTCAAGATATAATATAGCTTGTCCTGTCTAACACTATAACCAAGAATCTTATGGGTTAAAATGTCCAGAAAAACACAAAAGCAAGGCCAGTGCAGACAAGTTTTAGGGTAATTTGGCTAACAGAGTGAAGATATTCAAGGGATGGAATAGCAAGAACACTATCTAAAGTAAGAGAATCAAATAAAATAATAGATTCTTCTCCAATAATAGGAGAGGTGCTACCATTGGTTGAAGAGATAATAGACTAAGACGGTGGGTTGAGAGACTGTATCTAACCAGAATCCATAGTCTTATGATCGGATGCACATGTATCAATAATCTCATTGCTATTCTTATAAGCAGCAGAGAGTACATAAAACATTACCAACTGTACCCACATGAACTACATTAGCTGTGGGTTGCACTTGATCCTCATCCGTGGATGTTATCATGACTTTCCCTTCAATATTGTTCCGAGGTTTTTTCAAAAATCTAGACATGTCAAGATGGGCTCGCCTAGGACCATCCATGAAGGCCTAGGACCTGGGGCTGACCTGCGAACCAAGCGGATAGTTTACGGGCCATTATTGTTGAACCGTGGGTTTAGGCGGTTCATAGTGTTACGGGCTAGCAATTACCGCAGATGTCATCGTAGATTTCTCGCCGTATATATTCAACCTCATTTTTTCCAACACACATTAATAGGGGTGAGGTATAACCTAGCTTATATAAATTTTTATCATTTAGAAAGTTCCTAGCAGATTTTAAGTGCATTTTTCGAGCCTAGCTCGTTCTTTTTTGTTTGGAGCTTTTGCTCTTTCAAATACTCTATTAGACTCTGAACCCAAGTAGTCACTCTTTTGACCTACATAGTCTCACCTGCCTTTTCTGAAATAGATGGGTTAGAGAGCAGATAGATCGAAATTGTTTTGAATAGTTCAGCATCCTGCGAGCTTATTAACTTTGATAGGACGTCGGAAAAAGATTTTTCTTCCCTCGAGTATGTGTCAATTCAAAATTTTAAGTTTATCAAATGGTCCTTGACCTTATGAAATAGACAGCCATGTTTTTATCTCTTGCAATAAATTTACCACTTACTTGGCTGACTACTAGTTGGGAATCACTACAAATTTCAATTTCTCTAACGTTCATTTATTTGGTCAAGTGAATACCGGCTAACAAAGCCTCATATTCTACCACGTTGTTGGTAGCCTTAAAGCTGAAGCAAAGGACATAGTTGAGCTTTTGCCCTACCTAGCTTATCAGTACGATTCATGCTCCAGACCCAACCTCTTCTAACGAGCCATTGACCAATAGCTTCCATAGAGGTAACTTCGGAATGGGTGGCCCTAGATCAATTACTAGACCCTTTGCAAATTTAAAAATTAAAATGTACCAGTGCCTGTCCTTTGATAGTCGTTCTTCTTTTGAAGACAATGTCGAACTCACTTAGTTCGATGGCCAATTTTATTAGTCATCCTAAGGTATCGGGCTTCTGTAGCACTTGGGTAGCTTGTTAGAATCTCGATACTATGAGACTGAAAATAAGGACAAAGCTTTCTAGAGGCAACTACGAAGCCAAGAACTAGCTTCTCCATTTCTGGGTACGTAGTCTATGCATCTTGTAATGCCTTACTTATGTAGTATACGAGTAGTTGTTACTGGCTTTCTTCTCTTACCAAAACTAAGCTCAATGCTACATCCGAGACAGCTAAGTATAGCATCAGGGTTTCTCTCGGGGTTGGCTTAGATAGGAGGAAAGCTTGTCCTAAATGGATTTTCAGATTATTGAAGACAACATATCAATCATCCATCCATTCAAAAAATTTCCTAGCTTTAACTACCTTGTAGCAGTGTGGGTAATCAGCACTTGGACGAAGAGGGCATTACAGTGTGGGTAATAGACATTGGCCTCATCTTCGTCATTGAATATTATGTTGGGGCCCTTCCACTTTGCTTCTCTTTGTACCAAGGAGCTCTCTAACACGGACTTCTTGGCTGCCCTTACATAGTTATTTTGGAAATTGTTGCTCATTTCTCCAATATGGGGGCTCCCAATGATGGGTCCACCCATAATGGTATTGATATCTCTGACATGGGGATTGGACTGTAGGAGGTTGTACTTTTGGCCTATACTGGGCTCTCTGTTGGAGTACTCAAGTTTCTGGATGATAACTTTCTCTCTTTGCTCATATACTTCGGTCTTTGTTGTACGCATAGTTTGGTGTCCGATTTTGCAAAGACCATCATGAATAAACTTCTTATCTAGATCTGTACCTCTGTTCTATCATTCTATCAATAGTAGCCCTCACATTAGGGCATTTGTTTGTTACGTGACCTTCAGACCAATTTATCCTATTGTAATTTGATCTTGGCGACATAATAGAAGCCTCGTCAGAAGATTTTTTCTCACAGGAGTAACCTCATTCATATCCGCCTGTTAGAATTAATCTATCTTTGAAACGTTCTATTCGACATGTCTTGTGCGATCATTCATTTCTCACTCTCATGCTTCTTCCTGTTCTCAATTGTTTGATCTGTTCAAATTTTTTGTTTGATTAAATCCACCAACTTATTGTATGTTCGAGGCTTTTTTCAAACATCTCGCCAGAATATGGTTTATATTCTCAACCTGTTCCATAGGGCATCCAATACCTTCTCGTTAGATATGGACTCAACCGCGATAAGCTAGTTTTGGAACCTATTGAAATAGCTTTTTACAAACTCATTTAGTCCTTGTCTAATATCATTCAACTTGTGGCCACATCTTCACCCAAAGTATGGCCCATAAAAGCACTCATAAACACCTTTTTTAGCTTAGGCCATCTTTTGATGGAGCCAGACTTCAACTCAGGTACCATCTTTTGGCCTGTCCCGTGAGGATCATGTGGAAAGCCATGCACTTCGAAGAAGGCGAAGCATTTTTTAGCTTTATCTCGATCTTATATTTAGCTAAATGGTACATGGGGTCACCTTGCCCGGTATACTTCTCCAGCTTGGGCTATATAAAATCCCAGGAAATTAGGGCATTCCAGATTTCGTGTGAAAAATGGAGGTCATTGTCATCATTATCAAGCTCAAAAGTTCTTGTAGGACTATCCCCTTCATCGTCATAGGAGTAATTAGGCACACATGGTGTATCTCTCGGAATGGATTTTACTTTCCGCCCCTCAAACAAACGGACATTCATTTGATGGAAATCAGCCTCGTCACCAAGCATGTCAAAGACACTAACGAACCTTGTAGGTATACACTCTCACTCTTTGAGTGGGTCAGTGTAATGCTTGGAGTTGCATGGCTTACTGTGTGGGTAAGAATGACTGGCTGTTGGTGCTCAGGCTCCGGTTTCAATTTATTCCTCATTCTTAGTCTAGTCTCTGGCATACGCATTATTTGCCCTATTTTCCACCATAAGCATTTGGACTTGTTCTGCCAAAGTTGACACAGTTTTTACTATTGATATTTTCTTTGTTGCCGATTATGCTTCTTTCGCGGAACTTCTCCTCATTGACTGACCATAACGTCTGGAATCCCCCCACTTTGCCTTTCAAAGTTAAAATCATTATCCTCCAAGTGCTCACTTCGCTTTCTCAAATCGTTTTCACCCGTCTTTCCTTGTATGTCGCTCATTTTTTCAATTTCCTCGCTACAGATTTTTTGTCCCTCAAACTTACCATAAAAAGTTTACCAGTGGCTCTTACTTTTCTTGGAAAATTGTGCGATTCATTGTCCTCAAAATGATGAAACTATCAAGTCCTTACCCACAACCTCACTCAAATGCATAACTCAAACATTATAATTTTTCCATCTAAGAGTTGAGAATTCAAAGAGCAAGAATTTGGCTAAGGTTTTCTAATTGTTCTCTCATTGCTTTGATTTATTTTAGATTATTTAAAGATGTTTCAAGCCTTTGCACTTTTTAGTCTTTTGCCCTTCCATTGTCACGTGTTACCACCTTATTAGAAGACTCATAATTCTAGAGGATTCTATAACATATGGCCAAGAATTATTGCTCCAGCCGTCTTTCTCAAATAATCCTTGTGGCAGTTATTCCTACATGGCTTTTTATTACTAACTTTGCAATGTGGAGATTCATCATGTGGTCCAGGGAATATTATTTTTCTATGACCACTGGGTTATACGGTTGTTACACTTTCACACCCTTGAATAAGGCGAAGTTAAACTCAAGTGGCCTGGTAGTTGGTTTCTTAGTTTCATGCCTTTTCGTGGTTAGAAAATCAGCGAAGGTTTTAAGCAAGCTGAGATGGCTTCGCCCTTTTCCTATGTCCTAGTTACTCACAAGCCCTTACCTTTTGTATCCTCCAAACACTTCTATGGGCATTTTCCTGCCACGTGTACTACTTTAGATATACCAATTACCTTCTTATCCACATTTGAAGTAATTTATGCACGATGCATTCATACACTAACGTAAGTATCTTTTCTTTACAGTTAATAACAAAAACTGTTAATGGAAGGTGACAAAGATAAAAACGAAGAGACAAACAAAAAAGAATTGTAACCTTTTACACTATTTTCGAAGTTGCACATAATCATTTCAATACTTACTTTTTGAATTGTTTTGATAGTAGCACAGACCCTACTTTAATAATCAATTATCTTACACTTTAAGCGTCTAAGCTTCGTGTAAATTGTAATGAATCGACATATGTATCTTTTGTCAATATTTAATGGTATGGACATTTTGACTGGCTCATGTACATTTTTTTTTATATATTTTTGTGAAAGAACTCAAAACTAAATTTCAACTACACCTTGAACACAAACTACATTCATAAACTTACAAAAAACAGTTGGGTTGTGTTCCCAAATAGCATGGCCGCACATATCTCAGATTTTCCCGATCGGGTACAACGTGTAATGCCCCGAATTTTCTCAAACTGGAGGGTCGCTTAAAAATTCTTAAATAACATTTGACGACGCCAAATAGAATTTCCCTTGAAAGGTTTTAAAATTTTAATTATTGCAGAAAGTAACAAGCCGCAAGGATAGGTTTTACCAAAACTGCTTTAGGTGTCGCCACAAATTATTTGACATCTAAACGTACTCCAAAAATTTGATATTTGAACTATAAATACTTGGGACCTTGGACTACAACATATTAAATTTTCAGACCTTAAACATGTCATTTGATATGTGAAAAACATGGTCAAATTTGTTTGAAAAACTGTCGTGGTGCACTGACGCAGTCCGATAAAACTAACATAATAAATTCATACGAAAAGGTTTTTGAGTAATTCCAAATTTTGTTATTGGACCACTTATAAACCTATCAAAGTATACAATAAGTTATGATAATTCAAAGTTGGGGACACATAGCTGAATTTCCAGAAACATAACTTGACAACCTCATCTTCAAATTACAAAATGGCAATTTAATTAAAAATTCGGTTTTCCTCAACTTTACAACTAGAAACAGGTTCAACAATGCACTAAACTTTACATAATAAATTGCTCGATTATATTGATGCCAAAACTTAATTAATATCAAACTACCCCGCTTTCTTCAAGATGACTAGTCTTACGCCGTTGCTCCAACGCCAAACACATCAATCTAAGAATTTAAACTTTTTGGGAAGAGTATTTCATAAACAACACTCAGTAGTAAATTATACTATCATAAGAGAAAATAATACAAAATTAATATGCGACATGTCATTCATTTAAACATACATAGGATCAATATATTTTTGATAAATAGCACCACATGGAATCATAAGTGATTACCTTTAATCACTATCATACTTAAGTGATTACCTTCAATTATTATCATAATGTTCTATATTTATCGTTAAACATAGCATATAATTTACAAATCATTTTCTGTACGTAAAAATTCATGAAACATAATTTAAGCAGTATAAAAAACTACCTTGTAAATCAAAGTCTTGTTGAGTTGAATTGAGTAAAGAAATTGACTGCACAGCTCCTCAAAATAAATATGAGCCTTTTCCTTTTTGATCTCCCAAAATATAGTGTTACAGTACGAGATTTAAATGTTGGGAAAAGGAAAAAATCGATGGCCAAAAGATAGGAGAAAAACCAACCTAAACTACTGGAAAATAGTTGGTGAAAAAGTTAACCAAGTTGCCTATTGCAAGGCCGAAAATGGGAAGGAAAGTAAGGGACATTTGCTGTGATTTTATACCTAGATTTTGAGGAGAAAACTACAAATGCTAAAAATGGGGAAGAAACCGTGCTCGAAAACAACTTGCTGGAAATGGACAAAAATGAATGAAATATGTAGGTTTGAAAGATGGTTTGGGAGCTGATAAGTACAATTTTGTACTTATCTGGGCTCACAAAAAGGGACGATTATGAGTCATATTATTTGATTTCAGTTTAATTGCATGCTATTTTCTTATTAATTTAGGAAATAATCAAATTCAAGTATCACTCGGATGAAAAGAGAGCAAAATGAAGAAAATGGGACTTAATTGCTAAGAAAATAGACTTCAGGGGCTTGACGTGCAATTATCAAGGAGGGAAATTCAAATTCAGCACCAAAATCAACCATGCGATCACATGGCCCAATTTTGGTGCGATCGCAGGAAGGACAAAATCTCTGCAGAACTTTTTTCATGTATACCATGCGATCGCACGGTATCACCCCATGCGATCGCATGGGCCAAACGCAGCAGTTTTGGCAGAAACCTGATTGAATTAGAATTTTACCAAGTCCAAATTGATCCAACTACCTAAATCACGTTTTGGAGAGTTGGGAGAATGATATAAAAGGCAGAGAATAGACATCTCGCGAGGGACGAATTTTGGGAGAATAAGATACAAAGCAAGAGACGAAGATCAAGGCACGAAGATCATCGAGCCGGGATCACGAGTTTTATTTTACTTTTTGTTTTTCTTTCTCCGGATCATGATGAACTCAATTATTGCAATAATTGACGAAATCATGTCCGGCTAAACTTATTTTATCTAGGATGAACGATGAAACCTCGTGTTTTTAATTCATTAGAAGTTTTTCCTTTTTTAGTAATTAATTGCTTTTGGGTTGATTATTCTTTATGCATTAATTCTATTATTTTAATGCTTGATCACCATTAGAATATATTGTGATTTATATTGAAGTCGAGAGATTCAATATAGATTAAGCACGTAGTATTGAATAACATAGGGTCCAATAATAGATAGAGATTACTATTATGCTTTATGAAATCCATTTAGGCATTATTGAGATTTTAATGCATGTGTTTATGTTCGAAGCTTAATTAGAGATAATTAGGTTCGCATAATATATAGAATTGATTGACCATCGAGAGAGACTTTTGATTATTTTAGGAACGCCGATTTTCAAGCCAAGGTAATTAGAAGCTAAAAAGTGATTAACGGATAATTAATTATAAAGCGTGTAGGTGGATTTGTGAATCCTAGTGTTAGTAAATCTTGAATTCGTTCTATCTTCATTTAAAGTTGCTTATTGATATTTTAAGTTTAATTAAAACAGTTAAGTTAGTTTTAGAATCACGAAGAAAAATCAAATCTGTGTTTATTCACATTGTTAAAATTTAAGGTGTGAAATTAATTAGTTAAATTAATAGCCAGTCCTCGTGGGTTCGACACTTTATTTATTATTTTATTACTTGTAAATGATACGTCCACTTGCGGGATTTAAATTGCACAACAAGTTTTTGACACCGTTGTCGGGGACTAGTTTTATTAATTACTATGTTAATTTATAATTTGGCTTTTAACAATTATTTTTAGTATTATTTATTTTTATTTATATTTTCAATTCTTCGTGATACTGCTGAATTTCATCTGTTTTCTAAATTTTCAGGTGTTAAGTGTGTATGCGCCGTACAAAAGATTTTGATCTATTTGATTTAGATCCAGAAATTGAACAGAGCTTTCACTGACGACAACGTGAAAAAAGAGAAAATAAACAACAGCAACAAGACACAATGGAGGATAACCGAATCCAGAATCCATTACCTATTACCTGCAGATGGCAGAAATAATCAAGCATCAATAGCTCGACCTGTTGAAGTTAATGAGCAAGATATTCTTATGGGTGAATATATGATACCACCGATTGTTGAAAATCGGTCCAGTATAATATATCCGCCTTATGGACACGACAACTTCCAGTTGAGGCCAGATGTGATTAACTTGTTCTCGAACAATCTGCCGTTCTATGAGATGATAGATTAAAATCCTCATTACCACATTTCTCGCTTCGATAAATTCTGTGGCAATTTCAAATACCAAGGTGTTAATAAAGAGGCACTGAAGATGAGGCTCTTTCCACACATATTGAAAGATAAAGCTCGAGAATGGTTAGATTCACTACCGCCTGGGAACATCACAACTTGGGGTGATCTTATCCAAAAGTTTACACTGAAATACTTTCCTCCAGCCAAAGTGAACAGATTAAAGTATGAAATTTCTAATTTCCAACAATCTGAGTTAGAAAACTTTCATGAGGCATGGGAAAGATTCAAGCAACTGCTCAGAAAGTGTCCAAGCCACGGTTTTCCTTTAGCAGCTCAGAATCATTTCTTCTACTCTAGTCTAGTTCCCAGCAGTCGATTCTACAGCAGTTGGCTCTATCCTAAATAGGTCTGCCGGTGACCTCCATGACTTGTATGAAACAATGAGTGAACAATTTGTTATGTGGCCAGACAGAGGGATACAAAGGAAAGCGGCAGGGGTACATGAGGTAGACACAAATTCGCTTGTACTGGCGAAAATCGATACATTGGCAAAGTAGATGTAATCAATGAAATATTCTCATTCAGCTAATATGGTTCAGATGTCTCCACCAATTTGTGTAACATGCGGGGCAAACCATCAATCTTCAGAGTGTCCATTGACAAAGGTTGATATGCCGTCCCCTGAACAAGTTGCATATGCTCAGAATTTTCAGCAACAGCAAAATAATCCTTAGTCACAGACGTACAATCCAGGATGGAGAAATCATCCAAACTTCTCCTATGGCAACAACCAAAATATTCAGAATCCGCCAAATCAAGGGAGGCCACAAGAGAAAAAAGGAGGACTGGAAGAAACTGTCACGCGTATGGTATCTGAGTTGAAGGAGATACAGAAAAGACAGGACGTTGCTATAAAGAATATGAAAAATCAGATTGGGCAGTTGGCTAAACTATTGACCTAGCGACAACTAGGCACATGGCCAAGCAATACCGAGGTCAATCCAAAAGAGCAAGTAAATGCAATTACCACGAGGAGCGGAGCTCAGTTACCAGAGATTCATGTGACTAGACCAGGTGTAGAAAAGAAAATTGTGTCCAACAAAGAGAGAGAAAACAAATTAGATGCAGAAGTTGCACCAGAAAGGGACTCTCCACCAGTTTATATTCCATCACCGACTTATGTCCCTCCAATTCCATTTTCTCAGAGGCTGTGAAAACATAAGCTAGACAAACAATTCGAGAAATTCCTCTATGTGTTCAAGAAACTCCAAATCAACATACTGTTTGCTGATGCTCTAGCACAGATGCCAAGTTATGCAAAATTCATGAAGGAAATCCTTTCAAATAAAAGGAAATTGGAAGAGCACGAAACAGTTATGCTTACTGAGGAGTGTAGTGCTATCCTGCAAAACAAACTATCACCAAAATTAAAAGATCCGGGGAGTTTCTCTATTCCTTGTACTGTTGGTAGTTCATTTTTTGAAAAAGCATTATGTGATTTAGGTGCTAGCATTAACTTGATGCCTTATTCTATTTTCAGGCAACTAGGTCTCGGAGAAGTAAAGCCAACTACAATTTCACTCCAGTTAGCTAATCGGTCAGTTAAACGCCCACGTGGAGTTATTGAAGATATTTTGGTAAAAGTGGACAAGTTCATATTCCCAGCTGACTTCATTATCCTTGATATGGCAGAAGATAGAGATGTGCCACTTATCTTGGGGCGACCATTCCTAGCTACTGGAAGAGCCCTAATTGATGTGCAACAAGGGCAGCTAATGTTGAGATTGAATGAGGAGCAAGTCACTTTCAACGTGTTCAAGGCAATTCATTATCCAAGCTCATCTGATTCATGCTTTCAGATCGATATCATTGATCACGAGACAGCTAACACATTTGCCTTGGAAAATCCTTCAAATCCATGGGAAGCGTGTATTATGCATTCTCAAGATGAAAATTCCAAATCTCTAGTTCTTGAAGAATGTGCCAGATATTTACAAGGAGCAGAACAGATTGAAAAAATGAGTAGATATATGGATCTAGGTACCACACCTCCTCAGTAGCCTCCTTCAGTTCAAAAGGCACCAATTCTCGAGTTAAAGCAATTACCTTCTCACCTTAGATATGCTTATCTCGGTGAGTCATCTACTCTTCCAGTCATCATTGCAAATTCTATTGATCAGGATCAGGAAGATAAATTACTCCGAGTCTTGAAGAATTACAAATCAGCCATCAGGTGGACTATAGCAGACATCAGAGGTATCAGCCCGTCTTTATGCATGCACAAGATTCTAATGGAAGAGACATATAAACCAACAGTGCAACATCAACACAGATTGAATCCTCATTTGCAAGAAGTAGTCCGAGCTGAAGTGTTGAAACTACTTGACGCCGGTATTATCTATCCTATTTCAGATAGTACTTGGGTAAGCCCGGTCCAGGTAGTGCCAAAAAAGAGAAGGATCACAGTTGAGAAGAATGATAATAACGAGCTCATTCCAGTTAGATTGACTACCGGCTGGCGAGTTTGTATTGACTACATGAAGTTGAATGATGCCACTCGAAAAGACCATTTTCCTCTACCTTTCATCGATCAGATGTTGGAATGATTGGCAGTTCATTCTCATTATTGCTTTCTTGATGGGTATTCAGGCTACAATCAGATTCATATCGCGCCAGAAGATCAAGAAAAGACTACCTTTACTTGCCCTTATGGCACGTTTACATATAGGCGTATGTCATTTGGCCTATGCAACGCCCCAGCCACATTTCAGCGTTGTATGATGTCCATTTTCTCAGATATGGTCAAAAAATTCATTGAAGTTTTCATGGATGATTTTTCAGTTTTTGGAGCATCATTCGACGATTGCCTCAAAAATTTGACCCTAGTACTTCAGTGTTGCGAGAAAACCAACTTGGCACTTAATTGGGAAAAATGTCACTTTATGGTCCAAGAAGGCATCGTGTTGGGACACAGGATATCAACGAAAGGCATTGAGGTCGACAAAGCAAAGATTCAGGTTATAGAGAAACTGTCTTCTCCGACAACAGTTAAGAGAATTCGGTCTTTTCTAGGACATGCGGATTTTTATAGACGGTTCATAAAGGATTTCTCAAAAATAACCAAACCATTGTGCAGTTTGCTAGAGAAAGAGGCCAAGTTCGAATTTTCTATTGACTGTCTTAAAGCTTTCAACATTCTCAAGGATAGTCTAATCTCAGCACCTGTCATTGTACCACCTGATTGGGATCTAACGTTTGAACTCATGTGTGATGCAAGTGACTTTGCCATTAGGGCAGTTTTGGGGCGACGTAGAGCAAAAGTCATACATGTCATATATTATGCCAGTCGAATTCTCAATGACGCTCAAATGAATTATGCTACTACAGAAAAGGAATTACTAGCAGTGGTATTTGCCTTCGAAAAATTTTGATCTTACCTCATTGGATCGAAAGTGATAGTGCACACAGATCATGCAGCATTGAAATATATTTTTGCTAAAAAAGATGCAAAACCAAGACTTATTCGGTGGATCTTACTTCTTCAAGAATTCGACTTGGAAATTCAGGATAAAAAAGATATTGAAAACGTGGTAGCCGACCACTTGTCATGAATATAGCAGACAGAAGGAAATGAAGAAGATGAAATAAATGAGAAGTTTCCAGATGAGCAGATTTTTGGGATAGAGTAGATGGGAAGTGCACCGTGGTATGCAGATTATGTGAATTACCTTGCAAGCAATATCATGCCACCTGATTATGATCATCAACGCCGAAAAAAGTTCTTTTCAGAACTTAAATACTATTTTTGGGAAGATCCTATTCTTTACAGAAGGGGAGCTAATCAAGTAATTCGAAGATGCCTACCTGAAGAAGAAATGGAGACTGTCTTGGAGCAATGTCATTCTTCACCATACGGAGGTCATTTTGGTGCTACCAAAACAGCAGCCAAAGTCTTACAGTCTAGGTTTTATTGGCTGACATTATTCAAAGATGCCTACAGTCTGGTAAAAAAATGTGACAGATGCCAAAGGACGGAAAACATATCTCGAAAGCAGGAAATGCCCCTACGAAGCATTCTAGAGGTTGAACTTTTCGATGTGTGGGGTATTGACTTTATGGGACCGTTTCCACCATCATTCTCAAATTCCTACATTTTGGTGGCTGTTGATTATGTATCTAAATGGGTAGAAGCTGTAGCCTTGCCGACCAATGATGGCAAGGTGGTGGTAAATTTTCTCAAAAAGAATATTTTTACGCATTTCGGGACTCCTCGGGCAATCATAAGTGACAGAGGTAAGCATTTTTGCAACAGACAGTTTGAAACTCTTTTGGCAAAATACGGTGTGAAGCACCGTGTGGCTACTCCATACCATCCACAAACTAGAGGCCGGTGAAAATCTCCAACCGGGAGTTGAAAAGGATCTTAGAGCTTATGGTGAGTACCTCGAGAAAAGATTGGTCGAGAAAACTGGATGATGCCCTTGGGCATATAGAACTGCATTCAAAACACCAATTGGAATGTCACCTTATCGCCTAGTTTTTGGGAAGGCGTACCATTTACCGGTTGAGTTGGATTACCGAGCCTACTGGGTATTGCGGAAGTTGAATTTTGACTTGAAAGAAGCCGGTGAGAAAAGACTACTTCAGTTGAACAAAATGGAAAAATTCAGATTCGAGGCCTATGAAAATGCCAAACTGTACAAAGAGAAAACCAAGAATTGGCATGACAAAAATATTCAAAAAAGTCAGTTTGTGGCAGGACAAAAAGTTCTCTTATTCAACTCTCGACTCAAGCTCTTTCCTGAGAAACTGCGTTCAAGGTGGTCCGGGCCATTCACGGTAGTGAAAGTCTACCCACATGGAGCGGTAGAGGTGGCTCATGACACGAAGGGCAGGTTCAAAGTCAACGGACAAAGGCTAAAACAATACTTGGAGGATGACTTTTCGAAAGAAAAGTCATTTACCGCTTTGAGCAATCCGGAGTGATCACCATGAGAAAGTCGAGCTAAAGACTTTAAACAAGCGCTCAATGAGAGGCAACCCATTTTTCTCCCTTTTATTTAAATTTTCGGCATTATTTCAGTTTTAGGAGTTTAATCACGTTTTTGCACGTTTTAGGTTTTTATGATTTGAAATAAGTTTTTAATTCTTAGGTTTCGAGGTTTTTATCATCGTCATTTTGCATATGTATGTTTTTACTTATGTTAAAGTTATGTTTCAATTAAAAAAAAAATTTGAAACAGGGTACATTCCCTATGCGATCGCATGGGATTACCCACTGCGATTGCATAGACTGGGCAGATAATATTCTGCCCAGATTTTGTCATTCCTGTGATCGCATATATTTCATGCCATGCGATCGCATGGAATGCCAGAAGACTTCAAAACCGGGGAACAACCTTTCACTTCCACATTCAAAACTTTTACTTCAAAACCGATCCCTCCTAAAATCCGTGACCTCCGAACACAAAACGAGCATCTTTGGACTTCGTTTCTCACACAATCGAGCTTTCCTAAACATCTAAATTCACGATTTAAACGGTAAGTTCACACTTTTGTATGGTGTTTTTCGGATTTTTCCCTTTCTTGTTCATTACTTGTGCATTTTTGATCAATGTGGAGTCAAGTGTGATTAGTTTAGGCTTGAATTGAAAGGGATACTTGAATTGGTTTGGGTTTAGTTGATTAGGTTGTGAATTTTTTTTGGCTTTGATGATTTCTCCATTTTATTCAAACTCTTGAAGGTTTTTCAATGCATGCAAGGTGTTTGATGAAATGCACCATCCACACTTTCGGCCAAAATTGATGGTAACTACACATTTGGCTATCCCATTGAACTAATGTCATCATCTAGGAGCATTCACCTCGACTAGGGCACATTTTTATCACAAAATAATTCCAACCGTAAACATAAGGCCTGCAGCCCTGCCATGGCAGACCACAGGCAGCCACTGTAGCCTGTCTCCGTTAGCACTTTCGTCCCCATCCGTTTGGCTCAAATGACCACAAAATCATGTGAAATTTGACTATGTGGTAGACCATATCATACACTTTCATACCGATACACGAAGTAGCCTAGTCTATCACGTTTTTCAAAAAATTTTACCTAATGTTTCAACTAGTTTGGGGGTGATGTCTTGAACCATATATGTTATCTTTCACATCTAACGTAGTTTTGTTCATTTTACAGATATGGCTCCAAAACGACCCCCGACCACCACCGAAAAAGGAAAGAATAAGGCAACCGGCAGCACATCGAAGAGGGAACGCGTAGAGACCACCGACTCCAGCCATTATCTTTCCGAGGAGCACAAGAAAAGATTCACCAAGGTCATTAGCCATTGGACCATTTGGGGGGAGCGGAGATTGCACTTGGATGACTTTCCTCACTTCGAGCTATATAACCTTATTGATGTCTGCAGATGGTCCAAGGTGGCTGATACACTGCATACGGTTTACTCCCAGCTCGTCCATGAGTTCTACGCAAATTTCAACCAAGAGATCGACATTCAAGGGACGGAGCACTATGGGCAGACATGGGTACGGGGTACATGGTTCATGTTTACCCCGAGGGTCATCAATGACTTCTATGGCCTATCCACTGAAGATATTCACCCTCTGCCCTCCATTCAGGATATGACTGAGGTGGCCCAATTTTTATATGGCAAAGCATATGCATAGCCACTACCCAGGAGGGACTTCGAGCACAACAAGTTGACAGACTCCCTTATCATCCTGAATGTATTTATGAGCCACAACATCGACCCGACCAGGCATCGTACCACCATCAATGATGCTAGAGCTCGACTGTTATACCATCTGGCTCATAGGAGAAAGATCGACTTGGAGAATTACATCTACACCCTGATCAGTATGCTGGGCTTCCAGATAGACAAGATGTACACAGCCATCTTCCCAGCTCTGATCAGTGGCATCTGTGCTGCAGTGAGGGGTCCGATCTCACCTGCAGAGTCGGTATTGAAAGCAAATGGACCTATCAACCGCTTTGCTTTAGAGAATGCAAGACGGGCCACTGCACGAGCTGTGGAGACTGCCCCAACCACAGACAAGCATTCTCCAAATGAGCAGCCAACTGTACCCCAGCCAGCTGCACCGCCTGGAGACATAACATCTTTGCTACATCGCCTACTCGAGGGTCAGGCTGAGCAAACCCGACTCATTGTTGCTGTGCAGACTGAGTTACGTACTGTGCAGCAGGAGTTGACGACACTGCAATCTCGGGTTGATGCAGTTCGGCACACTCAGATAAGTATCAAGTCTAGTCAGCAGCAGGCTGAGCTAGAGCAGAGCCAGATTCGATTCTACTGCGACCAAGTGAAGGGGCGGTTGGAAAGATGTGCGGGCAAGCTTGATGACATCCATGCTCAGATTTGCCGCCCGACACCCAAGCCAGCTTCCCCACCGATTGATCCTTCCACACTCCTTCTACTGGCACCCTTAGATCCACATCCGGTAAGTTCCTAAATTTTTTATGTGTTTATTTATTTTTGCAGGACATTGGAGACAATGTACGTTTCTAGTTTGGGGGTGGTTCATGAAAATTTGCTTAATTGAAAAAAATTCGTGATATTTGATATTTGATTTTTAACTTTTTTCCTTTTTAGTTAAAAAAAAATTATTTTGTTTGCATGTTTATGTGGTATGAATAGCCTTGCCGACTAATAATACAACTTTTCATTTAATTTTAGCTTTAAATCGTGACTTGTGAATAGAGTATACTTTTGTTTAAATGTGAGACCATTTAATCATATATGATATCGTGTTGTGTCGGCCATTGACGATGATATGTAGCTATGTTGGTGCACTTAAGTTGAAAGCAATAGGATCTCTAAACCTTAAAATTATCTGTATCTCAACTAAATAACAAATAGAGTGAGTGATTGTAGTGAATAAGCTGTGATTGTGGCTATCTAGGTTATGTTTGATTCCGTGTATGTCGAAAAACAAAATTGTGTGGAGCACTTTAGACCAGTTAGAGGAAACTAAGTAATGACCTAATGTTAGGAATCTAATCTCCTAGCATGAACTTATTGCACGCAAAGAACAATGTTATTATTATATAACTCTTTTCGTAGCCTTTTTGACTCGAGTGATAAAGTCATCGACCTAAAGTTCGTTACATGAGTCATCTAGAAAGCTTAATGGACTGAGTTTGGTACCCTATTAATATCTTATAACTCTTTTCGTAGCCTATTTGACTTGAGTGAAAAGGCCCGTAGGGGTTTCTCAAAACCCGATGTCCTGAAGTTCAAAAGACTTGGGAGTCATCGACCTAAAGCTCGTTACATGAGTCATCTAGAAAGCTTAATGGACTGAGTTCTGCACATAAGATTTAATTAAAAAAAATTTAAATAAATAAAAAATGATGAAATCCTTTGCAAAGTAAACATGAGGATTAGATTATTAATGGGTTTGACTTACTTAGTAGAAAATTTATGGTCAAGAGTGCTCATAAATTAGAGAATCTTCATGAACTTAGATTGTCACGATCATCATCTTTCTCAACCAGCCACTAGAAAGAAAAGAATGTGAACAACCTTAGACGCAGAAATCTCAGAAATTTGAGAGAAAACAATTATTTTGGGGGAAGTGTACCTTACGAGAAGGAAATGAACAATTGACCAAGTGGTTGGGCTATCACCACCATAGAATTTAAGTTGATCAGATGAACTACTCTCACATACGTCTCAAGTATATTTTAAGTAGAATCACGTTTACAACTGTATAACCTGAATACTCGTCATGAATTATAAGCTTTTCTTTTTGCAAAATCTGAAGCAAGAACGGCAGGCTATTTATATTGTGAACTTTATTATTGCTTATTTCATTAAGTGCAAGATTGTTTTTAGCTAGTTTATTCGAGGACGAATAATAGTTCAAGTTTGGGGGTATTTGATAAGTACAATTTTGTACTTATCTGGGCTCACAAAAAGGGACGATTATGAGTCATATTATTTGATTTCAGTTTAATTACATGCCATTTTCTTATTAATTTAGGAAATAATCAAATTCAAGTATCACTCGGATGAAAAGAGAGAAAAATAAAGAAAATGGGACTTAATTGCTAATAAATGAGACTTCAGGGGCTTGACGTGCAATTATCAAGAAGGAAAATTCAAATTCAGCACCAAAATCAACCATGCGATCGCATGGCACGATTTTGGTATGATCGTAGGAAGGAAAAAATCTCTGCAGAACGTTTTTCATGTATACCATGCGATTGCACTGTATCATCCCATGCGATCGCATGGGTCAAACGCAATAGTTTTGGCAGAAACCTGATTGGATTAGAATTCTACCAAGTCCAAATTGATCCAACTACTAAATCACGTTTTGGAGAGTTGGGAGAAGGATATAAAAGGCGGGGAATAGACATCTCGCGAGGGACGAATTTTGGGAGAACAAGATACAAAGCAAGAGACGAAGATCAAGGCACGAAATCGAAGATCATCTAGCCGGGATCATGGGTTTTATTTTACTTTTTGTTTTTCTTTCTTCGGATCATGATGAACTCAATTATTGTAATAATTGATGAAATCATGTCCGGCTAAACTTACTTTATTAATTAGAAGTTTTTCCTTTTTAGTAATTAATTGCTTTTGGGTTGATTATTCTTTATGCATTAATTCCATTATTTTAATGCTTGATCACCATTAGAATATATTGTGATCTATATTGAAGTCGAGAGATTCAATATAGATTAAGCACGTGGTATTGAATAACATAGGGTCCAATAATAGATAGAGATTATTGTTATGCTTTATGAAATCTATTTAGGCATTCTTGAGATTTTAATGCATGTGTTTATGTTCGAAGCTTAATTAGAAATAATTAGGTTCGCATAACATATAGAATTGATTGACCATCGAGAGAGGTTTTTGATTATTTTAGGAACGCCGATTTTCAAGCCAAGGTAATTAGAAGCTAATAAAGCGTGTAGGTGGATTTGTGAATCCTAGTGTTAGTAAATCTTGAATTCGTTCTATCTTCATTTAAAGTTGCTTATTGATAATTTAAGTTTAATTAAAACAGTTAAGTTAGTTTTAGAATCACGAACAAAAATCAAATCGGTGTTTATTCACATTGTTAAAATTTAAGTTGTGAAATTAATTAGTTAAATTAATAGCCAGTCCTCGTGGATTCGACACTTTATTTATCACTTTATTACTTGTAAACGATCTGTCCACTTGCGGGATTTAAATCGCACAACAGGGGCTGAAAATCTGGAAGTGAATGGGAGGATTTGTGGATTCTTTTTGTTGATTGAAAAGGAAAGAAAAATCACTACTTTAATAGCTGAGTTTGAGGACTTTTGTGCTGGAAGAATGATAATTTTCTTATGGCTGGAAAACTATAATAGAAACTGATCTTTAAGGGCCGGTTTCCACCAGGTTTAAGGAGAAAATTTTGGACGATTTTTAGCAATTTTCTTAGAAGTATTTAAGCTATAATTTAAGTGGTTTAGAATGTGTGAAAATGGATAGGTAGTGGATAGTTTTTGGTAGGAGACATTGGATAATATAGCTGATGGAAAATAGGACCTAAATGGCAGGTTTTAGGAGGAAATCTTGGGAATATTTTCAGGAGGTTTAGGGGAGAACCTTGGGGATGTTTTCAACAGTTTGACTGGGGTAAAATTAGCTGAAAAACATGGGTAACATGGTGGGTAAAAAGTGCTGATTATGAAAGAAAAAATGGGTTGAAGGATGGGGGAAAAATGGGTTGTTTTCATAGTGGTTTTAGAGACTGTTTGGGAGGTTTCTTCAAGTGAAAATGGGGACAAACTGGGGGTGTTTTTCCTGTGGAAAATGAGGGGATTTTGGCTACATTTTAAGTGAGATGGAAGATGGATAAATGGTATTGAAAGTGGGGAAGAAGTGGGCTAGAAAATGTGAAGTGAAATGGGAGATTTTCAAGTGATTTAACGGACTTTATAATTTAAAGAATTAGTTCACCATTAATCCAAAATTGATTCGAGAAAAGTTTTTCGGGTTAAGAAAATTAAATTAGTCTCGGTGATTGATGAAATTTTATGTTCGTCATATAAAAATAAAAGGCAAGCACTTGCAAAAAAATGCGACTAAAATATTTATAATATACCTGGAAGTTCATTGCAATGCCGAAATTTAAAATTTATTTTCTTGAAATTTGAAAGACGAAATTTTTTTTGGTTGCTACACACAGCTTGATAAGCATGTGTGGCAGCCCGTAATTTGAGAAGATCGAGGATATGCGCGGTGTTGGCCGTACAAATCTGGTGTCTCTGGTGTTTTTTCTTGGTATTGGTTTCCGGTGGCTCGATGGTTGTTATCCCTGGGAAGAAGTTTTAAGGAAGGGGAAGAAGGTCCATGTTTGGTTGCTGGGATAGCTGGGCATGTTTGAGAACAAGTTGAAGTTCTTCGGTGTTTGGTTACCATTATTCTTTGGGCTTGTTTGGCAATTGGAACAATTTTGGGCTGAAGTTTCAATTTAAATATTCGGCTTGGGCACAATTAGCTTTTAATTTATTTTAGAGTCTTGTTTTGAGCCACAAATAATTGTTAATTTATTGCATATACATGCTTTCAAATTTTCGTTTGAAATATTATTGTTTCACATATAAAATTAATTTTAACATCACTCGTGAAACTATGAATAGAATGCATTTAATCGAAATACCAGTTTTTTTCTTGATTAATTTAATTTAAATTAAATTTTTTCTCAAAAGGGAAACATGTATGTTAATTTGATTAATTTGAATAGTTGATAATTATTTAAAATTAAAATCTATTATTTTAAAATATTGAGTGGAAAATGGTATTTATTTAAATAAAAACTCATAGTCTCCTTTACTCAATTCATAACCAGCATAATAAGTTAGCCTCGTGCTGGTAACACAACAGACTCCCTATAAGAAGGGTACGTGATTCGTGTTACTTGATTGGATTCCTATTTGGTAAAATCATCTAGATAGAATATAATTTGAGACCATCCTATAGAAAGCAGAATTATTTTCAAGTCCCTGGAGATCTAGACAAATATTGTACACTCAAATCGATGTCATCTACGAACCTCTTATAGAGGCTATTGTTTATGATCTTGGTGACCAAATCAACGATACTGGACTTATCTAGGTATTGTTGTTAGGTATAGTTTTTCTGGTGGGAGGATCTTAGCTTAATCAGTGGACATAGTGATCTTTCCTATGGAAGGACCTGTTGGATGAGAAGGATCAAGTAGTCGTTACATTATTGTAATTTTATGGATCTGCGTGTGCATTCATGTATCATAAATTAAATTCATTGTTCAATTTTAATATGTAATACTTTTTGTTATTTTTCAACAAAACGTCTCTCAGTCCATTTTTTGTTTTCCTAAAACAAAACCAACTTATTGGAGAAAATTATGTGGATTGAAAACGTAATCCAATGATTGTTTTCACCGTTGAGAAAATTAATTTTGTGCTTGAAGAAGATTGTCCTGAGCAACCTACTGAGACTTCAAGCAAGGCCAAGATTAATGCTTATGATAAGTCTGTGGCTATAGACAAGTTGGCTCGTTGTTGCATTTTGGCATCAATGTCAGTAGAAGCATGATAGTATGGAAACCTTTTATGACATAATGAAAAGTTTAAAGGACATGTTTTCACATCAATATAGGAAAACTCATTCGAAGCCATTCGTACCTACAGAATATCCGCATGAAACCTAGAACGCATGTGAAGGATCATAAGTTAAGTATGACTGGACACTTCAATGTGGAGAGAATTTGGGTGCGACTATTTATTCAGACACTTAGGTTGATATGGTATTGAATTCTTTACCTGTTATGTTTTCATAATTTACTATAGACTATCAATTACACAAGATGGATATGTCATTGACTGAGCTGATGAATGAATTGTAAAATGTGGAAAGTGGTCTTAAGGCAAAGCGTTGTAGTGCTCATGCAGCGATTGGTAGCTCTTCTAGTTCCAAGCCAAAAGGCAAAGATGGTAAAAAAAATAAGAGAGCTAGCAAGAAGCAGTGAAGCAACAAAAAGACCAAAGCAAATGGAAAGCTGAAAGTCAAGTATTTCGACTGTGGCCAGAAAGGTCACTGAAAGAAAGATTGTCCCGATGCACTAGCTAAAAAGAAGCAAGGTGCTAGAGTATTTTTCGTTACTAAATCTTGTTTGGTGGTGATTTTACATATTCATGGGTTGTAGATTCTGGATCCACTAATCATGTTTTCATGTCAATGCAGGTACTTCAAGAGAGCATAAACTTAGTGAATGCCAGTTTACTGTCACAGTCGACACAGTAGAAATAGTTTCGACAAGAGCTATAAGAGTAGTTTATTTTTATTTTTGTAGTGGTAGGCTTTTAATTCTTAAAGAATATTATTATGTTTCACAGATGAAGCAGAATTTGATTTCCATTTTTTGTTTAATAGGACAATGTTATTCTCTTAAATTTTGATGAATAAAGCTCCTTTTTGAGCTGAATATTTGACGAATGGACTTTATATATTAAATTATTCCACAAATGAAATTAATAATACAACTGTAAACCATAATGAACAAAGTACATATCATACTAGTGATACGTGTCTGTGGCATCTTAGACTTAGACACATCAAACATAACAGTATACAAAGATTGGCAAGAGATGGTCCCTTCAACTCAATTGAGGTCAAACCATTGCCAGCCTCTGATTCTTGTTTGGAATGAAAGATGATCAAGAGATCCTTTTTAGCAAAGGGACATAGAGCCAAAGAATTATTAGAACTAGTTCATTCTTATGTATGTGTGGACTCATGAATACACATACGAGATGGGACTATTTCATCACCTTCACAGATGATTACTCTATATTTGGATACATTTACCTGAAAACCCAATTATATCGAGCAGAGGTTGAGAAAAAGTTGGGTAAAAGTACAAAGATATTTCGATCCGATCAAGGTGACAAATATCTCTAAAAAGAATTCAAGGACTGCTGAACAGAAAATAGTATAGTTTCTCAACTGAGTACGTCTGGTACTCCTTAACAGGATGGTGTTTCAAAAAGAAAAACAGGACATTCTTAGATATAGTTAGGTCAATGATGAATTTTTAGTTTTTCAACTCTACATATCTAACTTTGGAGGTATGCATTGGAGACAGCCGCATATATTCTTAACCAAGTTCTATCTAAGTCCATTCCCAAGACTCTCCTAGAATTGTAAAATGGGCGCAAATCAAATTTGCGTCACATCCGAATTTGGGAATGTCTAGCTCATGTGCTGAAAGGGAAGGTAGAAAATTTGGAGTCTGGGTCAGAAATATGCCTGTTTCTGGAATTCCCTAATGGTACTGGGGAATACTATGTACAAAAATGAGGCTATGTACAAAAAGGTAATTTTTCAGTACTTGATGTGGGTGATGTTCTACTCATAGAAAATGATGTGGGAATGTCATTGTCTACGAAAGCGTGATTGGCCCAATAGTTTCATAAGAAGGATTTGGACAGAGCTAGCTACGTTCTAGGCATTCAGATCTTAAGATATCAAAAGAACAAGATGATAGCTTTTTCTCAAGCTACATATGTTGACAAGATACTTGTTAAATTTGCCATGCAAGATTCCAAGATGGGCAATTTGTCATCTACTTGTCAAATTTTCCATGCAAGATTCCAAGATGGGCAATTTGTCATTCAAACATGGAATCCAACTTTCTAATGAGCTTTTTCCAAAAACACCCGAAGAGATAGAGCACATGAGCAGAATATCTTATGCGTTAGCAATAGGTAGTCTCATGTATGTTGTTTTGTGCACTAGACTTGACTTGTTATGTTATTGGTATGATAAGACGTTGTCAGTCTAAATGTGGACCGAAACATTGGGTGGCTATAAAGTATATTCTTAAGTACCTTTGGAGAACAAAGAACTACATGCTGATTTACTCTTCACCAAATCTTGTTTTATTGGGGGTATACTGATTTCATTTTTAAGATTATATTCAAAGGAAAGTGGGAAAATGTTTGGATTATGTGCCAGTTTCCAACAATAACTTCAAACATAAACTTATAATAAAACTTTTGGATCCGAACCACAAACATATAATATACTTCACTCCTACACTTTAAACGTCCGTTTAGGTTCAGTGTAAACACTACAGAAACAAATAATTTAATTGATTATTAACAATTAATAACTTATAAAATTTATTTTCCGTGAAAATTACAAAATCACTACCAATTCTAAATAAGTAGTCATAAATAAAAAAATCAATTTTTTTTATACAGTAATATTCTTTTCTCACATATAACAACACACTTGAAAAAACACCAAACCGATACAAAGGAAAATTTTATTTAACTTTTGGCAAAACCCCCTTGGTTACTTCAACATTTGGAATACACATGCATTGTATATATAGAAGAACACCAAATTGTTGTTTAGATTTAAATGTGTGACTGTCATTGCATGTAGATTCACAACCAACTAATACAAACCAAATACATCACAAATTGATTTATGTGGTCATGAAATCAATCAATTATGATGAGAGAACCACAAAGTATCACAAGTTAAGAGCCAATATTTAACAACATGGATCATGAAATATTAGCTAATGAGTACACTTAATTATTTTTCAGAGAAGAGGATGAAGCTTATCGGCCCCTTTGTTCGGGGTGGATGACTTCGACATTTGTAAAATATGGCTCTACATATTACAACTAGTTAATTCTCCATTCTCTCTACTAGCACTACAAAAAACCATGGCTTCAGAAACGGATTTTCCGTTGCTGAAGCCACGATATCCGTGTCTAATAGTCGCTACCAACGGATTATTTGCAACGGAATTTCCGTTGCTATTTTGAGGGTCGCTGAAAGTTACCAACGGAATTTCCGTTGGTGATCTTCACAAACGGAATTTTCGTTGGTAATAGTGTTTGTCATTACCAACGGAAATTCCGTTGGCAATATCCCAACCCTTTACCTACGAAATATCCGTTAGTAATGACACACACTATTACCAACGTAATTTCCGTTGGTATTGTCCAAACCCTTTACCAACGGAAATTCCGTTGGTAATAACATGCGCTTTTACCAACGAAATTTTCGTTGGTAACTTTCAGCGACCTTCAAAATAGCAACAGAAATGACAAACACTATTACCAACGGAAATTCCGTAGGTAATGTCCCAAGTCTTTACCTACGGAAATTCCGTAGGTATTGTGCAAATTTTTAATAATTAAAAAATAATAATTTTATATACTTGGTGGACCCCTGGCCCGATTTACCAATTATGGGCTAGAAACTCGACCCACCAAAGGCTCGACCCAATCCGCTAAGCTTTGTCAAGCATTTTTATTATTTTATTAATTTAGAATTGATGTAATGTGACTTGAACCTTTGACCTAAGAGTTGTGAAGTTACGACCAAACCATTGGAGACAAATGAATTCTTGTAAGTGTTTTTGTTTTTATAATATATATTAGTTCAATGAGCAATATTTTCTATAATTTCTTATAAAGTAAAAAATAAATATTAGTGAAAAATCAAATCCCACATTGTGTTAACACTTAAAATATTACATTGCTCGAAATTTTTTTTATAGCTGCACAAACTGTATGAAATGATGATAAACATTATTTGCTTTCACATTTAAACACGAAATGCCCAACTAAAGTGATGTCGTACAATAGATAAACTACTCCATCTATATTTTATTCGTATGAGATTATAGTTTGAATCTTTTTTATTATTGTAATTGCATATATAACCTCGTTGTAGAAAATTCGAATGTTAAATGAGTGCTTATTCGGCTGCCCTTTTTTTCATCTCCAAAATCTATTTTGCATTAAATTTGGTGGGCCATGACTGAATTCCTCTTACACACTTTTTGACTTACATTGCAATTTGACAAAATTGACCTCAATCAATTAAATGTCATTTGAAAGTTAAAAGGGAAATTTGGTCATTTCATCTCAAATTCTTTTGAAAAGTAAAAAAACTCATGCTCAAAAATAGATTTTGGAGATGAAAATACCTACCGAACATGCTCTCAATGAAACTTAATTTACGACTAATCCTTAAGTGATTAACATTCAATTCCATATAGTTGAATCTTTTTTCATTTTCAAAATTTGATTTACATTACTCATGAAAAATATGCGGGTAACAAGATTTACTCTTCACCAACGTTTTATGTAGCTCAATGGTTGGAATAGTAATATTACATATGGATTATCTGTGGACTGTGGGTAATAGGTTAAAAGATTTTTTTGACTTATGAATTACTCTTCACATAAATTTCTTTTATTTGAATAGATGAATTGTGTTTTTTGGTCTTCAAAATTGATTTATATCACCTACATAATTTTCGTAGGTAAAAAGAATCACTCTTCAACAATGGATATTCCGTATGTGAAAGGTCGAAATATTTTTTGGTTTTTAAAATTAATTAATATCACCAACGGAATTTACGTAGATAATATGATTCACCCTTCACCAACAGATATTCCGTAGGTGAAAGGTCGATAATATTTTTTAGTATTCAAAATTAATTAATATCACCAACGAAATATCCGTAGGTAATATGATTCACTCTTCACCAACGGATATTCCGTAGGTGAAAGGTCGAATTATTTTTTGGTTTTCAAAATTAATTAATATTACCAACGAAATTTTCGTTGGTAATAAGATTCACTCTTCACCAATGGAATATCCGTTGGTGAAATGTCGAATTATTTTTTGGTTTTCAAAATTAATTAATAACACCAACGGAATTTCCGTTGGTGATATGATTCACTCTTCACCAACGGATATTCCGTTGGTGAAAGATCGAATTATTTTTTGGTTTTCAAAATTAATTAATATTACCAACGGAATTTCCGTTGGTGATATGATTCACTCTTCACCAACGGCTATTCCGTTGGTGAAAGGTGAAATTATTTTTTTTAAAAATTAATTAATATTACCAACGAAAATTCTGTTGGTGATATGATTCACTCTTCACTAATGGATATTCTGTTGATAAAGGTGAAATTATTTTTTAGTTTTCAAAATTAATTAATATCACCAACAGAATTTCCGTTGGTGATATGATTCACTCTTCACCAACGGATATTCCGTTGGTGAAAGGTGAAATTATTTTTTTGTTTTCAAAATTAATTAATATCACCAACGAAATTACCGTTGGTGATATGATTCACTCTTCACCAACGGATATTCTGTTGGTGAAAGGTCGAATTATTTTTTGGTTTTCAAAATTAATTAATATCACCAACGGAATGTCCGTTGGTGATATGATTCACTCTTCACCAACGGATATTCCGTTGGTGAAAGGTGCAATTATTTTTTGGTTTTCAAAATTAATTAATATCACCAACGGAATTACCGTTGGTGATATAATTCACTCTTCACCTACGGATATTCCGTTGGTGAAAGGTTGAATTATTTTTTTGTTTTCAAAATTAATTAATATCACCAACGGAATGTCCGTTGGTAATATGATTCACTCTTCACCAACGGATATTCCGTTGGTGAAATGTCGAATTATTTTTTGGTTTTCAAAATTAATTAATATCACCAACAGAATTTTCGTTGGTGATATGATTCACTATTCACCAACGGATATTCCGTTGGTGAAATGTCGAATTATTTTTTGATTTTCAAAATTAATTAATATCACCAACGGAATTTCCGTTGGTGATATGATTCACTCTTCACCAACGGATATTCCGTTGGTGAAAGGTCGAATTATATTTTAGTTTTCAAAATTAAATAATATCACCAACGGAATTTCTGTTGGTGCTATGATTCACTTTTCACCAACGGATATTCCATTGGTGAAAGGTCGAATTATTTTTTAGTTTTCAAAATTAATTAATATCACCAATGGAATTTCCGTTGGTGATATGATTCACTCTTCACCAACGGATATTCCGTTGGTGAAAGGTGAAAATTCGTTCGTGAAAAACTATTACTTTTGCCAACGGAAAAGCTGTCGCTAATTACCGTAGTTGAAAGGTCGTCACTTTTACCAACGAATAATCCGTTGCTAATTTCCAGCAGAAATAATCCGTTGGTGAAAAGGCTATTTTTAGTAGTGCAATTCTATATTGATATGCGAAATTAATTATCTCTAATTAAGCTTCGAACATAAAAATATGCATTTAAATCAGAAGAACGCCTAATCGAATTTTATAAGGTATAATAGTAATTTCTATCTATTATCGAACTCTATGTTATTCAAAACCACGTGCTTATCTATATTGAATCTCTTGATTTCAATAAAGATCACAAAATATTCTAATGGTGATAAAGCATTAAAACATTATAGAAAGAATGAATAAAAAACAATCAATCAACAAGTAATTAATTACTAAAATGAAAAAACTTTTAATTAATTAAGAACATAATGTTTCATCGTTCATCATAGCAATAAGTAAATTAGCAGGACATGATTTTATAAAATATTATAATAATTGTATAAATCATGTTCCTAAAGAAAAAGAAGAAAATAAGATTACAATCCGTGATTCCGACTCAAGAATCTTCAATTCGTTCTTCGATCTTGAATTCTTCTCTTGTATATTTTGTTCCCAAAATTTGTCTCCCTTGCGATATGTGCTCTATTCTGCCTTTTATACTCATCTTCCAACTCTCCAGGACGTGTGTTTAAGTTGTTATTTATCCTGGACTTTGTAGAATTCTATTTGTACCAGAAACTACTAAATTGATGCCCGACTTACATATGCGATCGCATGGTTTTAACTGATTATGTTCTCCAGTAGAAATTGGTGTCTTGCAATCGCAGTGTTTATTAAAACGATGTGATCGCATGGTTAATTCTTGTGATTTCATACGTTTTCTCTTTGGTATTTACATGAAAAGTCCCTCAAGTCTCTTTATCTTTGCAATTAAGTCCCATTTTCTTTTGTTTGATCTCTTTTAGTTATATCAACACTTGATTTTTGTTATTATCCTATAATGATAAAAAACAATACGCCATTATACTGAAAACAAATAAGAGTACTCATAATCGTTCCTTTTTGTGAGCTCTATTTAAGAATAAAATTGTACTTATCAAACACCCCCAAACTTGAAATTTTATTCGTCCTCGAATAAACTAGCAAAAGACAATCATGCACATAATGACAAAAATAATAAAAACATTCACAATATAAATAGCTTGTCGTTCTTGCTTCTGGCTTTTGCAACAACTTATAATTCATGACAAGTGTCCAAGCATTACTATTGCAAACGTGATTCTACTTAAGCCATACTTGATATGTGTGTGAGAGCGGTTAATCCGATCTATTTAATTTCTATGGTAGTGTTCTCTTTTCCATTTGGTCAACTTTTCATTTTCCTCTTATAAGGTACACTTTCCCTGAAAATGATGTTCTCTTTTAATATCTGATATTTTGGTTCAAATGTTACATTTCACTCATTATTTTCTTGCTCAAATCTGGTTGAGAAAGCTAATAATTGTGACAAACTAAGTTTATGAAGATTCTCTTATTTTTAAGTGCTCTCGACCAGGAAGTTTCTACTAAGTAAGTCAAATCCATTAGATATATAATCTACATGTTTAATTTGCAAATGATTTTTCACTGGCTTTAGCAATTTTAATTTTAATATATAAATCTTATGTGCAAAACTCAATCCTTTAAACTTTCTAGATGACTCATGTAACAAGCTTTATGTCGATAACTCCCAGGTCTTTTGAGCCTTAGGGCATCGAATTTTAAAAAAACCCCTACGAGCCTTTTCACTCAAGTCAAAAAGATTATGAAAATAATTATAAGATATTAATAGTGTGCGAAACTCAGTCCATTATGCTTTCTATATGACTCATGTAATGAGCTTTAGGCTGATTGGCTATATCACTCAAGTCAAAAAGGCTACGAAAAGAGTTATATGATAGTAATAGTCTTGTTCCTTGCGTGCAATAAGTTCATGCTCGGGGATTAGATTCTTAACATTCGGTCAATACCTAACTTTCTGTAACTAGTCTAAAGTGTTCCACAAAAATTTTCTACATACATGGAATCAATCACAACCTAGCTAGCCACCATCACAGCTTAACTACCACACTTACTCACTTTATTGGTTACTTGTTCGAGATACATATGATTTTAAGTTTAAAAAAGGTATCATACTGTTTTCAACTTAAGTGCACCAACATAGCTAAAAATCATCATAACTGGCCGACACAACATGATATCAGACATGGTTAAGTAGTCTCACATTTAAACAAAAGTAATAATCTGTTCACACGTCATGATTAAATGTAAACTCAAAGAAATAGTTTTATCGTTAGCCGACAAGGCTATTCATATCACATAACAATCAATATCAAGTATCATCATCAGATCAAGCATTTTTCCACACCCCAAACTTAAAAGTTACGTTGTCCCCAATGTAAAAAATTCGAAAGGAATATATAAAAAGATCAGAGACTTCCCAGAGGTGGATCGAATGGTGTAGGCAGAAGAAGTGTGGTAGGATCTACTGGTGGAGGATCCTGAACAGGTGCAGGTCGTCAAATCTTCATTTGAATGTCATCCAGCTGGCCTGCAAATTGTAGCTCTAATTGTTTTTTTAAATGAAAGGTGTTTTTGTCCTTGCGATCGCGAAGACACTAAAATTCGGGCAGAAAGGTTTCTTCCAAGACTATGCGATCGCATAGGAGAATTCTATGCAATCGCATAGTGAATTCTACGTAATTTTTTTAACTTAAAAAATTGTGTGCTTATGCAGAATGACGATGATCATTGGTCATCGTTACCTAAGAATTGAAAATGCCTACTTTACGTCTTAATAGCATAAAACGTGCAAAATATCAACTGAAATCCTAAAACTTAAATGAATACGGAAATTGAAATAAAAAGGTAGAAAAAATGGGTTGCCTTCCATTAAGCGCTTCTTTAAAGTCATTAGCTTGACTTTGTCGCGGTGTTTACTCAAGACACTTTGAATATATCTTTGAAGGACTTGATTTGCTTGCAATGATTCTCCTTGCTCCAATTTTTGTTCACCTCCAGAGTTTGATTTTTTCCTTATCATATTGATATGACTCTATTTTATCACCCTGCTCAAACTCAATTATAAAAACTTCAACTTTATCATCGAATAGGTGTTCGTCACTCCTTGTTTTTATGATTGTATGTGTTCCTTTGGGTCTGACTAGTTTTCTAATGTGAAAGTATTGGTTCTCTCTTGATCGATGGCATTAATCTGGAAACAGGAATCTGAAGAGCTCGAAAATTTAGTTGCTTTAAACACATCGAATGTAATATGTTCATCATTCAATCTCAGCATTAGTTACCTTTTTTGCACATCAGTCAATACTCGACTAGTAGCCAAGAAAGGTCGACCCAAAATAAGTGGTACATCCCTTTCTACACACATATCTAAAATAATAAAATTAGCAGGGAATATGAATTTGTCTACTTTTACTAATATGTCTTCAACAATCCCTCTTGGATGTCTTCAACTTCTTTTTGTTTGAAAGAATTTTCTTCAGAAATTTTGCATAGCTCAGCATTTGAGCTAAAGCGTCAGCAAAATGTATGTTGATTTGGAGTTTCTTAAATATATAAATGAATTTCTTGAATTACTGGTCTAGCTTATGTTTTTGCAGCCCTTGAGAAAATGGAATTGGAGGGACGTAAGCCGATGCTGGAATATAATCTGGTGGAGAGTTCTATTTTTCTTGTTCAACTTTTGCATCTGATTTGTTTTCTCTCTCTTTGCTGGATACAGTTTCTTTTTCTACACCTGGTCTCTTTACATGAATTTCTAGCAATTCAACTATGATTCTCGTGGTAATTGTATTTACTTGCTCTTTTGGATTGACCTCGGTATTGCTTGGCCATGTGCCTGGTTGTCGCTCGATCAATAGTTTAGCTAACTGTCCAAACTGATTTTCTATATCTTTTATTGCTACATCTTGTCTTTTATGCACTTCTTTGAGTCCAATCTTCACAAGTTGTGACAATTTAGCGACTGTTTCTTGTAATCCTCATTCTCTTTCTTGGGGTCTTCCCTGATTTGGTAGATTTTGAATGTTTTGGGTATTGCCATATGAGAAATTTGGATGATTTTTCCATCCAGGATTATAGGTTTGTGAGTATGGATTATTGTGTTGTCGTTTAAAATTCTGAGCATGTGCAGCTTGTTCATGTGTAGCTTGTTCAGGTGATGACATATCAACAGTGGTTAAATGGCATTCTAATGATTGATGGTTTGCCCCACATGTTGTACATATTGGTAGGGACATCTGAACCATATTGGCTGAGTAAGAGTATTTTATTGCTTCCATCTGCTTTGCCAATGCATCAATTTTTGCCAGTACAAGCGAATTGGTTTCCACGTCATGCATTCCTGTTGCTTTCTTTTGCAATCCTCTGTCTAGCCATATAATGAACTGTTCACTCGTGGTTTTATACAAGTTGTTAAGGTCGCTAGCGGATCTATTTTGGATAGAGCCACCTGCTGTAGAATCTATTAAAGAATGACTGATTGGAGCTAATCCAGAGTAGAAAATGATTCTGAGTTGCTAAAGCAAAATTATGACATGGACACTTTCGGAGCAGTTCCTTGAATATTTCCCATGCCTCATGAAAATTTTCCAACTCAGATTGTTGGAAATTGGATATTTCATACTTCAGTCTCTTCACTTTGGCTGGAGGAAAGTATTTCAGTGTGAATTTTTAGATCAAATCTGTCCAAATAGTGATACTCCCAGATGGTAGAGAATCTAACCATTCTCTAGCTTTATCCTTCAATATGTGTGGGAAGAGCCTCATCTTAAGTACCTCTCTATTAACACCGTAGTATTTGAAATTTCTACAGTATTCATCGAAGCGATAAATATGGTAATGAGGATTTTTACCTGTTCTTCCATAAAACGGCAGATTGTTTGAGGACAAATTAATCACATCTGGCCTCAATTGGAAGTTGTCGTGTCCACAAGGAGGATAGATTATGCTGGACCGATTTTCAACAATCGGTAGTATCATATACTCACCATAAGAATATCTCATTCATTAACTTCAACTGATCGAGCTATTGGTTCAAGAATATTTCTCACAACTACAAGAAATGGAACATGGATTCGGTTGTCTTCCATTGTGTCTTTTTGCTGTTGTTTCTTTTCTCTTCGCTCACGTTGTCGTTGGCGAGATCTCCGTTCGATTTCTGGGTCTGAATCAAATAGATCAAGATCTTTTGTACAGCGCATACACACTTAACACCTGAAACTTTAGAAAATATCTGAAATTCAATAGTAACACGAAGAACTTAGAATAAAAAAATAAAATAATAATAATAAAAAAAAAAATTATTAAAAACTAAATTATAAATTAACTTAGTAATTACTAAAACTAGTCACCGGCAATGACACCAAAAACTTGTTGTGTGATTTTAATCCCGCAAGTGGACAGATCGTTAACAAATAATAAATTAATGTCTAGAGTGTCGAACCTACGAGGACTATCTACCAATTAACCTATTAATTATAATTCGATTTTTAACAAAGTAAAGAACACATATTCGTTTTTTATTTTAATTCTAAAACTATTCTAATTATGTTTAATTAAATCTAAATTATCAAGCAATCAAAGTAAATTTGCAAGAAAGAATTCAAGTTTCACTAACACTAGGATTCGTGAATCTACCTATACGTTCCTTAATCAATTATCCGTTTAATCGCTTTAGCTTATAATTACTATAGATTGAAAATCGGTGATCCTACAATAATCAAAAACTTCTCTTGATGGTCAATCAAGTCTATATCGATATACAAACCTAATTATCTCTAATTAAGATTTGAACATAAAAATATGTATTTAAATCACAAGAACACCAAATTGGATTTCATAAGGCATAATAGTAATTTTTATCTATTATTGGACTCTAGGTTATTCAACAACAACAAAGGGAAGGGTAGTTCGAAAGCTAAAAATACCCAATATTTTTCGTTGTGGGTTACCATTGGAGATGAAGAAAAACTTGTATGTTAAAAGTAAGAAAAATGAATTTTATTAGAAGATTTAGTTTTTGGGCTTTATTTACGGAGTTGCTATAATGTGGATAAAGGATGTGTGAAAATGGTGCATAGACCGTTTGTAACTATTAAATATGGAGTACAAATGGTCCCAAACGTTTGTAGGTAGATGCAAATATAGATCCAAACTTTTATGTGTTGGTGCGTAAATGGTCCTAACTTTTTCAATTAAGGTATGCATATGGTCCTAACGCATGTAAATTGGTACTTATAGTTAGTCTCCAACCTATTAAAAAAGTTGCACAAATATTATCCTTTATTTAATGAGCTATGGTGAGTTCACCTGTAATTTATCACGGTAGTAATGTACCACGATAGTAATGTACATTTATACGCCAACCACCATTTGACAACCATCACTACAAAAAATCGTGGCTTCAGAAACAGATTTTCCGTTTACTGAAGCCACGATATCTGTGCCTAATAGTCGCTACCAACGGATTATTTGCAACGGAATTTCTGTTGTTATTTTGAGGGTAGCTGAAAGCTACCAACGGAATTTTCGTTGGTGATCTTCACAAACGAAATTTCCGTTGGTAAAAGTGTGTGCTATTACCTACAGAATTTCCGTTAGTAATGACATACACTATTACCAACGGAATTTTTGTTGGTAATAGCCCAACCCTTTACCTACGGAATTTCCGTTGGTAATGACACACGTTTTTATCAACGGAAATTCCGTTGGAAACTTTCAACGACCCTCAAAATAGTAACAGAAATGACGAGCACTATTACCAACGAAAATTCCGTAGGTAATAGTGCAAATTTTTAAGAATTAAAAAAAATTAATTTTATATACTTGATAGACCTGACCCAACTTGCCAATTATGGGTTTGAAACTCGACACACCAAAGACCCAACCCGATCCACTAAGCTTTGTCAATTATTTTTATTATTTTATTATTTTATTTAGAATGGATGTAATGTGATTTGAACCTTTGACCTAAGAGTTGTGAAGTTACAACCAAACATTGGAGACATATGAATTCTTGTAATTATATTTGTTTTTATAATATATATTAGTTCAATGAGCAACATTTTATATAATTGCTTATAAAATAAAAAATAAATATTAGTGAAAAATCAAATTCCACATTGTGTTAACACTTAAACATAAAATATCACATTGCTCGATTTTTTTTTTATATGAACCACTTTTCACCAACGGATATTCCGTAAGTAATATGAATCACTCTTCACCAACGGATATTCCGTAGGTGAAAGGTCGAAATATTTTTTTGTCTTTAAAATTAATTAATATCACCTACGGAATTCTCGTTAGTAATAAGATTCACTCTTCCCCAACAGTTATTCCGTTGGTGAAAGATCGAATTATTTTTTGGTTTTCAAAATTAATTAATATCATCAACGGAAATTCCGTTGGTGATAAGATTCACTCTTCACCAATGGAATATCCGTTGGTGAGAGGTCGAATTATTTTTTGATTTTCAAAATTTATTAATATCACCAACGGAAATTCCGTTGGTGATATGATACTCTTCACCAACGGATATTCCGTTGGTGAAATGTCAAATTATTTTTTGGTTTTCAAAATTAATTAATATCACCAACGGAATTTTCGTTGGTGATAAGATTCACTCTTCACCAATGGATATTCCGTTGGTGAAAGGTCGAATTATTTTTTAGTTTTCAAAATTAATTAATATCACCAACAGAATTTCCGTTGGGGACATGATTCACTCTTCCCCAACGGATATTCCCTTGGTGAAAGGTGAAAATTCGTTGGTGAAAAACTATTACATTTGTCAACGGAAAAGTCGTCGCTAATTACCGTAGTTGAAAGTTCATCACTTTTACCAACGGATAATCAGTTGCTGATTACTAACGGAAATAATCCGTTGGTGAAAAGGTGGTTTTTAGTAGTGTAGCACCCCAATACATTTAAAAAAAAATTAAAATCCCTAATAGGCATTCACTTTTCCTCCTTCTAACTCGTTTTTAGAAAGGCATAAACTTTACATGTAATCCAAAAATCCTTAAACATCGATTCTGTGTGGTGCGATCAACATAGCCAAAAACCACTTCACAATCCATTTTAAAAATAAATAAATCAAAATGCATATTAATACAAGAACAAAAAATAAATAAAAAATAAGTAAAAATAAAAAGAAATTTATAATAACGCTACTGGATTTGCCTCAATAGAGTTCTCCAAGAATGAATTTTGCCCACCCCAAAAGCTGTTGGGTGCGTAAGTGAAGTGTATACGAAAATTTAGAAAATTTATTGATAATTTTGAGGTGTTATAGCATACTCGTTTTACAAATATTTTTCTCACACCACTCTTGATTTGTTTGATACTTTCTTGATTAATTAATTCAACATTACAACTCCACTCTATTTATAGTGAACAAAAGATAATTCTAGAAATGGTGGAAGATTACAAGTAGTTGAATTATTAAATACAATATTTAATACTATGTAGTTCCAAATGCAGCCTTTTAATCTTCCTATGTAGACTTGTATTTTCCAAGTGCAAGCCTTCTTGTTCCAATGTGGTATTGTGGTCTTCAAAGTTTTTTATTGAAGATTGCAAATACCTTTTAATCTTCACATGTAGACTTGTATTTTCAAAGTGCAAGTCTTCTTATTCCAAAGTGGTGTGGTGGTCTTCAAAGTCTTTATTGAAGATTGCAAATTAATAACTTTTAATACCCCCTCTTAATTTGTAATCTTCAATTGTTTCTTGAACTTCTCAAACTTGTCAACCGTGACTGCTTTTGTCAAAACAATGCGGATTGTCTCCATTCTTGTAGCTGGAGCAAATGTTTGTGTAAAGTCAACTCTTGGCTGTTGAGAATACCCTTTGGCGACTAGTAGTGCTTTGTATTTTTTGAATTGAACCGTCTTCATTATATTTGATTTTATAAACCTATTTCAGAGCAATGGTCTTCTTTCCTTCTGGTAGGTCAACAAGCTCCCATGTTTTGTTTTTCTCTATGGTGGACATTTCATCGTTCATAGCTTCCGTCCAACTTCTGTCTTTTGAGGCTTCTTCAAATGATTGAGGTTCACAAGAGAATAATCCAAGCTCTCAAGAATCATAGATATCTCTTAGTGAACGTGTCTTTCTTAGGGGACTTTCTAAGTCACTTTATTCATCATTTGTTGTAGTAGGGGCTGGATCTTGCTCATTTTTGTGAATTTGAGAAGGACCGGCTTGAAATGTTGACGGTTGGTCGAATTGATATGGTATTGAGTCCACAGCTTGCTTGTCTTTCCAATACCAAATTGTAGTTTTGTCAAATACCACATTTCGAGATACAATGATTTTAGTTGTTGTTGGATTCAGCAATAGATATCCCTTGGACTCGTAACTATAACCAATGAAAAGAAGTTTTTGCTCTTTCTCATCAAAATTTTCATGATTTTGAGATGGAATGAGTGCATATGCAATGCTGCCCAAAATTTTGAGAATATTTATTATTGGTTTCTTTTTGTGCCATGCTTCATAAGGAATATTGTTTCTGATAGCTTTTGTAGGAGATCGATTGAGAATATATACTCCAGTGTTTACGGCTTCTGCCCAATAAAGGTTTGGAATTCCTTTGCCTTTTAGCATGCTCCTTCCCATTTCGACAATGGTGCAATTTTTCTTTCTGCTACGCCGTTTTGCTGTGGAGTTCTACTAACCGTCAACTGCCTTTTAATGCCATTATTCTTGCAATACTCAATAAAGAGATTGTAGAGAAATTCTCCTCCATGATCAGTCCTTAGAGTCTTTATTGGAAAACCACTTTGTCTTTCTACAAGTGCTTTAAACTATAGAAAAATAGAGAATGCCTCAGATTTTTAATTGAGAAAGAAAATCCACATCATTCTCATGCAGTCATCAACAAAGAGAATAAAGTATCTATTCTTTCCAGGGTAGGAGTTTGCATTGGCCCACAAATATCTGAATGAACAAGCTCCAATGGTGCTTTTGCTCGCCATGATGTTTTAGGAAATGGAAGCTTATACATTTTTCCATAGATACAGCCTTCACAAACTTTGTTTGTCATTTGGATGTTAGGAAGTTCAGTCACCATATTTTTCTCCTTGAGCAAATGAAGACCCTTGCCAATTAGAAGACCATATTGCAAATGCCATAGATGTGAAAAATCTTCATTTTCAACCTTGAGTGCACAATTATTGCTTAGTGTTAGCATGAGAGGAAAAGTTTTATTTCTCATTTCAACATTCGCCATGATGATATTATTCATCTTATCAAAGATTTTGCATTTTCCATCATCAAAGTGAACTGAAAAATTCTTTTGACGGAACTATCCAATACTTATGAGGTTATATGATATGTTGGGACATTTGAACACTAGTAATGAATTTTTCTGATACCACACTTAGTTTGGACAGCAATAGTACATTTTCCTTCTGCATTTCTTCGTGTCCCATCTCCAAGAATGATTTGAGATGTGATATTTAGATTGGTGTCCACAAAGATATCTCTATTTCATGTCATGTGATTGCTAGCACCGCTATCCAAATACCATCGATCTTTTGATTCAGAGTCACCATGTTGGTGAAAATAGAATAAAATTTCATCTTCACGTTCTTTCAAAAAATCTGCTTCGGCTGCATCTTCTTCTTTTTCTTTATTTTTAAACCAACAATCCTTTTGAGAATGATTAGGAACTTTGCATCTTTTGCATTTGAAAAAACAATAATTTTGATTCATGATTAGTCTTTTTGCAAATAATGCAAGATTGAGTATTACCGGATTGTTGTGGTGCCTTGGCTTTTCAATTGCTTCGCTTTTCATTTTACCTCAACTTGCTGAATTTTCCTTTGTTTTGATTTGAGCCTCCATGATTGCTTGAACCAGTTTTTGATTCTTTGCTCATGTGCAAAAACTGATCCGGTCAACTCGTAAATTGTCATTTTAGACAAGTCCTTTGATTCTTCAATTGCGGCAGCTGCATGATCGAACTTTGGAGGGACACATTGAAGTACTTTTTCAACGACTCTTTTGTCTTGAATCGTATCACCACAACTTTTGATTTGGTTTACAATCTCCGAAATTAGTGACGAGAAATCACGAACCAATTCCCGCTCTTCCATTTTGAGATTGTCAAAGTCTCTCCATAAGGATTGTAGCTTCAATGCAATTGTCTTTTATATACCTTGAAATTCCTGCTATAATATTTTTCAAGCATCTTTAGCCTTTTTGACACCAAAGATTCGAGAAAAAATAGATTTACCGACTATTTTTGGATATATTGCAATGCCATTGCATCTTTCTTTTTCTACTCCTTTTCAAAATTTTCAAATTCTTCATCGTCTTCGTTTGGTTCTTCAAGCTCCTCATCATCGATGAATTCCCAAAGATCTAAAGAGATAAAGAAGGTTTACATTTGACTTATCCAATATTTGTAGTGTTCACCTTCGAAGATTGGAACTTGGCTTGGAGAATATGCGAACAAAGAAGCTACTGAATTTATTGCCATTACTTTTGTGTTTGAATGCTGATGATGCAAGAAGCTACTTCAATATTTTGACTGAACCTTGCTCTGATACCAAATTTGTTGGGTACGAAAGTAAAGTGATTAAGAAAATTTAGAAATTTTATGGATAATTTTGAGTTGCTACAACACACTCGTTTTATTATTGTTTTTCCTCACACCACTTTTGATTTGTTTGATACTTTCTTGATTAATTACTTAAACATTACAACTCCACTCTATTTATAGTGGACAAAAGATAATTCTAGAAATACTGGAAGATTAAAAGTAGTTGAATTATTAAATACAATATTTAATACTACGTAGTTCCCAATGCAACATTTTAATCTTCCTATGTAGACTTGTATTTTCCAAGTGCAAGTCTTCTTGTTCCAATGTGGTATTGTGGTCTTCAAAGTACGTAAGCTAATGACGCACAGAATAGCCCCTAGGCGAAAGGGTCGTAGGAGAAAGTCAGTGGTCGTTACAGCTCAGCTCCTGCCAATGCGATTAGCTTGATTGCTATCGAGGTTAAGTGAAGTGTTGAACTGTTGGTAATGCGCTTCACTTGACTGTTGTCTAGGCGATTAGCTCTATTTCTATTGAGGCAAAGAGAAGATGGACTGGTTTGGGTGCCTTGAATTATAACAATGCCTTTTAACTGAATTTGTCTATAGTCAAAACCTATAAGTGTACGTAGATGTCCTAGTACTGGCCCTTTCTTAGCCTCATCATCTACTAGCTTCAATTTTTTTATTAATACTCATGGATTACATGATTCTCATGATAAAAAAAAAAAACTTAAAGATCATTCGTGGGGATCATAAGCTAACATCTTTCTTGGAGAGTAAAGTACAAAATAAACTAAGTAAAGAGCAATGTCTGTCGTGGTCGAGAGATGATTCTTTTAAGATGTTCTAAGTTCCATGGCATCCCCATAGGCTTTCCAAGTCATATCTTTGAGGCTGTATGAGCTTTTTCATACTTCTTTTATAACTTTGTAAGTGGCTTCCTAGTTTGGTTTGAGTTTCAATGGCTGGTGTCCAATAACTACTATACTCTTCAACACCAAGTCTGTATTAAAGTACTCGGTCTCTTTCTTTATATAAGTAGCGACCCTATCTTTAGCTTCGAGTTTGAATTTTCGTGCTTCAAAGTTGATAGGTTCTATATGTATTTTTAGTGTTGGAAAGATGACTTCTGCAGGTTAGACTGATTCCATTCCAACCAAAGCTTAAAAAGTTGTATTGTGATACACCCACAATACGTTTGGTATCTCGTCTGCCAATGAACCTTTTCATATTTCCACTTCTCTTTTTATATTTCACATCACAGTTTGATTAGTTACCTCAGCCTAGGGGTAGGTGCAGTCCAGTTTTGTTTGGTTCTAAAGATAACCAAACCAAGAACCACTGATATCTTGTAAATGCAACCATAAATTACAACTTGAATTACGAACCAAACTGAACTATTCATCTTGGTTCGATTCTATAATTAAAGTTTTTAAAGTTGACATAGTTATAACAATTGTTTTTATTCTTCTTGTTTGAAACAACACAGTAGTCTAAAAAATTATAATTCCAAACCTCAATCAATTAATAAAACAACAATATATCAAGTTTTGAACATAGGATTCATCCCAACACAATAAAAAATATAGAAATAAAATATTTTATTTTGATGAACTAAATTTTCAAAAGAAATTAAAAAACAATAAGGTTGATTGGGTTATTTAGTTTTGAGTCTCAACCAATACCCGAAGCATAAATGGCCAGTTCTCGGTTGGGTACTTTTGTCCACATCTACCCCAACTCGACCATTGTTTTGACGATTAGGCACTCAAGTCAGATGATGCTCAATGTTAAAGCTGGTACATAATTCCTTAAAATTTTGTTTTTAACTGGCATCCAATGCCAATGTTGAGCACTATTAGGATACCAAATTGGCGGATGATTTTCTTAAAAAAATCCCCGACCTTTCGCGGTGGTAATGAATGCCAATGGCTTTGCCTCTACCCATTTCATGAAGTAATCGACTCTTACTAGGATAATCTTTCTTTGCCCACAGGTGATCGAGAACGGTCCCAATATATCCATTCTCTACTAGTAAAATGGGCAATCCCGTGAATCGATAATTGATCTGCGGCCAACTAATGTATCAAATTTTCAAATCGTTGATACGTGTTATATTTTGTAACAATCTCATTCACATCTTGTTTTAGAGTGGGCTAATAATACCCTTACTTGACTGTTTTGAAAGCTAGCATATTCATTCCTTGTTGATTTTCACAAATCCTATGGTATATCTTCATTTGTACATCTTGCCCTCTTTACAGGCTTAAGCACTTCAACTAGGGCATGGTGACTCTCCGCTTGTATAAGTTTCCATTGATCCAGGAGTATCCAATTGATTTAATCTGTAGACGTTCGAGCCTTGATGGGTTATCCGAAAACATTCCTTCTTTGAAATAACTGATGATCAGATCGACCCAATTGCGCCCGTGTTTGATATTTAAGACATCGATAATGGAGATGATACTGGTCTTACAAGCATCTGTATTGATGTTGATCTAGGCTAATTACTAGGGTTGGCTGATGCCATCTTGGCTAATTATTAGAGTTGGTCGATGCCAGCTTAGACAACGCTTTTATTAGTGCATTTTTTTTCATCGCGACTTTTAGGAATTCAAATTTCAATAATTATCACTCCAAATCCATCACATTCATAAGATATAGAGCCATTCTACCTTCCTTTACCTCAAATTCTCCCGTTATATATCCCACAAGTAATTTGGAGTCGCTGTTCACCTTAACTTATTATGTCCTTATCTTTTTGGTGAGATTTAGACCAGTGATTAGACCTTCATATTTAAATAATTGTTAGTGGCTGGGAACTTGAACATGAGTGAATATTCAATCTCTTCATTAGTTGAATTGAGTAATATCACTCATGTCCTCGATTCTTATCTGTTTGAAGCTCCGTCCACGAATATTTTCCATACATAATATTCCTGTTGAATAGCTCGCAACAATAATTTGGCGATTAAATCGGCCAATACCTATGCCTTGATGGCTATTCTATGATTGTTAGGCTTCTCATGTTAGGACATTTTTTGCACTACCGTTATTTAACAATACCATTTTTACGTCGAAATCAACAATTTCTCCCATAATGGCCAGTGCATGATTGTGTGGGTAAGTTATCCATGTCATATCCTCATCTCCTAATACTGGTAAACTGTGTAATATGGTCCTTGAGAGTCTCATCTTTTTTTTTTGTCACCTTCATTAGGCCAATTATAGTCTTCTTTAATCGAGCATTGCTCGCAAATGCCAGTGTGAACTTGGTTGTAGAATATGGAAAGGAAGTTATCCTTTGTAGAGATAGAGTATCATACCAATCACATGTTTTCCTCCTCAATGTAGTAAAAAAAACATGGCATGCGATTACATCTGGCAACCATTTATGATTCCATCCTAGAAAGCTAGTAAAAGGAATGATCAGGAATGTTATATATTTCAAGAGCTAGATTAGTTGTTGATAAAAAAGTAAATTGCCTCAACAAAAAATTTTGAAAACTGACTTAAAAAAGCCATTCATGTTCGTTATCGATTAGCTATCAGTATGAACATAAAGATAAAAGAATTAAACAAATGATAGGTTAAGATCATGTTGTTCATTGGAAATTGAAGAGGGAAGCACGAGTAGACATCTAACGATTAATTTCTATTTCTTGTTATTGTAGACATCAACCAAGTCATACTAATGCTATGACTTGTCACAAGTAAATTTGGAAATGAAAGAAGTCTACCAAAAGCCCAAGAGAGGCCTGAGCACAACGTCTTCATGAGTTATGTGTTTCCACCTTGGGAGCTAGGTAAGATAGTAAGGCCTGCTTTGGTTAGTCTAACCCCCATGTTGTTTCTCTAAGTAGTATTCCCAAGGGTGGTGGGAGAGGAAGCATTGAGAAAGCACTGAACTATAAGGGCATAAATTGGATTTAAGGATAGGACAAACAGAATAGGAACCCCTATTTCTGATGGTGAAGGGATTTCATTCAACTCAAAATCTACCTAGTACTGAACTGAGAATAGCTCTTTCCACTAATATTTCTCAGCCTTAAGACTTAGTGCATCGGAAAATTGGTCCTCCCAAACTTGTACTTAGGGACCATGCATCAAATTTTTGTCACCGTGCCTACTTGAGGTCAAAGTAAGGAAAGAGATCGTAGCCACGTTATTAGTCTTGTCTTGTTGATAACCTTGAGATCAGTGAAGACTGCCCTCCAACTGATGGTGAAGAAAATGGAGAAGCAACTCGTTCCTTTTGGTCAACTGATCAAAGTATATTGCCAATAGGGTCGTATTAGCAAGTGTGTCGCCTTTGGACTTTCAGACAAGACTAAAAGAAAAACAGAAGTGTCGTTGCCAAAAAAACCCTTGTTGGCACTTAAAGTGTCGTATCGGAATATTGGATTTTGAGAGAAAAATAAAATTGTACTAAATATTCTTCCTGCTAGTCCTGATCATTGGATTTTCACTTCATTACTTATGCTTAGCAGCCTCCCTACTTGAGACTCCAATTCATATTATTGATTCCATTCTCTCTTGACTATCTTAGATATGAGAAAGACCTATAGGTGAACGACTACCTGTGATGTGATAAACGAATTTGCTCCTACTTCTTAACTGACCAAATCGGAGTTTTGAACCCATGTCAAAACCTGAGAGGTTGAAGACAAACTTTAGACATTCAAATCACAGCGTGTGGGTTGTCCTATTGGCAGAGATATAATCATAGGATAAGTAGTTTATAACCCTAGAAGCCATGATTTCCTCGGCCAACCTTTCGAGATTGATAGTCTTTTACACGGGTCTTTACAGAACCTCAACCATTTGCTCTTGGTGATGTTCCAAGGCTATTAATAGATCAACAATTGAGATCTGCATTGGAATCTACTCGATCGGTCGCTCAAGATCTTTGGTCTCTACCCGGACCCGATGAAAAAAATGGGATTGCTTTTATGGACTCGTTGAGAATGATGCATGGAATGTCAAATTTTTTTGTCAGAATCTCCATAGTAATATCTCTGTTAGATTCTCCGGTCGAAATACAAGAAAACTCAATTCAATTCTCCATGGAAACAAAGTTTTGGGAATTCTTCCCAGAACTTGAAGATCATTTCCAGAGCTTCAAACATATTCGAGGGTTGAAAATGACTATTGTCAATCTGAAATAATCGTCTTAACTCTTATCTTAAGAATTTAATTACTAGATTTTTTATGATTTTCAATCTTAATATCGGTATTTATGGAAGGAATCAATGATTGAAAAATGATATAGGCTTTATAAAATCCTGGAACACCTTTAGGTGGTCAATTGGATCCATGGTCCCATCATATTTATTAATCTGCATATCCTTGAATTTATTTGAGAGGTGGGTGGCCATAATTCATGGTGTGAACGGGTCTTCGCATATCAATATTGACGATCATGGCCTTTTCCTTGAGTTGCCTAGATGCACATGCAATCACTTTCCCATTTTGCATCAATACACATCCCAAACCATGTTTTGAAGCATCACTATAGACCACAAAACTTCCTGTGCCCGATGGTATTGAAAGGATTGGAGCTGACGTTAACTTTTTCTTTAACTCTTGAAAGCTTTGTTCACAAGCATCTGTCCATCTAAATGTCACATTCTCCCTCGTTAACTGTGTCAATGGAGTAGCTATTTTAGAAAATCCCTCTACAAATCTACGATAATACCCAGCTAAGACCATAAAACTTCAAACTTCTAAAGGGTTCTTAGGTCGTGGCTAGTTATTGACAGCTTGTATCTTACTTGGATCAACTAATATCCCTTCTCCAGGAATTACATGTCCCAAGAATACTACTCGATCGAGCCAAAATTCACATTTCTTAAATTTAGCATATAACTGCTTCTCTTTTAAAATTTGAAGCACATTTCTCAAATGTTCAATATGCTCTTCTTTAGTACGAGAATAAATTAGGATATCATCAATAAATATAATAACAAACTTATCAAAAAAATCCTTAAATACCCGATTTCATCAAATCCATAAAAGCTGCTGGGGCATTTGTTAATCCAAATGGCATCACCAAAAATTCATAATGTCCATATCTCGTACTAAATGTTGTCTTGAGAACATCATTTTCTTTTATCTTTAGCTAATGATAATCAGATCTCAAATCAATCTTAGAAAATATAGTTGCACCTTGGAGTTGATCAAATAAATAGTCAATTCTCAGAAGTGGATATTTATTCTTGATTGTAACCTTGTTCAACTCTCAATAGTCAATGCACAACCTCATCGTACCATCCTTCTTTCGAACAAAAAGTACTGCTGCACCCCATGGAGAAAAGCTTGGTCTAATAAAACTTTTATCCAATAATTCTTGTAATTGAATCTTTAACTCTTTCAGTTCTGATGGGGCCATTCTATATGGAGCTTTAGATATAGGTGAAGTACCTGGAACTATATCAATTACAAACTCTATCTCACGATCAGGTGGTACCCCAAGTAGATCATTAGGAAATACATTTGGGAATTCTTGTACTACAGGTATATCACTAGGGACCAAGGTCTGCTGCACTTCAGTATTCATAACGCTAACCAAATATCCATCACAACCACTGTCTAACAAACGTTGTACTTTTAATACTGATATGATTGGAACCTTAAAGTCCTTTCTAATCCCAATAAATGTGAAAACTTCCTCCCCTGTAGGTTGAAATGTTACCGACATTTCTTTATAGTTTATAGTAGCCTAATATTTTGATAATGAATCCATACCCAAAATCACGTCATAATCCTTCATTTTCAATACAATTAAATCAACATAGAGTTCTCGATTTTCTATTATGATAACACAAGCTCTCAATACTTGAATAGTTTGCTGTATATCTCCAAATGGAATAGTCACGTTATAATTAATTTCTTCAATATCAGGCGTCCTACCCAGCCTCTTCACATACTCAGTAGATGCAAATGAATGCGTAGCTCCAGAGTCAAATAATACAAATGCTAGGATGCCAGGGACAGAAAATTTACATGTTACCACTTCTGGATTTATCTCAGCATCTGCTCTAGTGATAGTGAACACTCTAGCTGGCACTATCTTCTGTCCTGTAGTATTGGAATTATTGGGACATGCCTTGGCAAGATGCCCTACTTTTCCACATACATAACATGTCCTGGTCTCAATAGGGCAGGCTCCAATATGCTGACCTCCACATCTAGGGCAAGAAGATTGTGTTGGTGCTTTACCTTGGTTAGCCTTAGGACGTTTGTTCTGATCCCACTGTTGTTGTCCTTGTCTTGGCTGAAATTTAGGTTTTTGAACCTAGTCTTGAAATGTTCTCTTCTTTTTATTTCTGTCCCAACGATGTCCCTGATTCATTGAACACGACTGATTCTTTGTTCTGCTTGTTCGGCTACTAGTGCCCTTTCAGCTATTTGAGAATAAGATATACCTTGGATTTCAGCCATGTTCACGTCCCGATACAATTCAGGCCATAACCCCTCAAGAAATCTTTCAAATTTCAATGCATCAGTGTTGACCATATGTGTAGCAAACCTAGATAGTTGTTCAAATTTGCGAATATATTCTCCAACTGTCATACCTCCCTGTCGCAACTGTATGAATTCATTCGTTTTCATAGCACGGACTGGGGCTGTGAAATACTTATTGCGGAACAACTCTTTAAATCTATCCCAGGTCATAACATTGGTGTCTTCTATACTTTTTATAGTATCCCACCAAAGCCCAGCATTACCTTTAAGCATAAAAGATGCACATATTACTTTTTCTTCTTCTGAAACTCTAGTATATCTGAACATGTTCTCCAGAGTTCTCAAGCAATCCTTTGCTTCTGTAGGGTCTAATGCATCCACGAATATTGGTGGATTCAGCTTTCGAAATCTTTCACATGCTGATTCAAACTGGCCTTCTCTTTGTTGTGGTTGTACAAACTCAGCCCTATGTTGTTCTCCCATATCTCTGTGCTGCATAAGCTGTTGTATCTGTTGTGATTGACGCTCAACAAGCTCTGTAAGTCTAGTAATAACAACATCATGATTATTATCTAGGATAGGTGCCTCCTGTCCCAGGGTTCTAGATCCACTACTAGTATTGCCTCTTGTCCACACCATGACTACAATACCTATTGCACAAATTGTAACAAAATTTTGGCCAATATTCTTCATGAGACATGCAATGAATAAGTTAACAAATAAAACTTACTGGCATGGTTGTGCTCCTTTATTTTTTGAGCTCATGTACATAGATAGTCTATAGAACCATTCAAACCATGCTCTGATACCACTCTCTGTAACACCCTCTTCTTTTCAATCCCTAATATGTATATGTACTTATGGAGAAACATTTTCATAACTAGGTGTACCCGTATGTGAACAAATTTTTTCTTTTTTTTTTTTTTACTATGAAAGATAATAGCCAACTTTACACATATAACTTAGTATGTTTTCAAACCCATATTTAACATAATATATTGCATCAAACCATACTTATTTACAATAAGGTTACAAAAGTACTCTATTTAATATCGCCATTTAAAATCATAAAACAAAATACATTAATAACCAAAATCACAATCCCCAAAAGCAACCCAACTAGTCATCATCCATGTACATTGAGCCCCGAAAACCTTCAAGAACTCCAACAGCCAGCCAAGTTATCTACAAAGCACTAGACTCCCTATGATCACCTACAATGCAAGAACTACATGAGCTAATGCCCAATAAGTAAAAACCATGTATGCGATTAGTGTAAATGTAGGATGTATTGTTATTTCTATTTGAAACATCCAATAGAAATGTAATATATTTAAATATATATAAAATGATCTTGAGAACATTTCTTTTAAAATATTTTCTATGTATTGGGCCCAGCTACTATGCACTGGAAAAGAGCTCTGCGCAATATCAATATCAATAAGCAGTAATCAAATGGCCAATATCATATCAATGCAGTCGAGTGGACCATCCTCTTGGAACCACCAGAAGCTCCACCTATCTCCTCCTGTGATCACCCAAGAAGTATCCCACCCGCAGCACCAATACTCAATCACAAGGATACAGTTAAGTGGACCATCCTCCCATGATCACCAAAGACTATCCCTATCTCTCTTTGTGATCACTCGAGAAGTCTCCCACTTGCGGTACCAACAAATATCACACAAGCACGCCTCGCATGCCTCAGTGCACTAGTAGTGGTCAATAAAATATTTTATATCAGGTAAATTCATTTATTAATTTACATCATGCATGCGATATCCTCAACTATGCACATATGACATGCATGCATGTGCAAATTATCATGAATGCTCACTCAAACTGGTATCCAATGTACTTTAAAAAAAACAACTTACCAATCATCGTGACCAACATCAAATGTATAATAAACTCATCAAAAGGTTATAGAAAGTGTCACAACAAGGGTCAATCGAAATTACTTCAAAATAAATTATGTCCTTGCATTGTAGTTGTAAATGGATTTTTACTTACCTTTTTAACTGTTGAGTTTGTCTTGTTCTATGTGTAAGTCGAGTCTTTCTCCCCCTTTCTACGTGGTAATTAACCTGTAATACCACCTAATATCAAACCTTGTCCTCGAGTACTCATGTTAAGACTTTTGATACCAAGGTAATCCAGATAATATTTATACTTTTGAGTTACAACTACAACTTGAAGACAAGCCTACAACTTCTGTAATTTCTCAAGTTAAGTGCATGTAATCAAGCTATAGATGAAGCATTATGATCCTAACATATAACCAAATCAATTCCACAAACATCATAGTTCAATAACAACATTTAGAGGTTGGAAATAGGTAGAACATAAATATGGACAACTTTTGGTTTTATGTTTGAGTTGCTGTCATGATTCAATTTCTTAAGTCTATTCATGTCCTTAGGCATACCCAATGAGCCACGAATTTTTAACACAAGTAGGTAAAATATATATAAAGGTAATCATGTTATAGCTTCACCGGAATAGGGCAATTATTGTGACAAGATCAACCCAAAAATCAGAACACAGAACACTTGATCTCACAACGGTCGCTATGGAGTTTCATGAAACTAGCATGCCATAACTCAAACTCTATAACCATAAAATCATCTTAACTTATTTTTGTCAAATTAATATGACTCTATAACCTTTTAAAGTTGCATTCCCAAGCATTATAGGTCAAGAACCTTAGGTAAACATATAAATTACATGCTGCCAGAAATTTTTAGATTGTAGGCTGTGGTAATTCATGCTTGTTTCCTATTCCAAAATATCATAAAAACAGCTATAAATTGACATACAACTCCTTAACATGTTGGGAGTCCAATATAGAATCACAAATTCATCTTATGTTTAAGATATTGTCTTTAAAAGTTGGCTACAATTTCAGATATATGCACTTATATCCAGCTCCTGCCCTTTGTGGCTTTAATCAAAAACCTACCATTGAAATCCTCTTTTAATCGTAGCAATTAACTTCAATAACTCTTTAACATCCTTATAAATAAGATTTTACCATTTAGAACTCATAATACACTCAAAACTTACAAGAAATTACACCAAAACTGTGACAGAACATACCTGTCCAGATTTCAGTCTCAAGTTGTTGGTTTACTTGTCACTTTTTGCTTCCTTTGCTTTCTCTTACAATTGGATTTACTTGAAGCCAACTTAGAGGTGCTAATATGAGATTAAGAGGGAGGAAATAAGGTGTGAAAGTATGTTAGAATTTGTACAAGGGAAAATGAGGGCTGATAGATAAGTTCAAGTCACAAGCATGAGGTGTTCAATTGAGAAAAATCTGATCTCACACTCATCATTTAAAGCCTAAATCAGGTGTGGCCACTGTGTTTTTTTTCTTAATTCAACCTAATTTAATTGCTAGAAGGTCCTACTTTAATTCTCAACATAAATTTTGGGTCACTCGTTTAACTTCTGTACCCGATTGCACCCGACTATGCTCGATTCTTCCCTAGTTGAATAATTATATTTTGATCATCACCTATATTTCTTATCCTTATCACATAACCTCAAAAATCATTCATACAATAAAATATCTCCACAATATGTTGATCATCCACCTAGGGTTTCGGGCCAACTTGATCAAACCGAGTTAAAAGCGTGTAAGATTATCGATTACGTTTGTGGCATCTGCTAAACCACCAATATTTATCATATCGGTATCCAACACTTAGCCCATCAATGTCCAATACCTTATTCACCATATATTCTTCCATATTCCAATACAAAATTATTACTTAAGTTGGGGAAAATTAACAACTAACAATGTACAAGAATGTACAAATCCAATTGTAAATTATATCGTAATAAGTAAAATGAGCCTTGGCATGATGATGCTACGAAAATAACATAGGAGTGATATATATATAATGCATGAATTATATTGGCCAAGTGAGTAACGAGAGGCTTGGGTATTACATATGATGTTGATACAAATGTGCTTCTAATACTATTATTTTATTAATATACTATTTTATATGATACAATATCAAACAACGCACATGAATGTGTGACAATAACATCTCGAAACACATAAAAATATTTACGTATGTGAAACAAATGTTGTTTTCTTTTACTCTACCAAAAAATAATTATAAAACAATTGTGTTCATATATATATAAAGAACAATTTATCCAACAAAAACAACCTAATTCAAGAAAAAAAATCATTCATAAAAACTGAATTCACCTACAAAATAACATTTAAAAAGCAATTGTATCCAGAAATTTTGCAATCCACGGACTGCCTCTCAAAATTACCATCATTATCTGATAACAATAGTAGGTTGTTAAAGTTTAAAATTTTATCTTTTAAATGATTAAGAAGAAGAAAAAAATTGTGAATCCACTATTATCACTTACAAAAAACAATGTGAAATGTTTAGGTGGCCGACGGCGAGTCGTGAAATGCCAAGGACGAGGTTTAATAGCCGGCAGAAAGATGCAGAAGAAGATGGTGGCCACGTGCGTTACAGATCTGAAAGTTTAAATATGGATTATTATGAAATATGATTGAAGAGTATGATTTAATAGCAATTTTGAAAAGTGTTTTGACCTAATTTGAAACAAGTCACCTATAGGTGACTTATAGGCAATTTTCCCAATTATTTTATTGAAAATTTTATCTAAACTATAGTTAGACTATTTCACTAGTTCCCTCATTAGTTTTCATTTAATTTCTATTATAAAGAAGTTTTTATTTAATTTGTTGACAAATATATCATACATTCATTAAATCGGTTTAATAAACTCTACAATTCCATTTATAAGACACTGTGTCAAATATTGTATTTATTAGATACCTTAATGTACTTAGAGTTAGGTTTATAAGAAAGAAGTACGATTCTTGCAATTGATAACTCGGATATTTCAAATTAAATGAGCCATGGTTCTATGATTGAAGAAGAACGTTTGGGGGTCTGGGTTCCTTGTGAAGAATCATCAGAAGATTCTTCGCCTATGGTCCATGAAGGTTCGGGGACAACAAGGTTGATTCAATAATGGGTAGAGTTTTTCACCTTTAGATAGTAAAGCAGACAAATACAAAATGTTTTTTGGTGTACAAATTATTGACAGTAATGGAATTCTAAAAGTTGGACAACCTCAACATTTGTGCATTGGAATAAGACTATTTTCTCAAAAATATTTTTAATTTGATACGAGTATTGAAAATAGATTGTACAATTTTTTTAAGTGCAAGCCGGTAGTAATCATTAACTTAAATCGCCACGAATAGTCAGCGAAAGAAAAAAGAGGAATACAATTGGTCCAACTAAATAAGCGCATATCTAACCTAGCAAATTATGCTAATATGTGGGCCACTTTATTTCCATCTCTAGGAATAAATTGGCATGTACCATCGCCAGCATCCTGGACAAGAGCCAGATTATCAAATAAAAGGGCCGTGTTTGGAGCCATACTGAAATGAGCACGAAGACTTTGTTCAGTCGAAGTAAATCACATTCTACCTACATCACTTACAAACCATCTTGTTGGGAGAACCACAAACCTTCTTGTATCACCACTAGTTCAGTATCTTTATTTGATAGTCAGCCAAGCATCCTACGAGATTGTAAAGCTAAAATCGTCCCCTCCTGATTACGGATCACAGCCTCCACACCAAAGCTTTCAATCCCATCGTGATCTAAAGCGTCTATGTGGAGATGGAGAACCCCAAGCTGGAGGTTGCCATCTCCAAACAGGTTCCCCTCCTGTCCAACCCCGTCCTCATTCATTCCATCAAGAGTTGGCTGAATCAAGTTTGTTGTAATTGTAAGAATTAATGTCCAAGGTCTAATTAGTTGGGTCGGACTTAATTACTGATTGGACCAAATTAATTAAGCCCGTTTGTTGATGGCTTGTAGTTGGACTAGAACTAGGGCTAGGGTTAGCCCCGCCTATAAATACAAATGCACAACAGAGTAAGCAAAGTAGTTAGTCTTCATTACTTGCTAGCACAAGTAAAAGACAACCCAATACAATTACTTGCTAGCACAAGTAAAAGACAATCCAATACAATTACTCTTAAAAGTTCTACTTTCATCTGTTCTTGATCGTGGAATTCCAAATCTGTTCTTGCTGTGTAGATTACCATTGGAGGCTAAACAATTGGACAGTTGTGGTATTGAAAATCGTACCTCCAGCTAATCAGATAATCAAATTTTACAGTGTTCATCAAGGTAATCTTCTATCACGAATTCTATCTAAGTACAAAGATGATCTGGCTTATAGGAATTGCAGATTTAATTTCTGATGTGCATGTATTCGTTAATTCCTTACAGTGGTATCAGAGCTTACCTTATTACTTGTTAGAGTTCGTTAGACTGTTTTGATGAATTGAACAACAATTGTTATTTGTGTATAATTTGATTTGAGTTTTGACAGTTCAAAATAAAAATTGTGATTTTTTTGAAAAATCAAAATCTGAAATTAGTTTTGGATTTATTTGGAACAAACGATATGTCTAGAAAAAGAGTCAACTGATAGCAGTGGCACTTTGGAAACACCACCAGCGACAGTCGACGACGAATATGCTTCGTTTTGAAGGAAGCAGACACCGCTGTGAAATCATCGTTCTCCACCGCTGATTTTGCAGTAGCAATAACTAACGCACTGCTGCTTAAAGTAGCGGCGCATGGCTGTGTCGAAAAGCAGCAATTTGCTGATGTTTGATAGTTAATTCACAGCGACCGACGGTGTTGGACACCGAGTCAGCCATCGCAAGATAGAAGAAATTGCTGCTGTAAATTTGCGGCAGTAATCGCCTTTTTGCAAAAACCACAAAAGGGTTTCTGCATTTTTGGAATTATGAAAGCGGGGGCTTTCCTGCAATTTTAAAAATTGCACGGAAAGCCCCCTAATTTCAAAAGGAAATAAAGTATCTCTCGTGCAATTTACGAAATTTCATGAGAGAGTCTACTATTTTAAAATAAGAAAAGGTACTTCTGCTTAAAGCAACGGCGCATGGGCGTGTCGAACAACAACAATTTGCTGATGTTCGATGGTTAATTCGTAGTGGCTGGCAGTGTTGGACACCGGCTCGGCCATCGCAAGATGGAAGAAATCGTCGTCGCAGATTTGCGGCAGCAATAGCCTTTTTGCATAAACCCTAAAAGGTTTTATGCGTTTTAGGAATTATGAAGGTGGGGGCTTTCCTGCAATTTTAGAAATTGCATGGAAAGCCTTTAATTTCAAAAGGAAAGAAAGGGTCTCTCGTGCAATTTACGAAATTGGATGAGAAGGCCTACTGTTTTAAAATAAGAAAAGGGCATTCTGTGCAATTTAGGAAATTGCATTCAAGGACCCACTGTTTTAAAAAAAATTAAGGGTTGACTATGCAATTTTAGAAATTGCACAATAAGTCCTCAAATTTCAAAAGGAAAAATAGGTCTCAATTACAATTTTAATTTTTTAGAAAAATTGTAATTATTAATTTTTCAATGATTGGTCAAATATTCAAAATTAAGTTGAAATAGTTTTTAAACTATATTTTGAATTTCTGACCAAATTAAGCTTTAACTTATTACTTTATAAAATTGTAATTTTGACCATATACAAATTTTATCTTACAATTAGAGTATGACTTTAAATTGGGAGATAAAATAAATTTTAAAAATCTCATTTATGAATAAAATTAATTGATTAATTAGATTAATATTAATAAATTAATTTTGTCTAGTCCGTTCTAAAATGTCTAAAAGGTTTAGACTTATACTTTCAAAGATAAAAATTTAGAAATTAATATATTTCTCATATTAGTTATTAAAATAGATGTTTAGTAGATGATTATGGACTCGACCCATGTGATTGGTTATATGGTTAATTATTTCTGTTGATTATTGGTTGGGTCTGTGATTCTATTATTTAATTAAATGGGCCTACGAGAATATTATTTATTTAATTAGATTTTTGAGTTATTTATTTATTATGGGCCTACGTGTCTATTTATCAGGGCTTACGTGCCAACTAGTATAGGATACATGTTGCAGTTCGACCACAAAGAAGTAACTAGTATATGATACAGTTTGCAGCAAGAGATGGAGATGATTGCATTTAGTATTCGATGAACAAATGCAACATCTCTTAGAAATTGACCGACTAATCTTCTTTTTGGCTTAAGAAGATTAGATAGATAAAATCCATAATCATCTACAGTTATTATTATGTATGATTGATTGCATGTTAGATATTACTTAATATACAGAAATGTGATGAGACAAACCCGTATTTATCAAAATATTAAATTCGTATTAAATGGTTAATACAACGTGCCTTCTATTGTTATAGTGAAAAATCAGAGTCAATTATCGATGTCAGTTTGTTGAGTAGCTCAAGGCTGCTTGCTCATAGATATGTTTATCACTATAAAACATTTGATGTTTATAAATAATGGGTCGAATTTAACTAGAATTTTATTTTTGTTAAGTCGCTCAAGAAAATAAAATTTTAGGGGCACAATTAAACAAAACACATAAGATGTGTGCGAAAATAAGTTGTCTACTTGATAATCTAGGAGTCACATAGAGATGTGATTGATAGAGTATCTACCTGGATATTTTATTAGAGCTTGTTGAGTCGCTCAAGGTTCTAAAAATAAAAGGGATCATATCCCACTGGAAATCCAACTAGTTCTATTGATTAATGTTTGAGGGTCATTAATTCAATTTAAACAGTTGGAGTATAATTAATTTAATATAAGTCCATGTTAAATTAATTTTCTGCATTTAATTAATTGTTCTATCTTGTTATATAATTGTTGAATCATGAGAAATCATATGAGTTTGAAAGGCATATTGTATGCCTACAAACATACCGGACCAAATTTTCTGGACTGGCACGGTAATCTGATAATTTTTCTCAAGCATAAAAAAGAAAAATTGGATATGTCATTGAGCAGCCAATGCCGGAAGCTCCTACTGAGGAGGCTACACCAGAGAACGTGCAAGCTTACCAAAAAAAAACACAGTGATAACAATAACACTACAACATGATATGCTTGCCGTATGTCACCTGAGTTAGAAAAACTGCACGATGGTATGGATTCCTATACCAATATACATATCATTTCAAGTAGTTGAATGATAAACAGTCACAAACTGAAATGTATGAGACATCCAAAAGGGTTATACAAAGGTATGATGGTAAAAGGATCTTCAGTCAGTGCTCGTATACTGAAGATAATTAGTTATATTGAAAAATTAAACCAGTTGAATTTTACCATGGACCACGGCTAAGTGTTGACTTAGTTATGCAGTCTCTACCTAATAACTTTTCGCAGTTCATTGTGAACTTCAACATGAATAAGATTCAGTATACCCTACTCGAATTGTTAAACATGCTGAAAAATTGTTGAGTCCAAGGGAAGGGATAAATTTTGGCAATTGACACCTCTAAGGGCACTAAGGGAGAATCTAAAAGGATCTTTCAGAATTGATCCAAGAAGGGCCAAATATACTGAAAAATAGTTAAAGCAAACAAAGACAAATTCAAGTATGATGATCTGTGTTTTCAATGTGAAAACAAATGGCATTAGAAGAGGAACTACAAGACATAAAAGAGATAAAACCAAAAAATTTATATCTTTGGTATTGCATACTCGGTCAAATATATGAAAACGAATTACCAAGTTACATAAAGATGGATACTTGGATTCAAATGATTATGAATCAGTTGATAAGTGTGGATCATGCTCGTTGGAAAAAATGACCTAGACTCCTTTTCTAGAAAAAGAGTCAGAGTTACAGACATTTTGGGTCTTGTACATATCGATGTATATGGACAAATGTCTAAAGATGCTAAAGGTGGCTTTTCTTACTTCATCATATTTACAGATAACCATTCTATATATGGTTTCATATGCTTGATTGAATTCAAAAGTGAAGCCATTGAAAAGTTCAAGGAATTCAAGCAAGAAGTAGAAAGGCAAACCGAGAAAAATAATTTAACACTTAGATCTGATCGAGGTGGAGAATATTTGAAGGATGAGTTTTTAGACTATCTAAAAGAGAATGGGATTCTCTCGTAAAGGAATCCACCGTATACAATTCAACTAAATAGTGTATCTGAAAGGAAAAACCTCACCTTACTTGATATGGTGCGATCAATGATGAGCCGCACAATTCTTTCAAAATCATTTTGGAGATATGCACTTATCACTACATGAAACACTAAAACGTGTCCTATCTAAATCGGTCAATAAAACTTCATACGAGTTATGGAAAAGAAAAAGACCCAATCTTTCATACATAAAGGTTTGGGGTTGTGATGCTTATGTGAAGCGCGTAGAATCAGATAAGCTATGAGCTAAATCTGATAGATGTTTATTTTTGGGGTATCCAAAATAAACTGTTAGATACTATTTCTACGATCCCATCGAGATGAAGGTCATCATATCGAAACATGCCATATTCTTAGAGAAATAGTCCATTCTAATATAGGTAAGTAGGAGTAAAATATATCTTGAAAAAGTTCGACAAACCACAAATAAAATTGACCAATTAGATGATCCAATAGCTAAGCTTGCATCTGATAAGGCACAGATTGGGAAAAAGAAACCACCAGTTCCAAAGGACACGCCAGCTCTGCGTAAGTCGAGCAGGATCATTCGTTCTCCTCAGATATACGATAACCTAATTACTAATAATGTATTACTAATCAAGAAAGATGAACCTACTACTTATACAGAATTGAAGTCAAGTGTTAACTCAAACAGATGGCAGGAAGCCATGGAATCTGAAATTAACTCCATGTATGAAAACAAGGTTTAGACCTTGATTGACCCGCCTGAAAGGGTAAAACCAATAGGCTGTAAATGGGTTTACAAGAAAAATGTCGACGTAGATGGTAATGTTCATACCTACAAGACAAGATTGGTTACAAAGGATTACAAGCAATGACAAAGAATTGACTTTTATGAAACCTTCTCACCAGTAACCATATCTAAATCAATTCGGATTCTGCTTGCGATAGCAACATACCATGACTATGAGATATGGCAAATGGATGGCAAAACAATATTTCTTAACGGGAATCTTAGTGAGAATGTGTACATGACACAACCCAAAGGTTTTGAATCCATAGAGCCAAACAGGGTATGCAAACTACAAAAATCCATATATGGATTTAAGCAAGCCTCTCGGAGCTGGAATTTTCGTTTTGATGAAAAAATCAAAATGTTTGATTTTATCAAAAATAAAGATGAACCAAGCGTGTATAAAAAGGTTAGTGGGAGCAAAGTCGTATTTTTAATTTTGTATGTGGATGACATACTATTATCAGGAAACGATGTCTCAATACTAAAATCAGTAAAATTGTAGTATCCAAAATTTTTCTATGAATGATATGAGAGAGGCAGCATACATTCTCAGTATAATGATTTATAGGGATAGATCTAATAAAATGCTTGGCCTATCTTAATCTACGTACATATATAAAATTTTGAGAAGATTTAGAATGGAAGAGTCCAAGAGAGGACTCTGTCCCATCGGGTATGGGATCGATCTCTCAAAAGAGTGTCCAAAACACAGATTGTGAGAGACAGCACAGATATGATTCCATATGCATTAGCAATAGGATCTATCATATATGCCATGTTATGTACTTGACCAGATGTTTCATATGCTTTTAGTGTCACAAGCAGGTTCCAAGCGAACCCTGGCGAGAAACATTGGATCACAGTCAAAAACATCCTTAAGTACTTAAGAAAGACTAAAGACATATTCTTGGTGTATGGAGGAAATGAACTTAGAGTTTAAAATTATACCGATGCCAGCTTTCGGTCTGATAAAGACAATAGCAAATCCTAAATCCAGATATGTATTTATTTTAAATTGTTGTACGATCAGTTGAAAAAGTTCCAAACAAAAACGATCGATGATTCAACTCCAGAAGCCGAATATATAGCTGCTTTAGAAGCAGCAAAGGAAGCGGTCTGGATCAAGAAGTTCATTAATGAATTTGGAGTAGTTCCTAGTATTGTTGATCTAATACCTTGTATTGTGATAACAATGGAGCCATCGCACAAGTGAAAGAACTTAAGTTTCATCAATAATCTAGATATATGTTGAGAAAATATCATCTCATCAGGAAGATAATCTTAAGAAATGACATAAAGATAGAACGGGTCTTAACATACGATAATGTAGCAGATCCTTTGATAAAATTGTTGTCCCAGCACAAGCATGATGATCATGCTAAATCTGATAGTATTAAGATACCTAAGTGATTGGATTTAGTTTATATAGAACATTTTGTGATATACTCTTTGTTAGACATTGAAGTATATGAACAAATTGATTAATTAAATACTTGTCTACATTTTAATGGTAAATCTGTTATTTATTAAATTCTATTATTTAAATTAATAGAGTTCGAAGAAAAGTTCATAGTAACTTGTTAATCACAAGGTGTTGTGATTTTAAGATACAAGTTATAATTAACTTATTCTTGAAATATCCCTAGTCATAGTGATAATGAGATACGGATATCATTATTGCAGATAGACTAGCATGTGTTGCATTTCTTTTGAAGAAAATAGGTGATCTGATGAGCTAAGATGTAGAGGAACATCTGAATGAACACATGAATACATTGTTATGAGAACATAACATTTGACTACTCGCCTAGAGATTCCACATAGATAACTATCCAATTATTAGTGGTAAATCTCTAATGTGCGGTAGTGGATTTGGTCATTTGACTTGAGGATATTATAGAATCTTATGTGAGGACCGCTATACTTTGGTGAGTATTTGATGGAACTCGTAGATTATAAGTCACTAGGAAGACGTCGTATGGGTATAGTGAGAATCATATAAAGGTTGTGAATGTCCAATATGAAGATTCGTCACTCTTGGAAAGTATGAGATTATAACCTGATTTTTGCCCACTTAAGTTGATATAAATTTCTTCGGCCAGAGTGCAGTTATAAGTTGAAAATGTTTCAATTATAACTAGATTAGGTCAACGAAGAGTTGATGTGAATAACATAATTGATTGAAATGAGATTGATGTTGATCCATATCTCTTAACCAATTGGGTTATATTGATGAAGGGATTATATTTCTACATTAACTGCACATATATTGGTTCTGTCATACCACATGACATTTTCCTTCACATGGATTGCCCTGACACATTGTTAGACGTCAATTTTGGACGACGGTGTAAATTATCGATCTAGGTGAATTGATGAGAATATCACTATGTTTGCCATCGTGAATGAGAACATAATGGGTCACACACATAAAACGAGTATTGAGCATCTGAAGTTGGACCTTGTCCAAGTGGGAGATGTAAGAATTAATGTCAAAAGTCCAATTAGTTGGGTCAGACTTAATTGCTTATTGGACTAAATTAATTAATTAGATTAATTAATTGGACTCGTTTGTTGATGGCTTCTAGTTGGACTAGAACTAGGACTAGGGTTAGCCCCGTCTATAAATACAAAGGCTCGACAGATTGAGTAAAGTAGTTGGTCTTCATTACTTGCTAGTACAAGTAAAAGATAACCCAATACAATTACTCCCAAAAGTTCTGCTTTTATCTGTTTTTGATCGTAAAGTCCAGTTCTGTTCTTGCTGTGTGGATTACCATTGGAGACTGGACAATAGGATAATTGTGATACTGAAGATCGCACCTCTAACTAATCAGATAATCAGATTTCATGGTGTTTATCAAAGTAATCTTCTATCAATAATTCTATCTAAGTACAAGGATAATCTGACTTATAGGAATTGCAAATTTAATTTTCGATGTGTATGTATTCGTCAATTCTTTATAGTAATGTCACTACATCTGCTCCCCGCCTCAATACACAATGCGAAGGATGATTCCACAAAATATTTTTTTTATTTCAAATGGGTATTGAAAAGAGATTGTACAACTTTTTGTTGTTGACTATATTATGATTTACTTAATATATTATTTAAATTATTAGAAGAAATGTCAACGGTTTTTTATTGAGATACTCAATTTACACATTGAAATGTTTTTTGGTTTAATATTACAATAACAAGAAAATTTATTTTCTTTGAAAGAATTTAGAAAAAACTAAAAATAATGCGGATCGCCCGTTGATTATGATTAATGTTTATAAAGGGACAGAATGGAAATGAAGATTAGAAATTTGTAAAAGGTGAGAAAACAATGAAAATTTCAAATGGAGGGAATTTTAATAAAAAATAAATACTCATTTACTTATTTAATTGACTAAATTAATTTGTAAATTAGTTTAATTCAGTTATGGTAAAATTAGGTTTATAATAATCTTAGATATAATATATAGTTTATTGAAAAAACAAATTAATTATGAATTAAAGTTAAATAGAGATATATACCATATTGGAACATCATGACAAAGTCTAATTTGTTTGATTATCATGTTTTACTTATGAAGGACTTGATCTCCTATCCTCTTATGTTGCTCATTTATAATGTCTATGTTGAGGTGACATCACATGATTGGTAAAAATAATGAGTGTGGGGCCATGAACTACCAATCATATAATGCCATATCATCGTGAGAATTATAAGTGGACAACATAAATGGGTAGGAGATCAAAACTCTATGAAGGTCTTGATCTCCTACGAAGGTCTTACTTATGAATACATTTAGGGAAATTGGCACAAATGGTCCCCAACGTATCACGTTAGTACGCAAATGGTCTCTAACCTTTCATTTTTGGCAGAATGATCCCTAGCATATCCATTTAGGTGCGGAATTGATCATTTTTGACAGATTCCGTTAAAAACCTTTCATTTAGGTGTGCAAATGGTCCCTAAATTTTTTTTATGTTTATTAGTATGGGTAAAATGGTCAAGTTACATTTTTTTCCTACCTTTCAATTGGCGCAAATGGTCCGTAACCTTATTTTTAATATAGAAATTTACAATTGGATTCCTAATCTTTATAAAAAGTGAAAATAGGTCCGATACTTTAATTTTTATTAAATTAATTTTTATTATTAAGTAATCATATTATTTAAAATTCAAATTTTAATTTTATCATTACAACATAAAAAGAAAAATAAATTTGTCACAAATAGAAATTTTAATTATGCTCAACCCAACCCGATTTTATACGGTCTCATATTTACTAGGTCAACTCAGCCCACTTTTGAGCCACAGGGTTACTGGGTAGTCCAATTTTAAATTTTAATTTATTTTTTTATTTTCAAAAAAAAAAAAAGAAAAAGAAAAGCAAACACTACCAATTTTAAATTTTAATTTATTTTTCTATTTAAAAAATTTTTAAAAAAAAGATCAAACATTTCATACCCCATCCTACCCCACCATAACTAGCCGCCGTCACCGGCCATCAGCCACCGCCGCTTCCAAATCTAGTGGAGGCGGCGCCACCCCAATAGCAATGTGGGTCGAGCGCTGCATAAAAAAAATAGCAGTAGCGCTGCGGGTCGCGAAACCAGAGCTTGCGCGAGCTCTGGTTTTGGTCACAAAAAAAAAGGGAGAATTTCTCCCATTTTTCGGCACCGTGGTGCCGGAAACAAGGAGGAAAATTCCTCCCTATTTTTTTTCAACTAGAAAAGGGGGGAGAAATCTCCCCCCTTTTTCTGGTTGGGTTGGGTTGGGTTGGGTTGGGTGGAGTGGGGTGGGGTGGGTGGATGGTGAAATGTTTGATCTTTTATTTTTTATTTTTTATAGTTCTATGAGTAACACCTACTCACCATGAGTACTAGAATGAGAGCAAGATGTGAATATCATATAACTATCGTGAAAATTTGAACTTGTAGATTGTAAATCTGAAAGTGTATTGTTGTACACATTTCTGACATTGATAACAAAGCCATCTTTGGTGGTCTTGATTTTTGATACCGTAGTAATCTTTGGAATTTATGAATTTATATTGATGCATGCATTGTCCTTAAATGCTAGATTATGAGAAAAGAAAAACATCTATATCCTCCACAAATTTACTAAAATATGGTGTATTCAATTAATAAATGTACTGTTGAATACAATCTATGTTGGCACAGGTTACATAAATTTAATGTCCTAAATCACAATAGAGAAAAGTCAACCCATATGCAACTTATTCGTATAGGAATAGAATAAAGTAAAGAATTTTTCCTCGTGACTTCTACTTTCCATTCTTAGTCCACCTCGAGTGGAGAGATGGAATACTTTGTTCATTTTTGAAGAAATTGTAAGGATCAATCTTGGTTTTCACTTGAACCAACCTGTTGAAATTATTATTAAAATATTTTCGTCCCCAAATACTTGCTTGTGCGTAGCTTGTATGGCCCTTGTTATTGACTCCTATATCAAGATCTCTGTAGTTGATGTATGCAGCCCTAGGAAACTTGGAAACATAAGGAGCCATGTAACTATAAAGTCTTCTAATCCAATTTATATACCTTTCTGATGCCACCTCTTCATCCCAATATACTATGTAAAGGATGTGGTACAAATTACCAGCTCTGTGTGGAAAGGGAATGGCAGATTCTGAAACTTCATCCATTCTTCCTCCATATGGAACAAACAAAATCTGAGCTTCCTCGGCTTCCTCTTCAAAAAACCGTTTCCATATGCCTTCAAGCCCATTCTTAGAAATCGGTTTCTGAACGTAGTCTACTTTTGCTTTGAAATGTTGTACATTTGCCTGTGTCCTATTTAGCAAAAGTTCGAGTGATCCTACAGGAAGCTCGTAGATGTATAGGACTGATTCTATCCAGCTCATTTCTGTGCAATCTTCTCTTTGCAAACCCAACTCGGGGAAGCTTTGTTGCATCATTGGAAGCAATCTGTCGACACCACCAAGAAACAATGATTGAAATAAAGCCTGAATAGTTCTCTTGCCATCTTGGCTTGAATTCGCTCTAGTTATAAAGACTCTAACGGCTAAGTCTTCATCTAATTTGTTTGCTACGTATTGCCACCGGTGAACAATATTTGTTGCATTCTGGTCTAGAGTCCTAGCAATTGCAAATACGGTGACCTTTTCTGGAACGTCCACCAATTCTAGTTTCCAAGCAAGAATGACTCCAAAACTGGCACCTCCGCCTCCTCTAATGGCCCAGAAGAGATCTTCACCCATGGAACTTCTGTCGAGAATTCTTCCATTCACGTCAATGATGCGTGCATCAATTACATGATCAGCGGCTAACCCATATTTTCTTATCAATGTTCCATACCCTCCTCCACTGATATGTCCGCCAGCACCAACAGTTGGGCAAACACCACCAGGAAACCCTAAAGTTCGACTTTTCTCTGCAATTCTATAATAAAGCTCGCCAAGTCGTGCACCAGCTTGAATCCATGCAGTTTTCTTGTCAACATCAACTTTTATCTCCCGTAGATTGACAAAATCAATGATGACAAATGGGACTTGTGATGTGTAAGAAAGTCCTTCATAGTCATGACCACCACTTCGAACCCGTATTTGCATGCCATTTTCTTTGGCGCAATATATGACAGGCTGAATTTGGGATTCATGAACAGGGGTAATAATAACTAACGGTTTAGGTGTCGATACTGACTCGAATCGAAGGTTTTGTATGGAGAAATTCAGAATGGATAAGTATGAACTGTTTTTTGGTGTATAAACGATATTGGAGATAGATGAATGATTGTTAGATTGAAGGGACAGACATTGTATAAAGTCATCGTGTTCATGAGAAGAAACTGCCAATGAACATGAAAAGATGACAAGAAGAAGAATGAATAAAAGGGAAGAATTGCTTGTAGTCTTCATTATTTTAATCAAGGCTGAGTAATTTATGTTTTGCATAGCATTTAAGATGCTCTATTTATAGTGTCACGAAGAAGAATTCTGCTTTTGAATTGCTTGGAGTCTCCATTCTTTTGATCGGCTTGACAAGTTAGAGAGTAATATATAAAAAATATGTCATATTACTTTGGTTTGGTGAATTTTCTTTTAATGGAGAAATCATAATTATATTTCGAAGTCATATAAATGGGTTATACTCTAGCCAGTTGATCTCTCTTCTTTTTTGATCTAAAATATGAAAAATATATAGATCAAAAAGGACTATACAAGTACGTTGGGCATGCGCAGCCAATGCATGTGGTGCTTGAATTTTACTTTAAAATTGTCAAAAGTTAAAGGACCTCAATTGCAAATAGGAATTATTTTTTACTATTATCATATTTCTAATTCTAATTGACTGTGCCTCTTTAACTTTGGGAGAAAAACAAGTGATATTATATTATATTATATTATGAAGCCGTTAGGTAGAGTTTATAAATTAGTTTATTTGACTAAAAATGGTTTATTTGAAAAAAAAAAGTTTGTCTTGGTAGTCGTCATTTTTTACAATTCTTGGTCAAATAAACTAGTTTATAATCTCTACCAAACGGGCAACATATTTGGTGATCACAATTGAACAAGTTTTCAAATCTTGAACACCTTGACAATCGAAACTTGGAAGAAATTTTAGTCATACGTTAATTATAAATTAACGTATTTTTCTTCTCTTTTGTGTACGTGTGTGGCTTGAAGATTTTCTTGAGAAACTTGTAAATCTAGAGGATCATTGGATTAAAATATAATAACAAATTTAGTCGTGTGATTAAGATTTTGACCAAGCTAGATACAAACTTTGAATGCATAAACAAACAATATTATAATAGTATATGAGCTCAATTAATTAATAATCCATTTGCAGTTATTTTGCTTGACCGTTTCTGGTATCTTATCGTTTCTGGCATCTTATCATTACAAAAGACGGTAAGAAAATGCTAAATAAAAGTCAGCTAAAAAAACTTTCAGGAATTGATAATAGAGAATCAAAATGTCAACTGTTTGATGTCAATTCTACGCTGTTCTAAATAAGTTCTACCTGATTTAATTTTTTATAAAGAGTGGGATTCAAGCGTAATTGTAATTTATTAATAAGACAATGTAACTCATCATTAGACAATACAAAAATGTAGTTTTATTTATTGTATGCTTGTTTGAAGCCAATTCTACGCCGTTCTAAACAAAAATGTAGTTTTATTTATTGTCTGCTTGTTTGAAGTCAATTCTACGCCGTTCTAAATAAGTTCTAATTGATTTATTCTTTTATTAAGGCCCTATTTGAGATTGATTTTGGAGTCTAACATCTGATTCTCAAATAATTATAAGTTGATTTAGGTGTTTGGCTAAAATTTTAAAAATGATTATAAAATAATCTGAATCACCTAGCAGCAAATTTTGAGAAGCAGTAAAAGGGCAGCTTTTCAGATTCTGCTTTTAGCTTTTTCATTTATATATTATTAAAATATCCCATTTGCCTCTAATTAATTAAACTAATTCATTTAATACCCATTTGAGAAACCGAATTAATGCAAGTTGGATCATAAAAAATAATATAAATTTAATTAATTTTTGAACTATATGACTATAATTTTATTTTGTAATTTTTATAAAATTTGAAATTTATTAGGTTTTTATTATTTTTATTTTAAAAGAATAATAATGAATGCATTGACTTGTTAAAAAATATTTGACTAGGAAAAAAATAAATTTTACCACTCGTGATAATAATAATAATAATACAAAATAACATTATTATAATCAATATCTTTTTTAGTAATTTAATACCGTTACAGCAATAAATCACTTTTGTTTACCAAATGCTCAAATGTTACTTTTGAAACAAGAGTTTACCAAATACTTATCTGATTGTTTCCACAGCTGAATCTTTCTGCAGCACAGCAGAAACTGATTCTCTTAAAAGTGCAACAATACCAAATCAAGCCTAAGAGTAGAATTTAAGAAGACAATCGCCAGCATAATTGTAATTTGTAAATAAATGTAACTCATCATTAGACAATACAAATATGAAGTTTTATTATCTACAAATAATTTTTTTTTTTTAGTAAAGTTATTTATCACGAGTTGTGATAATCACCAGTCTAGATAGTAGTGGGCCTACTCATTCATTGTTTAATATATTAAATGCATCAAAACTCTATTAGTAAGGGTTAATTACACAAGTAGGCCAAAATTTGGGCCTTGAATTGAAATAAAAATGTTAAATTGTAATTATTGGAAAAAGTATAAAAGAAAATTAGAGACAATACCAATTTTTTAAAATAAATTGAATTTTACTGTTGTCTAAATTAGTATTGATAAATAATGTCGACAATTTGAAATAATTGAGCTTAATATTATGCAATTTTCAGAAAACTGGACCGGCTATCGACCCGAAAAACACAACAGATCAAGAGTCAAATGGTCAAACCGGGTCGAACCAAGATCGAACCGGTTTCAATTAAAAAATTAAAAATTAATTTAAAAATCTCATAAAATTTGTAAAAATAATTTATTTTTAAATAAACTAACATTTATAGAAAAAATTACTCGCAAAATTTGGCTTTAAATAGACTTTTAATAAGTTTCAATTAAAAAATTAAAAATTAATATAAAAAAATATCGGTTTTCATTAAATAACCAGTTTTTCCGGTTTAACCGTTAAAATCCCCGGTTTCCGGTCTGATTTTTTGAAGGCCGGTTAAAATAGTAAATCGGACCGGTTTTGTGGCCGGTTCCCGATTTTTCCGGTTGAACCTGCCAGTCTTGTCCGATTTTCTAAACATTGATATTATGTTGTCTTTTAATTTATTTTTGTAGCATTTATAGATTTCCATTTTAAACCCACTAATTTAGGGAACAAAATCTGAAAACACCTAATATTAAGGGACTTAAGCAATAAAATTTCATTTTATTTCACTTTATTGTAAAGAAAACACCAATAAGCCGATTTAACGAACTCATCACAGTATTTCAGGAAGTCGACGATGTCATCGGAAAATCTTCTTTTGTTGATTGATGTCTTCGAATCCTAATATTCATCAATCGTCTAAAGATTTATGTTCAAAATTATTCAAATCATGTATTTCATCACGTATTCTTACGGCAAAAACCCTCAATATATAGTTCCTAAATTGTATTTCTTCTTCATTTTTACCCATAATTCATGCTCAACAAAAGGTTAAATATATATCACTTGTTGTCTAAAATCATAAACTCGTCACTAGGGGTTGATTAGTTACTGCTCCTAATCGAAAATTCCACATTCATTACCATGGTGGTTGTAGACGATAGATTCTACAATTGAAAAGATTGGATTGATTTGAGTCACCAGCAATCCTGTGCAACTTAAAAAATAGATCACAAAAGAAAAATCATTAAAGAATCACAAGAAGACACCGGAATGGTGTCAGCCGAAGAATCTCCAACGGACAAGTCAATAAGCTTATAAAGATGAATAAGAATGCCAGGTTGGAAGTGAATAGTTGAAGTCGAATGTTTTCCAGTGATCGTACATTTGACTCTGATAGATTGTAGTATTTATGGGAGCAATATCACAACCGTCTAGGCGAGATGGGTAGTGTTCCTCCGAGATTTTTGGTTAGGTGGAGATATAATCAATTGTATTCTGATTGTTTTGTGATAAGCATCATCCGTCTACACTTAGTCAAGTCTATCACAATATAGTTAAATCGTTTGAGGATAGACTTTCAGAGGTTTTATGCCGACCCGTTTGTCTCAAACCATGTTTTCGGATTATCTGACTTTTTCGAGGTGGACCTAAAGTGGTGTTTTATCGAATTGGCCTATTTACAAGATCGTTGTATATTTTTTGGACATTTGGGCCAGTGGAATAATTTTTACCACTACAATGGTTACGTGGAGTGGGAGTAAACCTCATCGAAAAGTGGAATTAGGCATCTAATTTCTATGACGAAGAGGAATCGATGTAATGATGTCATCTAATCAATTGGAAGAACCATTGCGGGCTGCCTAGTTTGTAGCACAATGAGTCTGGATTATCGTTCTAACGAAAATTATTTTATTTATATATTAGTGCAATTAATCATAATGCTAATCTATTGAAAACAATTCTAAATAAGTTTATTTTAACTATTAACATACAACTTTTAATTTAGAGCTTAGTTGATTTTACTTAAAATTTTACTAAAAAACTAAAGTCAAAGTCAACAATTAATTTTAACCACTCATTACGTGAACCCACAACTTTTTACAACTTTTCAACCATTCATTTATCAACTTGTACAAATAAATTGATTTTAATCAAAATCAAATACACCATTATAAAACAATGTAATAACGTATATGAACACAAATATTAAAAAATAATCAAATATGATGGTTAAAGCGTCGGGACTCACAATTTCACTATTATTATCATCTCTAATATCTTTTCTCAAGTTTTCTTCCTATCATTGTACTCTGTTGAATTCAGAATTTAACTTAATTTACCCATCTCCAGTTCAAATTAGTCATATGTAATTAAATCAATCCACTATATATGTATGTAAAGTCAGAATAAGCCTTAACTAGATGCATTAAATCTCAAAATAATTTAATTTAAGACCAGAACAATAACAAAAACGTATATCTACCTTTTATCCAAGTTGATGAATTTTACTACGTGATCTACAATAATAACTTACTTCTCGACTTGTTACAATCCACACTTCAATGAAATAGTGGCTAATTATTTCAAGCATTAAAACACATATACAAAACTTAAGAATTGAAATTGAAGAATTAAAACTAAGTTACATCGTTCTTCCTAACTATTGTTTAGTTACACATCATAAAGGAATAAAGACAAAAGAGGAGAATATAATACATATAATCAAGTTTAAAAGAAAAAAAAAAAGAATTAGATGAAGATCTTGCACCAAGAATCTATGGTTTATGCAAAGCTTGAAACCTTATCTTGCTTGATGTAAATTTTCTCTCTGATCTCTCTCAATTCTTGTATATGATTTTTTTTTAATCTTTTTCGAATAATCTTTTTTATTTATAAGTCCCAAAAGAGTCCTAATTTTGTACAGAAGTCGTGTCTCAAAAGAAAACCAAAACAGAGTTTAACTAAAATATAGAAAGCAAATACTTTGGTTACGAAATGCCCTTATGATCATAAGAGGTAATTAGTTGCGATCTCAAGGTTTGGATGGTGGGAATTAGTTGCGATCGCAAGGTTTGGATGGTGGGCTACTAATTTGTCCAATATGAACCTTCCGAACACATGGGCCAAAATTTCCTCCAATTTTGCAACTAGGTCCCTAATTGTTTGCATCATAAATCTCCTATCTTTCTAATATTTCTACATTAGTCTCTAAATTTTATCTCACTTCAGTTTCCTCCTTTTTATTTGCAACTCAGTTCCTTTAACTTTCATGAGCTTACATGTACGTCCCTGATTCCAAGTTTTCGTATGCTTTCAGTTTTTTCGCCTATTTTGCTTTTTTTTTTTCTTCATATAATTCAATCTGAACTCAGATTTGGACATAAAATAATAAAATCAACACACAATTAAGTAAAATTTCACTTAAGAACACTCCCAATCGTCCACTTTTGATTTCCTAGATAAGAGTAAAACTACACTAATCAATATCCAAAAGAGGAAGTTTTTGAATGAGCAAATGATACCACTCACTAAGTACGAGAATAGGTTGTGAATCAATATATGCTAGGGATGGCAACGAGTCGGGCCGAGCCTGCCAGGAAGCCCAACCATGAAGCTCTGTCTAGCTAGTTTAAAATTTTGGCTCGAGCTTTTTGGCTTGCAAGTCGATATCGGCTTCGCCCGTCCGTCTTCAAAATGGGTTGCTCGGCCCGGGCTCATGGCTTGAGCTCGCACCTACCGAGCCACCCATTTTGATAATTAAAGATGAAACATGATGATAGTGATTAAGGGTAGTCACTTATGTATATTGTGATTGAAATAATCACTTATGATTTCATGTAGTGCCAGCTACCGAAATTATGTTGGTTCTAATTATGTTTATAAGTGAATAACATGTTACATTTACTTTTGTATAATTTCTCGTGTTTGTATAATTTTTTACCGAGTGTTTCTTATAAAATACTCACCTCAAAATGATTGAATTGATTGATGTTGGTGCGATGATGTAGAGTAGCGACCGTGAAGAAAATGGCGTAGTATAAATTACTTATGTTTTGGCGCCGAGGTAATCATGTCATTTATAATGTAAAGTTAATACAATGTAAATCTATTTTTCTATAATATTGTAAAGTTGTGGAAAACTGAGTTTATAATTTAGTTGCCGTATTGGAGAAGAAGTGTTAAGTTGTGTTTTCTGAAAATTTGAGCTTTGTACCCATAAATTTGAAATATCGCAACTTTTTGTTTACTTAGAATTTTTGAATCAAATCAGTTGATTTTGGTATATTTATAAGTTGTCTAATAAAATAAATTAGAATCACACGAAAATCATGTCGTATGAATTTATTATGATCGTTTTAGTACCCAAAACAGTTTTTCAAACAACTTTAGCTACGTGTTTCTCATATCAAACGACATGGCTATGGTCTAATTTTTAAATTTATTGTAGCCTAAGGTTAAAAGTACTTATAGTTCAAGTATCATAATTTTTAAAATACGTTTAGATAGCCAAATAATTTGTGACAACACCCAATACATTTCGGTAAAACCTTAAGGCTTGAGAAGTTTATTTTAATTTTCATTGCACCCTTGTTACTTTTTCATAGTAGTTAAATTTTATAACCATTCAAGAGCACAAAACAATTTATTTGAAATCGTCAAATATTATTTAAAATTTTTTAAGTGATTCTCTGGATTGAGAGAATATGGGGCATTACACATGCCCACTCCAATCGACATGAATATCAAATTGGCTTTTACGCTTTGCTTGGTTGCGAGCACCATTCGCTATATCTTTATATCTATTATTCATCATCTTCTTCCACGCGTCATACACATTGGCAGTATTTGCAGTTGGCCATACATATTTATCCTTACAAATTAATAAAAAAAAAATCAATTATAGGCATATAATGAATATCAAAATTAACAATTATAATAAACAAAAATTACCAGAAATATATCCCATAGACCATATCTCTTATGGGTTGTGACATCCCGCAAAATGTAGGGTATGGGATATCAAAATATGTTTTCATGGTGGCGATGATATTACGCGGTATGAAGGTTTCAACGAAACTGCACAAATAACATATAATATTGTTAATATAAAATTCAACAAGCTATACAACTGTAAGTAAATTCATAGAAAATTTATATTTTCTGTTTGAAGAGTTACTTAATTAGATGAACAAGGCATGTTTTCTTAAACACGAAAGAGATAGAGATAAAGGGGCGAAAATTGTTCATGGTAAAGAGGCCTTATCCTGGATCCAAACATTATATTAATGATAAAAAGTCCTTCTCACTAAAACAAAACTTCTCAAGACATTCTCTTATCAATTTATAAACATCAACAATTATCAATTATACAAGTCTTATGAAAGTTTGAGAAATTAAGCTCATTATAGCCCACCTTTGATTACATCTTACATCCCACGTACAACAACATTCTTATTTACAATTATAATCAATAATTTTGAGATGAGATATATACCTCGTGATACAAAGGAACTCGACATGGTTCTTAAGACAGTCAAATTCGCAGCCAATTCCACGAGAGGGAGAAGCTAAACATGGGAAAATTGCAGCGTCTCTTCAATTAGAGATTTGTGAGATTGTGAAAGATAGGGTATTGATGGGAGAAAAAGACTTATAGAAATAGGGATTTTAGATTTATAAATGAACGTGTGTTGTGTTGTGTTGTGTTAGGTAGGAGGAGCATTTTTTGGTTCGACCCAAAAGGCTATAAACGTGTATATCACTACAGATCTTCAGTTGTAATTATCCAAAGCAGTTCAGCCCACGTCCATCCTAGATTTATTATATGGGAAATTTTAACGTATACCCAAAAACATATGTTGAATACTATGTTACATATTCAGTTGTAGAAATGATAAATATCATCAATAATTGTGGTAAAGAGACAACCGAAATTCTTGTCCCAGTAGAATGCACATACACTAAATTGCTGAAATGGAGTTGAAGTTCGATTGAAAAATATATACTATAACAATATATATGAAGTCAATAAAAATTGAAAATTAGTATACTTTGTTATAGATCACGTATAAAAATACGTAGTTTTTTATATGATTTCTTTCAATTTTTAATACTAATATCCATAACCTATTAATGAAATTGTAGTCCAACCCTAAACAAGATAGTTTTATTGCTTTAAAAAATATTTCCCTATTGTCAAAATCCACTTTTAAATTAATTTTTTTTATACTAGTCTCCATATGATTGAATCATGGCTCTGCCTCTGCCAACAGGCTAGCTTTTATGATCTACGTAGTAGTCCCAATGCTAGAATTTAAGAATAAAATAGATTAATAAACATACATATTCATTAAATAAATTGAATATAAAAATAAATTTTTCAATAACAAGTAAATGGGTATTATTCAAAGATACAAATGTAACTAGTATTATTTCAAAGTTACAAATATAACAAGTTATGTTATTTCAAAATTACAAATATATCAAGTTATGTTATTTCAAAAGTACAAATATAACAAGTTATATTATTTCAAAATCACAAACGTAACAAATGTAACAAATTATGTTATTTTCAAAATTACAAATGCAACAAATGTTACAAATTGTATTAATTATTTCAAAATCACAAATGTAGCAAGCTATATTATTTCAAAATCACAAATGTAACAAGTTATATGTTATTTCAAAAATAGTTGATCCTAATCCACAAATGTATTACAAACCCGCACATTTGTTAAAACTTGAATTTTAACCGTACGTGCATAAAACGTTTTTCCAATATAACAAGTTATGTTATTTCAAATTTACATATATAACAAGCTATTTCAAAATCACAAATGTAACAAGGGACGGAAGGACAAAAGACAATGGTGTCCCCTCTAGTCAAGAATCATATATTCTGTATTTGAATATAACAAAATAATAAAATTTTATAATTTTGATGGTAACAACATAAGATTTGAGTTCAAATACACTATTTATTTGTATTTCACATTTATTTGCATATTTAGAATTTTGATACAAAAAAAAATCATATATTAGATACAAAAGAAAGAGATATAGCAATACGCAAAGGAACACAATAGCATCAAGAAGCATACTCAATTGCCCAATCATAAAAAGATAAGTCAAGAAAATTGTCAAAGCGAAATCCCAAAACCCTTGTAGTTTCACATTTAACCTTTCCACAGCCACTGCCACCAATACCATTAAAACATTTATTAAATCTTACCAATACATTCAAAAACCAGTTAATTATCGATTCTATATTGCAAAAAGTGGAGAGGCAATATATCTAGAGATCTGAAATTTGAATTGGAAACCGTGCAAAATAAAATCAGAAAATATAGTGGAATTTGATAAACCATTATGGTGAAATTAGGAGAGACTAAGAAATAGAATATATTGAAACAAGATCTTTGAAAGTGGGATTCATATTTGTTAGCGTAATTTGAGGGATTTGGGAGTGTTTGTGTTTTTTTTTTAATTTTTTTTATTTCAAACTCAGTATTTTTGAAATAAAAGAATGTGAATAGTAAATTTAGATAAAAAAAAAAAAAGAATTAAGATGGAAGTTGAAGATATAGAGAGAAACCTTCAACGAGGAAGAAGATGTTTACTAATTGTATTCTCCAACTTACAGATTTCATTGAAGTAAGGGTACAATATTTATATACAATTATAAGGTTAAAAAAAACTATACAGATACAATCGGACGTATCTCTATTTATCATGGTGTGATGTATGCAAAACAGATTGTGTTACAACAACATGAGAAACAAGAGAAGCTTCTATTTAATTCCCAGCAACAATCTGGCAACACGTTTTATAAAATATGAGAGAAAATATATGTAGAGAAATAATTCTCTCTGTATATTGATGTAATGTAAATAATAAATGGGGTACAAGATATATATATATATATATATATATATATATATATAGACTAATGGATGACTAATAGAAACCTAATAAAAAAAAGAAATATAAGAAAAAGAGTTCTACATAGAATACGAATATTACATGTATGGTATCCTACTACATGGTATTTTAGTGTAAATAGAATTCTAGTACTCCCCCTCAAGTTGGAGCATGTATGTCAAAAATGCCCAACTTGTGAGTGAAATTGTGAAATGCCTCCTTGCCCAATGTTTTAGTAAATAAACCCGCAATCTAATTGTTGCTTGGAACATAGGCAATCTCGATCTCTCCCTTATCAATTTGTTCACGAACAATATGACAATCTATTTCAATGTATTTTGTTCTTTCATGATATACTGAATTAGCAGCAATATGCATTGCAGCTTGATTATCACAATATAATATTGCTACTTGTGGGTGATCTACACATAAATCTGTCAGCAATTGTCTCACCATATAAGCTCACATGTAACGGAAGCCATTGCCCTATACTCAGCTTCTGCTGAAAATTTGGACACAGTTGTTTGTTTCTTGCTTTTCCATGATATAAGTGCCTTTTCCAAGAACACACAATATCATGTAACTAACTGTCGTATAGTAATATCTCCGGCCCAATCTGCATCACAAAATCCTGCTAGCTGCAATTTCCCACTTGATGGGAAATATAATCCTCGTCCTAGTGCCCCTTTCAAGTATCAAAGCAATCGGTGAACTGCATCAAGATGGGGTTGTTTAGGTGTCTGCATAAACTGACTGAGTGTATTGACTGAATATGAAATTTCTGGTCTGGTAATGGTGAGATAAATGAGCTTTCCTACCAACCGTCGATAGTATGTTGGATCTTTCAATAACTTTCCATCAGTTAAATTAAATTTCAATGACTGCTCCATGGGAAATGCTGTAAGTTTTGATCCAAGTAATCCGGCTTCTTGAAGAATGTCAAAAGTATACTTCCTTTGGTTTATTGAAATCCCCGATCTTGAGCGAGCAATTTCTATTCCAAGAAAGTATTTTAATGTGCCAAGATCCTTTAACTTGAATTGAGATGCAAGGAATGTTTTTGTAGTAGAGATTGCTTTTCTATTGTTTCATGTGACAATCATATCATCCATATATAACAGAACTGCCATAAATGAATTACCATTGACCTTTGTAAAGAGTGAGTAATCTGCATGTGACTGTTTGAACCTAAACTGAATAATAGCAGATACAAATTTTTGAAAACAAGAACGAGATGCCTGTTTCAATCTATATAAAGATTTATGAAATCGACATACAACTGACGAGATGCATGTTTCAATCCATATAAATATTTATGAAGTCGACATACAACTAGTGTCTCTCCCTGTCGACGAAATCCATGAGGGGGAGTCATATAGACTTCTTCATCAAGATCACCATGAAGAAATGCATTGTGTACATCCAGCTGTTGAAGCGTCTAGTCACGAATAGAGACGATAGCAAGTAAGCATCTGACTGTAGTTAACTTTGCAACTAGAGCGAAAGTTTCATTATAATCAATCCCTTCTCGTTGTGTAAACCCCTTTGCCACTAACCATGCTTTGTAACGTTCAACTGTACCGTCAGAATGAAATTTAATTTTGAACACCCACTTACAACCAATAGGATGAGAACTTGGAGGAAGTGGTACAAGTGACCAAGTATTGTTTTATTCCAAAGCACGAATTTCATCATTCATAGCAGCGACTCATTTGGGATCCTGACATGCTGCCTCATATGTAGCGAGTTCAATGATATGAAAAATATTATATGTAAAAGTACGATGAATAGAAGAAAGGTTACTATATGATACATACCTTGATATAGGATGTCGAGTGCTGGATTTGACAGGAAGAGATCTGGCTTGAGTAGGCAAAATATGATTGATATAGTAATCTTTCAGGTGAAATGGGGTTTGAATTGATCTTGTGGATCGTCGAAGTTGGTCATCTGGAGGGTGAGAAGAGGTAGGTGGATCAGTGGTGGTTGGATACTGCTCAACCGGTCGACCGGTAGGTGAAGACAATCGACAGTTTAAGCTCTCTGTTGAAACGAATGAGGGAACCGGTCGACCGGTGGATTGACCGGCTGGACTCTCTGTTGAAATGAATGAGTGAACCGGTTGACCGTCTGGTCGACCTGGTGGTTCGAGATTTCCAGGCAAGTTATCCGTTTCTGCTATGTGTTGGTCCTCATGGTTTGTAAAATGTGGTGTTTCAACATCTAGAGGTATATATTGTGGCAATGGGATGGAGTTGGTTTCATCATGTTGTTGAGAAGTGTATAGAAATATATTTTCATAGAACACGACATCTCGGGATACTACTAGCTTTTTGTCGGTTAGGTCATATAAGGTGTATGCTTTTTGTCCTGAGAAATATCCAAGAAACACACACTGTTTGGCTCGTGTGTCAAATTTATGGCTGGGTTTGACGTTGGTGGCAAAACATAGGCAACCATAGACACGTAAATGGGAATAAGGCGGTGGTTTCTTATGTAATCTTTTGTATGGTGTTTTGTGTGAGAGCAATGGCGAATGTATCCGATTGATGAGGTAACAAGCTGTTTTAATATGTTCCCCCCAAAATTTTAATGGAAGATTAGCTTGAAATCTAATTGGACAAGCCACATTGAGGAGGTGTCGGTGTTTTCTCTCGACCACTCCATTTTGTTGAGAGGTATAAAGGCATGATTTATGGAAAATTGTACCATTTTTATCTAAGAATGTTTGCAAGGATAAGAACTCTTGGCCATTGTCAGACCTCAGGGTTTTTATAGTCAGGTTGTGTTGAGTTTTTACCCAAGCAAAGAAATTTTTAATTATACTTTGAGTTTCAGATTTGTGACGCATGAGGTGTACCCAAGTATAATAAGAAAAGTCATCAACAATCGTAAGGAAATATCTAGCGCCAGAATAAGAATAAATCCTATGAGGTCTCCAAATATCACAATGAATCAAATAAAAAGGTTTATTGCTAGAAATTTGACTAATTTTAAAAGGGAGCCTAGATTGTTTTGCCAAATGACAAACATCACAAATATCTTGAGAATCAAAACTAATATCTAAGGTACTTTGTGCTAAGAATTGAAGAGATGAAGCTGAAGGGTGTCTAAGACGTCTATGCCATAAGTTGGTTGATCTACTAGTAGCATGATGTATTTGTGGTTTTTGTGAAAGGTAATATAGGCCGTTATTCTGCCTTCCTAAGCCAATCGTCTTTTTCGTCGTCAAATCCTTCATGACACAAAAATTAGGGAAAAATGTCACATAGCAACCTAACCCTTGAGTAAGTTTACTGATACATAATAGATTAACTTTGAAATTGGGAACATAAAGCACATCATTACCAGTCATATTATTTTCAAATTTAACTACACCAATGGATTTAATAGGAGTATGACCCCCATTCGGTAGTTGAACAGTTTTGTGTTTTGGCATGAATTTATTCTCAAGAATCCCATCCTTCGTCACATGGTCAGTGGCCCCGCTATCAATAATCCATGAATTACTCAAAGGGGTAGTAGAGAGATTGATACCTGAGGTGTTAACATAAGACTTGTTATTACCCGACTTGTTGTTTAGTAGTGTCATCATTTGTTCATATTCCTTGGTTGTGAGCGTTTTGCCTTCCTTTGGGTCAAGTGTAGAAGTGATAGTAGTGTTTGTGAAGCGTTTGTTTCGTGGCTTCACGTCCTTTCCATGAAACTTGTGCCCTGGAGGGAAGCCATTGAAGAAATAGCAGATATCAATGACGTGGCCAATCATCCCACAGTGGGTGCATCGTTTCTGGCTAGACCGGTTAGATGAAACAGTCGACCGGTTAGACCGATTGTTATCTTTCCTATTCGACCCCCAATTGCTCGGCTTCTCCCAATTGATTGAATGTTGTCCTGCACGATCTCTTGTAACCTCAACTTGCCTTTCATGTTGCATTAAAATAGCGTGGACTTTTCTAGTATCTGGAAAGGGGCTCATCATTAGTATGTTTCCACGAACTGTAGAATAAGAATCATTCAACCCCATTAGGAATTGCATGAATTTCTCCTTCTCATCCCTTTCAACCAGTGCTTTAAGATTTCCACAAGTGCATCCAATTGGGTTGTGATAAGAACCCAATTCATCCCATAGTCCCTTTAATTTGGTATAATAGGCTGACACCAATTAATTTTCTTGTCGATGCTCAGTAATTTCTTGGCGAATCTGATATATTCGTGCATCATTACCTTGAGAAAATTGATCTCGTAAGTCGTTCCATACCTTTGTGGCAGATTCAGGGTATATGATACTTTCAGCAATATCTGGATGTACCAAATTGAGTATCCAGGACAGCACCATGTGATTACTTCGATCCCATATGAAATACTTCTCATTTTTTGCTTCTGGTGTTTCTATCTTTCCATCAATGAAGCCAATTTTATTCTTGGCAATTAGAGCAATTCTCATAGATCTACTCCATTGTCCATAATTGTTTCCATCAAGTGGTTTAGAAATGAGGACTAAGCCGGGATCATCGGATTGCTGTAGAGCCATGGGATCCAATTGGGCAATCGTTGCTTCTATTGTGTTTGTACCAGACATCGTTGTTCAGAATCGTCGCTCTGATACCATATAAAATATGAGAGAAAATATATGTGGAGAAATAATTCTCTCTGTATATTAATGTAATGTAAATAATGAATGAGATACAAGATATATATATAGACTAATGGATGACTAATAGAAACCTAATAAAAAAAGGAATATAAGAAAAAGAGTTCTACCTAGAATATGAATATTACATGTATGGTATCCTACTACATGATATTCTACTATAAATAGAATTCTAATACATTTTGTAAGTAAAATGCTATTTTTCACATTTTATTATTTTACTTCTTTGTCTCTTACTTTTCTGATTTGCTCATTGTGATCCATAATCTCTTCCTCTCTAACAAATTTGGAATTTGAAACATATTTAAAGTATACTGTAATTTCCTCTTATTAAATTGATCCAGTTGTGTTACGTTAATAAGGATGGCCAATGGGTCCAAATTAGGGTCCAAACATCTCTTATTTCTTCATGTGGCCTATGATAGAATTATTTCTTTTTAATAAATATAGAAGTTTCTTTGTTTATTTCTTGAAAAAATTATGATTTAGTTTTATGATAAAAAAAATTATTTTTACATTGAATAGTTCAATTAGTTGCCAAAGGATAATTCGTTATCAATGGATATTTTCCGTTGGTAAATATGAATTGGTGATAAGGAATTTTTAGTAGTAATGTACTACATTTAAAACACAATCTTTATTGGTACATGTAAACATCAATTTATATATCTTTCTGAAGCCTCTACCTATTCTTCTTCCAAATACACCAAGTGCTGGACATTGTACAAATTACCAGATCTGTGTGCAAAGGGAATTGCAGATTCTTAAATTTTGTCCATTATTCCACCATATGGCACTATAAGAAATGTGTCTATAGCAGTGACATCAATTGCGACGACAATACGTCGTCCCTATTGGTACTGTACAATAGAGACGACAAAGAAATGTCGTCGCTACAAGTTCAAAAATTATAGCAACGAAAAATGTCGTCGCAATAAATAACGCATCTTCGCTATTACTTGTAATTTATAACGTCTTTTAATGTCGTCCCTAATTACTTTCGGATATGATGGGAACAATTTGTGCCATTTTGTTGTGCCAATAGCAACGACATATGTCATCGCAATAGATGTGTGGATAATGTTGTCAGTTACGTGAATCGTGATTTTTCTCGTAAAATGTGATGTAATATATAGCGACGACAATAGTCGTCGCTATAGACCTGTATCAATTTAGGCGAAAAATTTGGCATTCATTTCTTGTCTGTAACGATGACATCTGTCGTCGCAATATACGTATTGGTGATTTTGATTGGCATGTGGGTTATTAATTTTCTCGTAATATGGGATGAATTCTGTAGCGACGAGTTAGTGATATATAGCGACGATAAATGTCGTCGCTATAAATTCTTCTTTTTCTTCTCTCCATCCCTGCAGTTCTGTATTGTATTTCTGCGAATTTTTTTCTTCTCCCCATCAGCATAAATATTTGCAATTCTATTGTTTTCCTCCATAATCATCTTCTTTATATTTCATTTCTTCAATCTTCATTTATTATCCTAACTATATTTGTGAAAATAAAGTATTTTTCAAGTATAGATATTGATAAAACTTAGACAACAATTAGAAATCGTACAAAATATGCGGACTTTCAAAACGGTTTGCAAGTATTTACAAACATGGCGTGGCTATATGTAAATGACAGGGGAAGGATTAAATATCCGTACAAAAAATATTTAAACGGTCTCACACATCCATTGAAAATTGTCAAGTCTCACATATTTCGTAGTAGTTTTGCGGAGAGTTATGTCACCTAGGCATATCATGGCGAGACTGATGTTCATACTATGAATGTGTATAGACATAATGAACGAGCTAGTGTGAAAGATGAGATGATGGATGTCATGGACGCTGTAGCTAGTGATGAGTATGCTGGTACAAGCACCGATGGTTACTATGACGAATTGTTTCAGGCTCAGCATTCAGAACTGTACCTGTGAGTTTCATCATTTTCGTCTCTAAATTTTTTAGTTAAGTTGATGCATATTAAGGCTGTGAACAAATGGACAAACATGTATGTCGATGATCTTTTAAAATTGCTGAAGTTAGATTTCTCAAACATGAACTTGGTTGACTCCCACTATGAAGCTAAGAAGATGATGACGAAGCTTGGTTTGGGTTACAAATCTATTCACGCCTGCAAGAACGAATGTACACTGTTTTGGGGAGAACATGCTAATAGACAAACTTGTTCAAATTTTCAGAAAAGTCGTTGGGTGCATGATTATGGAAAAGTGAATGGGAATAATGTTCCGCATAAGGTGTTGCGCTATTTTCCCTTGGCCCCCAGACTAAAATGCATGTTCTCGACGAAGGATACTGGAAAACTTATGCGCTGGCACAATATAGGAAGGTATAGGGATGATGATGAAATGCAGCATCCCATTGATGGCTAGGCATGGTGGGATTTTGACATGAAATATCCACTGTTCGCAAGTAAGTTAAGGGATGTCAGGTTAAGTTTGGCTGCAGACGGAGTCAATCCATTCGGTGACATGAGTCTGGCGTACAACATGTGGTCAGTAGTTGTAACAGTTTACAACTTGCCACCATGGTTATGCATGAAGCCTGAATACCTCATGTTTACTCTGTTGATACCTGGTTCTAAATCATCGGGTAAGGATATTGATGTATTTTTACGATCATTAGTGGACGAGTTGAAGGTGTTGTGGGTTGATGGGATTGACACGCGTGATGCTGGAACCAACAACAATTCAGTATTCAGACTGCGTGCATCATTGTCGTAGATTGTTAATGATTTTCCAGTGAGAAGTAGTTTATCAAGTTGGAGTGGTCAGGGGTACATGGCATGTCCTCGTGAAACGAAGATACTCCTTCAGTCCGTGTGATAGGTAAGACAGCTTATGTAGGTCACCATCGGTTCCTGCCATCTAGGCATCATTTTTGAAGCAATTTAGACTTCGATGGAAAGACAGAGAGGCGACCACCTCCGCATAGGTTAATGTCTAGAGACATTTTATCACATTTACGTTGTGTCAGACATAGAAGTCTAGGAAAGCACCCTAACTATGGGGGTGCTACAATTCGAAGAAGTGATAACGAGCTGAATTGGAGAAAAAAAGCATTTTCTATGAGTTGCCAAATTGGACTTCTATATAGCTCAAACATAATATCGTTGTCATGCACGTAGAGAAGAATATTTGTGATAGCTTGCTCGGCACTGCTCGGCACAATTATAGACGATCCATTCAAATCAAAGGACACAGTCAATGCTAGGCACGATCTGATATAATTAGGGATCAAAAAAGAGTTGCACTTGAATCAGAACGGGAATATGTGGATAAAGTCTGCGGCATGTTACACCATGTCGTATGCAAATCGTAAATTTTTTTATAAATTTATCCTATCGGTTGAGTTTCCAGATGGCTTCGCTTCTAATCTTCGGAAGAATATTGCTCCTAATGATAGCCGCATTATCGGGTTGAAGTCACATGATTGCCATATTATCATGCAACAGTTATTGCCAGTCAGATGTCGGACATTCTTGAATAAAACTATTTCCACTACAATTATTGAACTGTGCATGTTCTTTAAGCAGCTTTGTGCATTAACACTAAAGGTTAGCGACATGATAGCTTCCCATGATCACTTGGTACTCGTTCTCTGTAAGTTGGAATGGATCTTTCCATCATCCTTCTTCGACATCATGATTCACCTCGTAATGTATTTGCCAGAAGAGGCAATCATTGGAGATCCGATGCACATGAGATGGATGTATCCATTCGAGCGATACCTGAAGAAATTGAAGGGCTACATCAGAAATCAAGCTCGGCCCGAGGGATCAATCGCTGAAGGGTATGTTGTGGAGGAGGCATTGACTTTTTGTTCGAGGTACTTCGAGGACATAGGAACAAAGTTCAACCGACTAGATATAAATAAGGATGCTAGTGTTCCACATACACAACTTTCTGTTTTTTAGTCGCAGTGTTGCCCCACTTGGAAAGAAGTTACCAATGATGTTTCCTACTCATGTTCAAAATCAATCGATTTTTTATATCTTGAACAACTGTTATGAAGTTGAACCATTCTTGCAGTAAGACTACGTTTATGGATTATTATTCATTTATCTCGAATATACTTTGTCATGTGAAACAAACTAATAAACTTTGATCTTTTATGATTTGTATAGGGAACATAGGCATGAGCTACTGAACATGGCTGTCCAAATATCGAACTAGTGCACAGAATAGACTTTTATGGTTGGTTCTACAGAAAGGTAAACAAACAACGACTGAGTAAATTTCAAAGTTTTCCACATTCTTTATTTAATTAACTAAGAATAATCCTCGTCATGCAGGTATATGCAATGCGCCAAAGCCACAACCATCAAGTTTCTCATGAGCTATTTTTGTTGGCCAGTGAATGTTGCTAGCAGGTTATGTCATACACGGTTTGTGTTGTGAAAAGAGTTCCTGACATATGATCGTGATATTCGAAAAAAAACTCAGAACAGTGGTGTGTCCATCCCAGGGACTGGGGGTGAGGTTTACTACGAGTAGATGCAAGAGATACTGGAGCTAGATTATGGACCAAAACTTTCAGTTTACCTGTTCTGATGCAAGTGGTTTAGGTGTGATGGGAAACGGGTGATAATTGAGAATAACGTTACTAGTATTGACATCAGTACATAGGCAATCAAGGATGATCAGTTCATACTTGAGAGCCAATCACAATAAGTGTTCTACATTGAAGATCTGTCTCGTGGTCCAAATTGGCAAGTAGTACAAATTGTCCATCACTGGAGTACGTGGGACATGGTGTGATCTAACATCATAGAGATTGATCTTCTCCACAATAACTACTCTTCCAGTTTATCTCTGATCGTTGATCTTGACAACATAGAGCATGTATCCTTGCACTAAGATGATGGTGAAGCTGATGAGATATAAGCATCGGTTATCAGGGGAGCCTCGTTTGTTACTGAAGGAGAAACTTCGTTTATCAACGACGATAATGTGGATGATGATACAAATGGAGAATACAAAGATTACGAAACATCGAGTGAAATCAATGAGGACAACAGTGACGATGATGAGGATCAATCGTATCATGATAGTGAATCAGATTGAATGTTTTCACCGCATCACAAAGTGTAGTTAACTATCATAAAATACTTAATTTATTTACAAATTATTTAGTTAACTATAAGTTGTTCATTATTATCATTGTAAATTAAATTTTAAATAATTTATTAAATATACAATTACATTTTTAAAACATTTAATATATTAAATTAAATATTAAAAATGCCCTAAAAAGAGAAATATTTTTAAATAATTTTTAGACTTCAACAAATGTACAAAGTTTTTTGTATCACTGAATTTGTTAATTTATACTTTAATATTTTAATTATTAACAATTAAAAAATAATTTTTTTTTATAATTTTAAAAATAAATTTTTGATAATATTAAATATTAAAAATTAAAAAAAATGAAAAAAAACCTCTTTATAATTAGATATGTAGTTTAATTAACTTATTGTATCGTCAACAACGACGACAAATGTCGTCGCTATATTCCTGAAATTTGGGCGCCACGTTTTAGGCGCGTGTTCTAAAAAGTTGAAAAAAATGTCGCTATAGAGTCAAACATTTTATTTCACGCATGACCTTCTTCTTTTCCATTTTCGATGTTCTTCTTCTTCCAGCTCATTCCCCTGACTGTCTTCACCGCCGTCTGCCACTGTCTTCCATTCTTCAACCGTGACAAGCAGTAAGTACCCAGAACTTTTATTTGACTTTGCTAATTGTTTTCTACCGAATTCACTAAAGGTTCAGATTTCTGATTTTTTTCATTTTTGATTTTCCAATTGTGTTCTGCCAAATTCTATTTGTGTTATGCCATTTTTATGATTTTTTTATTGTTTGATTTTGATGATTTCATTGGGTTGATTTATTGAGTTGATGAACTAGAGTTGGAGTTGAGGTTGGTTCACTTAGTTGGAGTTGGATCAAAAGGGAGTTGGAGTTGGTTCAATGGAGTTGTAATTAGTTGTGTGCATTTGTGTTTATCAATTAGGGACTTATTTGAAATAAATTCAAAGTTTAGGGACCTTTAACCAAAGTGCAAGGACCTATTTGAAATTCCATAAGTTTAGGGACCAATTAAGCAATAAATTAAAATTTATTAGAAATTACAAAAAAATTAAAAGATTAAAGACCTATTTGAAATAAAATTTTCATTAAGGTCCCATTCATAAAAAAATTAAAACGTATTAGAAATTATGCTAAAATTCAAAGTGTAAGGACCTATTTGAAATTCCATAAGTTTAAGGACCAATTAATCAACAAATTACAACTTATTAGAAATTAGGAAAAAATTCAAAATTGAGGGACATATTAGATATAAATTAAAAGTTTAAGGACCAATTCATCAATAACGTAAAACTTATTAGAAACTATGTAAAAATTCAAAGTTCAAGGACCTATTTGAAATAATGTCAAAGTTTAGAGACCTTTTGAAATAAAGTTAAAGTTTAGGGCCTATTTAAAATAAAGTAGAAGTTTATGGACCAATTCATCAACAACTTAAAACTTATTAGAAACTATGATAAAATTCAAAGTTCAGGACCTATTTGAAATAAAGTAAAAGTTTATGGACCTATTTACAATAAAGTAAAAGTTTTGGGACCAATTCTTTAACACAGTAAAAACTTATTAGAAATTACAAATAAATTCAAAGTTTCGGGACCTATTTGAAATAAAGTAAATGTTGAGGGACCAATTTAAAAAAAGTAAAAGTTTAGGGACCAATTCTTTAACACGTAAAAAGTTATTAGAAATTACGAATAAATTCAAAGTATATCGAACTATTTGAAATAAAGTAAAAGTTTAGGGATCTATTTGAAATAAATTCACTGTTTAGGAACCTATTTGAAATAAATTAAAATGTTATGGACCTATTCATAAACAAATCAAAACTTATTAGAAATTACATGTAAAATTCAAAGTTTAGGGGACCTATTTAATATAATTAAAAGTTTAAGGACCAATTCATCAACAACTTAAAACTTATTAGAAATTACGAAAAAAAAAATCAAAGTTCAGGGACCTGTTTGAAATAAATTCAAAGTTTATGGACCGATTAGTTATAAATTCATAGTTGAGGGACCTATTCATAAACACATTAAAACTTATTACGAATTTAACATAAATTCAAAGTGTACGGACTTGTGAAAATTAAAAAAGTGTAGGGACCGATTCATCATCCAAAGTTTACGGGTTGTTCATATTTCTACTAAGTTAGGGACCAATTAAGCAGTAATTTAAAAGCTAAGGATCAATTTAGGGACCTATTTTGCAATAATTGATGTTCGTAATTATTTCATGTGTTAGTATAGCTAACATGATGTCGCACGGAGGTGATGGTGCAGGGAATCCTCTACAGCAGCCACCTCACTAGCTCGTTTCGGCCTGCGAGTTTGGTAATAATTTTCATTCAAATTTTTTTTTTGTGTTTTATAAATATCGTTGAATTTCGTATGATAAATATGTTCGTATTTGTTCTTTTTCAGTGCTCCTGCCAAAGCGACAGGGTATCTCTCGAGGCATCAACTTTGAGAAGGTTTGACAGGCTAACGGATAGATGCCATTTCCTATCACGTTTGACAATGTCGAACGCATAATGCAGTCAAATGGAAATAACGCGAAGTACTTCACGTGCTTGGTTGGGAATTAAGTGAGATTCACCGTGCCCCCCATGCTACCCTTCATGGACAAAGGTTCCATAGGAGCAGCGGGCACGGTTACGTAGCATTATCGAGGTATTAACTTACATTAGTTTTGTTATTAGCGCAGTCAATAAATAATTGTTCCATGTAATATACATTAACGTATTTTTTTCCACTCTTGCAAAGCTACTTCGATCTGCAGGATGATCGGTTGCCCGACGAGTACCGAGTGGTCTGTACCACTGTAGATCGCCTGGTGGCCGATCATTATCGCGATTACAAACTCAAAGCACATAATCACTTAAAAGCATATGGACCCAACCAACCATACGACGAGATGTTTGCCGAGGACTGACAGAAGTGCATTGACTTCTTCATCAGTCCTCTTTTCGTAGTGCGTATTGTTTATTTACTTTTTATAATTTTTTTAACTATTAAGTTTTATAGCTAATCAATAATTTTTTATACCTTCAAGAACGGTCCTCGAAAAATAAGGCCAATCGGGGTAACGCTAAATGCATGAGCATGCAGGGGTCGAAGAGCTTCTCTGCCACACGTTACGATAAGGTACAACTAAAATTTTCAATATCATTATACAAATCTTCACTACATCACGTAATAATGTCTACTAACTACATTTCACGTTTAAATTGTTGTAGTAGGACCCCAAGACCTAGTAGTGGCCAGGGATTATTGCGTCGTTCTGGATGTTTCACACCTTCTGGTATGGCAATTGGATGAACTCGCAAGCGGCTGGTGACTATGTGAGGACTTTTAAATGATGTTAATATAATTTTATCTGACATGATATTATTATTTATTAATTTTTTTTCGCTAAACAGGATATACTTGTTGAATTGAGGGAGACTCAACAGACATAGGTTGTCTCCAGTGGCGCATCGTTAGACGAGCGTGTTATTACAAATGAGGTTCTCGGAGAATGACGAGATCACGTCTGTGGGGTTGGACGGGTTCCAAATGGCACATTTCACTCTCTAGATTCGACCGTTGTATCGAAGGCCCCACAAGGAACTTCCCATCAGTTCTCTGGAGACCCCCACAATAACGATCATCGGTTTGCCATTTACGAGGCTCAGCTATGCCGAATGCTGCGAGAAATTGAGCTTCTGAAAAATAGAATACCGGTGGTTGTACCTCAGGAGGACGAGGGTTTGCGAAACTTGTAGAGTTTTAGAATTTTTTATACATTATTTCAAATATTTGAAATTTTTTTTTTAAAAAAAAAATTCAAAATGTTTATAGCGGTGACATTTTCTTCGCTGTATTAAACAAATCATTTAGTATTAGCTACGACACAGTCATCTATATATGTCCTAGTATATATGTCCGACTAATATAGAGACGACTGTTTCATCGCTAATAATTGTTGTATATAAAAGATAATGTGACGTATTTCGCGTCGCTACTATTTCAAATAACAATGACGACTTTGGCAATGACATTGTCGTCCCTTTTTATCTATTTTCGAGACATAGACCACGACAATGTTGCGACGAACTTGTTGTCGCTATAGATTCAAATATATGTAGCGACGACATAATGTCGTCGCTATTAATCTAAAGCCACTCCACTATTGCGGCGACATTGAGCTGAAAAAGGACAATAATGTATCCTTCAGCGATGACTTTTGTCGCCGCTATTGACCTCCTTTATTGTAGTGTGGGCTCAAAATCATATTAGCTTCCTCGGCTTCCTCTTCAAAAATACAATTTCCATATCCCTTCAAGGCCATTCTTAGAAATAGGTTTCTGAACATAGTCTGATTTTGCTTTGAAGTATCGTACATTTGGTTGAGTCCTATTTAACAAGACATTACGTGATTCTGAGGGAAAACTGGCAAAATATAGGATTGATTCTTTCCAGCTCATTTCAGTGCAATCTTCTCTCTGCAAACTCAACTCTGGGAAGCTTTGTTGCATCAAAGGAAGCAATGTATCAACACCACCTAGGAACAATGAATAAAATGAAGCTTGTATAGTTCTCCTGCCGCCATCTTGACTTGAATTAACCCTTGCTATAAGGATTCTAATGAACAAATCTCTGTCCAATTTGTGCGCGACATATTGCCATCTATGAATAATATCTGTTGCATTCTGTTCTAAAGTCTTGTAAATTGTAAATTCAGTGACTTTTTCTGGAACATCCACCATTTGTATTTTCCAAGCAAGAATGACTGCAAAACTGGCACCTCCTCCTCCTCTTATGGCCCAGAAGAGATCTTCACCATGGAATATCTGTCGAGAAGTCTTCCATTCACATCAATTAAGCGTGCATCAATTACATTATCTGCTGCAAGGCCATATTTTCTTAACAATGTTCCATGTCGATCCTCCTCCACTGAAGGGCCCACCAACACCCATAGTAGGGCAAACACCAGCAGGAAATCCTAGGGTTCGACTTTTTTTCTGCAATTCCATAGTATAGTTGGCCGAGTGTTGAGCCAGCTTGAACCCATGCAGTTTTCTTCTCAGCACCAACACTTATTTCTCGAAGGTTGAAAAGATCAAGAATTACAAAAGGGACTTGTGATACATATGAAAGTCCTTCATAGTCATGACCACCACTTCGAACCAGTATATGCTCTGGGATTCATGCATGATATAGAGAGAGAAATTATGAAATTATGAAATTCGTCAATTGATTTTTTCCCGCCCTCAAATGAGGGGGGACTCGTCTATTTATAGACGAGGACTTTAGTCGGTCGGTCTTATTTTTACATTCATGACAATAAACCCGACCGACCATGTACATACAAAATAAGAAAGGAAAAACGACAAAGAAGAGTAAAACGAGTGATGAAGTACACGGCTAGGAGGTGACTAGCATCATTGGCCCCCCACTCTCAACTATACTGACTGTTTATCTTGAGAGTAACCCTTTCACTTAGTCACAAATCCTCCAGATTTTGTCGACCGGTTTGTCAAATCCAAGAACGACGCTGTGATCACAACCATAATTAATGCTTCGCAGATTCCCTAGGCGCACAGTGACCGAAGAGGCGGCGCCATCATGGGGGAATAGTGCCGTCACCGTCACCTTTTAAACCTTCATCTTACCGCCATTTTCGCCCTCTGTGACCTTTTTAAAATTTTTACTACTTTTACAACTTAACATCATTCATCACCAAAAACTCAAAAGCATCATTTCCATTTCTTTAGACAACTTCCCTTACTCCAACACTGTCTTCCCCTTTTCATGAACGTTATAAATTTGGACAGTTCCTCAGACGAACAAGAAGTTGTCTCCCTTTCTGAAATTGAATTTTCCTTTGATTCTCTAGAATCCATCGAACCTCTTGGCCATCCCGACGATCCGGCGCCGGAAGTCACCAGCCTTTACCTGAACACCGATCCACTTCTCGGTTTAAATACGCCCGGTAGGTTCTTTCTTTCTCTGGTTCTGCTCGCATCTTAATATTGTTTCATCTCTTTTTCTTTCACTTCTTTCAAATCCACATTCCCCTTTATTTATACAAACGCTACTGTAAAAAATGGTACGGCTAAACCGTAGACGTGGTAGGGAGAACCGATCGGTCGATAATTCCCCCTCTACTCATGACCCATCAAACCCCAACCTTCGTAACATCCCTAGGCAGCCGAGTACACATTCCCCTTTATTTATACAAACGCTACTGTAAAAAATGGTACGGCTAAACCGTAGACGTGGTAGGGAGAACCGATCGGTCGATAATTCTCCCTCTACTCATGACCCATCAAACCCCAACCTTCGTAATATCCCTAGGCAGCCGAGTACATACACAGAAACAACGCTTAGACGTACAATCAACCACTTTTTCCTTAGTAGAGAACATATTTACCGAGCTCCTAGTCCGACCGAGTACCTTCCACTCGGTCGAGATGGTGAAATAGCCATCTATCAAGATAGCCTTAAGGCAGGGCTTAGGTTTCCCCTACATCCGTTTTTAGTAGAGTTTTTCTGTACCTTCCAGCTTTCTCCTGGACAATTAGTCCCTAACGCCCTAAGAATGTTAAATTACTATTTGCTCGTATGCTTACGTCTGGGTGTAGAACCCTCGATCGATGTGTTTCGTCTGCTTTTCGAGATGAAATTGCTCGATCGTTATGATTGCTTTGTAGTCTTTTCTCATCGAGATAGAGGTCTCCCCGCCCACGAACATTTCAAAATCCCTAACTGTCCAACTTCCAACAGCGGTTGGAAAAGTAGATTTTTCTTTGTCAAACCGGCCGAAGGAACCTTCCCTTTTCCTTTAAATTGGGGTACCCCACCCCTAGAGGATTTTAATGCTACCCCTATTCTATCCGGACCGGAAATAGATTCTCTAATCATCTTACGGGCGGCCGAACCTCTAGGCCGGTCGATGAACGACGTACTAACCGACGATGCTCTGGTATCTGCTGGTATCGGCCGTCCTTATGGTAGGAAAAAGTTCTCCCGACCACCTCTCTACTTTCATATTATTATTTTTTTATGAATCTTTTGACTAACTACCTGCATGCTCCTTTCAGACATGTCGTCAGACAAATTTTCAGAGGAGTTTTTGGAAGAGCTAGCCAGAAGGAACTCCCGAACGCAAAAGAAGAGGCGTAGAGAGAATCGACCAGTCGATCCGCCTTCTTCTGATGCTGCTCAGTCTTCTGGACCAGCAGACAATGTGCCGGCCGATTCTTCTCCGATGATTCCGACCGTGCCTCCTCCAGACGCCACTCCGGAAATTCCTATCTCCTCTCTGGCACCCTCTTATTCACATCCACCGACATGCAACATGCGCCGACCGTTGGAGAAGATTTCTGAAGACTGCCGAATGATTTCCACCTGCCTGGACTGGGAAGTGATTAATGCTAGCAGGGACAAATCACCTGAGAGCTTAGAAAGATCGATCATGGTCGAAGAACGGCGAGTACGTTTTCTGGATCTTCATGATAAGTACTAATCTCATACACTTCTTGTTTTTGACAGTATTATCTTTCTTAAAGGTACTCTCCCTTCGGCACTCAGCCTTCCGAAAAATGCGCGATCAGGCAGAAAAAATCGAGCATACCGGGCGTGCCTTGGCCGAGAAGAGTCAGGAGTTGTTCGACCTTCGCAGAGAGCTGGCCGAGAAGACAGCTGCCTTCAATGACCGAGAATCACAACTTCTTGATAAGGAGAAGTCTCTCCAAGAATATGAAGAGCAGCTGCAACGTGCTATGGCCCAGAATCAAGCTCTGGAAGATTCAGTCACTCGTCTTTCACAAGAATTGGCAGTAAAAGGGGAAAGCGCGATCATAGAATACAAGGAGAGCGAGGAGTACATGACGACCGTGGGCATGGTGGGTGTTCGCGGCCGAGAGATGGCTTTTAGGAAAAGCCGAGAATGGCTTGCTGAACATTTTCCGGCTGCTAACTTCTCGGGCGCCCCCTTCATGCCAGCGGCAGACGAGGATGATGATGATTCAGAGGAATAAATTCCTTCTAACTTTTGTACTACGACCTTTAGAAAATGCATTTGCGCTTGTACTTGAATCAATATGACATATATTTTGAAATTCACTATAAGAACATGTGTGGTGCTTTATTTTAAATGTATCTTTTTGAATGTATCTTTTACAATGGCGTAACATGTGTTTCTTACTTCTCATTTTTGAATGTATGAAGATCTTTTAACACGACAAAGGTGTATATATGATCGACGGTATACAGTCATAATATTATAATTGAAGGTACATATCCGCGACCATAATCGTTAATTTACAAGGCCGTAGTCTTAAGTACATTTTTGACCGTAGTCGAGATATACAACACCGTAATCTTTAGAGCGCACGACCGTAGTCTTAAATGTAGACGATTGTGCAAACTCGACCGTAGTCTTATGCGTCCATGACCGTAGTCTTATGAGGACATGACCGTAGTCTTATGTGTACATGACCGTAGTCTTATGAGGACATGACCGTAGTCTTATGTGTACATGACCGTAGTCTTATGTATACGTGACCGTAGTCTTATATGTTCGCGACCGTAGTCTTATGTATACGTGACCGTAGTCTTATATGTTCGCGACCGTAGTCTTTAGTGTACCACATGAATTTGGTGGTTGGGAGGAATCAGGGGCCGCACCGGGTTTGGTCAGGCTTATCAACCATAACCTTAGCGTCCTCATCATATGTCCCCCACCCCTTTATTTAGACAATGTTGCGGATACAAAGGAAAGAATAAAGTTCAAATCAACAAACAGAACAAACAACGAACAACTACCAAAGTTTCCTCAGGTGTTAAACATGCTTACTGGTAATACTTCTTCAGGTGTTCGACATTCCACGGTCTGCTAAGTGCTTTCCCATGCTGATTTTTTAGACTGTATGTTCCTCTTTTCACCTCTCGGATAACTTCAAAGGGCCCCTCCCATTTAGGGTCTAACTTGCCCGGATGATGACCCGCGGCCGATGCATTCCTGAGAACCAGATCTCCTTCTTCAAACTTCCGTTGTTTCACCCTTCTGTCAAAATACGCAGCTGTTCTCCGCTTGTAATTCACCATCCTTGTGTATGCTTTTTGCCTAACCCCTTCGAGCCAGTCGAGTTCAGACCTGTGCAGATCAACATCATTTTGCTGGATCATAATGCGCGGTGAAGGTTCCAAAATCTCAATCGGCGTCACGGCTTCCATTCCAAAACATAACCGATAAGGTGTTTCCCCGGTCGACTCTCACGGAGTGGTGTGATACGCCCATAATACATTCGGGATTTCCTCCGCCCATGACCCCTTATAACTCTCCAATCGGGTCTTAATATCCCATAAGATTGTACGATTGATGACTTCTACCTGACCATTGGCTCGAGGGTGTGCAACGGACGTTCTCCTCAGATCAATCTTGTAGCTATTGCAAAATTGCTCAAACTCCCGATTATCAAATTGTCTTCCATTATCTGATACAATCACCCGCGGTATACCAAATCTGCATATAATGTTCTTCCAAATGAAACTCTGTATCTTCTTGGTCGTTATTGTAGCTAGCGCTTCTGCTTCTACCCATTTCGTGAAATAATCGATTGCAACTAGCAGAAACTTCCTCTGCTGACCAGCCAGCGGGAAAGGTCCCAGGAGGTCGATTCCCCACTGAAAAAACGGGCATATGCCAAACACGGCCGTTTGGTACTCGGCTGGTATATGAATAAGGTTTGCGTGTCTCTGGCATGAGTCACACCTTCGAACTAGTTCTTTTGCGTCCAATTTCATAGTTGGCCAATAATATCCCTGCCGAAGGGCTCTAAAGGCCAACATCCCTGCCCCCTGGTGATTTCCGCACATTCCTGAATGTATTTCCGAAAGTATCTCATATCCTCTATTAGCATCGAGGTATTTTAGATATGGAGTCGAGAGACCCTTCTTGAATAAGTGACCGTCTATCATTACAAACCCGGCTGCCCGTATCCGTAATCTTCTTGCTTCGACCGGGTCCTCGGGCTGGATATCTTCGGTCAAGTAAGCCCTCAACGAATCCATCCATGTAGACTGTTTCCCGATCCCCACAACTTCTATCACGGTTACAAAGCTCGGTCGTGTAATCGTCCGGAGCAGGGAAGAATGCGAACAGTTGGTGTTATACGATGATCCCAAGCGAGACAGCGCATCCGCCCGTGAATTGTCTGCTCGGGCTATCTTCACAATTTCGAATTCCTTGAAACGTTGCTGTAAATCCCTGATTTTCAACAAATACGCGGCCATGCGATCCTCCTTGGCGTCAAACTCTCCTTTTATTTGTCCAACCACTAACTGGGAGTCACTATGCACTTGAATCGACCGTGCTCCCATTTTTAAGGCGTATTGAAGCCCGAGGATGACTGCCTCGTATTCTGCGTCATTGTTAGTGGCTTTAAACTCAAACCTTAATGCATATCTGATCTCCTCCCCCTCTGGTTTCATCAGTATAACTCCCGCTCCCGACCCCTCCCTAGTGGACGATCCATCTACGAATAATGTCCACAGGGGGTTTTCTCCAGATACCGGCCTGGGTGATAATTCGGCAATAAAGTCTGCTAGCACTTGTCCCTTTATGGAAGACCTCGCCTTAAATTCTATATCATACTCTCCCAACTCCACTGCCCATTTCATTAATCGGCCGGATGTCTCTGGCCGGTGGAGGATCTGCTTCAGCGGTTGGTTAGTTAGCACCTCAATCGGATGTGCCTGGAAATAAGGCCTCAACTTCCTGGCGCTAATAATCAGGCATAATACCAACTGTTCTGCTAAATTGTACCGTGACTCCGTATCCTTCATAATGTGGCTTACGTAGTATACTGGCCGCTCGATTTTTTCTTCAATTCTTATAAGCACTGAACTTACAGCGTGTTGAGACACGGCTAGATACAATCTGAGCGTTTCCCCTATGGCTGGTCGGCTTAATATAGGAGGATGTTGAAGTACTGATTTCAAGTCGGCTAATGACTCCTCACACTCAGTCGTCCATTCGAAATCATTGCTTTTTTTTATTGCTCTGAAAAACGGGAGGCATTTATCAGCGGCCCTGGACATAAATCGATTGAGTGCTGCTATTCTGCCAGTCAGCCTTTGTACTTCATTCTTGTTTCTGGGACTAGCCATGCTGATGATCGCCTGAATTTTGTCGGGATTGGCTTCAATCCCCCTCTGAGTCACCATGAAGCCTAGGAATTTGCCTCCAGTCGTACCAAACGTACACTTCTCTGGGTTAAATTTCAGACGACTCTGCCTCGCTACTTGAAAAATTTCCCTCAAATCACCCACATGGTCTTTCTCCTGGTCGCTGTGTACCACCATGTCGTCCACATAGGCCTCTATGGTTCGACCGATCATGCTGCCAAATAGTTTGCTGACCATGCGCTGATACGTAGCTCCGGCGTTCTTTAATCCGAAGGGCATAGCCGTGTAACAGTAAGTCCCAAAATCGGTTATAAAAGAGGTTTTCTCGGCATCCTCCGGCGCTAAGGAGATCTGATGATATCCCGAAAATGCATCGAGGAAACTGAATCTCTTCTTCCCCGACGTGGCATCTATCAACGCGTCTATTCGTGGTAAAGGGAAGCAATCCTTCGGGCAGGCTTTGTTCAGATCCGTAAAATCTATACACATCCTCCATCTGCCGGTCGATTTTTTTACCAGAACCACGTTGGCTAACCATTCTGGATACTCGACCTCTCTGATAAAACCTGCGCTGAGTAACTTCTCTATCTCCTCCTTTATGGCTAGCTATCTTTCTGGTGCAAAATGCCTTTTCCGCTGCTTTACGGGTTTGTAGCCAGGCATATTGTTCAACCTATGCTGAGCGATCGAGGGATCAATACCTGGCATGTCGTCCGTATTCCATGCGAAAACTTCAATATTCTCTTGAAGCATGCTTAGAAGTTCCTCCCTATCTCCTTTACTCATAGATTTCCCAATTTTAACCTTTTTGCCTTCTTTCAACTCCACCTCCTCTATCTCGTCCACTGGCTCAAAACGTTGAGCCTGTTGACATTCGTTTTTTTCGATAGTTAACACCGAATTGTCACTTTCCGACCGCATGCTGTCTACATAACATCTTCTCGACGCCAGCTGATCTCCCTTGACCACCCCAATTCCTCGGCTAGTAGGAAATTTCATACATTGATGTTGTGTAGATATAATCGCGCCGGCCGTGTTAATAATCGGTCGCCCATAAATGGAATTGTAGGCCATCGGCGTACGAACAATCAAGAATGGTGTGACCAACGTCACACAGTTAGGATGTTTCCCCAAGACGACCGGAAGATCTACTATTCCTTCGGGAATAACAGTCCCTCCTCCAAAACCTTGCAAGGGGGTGTTTATAGCTCTCAGACAGTCGGTCGGGATTTTCAAGCCTTTAAATGCTTCCCAGCTTAAGACATTCACTGCGCTGCCAGTATCTACCAGTACCCTCTTAACATCAAAGTCAGCTATGTCTCCGGTGATTACCAACGCGTCATCGTGTGGTAAGGATACTCCTTCTAAATCTCCGTCATCAAAAGTGACTGATTGGGCAAATCTGCTAGAGGCTACGATGGAATTTACATGTAATGACCGTGCATAACCTTTTCTGGAGTTTTTTGAATCCCCTCCACTCGCAGCTCCGCCTACTATGACATGTATCACTCCTGCTCTTCTCTTCCTACCATCGTCCTCTCCTCTTTGTTCGGGACGACGGTCGCTCGTCTTAACAAAATGTTTTATCAGACCATCCGAGATAAGGCGTTCCACTTCGCTTCGTAACGTCCTGCATTGATCTGTAGTGTGACCATGGTCTTTGTGGAATTCGCATCGGCGACTGCTATCTCGAATAGATGGATCAGATCTCAACTTCTCTGGCCATTGTAGTTCCTTCAACGCGGATATTTCACGAAGGATGACGGATAATGGTGCGTTCAACTGTATCTGTGATATAGCATTAACCACTTCAGGTCTCGGTCGATATTTATACTCAGTTAGATTCTTAGTGTTACGCTGATTCATCGAAGGCTCTTCGCGTCGCCTTTTTCTGTTCCCACTTTCGTACTGCTCTCGGTCGCCTCTCGTTGCCCTCAACATCTCCTCTTGATCAATGTACTCCTCCCCTCGTCTCAGCAACTCTGTCATAGACTCTGCTGGTTTTTTTGAGAGACTGGCACGTAGGCCATGGTTCCTTAATCCACTCAGCAATGCCGTAACTACCGACGACATCTGCAAATTCTTTATTCCTAACGTTGCACGATTGAATCGTGACATGTATTCCCGCAGCGACTCTCCTTTATCCTGAGTTACTTGCATAAGCCCCATCGCCGTCTTCCTTTTTCGCGCGCTACTAGAGAAACAGATTGCGAATTTATTAGCGAAGTCTGCAAATGACGATATAGACTGCGCAGGTAAGGTATCAAACCACTCCCTCGCATCTTTTCTCAATGTCATGGGGAACGCTCTACACGCTATGGCATCTGGCCAGCCATGTAATCTTACTCGGTCTTGAAATGTTCGTATGTGATCAATAGGGTCCCCGGTTCCGTCGAACTCTCCAGTTGGTTCTTTGAACTTCGCAGGTAAAGGTACACCCATCACATCCTCGGTAAACGGATCTTCCTTTATGGAAATTGGCCTCCCCCTACTCTTTCTCCGTGTGAACGCTTCTTCCACTTTATCATTCAAAATAGTCTCCCAATTCACCGGTATTGATGGTCGGCTTGTGGATGTTATCTCATGCGTTTGTACTGTCTCGGATGGTGGTATCTCTACTGCCGGAGGAATTTCTGCAGCTGGCGGTATTTCTGTCGGAGGAGGAACCTCGTTAACTGGAGGCGGCATCTCTGATGTGTGCGGTGGTGGTACTACTCTCTGCAACATCTCCAGGATTGTAGACATTTGGTCTTGTAGAGCAGTAACTTGCTGGATGGTGGCGAATTGCGGAAGGTGCTCTTCCCCGGCGGCGATCTCTGGTTGAGAAGTCTCCACATGTTCTATTCTAGGCCTTCCTCTTGTCCTTCCTGACATGGCTCTTCAATTTCAAGTTTCCCACAGACGGCGCCAATTGATATAGAGAGAGAAATTATGAAATTATGAAATTCGTCAATTGATTTTTTCCCGCCCTCAAATGAGGGGGGACTCGTCTATTTATAGACGAGGACTTTAGTCGGTCGGTCTTATTTTTCCATTCATGACAATAAACCCGACCGACCATGTACATACAAAATAAGAAAGGAAAAACGACAAAGAAGAGTAAAACGAGTGATGAAGTACACGGCTAGGAGGTGACTAGCATCAATGCACATTTTCTTTGGCGCAATATATGACAGGCTGAATCTGGGATTCATGCACGGGAGTAACAATGACTAATGGTTTAGGTGTTGTTTCTGACATGAATCGAAGGTTTTGTATGGAGAAATTGAGGATAGATGAGTATGAACTGTTTTTTGGTATATAAACGATATTGGAGATAGGGGAGTGATTGTCAGATTGAAGGGACATACATTGTAGAAAATTATCGTCTCCATGAGAAGAAACTGTCCATGAACACGAAAAGATGACAAGAAAAGTAAATAAAAGGGAACAAATGCTTGGTGTCTTCATCATTCAATTAAGGCTGAATAATTTGTGTAAATAAAAGAAATGTCCAATTTATATTGACAAATCTTTGCATATCCGCCCCCCCCCCCCCCCCCCCCCCCCGGGCGGTACGTGGAGAAGCAGGTATAATAATTGATTGCAACCACAAGAATTATCTACTTTTTTGTCTACATCCATTTTCGGTCTCCATTGATTAATGTATAAATTGGTAAAAGCTTACGCCTTAGCCTCTTCTCATTTTTTTAAAGAAGAATCGATATATATGTCAATGTCAATGTGTTAAAATTGTATTACAACATATATTTGGCTCCAATATGTATTTAATACATGAATACATCAAGAAATAAATTGTATGTGTTTTATATTATTGTAGGTTTCTTTTGAACTAACTAGTTAAGATTACGTGCGCTGCACGTGATTTTATAATAATATTATAATTTTTTTATTTTAAAATTATCGATGAATATAATACTTAAATAAAACTCATTTTCAATCGTAAATTCATCAATGATTATGACCAACTAAGGAATTATATTCAAACTTCTTGGTAAAATATGTGGTTCATTAAAAAATACATGGCCTACGTGAATATTAAGTTTTAAAGATTATTGATACTATTTTAATTATATTTTAAAGCATATATCTAAAGGCATATGAGAAAAGGCAACTTTCTTTTATGAAAATTAGTATCAAATTCTAAAATACATGAAAATAGTAGATATAAGTATAACACAATTTTTTATTGATTTTCTGTATTTATATCATTACAAAAAGCACACGAAAACAAAATATTTAGCCTTTTTAGGTAATTATTTCTCAGAAAAAAGAATCTCAAAATTCTTTGACATAAGATAAAGAAGAATTTTCTATTGCAATATCCATTCAGTTTTAATGCACCCATAAATTAAGGGGTTTTTTTTTTTTTTTTTTTTTGTCTTCATGCATTCTTTCCCGTAATTTCATCTAAAATATTATTAAATTTCAAAAAAATTCAAAATAACCAGATATTTGGACAATGATTTTAACTCATCACATAAAACCACTTATTATGCGAGATTTACCTTCACCTTTTACATAACATAACTCACTTTATCCAAGTTATGTCTTCCTCAGCCGCGTGCTTGAAAAAGTTAGAGTAACAACAATTCTCCTTATTCTAACTCGTTCTTCCACAATAAATATACGTTTAATTGCTTATAAAATGACATAAAACATCATTCGAGCTTAAATCACTTTGTTATCAAGACTACCACAATAATTAATATTTTTACATCGAACAAATATTCTGAATCAAGAAAAAAAGATATGGAAATCAAAATTTAAAATCAATATTACTATCATATATATTCTTAAAATTAGTGAATCATTCATGGAAAATTAACACATCCATTATTACCACATTATTATCAAACTAATTATCAAAGATTAAAAATTATCATTGCGAGGAAAAAAATATTCTTGGCATAATAGAAAACAAAGACGAATAACAAAGGAAGAAAGTATGAATCAATAATAAGAAAGTCGAAATGCAAAGCCAAATTCATCTTGTTTTATTATGTTGATGAAGAAATTTGCTTAAATTCTCGTGCATAATGAGATTGATTCTTTGATTGTTTACAATTAAAGATAATAATTTCAATATATTAAAAATTTTGTTAGTATATTTTTATTTATTTTTATTAATTACAATATATATAATGGAATTAAAGAGACAAATCACTTTCAATGATCAAAATGCAATATTTATATAGTATTAAATAGTTTAAATTAAAGCCAAAATAAATTATATTAATTGAAAGATGATTTTAGGAATTATAAGTTATTTGGGGGGTAATATCGTCCATAAATGTTTCTCCTATATTTGGAACAAGGGAAGAAAGTATGAATCAATAATAAGAAAGTCGAAATGCAAAGCCAAATTCATCTTGTTTTGTTATGTTGATGAAAGAATTTGCTTAAATTCTCGTGCATAATAAGATTGACTTTTTGATTGTTTACAATTAAAGATAATAATTTCAATATATTAAAAATTTTATTAGTATATTTTTATTTATTTTTATTAATTACAATATATAATAGAATTTAAAGAGACAAATCACTTTTAATGATCAAAATACAATATTTATATAGTATTAAATAGTTTAAATTAAAACCAAAATTAATTATATTAATTGAAAGATGATTTTAGGAATTATAAGTTATTTGATGGGCAATATCGTCCAAAAATATTTCTCTCTTTAAGAAACTTTTAGAATTAGTATAGATATAGATTATAATAAGTCTTTTCTAGATCTTAATTAGATACTCGAACTGAAATCGAACACAAAATTAGTATTGGTTGAAATTTTGAATTGACAAACTCTTGAGGTCATGACATAAAATTTCCATGTTTGTACAAATATCAAATACTTTGCAGGATTGATGATCACAAATGGTATGCTCACGTGCATATACCAACCCATGATCTTCACCTACCTTCTAGAAAGCGTAGGGAAGGATATCGATCAAACAATGTAAAAGTGTCGGGTTTTCTCCATGAGTAGAGGGGATTTACGCATAACTTACACGTTAGATTCCATCTATCATCAAAACTTAATAGGTCTATCTACACCTATATTCATCACAACAAAACGATTCCTAAACCTAAGAGGTGCACCAAACTCAACTCATCAAATATACATTTTATCTACAATTTTTGTAGGACACACAAATTACTACTCACTTATTATCTGTACATTGCATAAAATTCACAAATTATTACTCATTTAGGACTCATCAAAAATAATTTCAATATTTATAAATATGAAATTATAATTTAAGCTAATCAATCTAGTGAAACATATTTTTTATCTTAACAATCACCGGATCTACATCCTAGATCTCCCACCACGCTGCCACAATCCAAAATCTGTTATTTGTTACTTCAGCTACAGTCCATGCTAGAAACCTCCAAATAGAAATTATTTTCTCTGAAATTTCCTCTAATGTCGTCATTTCATGAATCACGTGTTCCAAGTACGATTTGGCAACCCAATAATTTAAGTGATATAAAATGTATTTATTGACATATATCATTTATAAAAGTTATTTATTGACATATATCATTTAAATAATTATTATTTTGAGTATAAAGAATCATACATGTGATATTCTTAGTACGATACATTTTTCAAAATACTCTTCAAATATATTTCTATATACTTGTTGTAAATAATAACTATTTAATATTATCAAAATATATAAAACATAGTTCTACTTAATCTAAAAGTCTATATCTTGATCATTTTGTAACTCTCATTGCAACTATATAAATGGATTAATTATTATAATGAAATACATACTTGATCGCTATTCTTTTATTTTATTTCTTTATTTATAACACTTTATCAACACGATGCTAAAATTTTTCTTTATCTTTTTTATTTTTCGTAAGAACAAAATTCCTCCAAATCTTATTAAAAGACTGGCCAACATAAAATACAATTCATTATTATTTTTAGATGTTTCATGCTTACCCAACTCCTATTGCTTTAGTTTTCATGTACAAACATAATTCATCTGCAATCAAATTATACGTATTGTGTTATTACAATTAGATTAGTGAATTTGGCATACAACACTTCCCTTCGCAGAGTCTCCAATATTGTCCTCAGATGCTCTTGATTTTGCTGGGAATTTATTGAATAAATCAGGATGTCATCAATTAACACAATGACAAACTAATATAAGTACTGATGAAAGACTTAGTTGATTAAATCCATAAATACTGCAGGAGGATTCGTCTGTCCAAAGGGCAATACTATAAACTCACAATGCCCATAACGACTTCAAAATGCTGACTTTGAAATATCCGACGGCTTGATTTTCAGTTGACGGTAGCCCGACATCAAGTCGATCTTTGAAAATATCAAAGCACCCTTTAATTGATTGAACAAAATCTTCAATCATTGGAAAGAGATACTTATTCTTGATTGTCAGTTTATTTAGCTCGCAGTAGCCTATACAAATTCTCATCGATCCATCTTTATTAATTTAAAAAAAGAACAGGGGCTTCCCACGGAGAAATACTCGGTATGATAAATCCTTTATTTAACAGCTCGTCCAAATGTATTCACTACAAAAAAACATCGATTTTACGACAAAAAAATATTGTCGCTTAAATAGAGATTTTGTTGTAAAAATAATTTAGCGACAACAAGATGTTTGATGCGGGTATTGTCGCACTTTAAGCGTCATAGATTGTATTATGCGACAACTTTCAGTCACTTGTCGCATAAGCAAACTCACAACATTATTTGTTTGTTTGACGTAGAAAGTATGAAATATCAACAACATAATTGTCGCTATAATGTCGTTGCAATGCACGTATGTCGCGAAAAATTAAAAGAGCGGTAAATCAATTTGTCGCAACGATTATTTCAAAAATATTTTTGCATTGAAAAATGTTTTCTGCAAATACTGTTTTAAAAGTATAACGTATGTTACAAATATTATTTTGTGGCAATGAATAATTGTCTGTGTGACAAGTTGGGTTTGAAGTTGAATTTATTTTACAAGACAAATATATTTTTGCAGCATCATCATTTGTGCAACGATGTACAATTATTGCGTAATTTACTTTTTATTTATATATATTGCGTATTCAATTTCACAACATGAAAATATTGCATAATATTTTCAACGATGATATGTTTTCAATTTCTTGCATCGTGGTAAAATTGTTACTACGGTACACATTTATTTGAAAATGTAACATCATTAAAAAAAACTCATGACTTGATAAAAAGAGTGTTTCATTAATCAAATATAAATGGTTCAAAACTATATAATACAAATTCATATTATTGTTAAAGTTGTAATACTAAAGCTTGTGAACAGTGTAGTACAATAATCTTCAACTTGTTATCAACACTCACTAGATGTATCACGTGTATTGAAATCTACATAGAAGGGACAAAATGTAAATTGTCATTGAAAAATAAAATAAAAAGACATTATATAAACAAACAAAATAAATGTAAAACATATATACTTTGCTTACCAATGTCGCTGTCATGACTTAATCTTTTACGAATTCGCATCCAACTCCTGTCTATCACTGTTTCACTAAAATTATATAAAAGAAAATTTCTAATTAATAATTCTTAAATAAACAACAAACCATGTTAAACAAAGAAAATATGCTAATGACAATCTATTCATTAAACATTACTATCACACATTTCCTTACAATATATAAGAGTTGGTTTCAAAATCACTGTTCATGCATCGACCAAAACGACGTCGTTTAGGTATTTTTTTTTTTTTTTTATTATAAAAGTATTATGTCTGACATGCAACAGAAGCCCACTCCTTTTTCCTATCACTTTGTCTGACATACCAAACTTTTTCCTATCACCTTGTCTGACATACCACAGAAGCCCACCCAACCTTTTTTCCTATCACTTTCTCGGTCTTCCCTAAATGTGCCTCCTCTTGTTACCTTTTTGAAGACTCCATTACCGAAGAGTCATCGTTCTATTCCTCAGAGGTTTAAGGTCATGCTGCCGATTCCTTCTCCTCCTAATCTGTACCTCAATCCAGATCTTTTGGTAAATTTTAAGAAAATAATTTACGTTTCATTTTGGATTTTGGATTTTTCGTTTTGTATGTTTTATGAACAAACCCAATGGCTGAGATCGATTTGTTGTCTGATTTGGGTTTCTTTTTCCACGATCGGTTTCCCTTGTTTTAAGTTTGTTCATTAACTATCTGGGTTTCATACTAGTGTTGATAACCATGGAAAGTCAGAATTCAAATCAAATTCAAATACATCTACCTAAAATAGAACTCCAGATTTCAGCCATGTATCGCACCATGATTCTCTCTTAATTGTAAATTCCTTTAGTTTAGCCAAGTATATTTCTGTCATAATTATCAATCCCTACAATTTAGGGAATGCTATGTAATCTTTGTCAATATATATACATGACCAGAATCACCACAATTGGTGTGGTCTTAAACCCAATATAATTGCCATCTATATTCTTCTTCATGGTATCAGAGCCATACGTCTAACGACCATACACATATATTTTTTTTCTTCTCTCCATGGAAGCCATCAATTCCTCTGCTGGTGCTGTAGTTCCCAGCCATTCTGGGTTCATGTCTATCAAACTTGACAGAACCAACTATCCACTATGGCTTGCTCAAATTGTTCCGATTCTAAAAAGCAAGAATTTGATGGGATTTGTCACAGGAACAAATCCTTGCCCACCAGAATTCAAATCAAATATTGATGGCACCGTAACAACTGAAGTGGATCCTAGGTATGCTACCTGGCATCAACAGGACCAAATGATCCTTAGTTGGATCAACAACTCTCTTTCTCCAACTGTACTGTCTACAGTGGCTCGATTCACATCATCACAAGCTACATGGTCCTCACTTGAAAAGAGATATGCTTCTCAGTCGAAAAATCGAATTTTGCAACTCCGGCATGACTTACTAACTGTGAAAGGGGAAGGTCTTTCCATCTCAGATTTTGTGGACAAGATAAATCAGATTGCTGATAATCTTGCCTTAGCAGGAAAACCAGTTGACGATGATGAACTTGTCAACATAATCCTGAACAATGTCGGCCCGGCATATGAAGTTACAGTCAGCTCTGTACAAGCCCGTGACACTTCTATATCCTATGATGATCTTGTCGCTTTATTGCTTAATGCAGAGATGAGGCTCAAGGCGCATCAAACACCATCTCTTGAGGCAAGTCCCACTGCCATGTACGCACCCAAAGCTACACAAAGCAACAACCGTGGTCGTAATTCTGTCCACCACCGTGGATCCAATATGCGAGGCAAGGGACCATCTGGTTTCCGTCGGAATCAAAATTGGTCCCAACCACAATCAAGTTCAGTGTCTTTTGGTAACTCTGGTCTTATGCCTTCACGTCCTCCATGTCAAATCTGTAATCGCAGTGGGCACAGTGCCCTTGATTGCTATCAACGCATGAACCATGCGTATGAAGGCAGAATCCCACCTCAAAAACTTACGGCTATGGCTGCTATTGCCTCCTCCAACACTCCATCAACCACATGGATTTCAGATTCTGGTGCCTCGAACCATATTACTTCTGATCTTACAAATTTGGCCATTCACAATGAATATCAGGGAAAAGATCATGTTGCTGTGGGTAATGGTGCAGGTTTGCCTATCGCTCATACTGGCTCTAGTAAATTCACTTGTGGTTCCTCAACCTTTGCTTTGAAAAATATTTTGCATTGTCCTTCCATTGCTGCTAATCTTTTGTCAATTTATCAATTCACACGGGATAATAACTGTTCCTTTGTTTTTTATTCTGACTGTTTCTATGTGAAGGATGTAAAGACGGGGAAGACGCTTTTCCGCGGGAAGAGTGAACATGGTCTCTATCCCTTTCGCATTCATACTCAAATCTCTACAAAATCGGGTCGTCCTTTTGCATTGGTTGGTGTTCGTGTTAGCATCCCAATTTGGCATTCTCGGTTGGGTCATCCTGCCAACAACACTTTGTCACATCTTATTTCAAATAAATGTCTTCTCATGCATGGTGATAATTCCATTCCATTTTGTAATTCATGTCCTTTGGGTAAAAGTACTAAGTTACCTTTTCAATTGTCGAATTCCATATCAAAATTTCCTTTGGAATTAATTCACTCAGATGTTTGGACTTCTCCTATTATTTCAATGAAAGGATCAAAATATTATGTTTTATTTGTGGATGATTTTTCACGATACTCATGGATCTTTCCAATGCAATATAAACATGAAGTGTACGATACCTTCCTCAAATTTAAACTACATGTTGAAAATCTCTTTTTATCCAAAATAAAAATGTTTCAATCTGATGGTGGGAGTGAATATACAAAAAGAAAGTTTCAAAATTATTTGGCTCATAATGGTATTGGATTCCGCTCCTCTTGTCCAGGTCATCCCGAACAAAATGGGGTCGCAGAAAGAAAACATCGTCACATTGTTGACACTGGGCTCACCCTTCTTGCCCATGCTCATATGTCATCAAATTATTGGGTAGATGCATTTCAAACTGCATTATACTTAATAAATCGTCTGCCAACTCGTGTTTTACAGTACCTCAGTCCATATGAAAAATTATTTCACAAATCTCCCTCATATGATACTCTTCGTGTATTTGGATGTGCATGTTTTCCTTATTTACGACCTTACAATACAAATAAATTACAATTTCGTTCCAAGCGGTGTGTTTTTTTGGGGTACTCTCTTAACCACCAAGGATACCGCTGTCTTGATCAAAGTACAGGTCGTATTTATTTGTCCCGTCACGTTATTTTTGATGAGTTATCATTTCCATTCCAAGAGACCACTACCACTCTTTCTGCAGAGACGGCTTCACCAAACTTTAATTCACCACTAGAGATAGTTACTGAACCTTTGCCCCATATACCATTAGCTTCTACTGACTCTCCAAATACAACCATACAACCTCCAGACCCACCTATACAAAACCCACCTAATGTTCCTACTACATCCATCACACCAAGTACAAATATCCTCATCACTCCTCCTATCATTACCGAACCTACCCAACCAAACACTACTCCAACCCCCAATCCTATCATTACTGAAACTTCTCCCCCAACCACTAATCCCCACCCTATGGTTACTAGGAGTCGAGCTGGAATCTCTAAACCAAATTCAAAGTATGCATTGACTGTAACTTATGATCCCACTCTTCTAGAACCCACATGTTATACTCAAGCTGCAAAATATGAGGAATGGCGTAAAGCAATGGGTGTTGAGTTTAATGCTTTGCAACAAAGCGGTACTTGGTCATTGGTACCACCTACTTCGGATATGAACATCCTACCTAACAAATGGGTGTTCAAAATCAAAAAGCGTTCAGATGGCACTATTGAACGCTACAAGGCCCGCCTAGTGGCCAATGGATATCACCAACAAGAGGGCATTGATTATACAGAAACTTTTAGTCCGGTTGTGAAGCATTCCACTATTCGCATTATACTTGCTTTAGCAGTCAATCACAAATGGCCAATTCGACAATTGGATGTTCAAAATGCCTTTCTACATGGGATCTTATCAGAGAAAGTATATATGAAACAACCTTCGGGCTTCATTGATCCACAATATCCTAACCATGTTTGCAAACTTCATAAGTCACTTTATGGTTTAAAACAAGCACCGCGTCAATGGTTTACAAGATTTTCTGATTATTTAGAGGAACTTGGGTTTTATGAGTCTAAAGCATATTATTCTCTATTCACATTTCATAAGGGTGATTTGCTCATTATTCTGCTTATATATGTTGATGACATTTTAATAACAGGCACTAGCTCTTCCCATATTTTTAGTCTTATTCAGAACCTGGGCAGATTGTTCTCTATGAAAGATTTGGGTCCACTACACTATTTCCTTGGTCTAGAGGCAGTATACAGCACAACTGGCTTGCATCTCACTCAAACCAAATACACTATGGATTTATTGTTTCGCACTAAGTTTCAGGATGTCAAGCCAATCTCTTCTCCTGCTAATGCTGGTAAGAAACTCAGTCTCTATGATGGAGACCCTCTTTTAGATCCCATAGAATTTCGAAGTGTTGTTGGCGCCCTACAATACTTGACACTGACTCGTCCAGATATATGCTTTGCTGTTAATCAAGTGTGTCAATTTCTGCATCAACCAACAACACATCATTGGACTGCTGTGAAACGCATTCTACGTTATTTAAAGGACACTCCTGACCATGGGCTCTTCTACCAACCCGGCTCTTTGATGTTGGAAGCTTACTCTGATGCAGATTATGCAGGCTGCCCAGATGATCGTCACTCTACAGGTGGCTACTGTGTCTATCTTGGTCATAATCCCATCTCTTGGAGTGCCAAGAAACAGCGTACTATATCCAGATCAAGCACCGAAGCTGAATACCGTCAACTAGCCTACACTGCAGCTGAACTCTCATGGATTAGATCCTTATTTAAAGACTTAGGAGTATGTCTTTCAAGTCCTCGCATTTGGTGTGACAATATCAGCTCCATATCATTGGCATCGAACCCGGTCTTCCATGCTAGAACCAAACATTTGGAGGTTGACTATCATTATGTCCGTGACAAAGTGGTACGTAAGGAACTCGAGGTCTGCTATATCTCCACTACAGATCAAGTCGCCGACATCTTTACTAAAGGTCTTTCAAAGTCTCGGTTCCTTCTATTAACAAACAAGCTTATGGTTCGCTCACGGCCCATCAGCTTGCGGGGGTGTGATAACCATGGAAAGTCAGAATTCAAATCAAATTCAAATACATCTACCTAAAATAGAACTCCAGATTTCAGCCATGTATCGCACCATGATTCTCTCTTAATTGTAAATTCCTTTAGTTTAGCCAAGTATATTTCTGTCATAATTATCAATCCCTACAATTTAGGGAATGCTATGTAATCTTTGTCAATATATATACATGACCAGAATCACCACAATTGGTGTGGTCTTAAACCCAATATAATTGCCATCTATATTCTTCTTCAAGTGTAATCAATGGTTCATCGGGTGTTCTTGTTGCAATTTTTATGTATTTTATTTGACAAATATTGATTTTAGTTTGTATTTTCTGGTTCACAAAGCGCTACGTTCCATTATTCACTTTGTTTCCTTTACTTATTCATGAAATCTAAGTTGATTTCATTTGCTTTATCTTCGTGATTTTAATTTTCTCTGGGCTGATTAATGCTATTTCTTACGTGATTAGTTAAAATGATAACATTTATCTGTACCTTTAATATAATGCTTGTTTCATAATGGCCTTAAGAATTATGGATATTTGGCAAGTTTGATGATATCAGTTATTAAAAGATGTTCAGTTGAATTATTGACGGTAAATTTCATAGCTCATTGACTGATCCCCTAATTTATTTAAAAAGTAGTATAAAAATTGAATTGCTAATAATTTGCTTTTGAAAATTTAGTATTGCAATTAGTCTTGACAAATGATTGCACCATGTTTTGAAGGATAACTGTTTTTTTTTAGTTGTGCAAAAATTGCAGCATGATTTTATGCGTTTTCTCATTTTAGAATGTGATTGAAATTATTAACTCATTGCCATTTGACTGTATGTTTTTGTTTAGTTATTTTTCTATGTATCGTCTTTATTATTTTTATTAGCTTGATGACGCGATTTAATTTTTTCAGGAAATATTTCCAATTAGCAAAACACTTGACATTTCTTATGCTTGGGTAATCTCTCTTAATAATAAACTGGCAATGTGGTGGCCATGGGTATGTCAAACTTGTAATTGGAAAGAATTTTTTGTGAATTAAAATATACTATTTCATTCATTTTGTTGCAGGTTGCCGAATGGGATTTTTCTTTAAATGGAGCCAAAGAGAACATCGTCTTTTCTTCTTATATTAGTTATTCCTCATGTCATATATAATTTCATTGAGTAACTATTAATTTGTTGTTGCCATTACATTTGAGGAGTAGAATCTATTTACAAAGAACTTGATCCATCAGTTCGTCTGCTTATTCTTAAAGCACTTTGTGAAATTTAAGCTGATCTATTCCTTTGTTCTTATGATGATATGACTATTTTATATATGAATGCAGTAATTTATTAATACACTGCTATTTATTCTAGAAAACTTTTTGGGTTATTAATACACTGTTATTTAAGCAAACTTTTTTGGGTTATCATTATTATTATTATTTTGTTGACTTTGTAAACTGCATTTAATTTGGAGTAGTTTTAATTTATCAAATGAAAAATTACAAGTTCCAATCTTATGATTTTGATAAGAACTTCACCAAAAAAATCCAAAAGCACGTCCTTCAATCTTGTTTTACCCTTGATGTTTTTGAACGTGTTTATTTTTCTTAAAACAAGATAATATTATGTCCTTTATCAATGCTCATTATCATGTCATGAATTTGTGAACTAGGTCTTGCTCATGTATGTTATATTCGATTCATTATACTGTAAATGAGCTTGATGAGTGATGTTTTAGAATAATGAATTTAATGTGGTACAAGCTTTAAAATTAAAAAGTTTTGCCGAAATACAAGATTACTCTTCCTAAGCATGAAGAATAACTGATTATATCCCCAGCAAAGTTATTGGTGTAAACTCTTTATTAGATGATTTGACCATATAGAACTTCTTTGATTCCGTGACTAAGAGTGCTTAGGCAGCTTGGTCATTCTTTCCTGTTCTTGATAGGGTTCAAACTCCATGATTCGCTATGATTTTTTTCGTGGTTTCTTTTTTTTTTTTCTTTTTTTTTTTTTTTATAGTGCCCATCTCTATAAACTCATTTCATCACCCTCTTCACTTTTTTGTCCACTATGACTTAATTTTAAGGTTAAATTCATAAACTCATCATCCTCTTTGTGTTTTGTTGGGAGATTCATTTATGTTCATTGTTCAGCATTAACATATGCAAAGAGTTTCTGGTTTTTGTCTTCTTGATGTTTGATTTTTGATAGGAAAAGTTTTGTAACAAGGCATGCGTGGATCGACTTCTGAAAGGCACAAAGAATAAAATTGGGGAACAGCTGATAAATTCTTTCATGGAGAGACTCCATTGGCACTATTATGTATGTGTGTGTCCTTTTTTTTTTTTCTTATGTGTTTTTGTCCGTCTCTTCTTCTTTTTTTTTTCTTGTCTTTTTGTTTTTAATTGTACCCTCAAAATTTTGCTTTTTTATAATTTTGAAATAGAAGCCCAAAGTACTAAAGAATGTGATTATGATTAAAGTAGATTATCGTGAAGAACAAAAGATTGACTTTTCACTATTTTTTATTCTTATTCAAATGATTTCAGAAAATTTAATTGCCGATGTGTGCTCTAGTGAGCTTGCTGAAGGCATATCTTATGTTGCTCGTCATGACAATGAATCAAGACTTGTTATGGTAATTAATTTTCTCTCTATATGCTTTTCTCTTTCAATTTTCTTTTAATTTGTTTTTTCCTTTAAGCAATAATTTGTGTACAATTTGTGTTGCTCATTATCTTTCCTACTTACAAATTTTTCACATAAAACAAGATTAAAATTCTACTCGCAAAAACAGTGCTACATTGTTTTATCAATTTGTGGAAATGAGTCTTTTTTGCTTTGATATTTAATGGTAAGACATCGTTTGGTACATGATAGTGTGCACACTTTTATTAAATGTTCATTATGTTGTTGTTGTTGTTGTAGTGGTCCAAGACAATACACAATGACGATTGGTTCCATTGGTAAAACATGATTATGTCCGTACCTTGCAATTACATTTCCATGACATTATGTACTTATTTGTTTGCATGTCAAAGTTACAAAATTTATAGTTGGACTTCGGAATAGTGAAAAATAAATCCGTAACACAGTATTATGTGCAAAAAGAAAGTATTTGTAAGAATGGTAATCAATTGACAGTTAAATTTGACAAAAACAAGAAAGATGCTTAATCTTTTGAAATGTTGTACGTAATTTTAAACACTCTTCTCAATTTCAGTTGCCATTGTTTTGGACTATTAGATTTTGTTCAAAACTGTGAACATATCATCAATCTAATGTCTACTTTCTCATTTCACTGCTCTTGTTATTAGAGGAAGGATACACATTTATTTCTTTTAATGGTTTTTGCTCGGTTTAGTGTCATATTTAGGTTGATACTACTTGTTTTTTATTTGTGCCACTGACTTGAATTTGATTTTTTTAGGAACTTGAGTAGGCACTGCCTGGTTGAGAAGTGCAAATATTGCATGCAAAACATAAACTTACTTTGGGGCTTGTTCAAGCTTTCCAACCTAACCCTTGCCAACAAACATCTTGGTAGGTCTAATTTGTAAATAGCTATACATTGTGTCTTGTTGTTTAATTACAAACAGAATTCGTGAACCAAATTCAAGAAATTTCGATGTCTACCTCAAATAGTAGAGAGTTAACATTTTTGTTCTATATTACTTTGTTTCTATTAATTATAATTGATATTTCTTGAAATATTCTATTTGAAATGATTTATACCCTCTTTGTTTCAAAATTTTCTATATTTTTTTTTCTTTTTTCAAATGGCCTGTGAAAAATTTGATTTCCATCCAAGTATTCTTGGATTGAACAGTTATGGCACTACATAGTGAAATGGAGTCGTACATTTTTCGCCAAGAGACCAAAAGTAGCCAAATGGATCGAGACCAAAAAAGTAGCAAGAACAGGAAGCCTGTGAGAAAACTAGATCCACTAAGACTAAAGAAGGCCCTGATTTTTTATGCTGAAAAGCTCCTAAAGAAGTCAAAATCAATTGGATTGTGCATGAATATCGCTTAGCAAATGTAGACATATTTGTTGGCTTAAGACACAATTTGAGGGCACATACTCTTTTACTTTTGTAGTGTAGGACTGAATAGTATAACGAAAAATAGTTGTGCTGCTCTATTGAAATTTAAATGCTAGAAGTTTTTGGCTTATTAAATCCTCTATGAAGTATCTACAAGTGACTAAATCAATTGATTGCTAAATGCACAATCTTTCATTACATTAATCATATGTTTTTATTTATATTGGCCTCCGTTGGAGCCTATATGATGATCAGGGATCACATACTCGCTCTTACAGTTTCATGCATATTTATTTGTTGCCAATTTTGTGCGCAATTTTGGACATTTTTCAAATTGAACTTATTATTCAATTCATTTGCATTTTAAGAAAATACCAATAACAAAAGTGTTTGTACCATAAGCATTATATTAAAACAAAATTTAAGCGCTATGTTATTAAATACATAATAGTAGATACGTCATGTGCATCGCACATGGCCCCACTAGTATAGATAAATAACTCAGTTTGCATCAGTTGAGGTCCGTTAACAACCCTTGAAAATCATAAAACCAAAAATGAAAAAAAAAAAACAAAGGAAAATGAGTAGAATAATAGTAGTAAATAAGTAGGCATTCCTGCAAAAATTGGCAATAGTACAGGATTTTAGAATATGAAATCAAATCATCAGGTAATTAAATGCGTGGTAATTGTGTTGATCACAAATCAAATTCATGTGCACATGGATCTGATTGCATATTCCATGTGAACCCACATGTACTAAACCTAGAAATATATTTTCAACAATCCAACTTAACAACTGAACGTTCGTTATTCGAGTCAAACAAACAAACTATCATCAAAGTCAACGATGAATTTCACTAACGATAAACTGAAGTCAATGATCACTCTAATGAACTGAAATGGAAAGATCCATCTCTAACAAATGAAGTATCGGCAATCCTTTGTTATAAGACAAAAGTCAAAAATCCATTTTTTTATTTCATTCAAAAAGTAAGAACACATGTTAATTTAATTTCAGTTTCAATCCAATCCGTCTTACATGATACTAACAATTAAAGAATTTGTACATAATATCACTAACTTCATGCAAACATATAGAATAGGAAACTGATTGGGTAAAAGCTTTTTCATTTATACCCTCAAGCATGGATTGACTAGATCAACTATGGCCTAGAAACTGATACTTTCAAATGATAACATGAAGGGCATCACTATGACATTATTCCCAGAACCAAATTTTACAGAAGTATAAATGACAACATGAAGAACCATTCGCATAGACTAATTTAATGAATCATGCATCGAAAATCATTCATCAAGGATCAGCCATCACCATTAAAAATGATCCCCTGTAGCTAATGGAGCTGAGTTTAGCATTCCAATTATTCTCTTTTTTTTAGGTTGGAGGGTTGGGGGTTGAAAACAGTCCAACTTATTTTCGAACTTAAGAAAATTTAGCCATAAAAAAATGATATAAACTCAGGTCTAGCCAGGAAAAAATGATATAAACTCCGGTCTGATCATTACTTGTTCAAATAATTAAAGACACTTTAGATGCAAAATGGCGTTCCTAACTTATCAGTGTAACCACAGAATATAACAGGGTTCCTATCAATCTAAATAAAAATCACAAACGCAATGCTCAATGCCATAATTTTAACAAACAAGTTGGCAGAAATGAAAAGAGGATCATAACAATGAAAGAACATTATATACAATTGACCTAATTAATAATTGACTAGACATTTTTCCTGATGAAAATGAAGACTTCTTCTGATAACCAATAAAACATATGAACATTGGAAATGGAACAAAAAGCAAACAAAATCAATAAAAGTCATAAGGAATAACAAGAGCTAACTAAACATGCCTAAATGATAACTGAAATTAATATAAAAAAATATAAGTAATATATCAAGCAGAAGAATATATTAACCAATTAACAAGTTGTCCAGATCCATGAACAGTCTAACCAATTAACTAGAGTTGTCCACTGAGTAAAAAAAAAAAGGAACGAGAAAAACCAGACAAAAGGAGTGAACTCACAATCCACCAGCTTAGTGGTTTCTCATTTCATTTGACACTCAAGCCATTTGAGGTAACTAAGTTAATGTAGAATCACATTCTGTCTCAAAATTTGTTATGCTTAAAGTTGAAAATATGTGAAATCACAAGCAAGAAAATAGTGTAATTGCAGAAATTTTTACCCATATACAATATAAATCTCACCATTCAGAAAAATCAAAATTTTTATTTATTTCTAGAAAATATAGTGCAATATGCTGAGCCTTGGGAAATTTTCATTGAAATCTGTACGCAATACTATACACCCACAAAATTTTCACTTTCCCATCAAAACCCACTTCTATTTTTCTCCTACCAGAGTTAATTTGCACTCTCTTGGGAAAAAACTAACGGGGTTTTGCTTACATGCCTCAAAAATCAAGAAAATAGGTGATGAGTATGAGAGATATCGATAATGAATTTATCACGACTGTTTCTCCATACGTCTGTCTTCCTTCATTTTCAAAATTGATTTTTCTCCATCATATCTCCTATATTCTTCAAATTCAATCTCTTCATATCAAATTCTCAAATCCACCTTCTTCTTCATCTGCTATATCATTCTCAAAATTGATTTTTTTCCATCATATCGCATATGTTCTTCAAATTCCTTCTCCTCAAATCAAATTCTCAAATCCACCTTCATCTTCATATGCTACATGTTTAAATTGTCATTGAATTTGAATCGTAACCTACGGTCGAATCTACCGTAGGAAAGCGGTATATACTAGTAGATATAGAAACTGGTCGTGATTTTGAAGATGAAGATGATGACGATGCGGATATTCCATTTGGGCTTGAAATTTTTTCAATTAATTGACCTAAAAATTTTGATTTAATTGAGCAAAAAAAATTACAGAAGTGGAGCTTACCTTAAGCAGGGTTGGTCAGCAGTCTTGGATTGATCGACGGTGGGTGACGAGTCAAGCGACTGGCGGGCGAGGGAGAGATGGAATGAGAGATCAACTATTTCAATATTGCCAAAGAGAGATGGAATGAGAGATCTCTTGTTATAGGGCTGGTTCGTATCTAACTATTTTTATTTTTATTTTTTAATATTTTTAATAACCAGGTTGGCTTGGATCTGGTTGAGTTGATTTTTTAATTACTTTTTTTAATATTATTATTTATTTATTTTAATACAATATAAATTTTAAAACATAAAAATATATTAAAATAAAAATATTCTAGATGGGTTCAGAAATTCAGGGCTGGACATTGCGAGACGGAACAAAGCGAGATATTTTGTCATCCTAGGATAGGAACGGGAATGCAATAGTAGCTAGGTGTTACATTTATGAGAAATACTAGAATAGACTTGTGACAAATATTGTTTATCACAAAGTGTGAATGTCATGATTTGTTTTCTACCACTCCTACAAGCTAAAGCAATAATAAATATGAGTGTCACAAAATTTTCCTTCATTTCTAGAATTTTTAGCAACAAATATTTATTATCACAAAAAAAGTAGACACTATTGCATCACAAAAATTTTGTTGAAAGAAATAAAAGTTTGTCGCCGTAAGTTTTTCACCAAAAATATTTTGGTGCCATGCTTCCTATCATGTTTTTAGCGACAATCTTTATTATTTGTCGCACATTTTGACATTTGACGGCAATTGTTTATGTCGCCTTATATTTTTTTGGTACATATTTTTTTTGCCACAATTTTTGCAACAAACTTTAAAAAATGTCGTGATAAATCACTTATTGCGACAACTTTTTGTATGTTGAAAAATATCTTGTCGCGAAATCACAATTTTGTTGTAGTGATATTTTTAACTCTTGCAATTCTCTTGGTGCCATCCGATACGGAGTATTTGACGTGTGTGCAGCTGCAGGTATCAAATATATCATGAATTCTAGTTGCGTCTCAGGTGGGATATTCGATAGATCATTTGGAAACACGTCGGCGTATTCTCGAACTATCCACTAATAATTCCTCATATGAAGTGCTAGTGAGATTGACAAGAAATCCTTTACAATCTTGCTTCTTTAGAAACATCTTTGCATGCAAAGCTGAGATGAGGTGGGAAAGTCCTTCTCATAACATACATGTAGTGCGATTACTACCAACTAATCCATACCCAAGATGATATCAAAATTTCTCTTTTCTATAACTTGTAAATCCGCTGCTAAGACCTACCCGCCAAAATCTATCTGAACTTCTCTAGCCAATGTATAAGTATCTATAGTTCCTCATGATGGCATACTAACTTCAAGTATACTATCAGTTTTTTGGCATGGAATGTGAATCTTGGCTAGGCATGCATCAGATATAAACGAATGCGTCACGCCAGTATCAATAAGAACGTAAATAAGTATGCTAGGGATTGGGATTTCTTGATTACCCTTCGTTGGAACCTTGATTTTGTCTCGTAAACTGACATAAAATCTGATTTCTATTGTGATCTTGCCACTTTCTTTTTCCCGAGTCATTTTACTACTCGTGAACTCTATTCTCTAAACCTGAGAAATACATTGTCTGGGCTTTCTTTACCACTGCTCTATATGTACAAAGCTCATGCAAATTGAAAATCTACCTGATTTCTTGACACAACCATCTTTTATAGCATCTTGCCTTCATTAATTCAGTACTGACCAAATATGGAGCATAGCATGACAGTTCTTCAAATTTCTGTTTATGGTCACTAATCTCCACGTCTTCCTGAACGAGATGGAGAAACTCCGAAACCTTGTAGTCTCGCATAGCTCGTGGAAAATATTTTTATTAGCTGGGCCTTAAACTATGCCCAAGAGAGATTATTCAGTTCCTCTTCGTTATAAATGCGAGATGCTAACTCCCACTAGTGACCTGTTCGACTAATTAGTATGAACTTGGTGTATAGGACCTTCTAATTTTTTAGGCAAGAGATGTGCCAGAAGATTTTGTCAATAGTTCTCAACCACTCTTTGGCTGCCAGCTTCTGCCATCAAAGATAGGTGGGTGGTACCGACAAAATTGTTCTACCACCGACATGGCAGGGGCCATTGGATGTGCCAGTGAGGCGTACTGTTCTTCAAGAACTTGCAGTTCCCGCTGCACTCTTAGGATTTGAGGTGTTGGTGGTGATGTCTAGTCTATTAGAGCTCATCTTATCTCTTCAACTGCGAGTTGCAAATTCGAGATAGCTCTTGCTTGTGTAGTTGGTGTCATTTTCTTTAGGACAAACAATAATAAATTTGTAACCCATCGAAAATATACACGCAACACACGTTCTAAAAGAACTAACAAGAAGGGAAAATTTAGATAATATCTTTTGTTATTCAATAATCCTTCAAGAGAAGATAACAACATAAGAAGGACGTCTATAGAGCTGGCAAATGGGCTAGACGGGCCAATCCAACCCAATATTGGATGGGCTACACAAAAACTTGGGCTTGGCTAGCCCTGGCCCACTTTTACATGGGCCAGTTTTTGATGGGCCAACCCAGCCTGAATTGGGCTACAGGGCTAGTGGGCTAGCCCAATTTCAGTTTTTAATTTATTTTTTTTAAACCAAAATTTATTTTTAAAAAAAATGGAACACCCCCACTCCCACCCACCTCCTGAATTCGAGAACGCGACGAGAGTAGGAGGGAGCTCCTCTGGTCGCAAGGCTCTGGTCAGAAAACCAGGGAGAAACACGAGAAACCAGACTCCCTAGTTTCACCGTCGACGGGGAGATTTCTCTCCCGTCGTCTGGTTTCTCATGAAACCATCTTGCGACTCCCTGGTTTTACTATCGACGAGGTAATCTGGTTTCTCGCTTTACTCTCTGGTTTCGCCGCCGACGGGGGAGATTTCTCCCCCGTCGTCTGGTTTCTCACGACTCTCTGGTTTCGCCGCTGACGGGAGAAATCTGGTTTCTCGCTTTACTCCTTGGTTTCGTCACCGACGGGGAGATTTCTCTCTTCTCGTCTGGTTTCTCTTTCGCCGCCGACTTTCTCTTTTCTGGTTTCTCGTGAACTCCCTGGTTTCGTCGTCGATCTCTTTGTTACAGATTCACAGGTGGGGTGGAGATGGGGGTGGGGTTGGGGTAGATGATGTGGTGGGCAAAAAAAATTTATCGGACCAGCCCGACTTCAGCCCAATTAGCCCAGTGGGTTAGTTGTTCTGGGCCAAATTGGCCCAATTTTTACTTTATCAACTTTTTAATGGGCCAGCCCAGCCCATGGTCCGGGTTATCTGGGCCAGCCTACTGGGCCAACCCATTTTGTCACCTCTAGGCTTGTAGTGCTTAAACTGCGATAAAATAACAATTGTCCAAACATACTGAAAATAGAAAACTAAACAAAAGAGACATGTCTACAAATTGCTACCACTATACAATCTATAAGCAGCATCGTCACTGATCCAAGCTCCATGATCTCTAGGCCTCTTTAACCGTAGCACCTCGTCATCTGAGGTGACATATGACTCGCCTAAGACTCATCCTCGAAGTCTTCTTTTGAGTCCTCATCAATTTCTACAACTTGCTAAACCTCAATAACTAGAACTAGCTCAAGCACCATCTCAACCAGCAGAGGAGTCTCAGGAACGGGCTCAACTACCAGAGCCGGCTGAGAGACAGAATAAAAGAAGTTACCACATAAATTTTACTCTTCCTAGTGTATAATAATCGCCTCACAGTACACGTCATACTTTACCTCATGGTAGTAGTCTTCCAGATCTTTCAGAATATCCATGGCAATCGATTGTCCCAGACCAATCAGTAAATCAACCAGATGTGCAATGGACTCAGCATCAATTATCACCAAACTGTAGTTTGTCGCTCTAATACGTGCTGCTCTATGGGTACCGACATGACGTCCAATCGACCACTCAAGATCCGAAGCAAACTGTATGTAATCATTCATTGCCGCCTCAGTTCTCTCTATATAATACTCACTGGTAGAACCATGTTTGAAATATCAATTATGAAGAGTCCAATTAGGTGGGTTTGCTATCCTCTTCTAATTAAATTTGGAGGACTAAAATAAACTTTAATAAAATTTCATCCGATTTCTCAAAACATTTATAGTGTAAAAATTTAATATCCACTTTACATTTCTAAACGTAACATTTTATCATAAATGAAACGAATATAAACTGTCATAAATATAAATTTCATATATCATACTTAAACATAAAAATTCTTAAACTATCTTGATGCACTATCTTGAGTCTTAAATATAAGTTTCATATATCGTACTTAAATATAAACAGTGGCACCAGAATCGCTGTCACTTCCCGATCCACTTCAATTTGGTCAAAGCACTTACGAACAGAATATTTACTGCACTGCAATCGTCGACCAACATTCTACCGAGTCCATTCCTAACAACATTTGCACGTACTACTAGAGTGTCATAGTGGAAGTAGTAGACACCGATATTATCCTCCTACATAAAGGTAATTGGTGGGACCCTAGGTCGATGTCCATGACCTGCCAACTCTCTATTGAAATTTTCTTTGTTGCTTTCGCATAATTTCTCCGAGCATTCATAGTGTGGCCTTGACATACGGCCCTCCGATTATTGTATTGATCTCACGAACTGGAGAGGCCGTCGTTAGTCTATCATTGTCGTTCCACCTGTCGCCACGATGGGGACAGTTATCTTGGCGATGGGATAGGGCCATCAACCATTTTTAGGAAGTCATTGCCCTCAATGCACATGAAGGTATCCCTCTTCTTCTTGTTGGCTTTCCTGATTTATGAGCTCCTGGTGAATGCGGCAGAACTTCGAAGCTAGGGTAGATGGAAGATGAGGGACCACGGACGGTCTAGGCAGATACACCGTGCCGATATTAGTCTAATTAAACCTCCTATAATGACTGTGATGAGGCTCTAGAGAGCGTTGCCCTTCGCGGCGATAGCACTCTCTTTTTTTCTTCTCAGGCTTCTCTCGGTTCTTAATTGTTTCTTCTGACCGAACTCTCTCTGAATTAGGTCCAGTAGCTAAGTATAAGTCTCTCTAGAAGGGAGTTCGTATGTCGAGCCCAGTTATCAATGCATCCAGTGCCTTGTCATCGGTGATGTTTTCAATTTTTTTAATGACCTTGCTTAACCATCTAAAGTAGCTCTTCACAACGTGGAGTTGGGCTACAAATGCTATGATCTTTCGATTGCCACTGGGCTTCAATTTATTGCACTACCTCTTCGCGTCGGAGACGAGGATGGTATGAAAGTTCGTGCATTTAACCAATGGGATGTAACCTTGTAACTTTGTATTGTACACATTAATGTGGTATGTGGGGTCGTGTCGTCCATTGTAATTCTCCATGGGAGGCATTTTGAAACCATTATGTAGTTCTCTAGCCTTCAGTTCTTTGGAGAATGGAAGGTTCTCATCATCGTCATCTAGATCGCATGAACGTACTGACTTTTCGTCCTCGGATTCCACATCTACAGTCTTGGAATCTTTCACTCTCTGGACAAGCCTCGTTATGCTCATTGCGTTGGTTATTTTGTGAATGGTACAATGCTATAGAGAATCTGCCCCCAAGCCTATCAAAGACACTAACGGAAAGGTAGGCTTGTTCTCTTGCAACGAGAGAGGGGGAGGGGGAGGGGGAGGGGCCTCTCTCGTTATTGTTTATGCAAGAACTTCGGGTTTTGATTCAAAGGGTTCCATCTGCCAGTCACTGGCGTGTCATCCCGAATCAATGGCTATCAACTGAGATGGACCTCGAAGGGCTTCGCCAGTCGCAGTGGCACTTGCTCTTGGACTTGGCGGGTTGATTTCTCAATCGCTTGATCATGGCCCTCATCCGGGCATTATCATCTTTCAAGTTAAGGATGTCTTGTTCAATTGTTCGCTTCTGGCATTGCATTAATTAATGTAGAGAACTATATAATCAAATAGAATAATATATTATAACAATTTCTTTTAGTAGGCACAGTAATCGATGTTAACATGACATAAGTTGTATACTTTCCTTATGGGATAAGAATTCGTTCATAATTTACATATATATATCACAAATTATTTTTTCATGATTTAATCAGGTGATATGGTAATATCCGAGACATATGCTTCTTCGAAAGTACAATAAAATATTATTTAAATGAATCTTTATTTATGAGCAATAGCTCAATATTTTTGTGGATTATTGAAATTGTTATATCATGCTATTCAAAAGCAAATAAAATTGTACTAGAATATGAGTATAACGTTTTGCTTCTTCAAGAGCAACACCAAATTATTATTTTGGAATATTGTACTATATGAAGATTTGCTCTTTATGAGAAATATCATAATATTCTTATAAGATATTAAATTTATAAAATTACGCTCTTCGAAAGCAAGTAATATTCTATTGAAATACTAATATAATATTGTACTACTTCAGGAGCAACAACATATTATTATTTAGGACTATTAGATTATGTAAGAATTTACTCATAATGAGCAAAAATATAATAGATATTTAAATCTTATACAATTATATTTTTCGGGAACATGTAATATTTTAATAGAATATCGATATTTGCAAAGTTGTGTTTCTGTCAAAATACTATATAATATTCTTTTAAAATATTGATTCTTAGTAATAGACAATTCCTCAAGAATAACAACAAAATTTTCTTCAATAATATCAATACAAGAAAATTATGATTCTTCGAGAGCAATAACTCAATATTCTTCTAAAATATTAAATTCGTAATGTCATGTTATTTAATATTTAGGGACAAGTAACATTTTTCTAGAATATTAATATAATGTTGTACTTTTTTAGGAGCATTAACATATTTATCAGATTTAGACTTATATAAAATTAATCTTCAAAAACTAACATAATATTCTTTCAAAATATTGATTTGTAAAACATTTTGATTTCTTGAGGAATAACAAAATAATATTTTTCTCGAATATTTATGTAGTTGAGTTATGTTTATTCAGAAACATCAACACAATTTTTTTTTTCCAATTCTATTCATATAAAGTTTTTCTTCTTCAAAAAGTATTTAATTTGATCAAATAAATATTTAACCTACCAAAAATAAAAACTTCATAAATCATGTAAATCCAATCTTAAAAATATAATCAAAAGATATATAAGAATACACTTAAAACTAATTCAAATTTTACTATTGGTCATGTAGTACTTTATCACGAATGAACTATTAGATCTTGATTTTAACCGTTGAATTTAAAGAATAATGAATTTTAAACTTGTTGTCCCAATTTCAAGAAGATCGGAACGTAGACCATTGATATATCAATATTTGATCCCAGATGTGCATGTTGTCCAAATTCTTCTAACGAATTCAAAATTTATTACCGTTTACATAGAGATTTATTAGTAATGAACTATAGGGTATTGATATTAACCGCTGCATTTGAATAACAATGAGTTTTGAACTTGCTTTCCAAATTTCACAACGATCGGACCACATATCGTTGAGATATCAATATTTGATCACAACTGCGCCGATTTCTCAGATTCTACGATTTTTTTAAACTATTGCACTCGAATTTTCTCTCTATTCATGTTGATAACTTGTTATAACTAGAGAAAATAATAGAAGAGAATAAAGAGAAACTGCATATTTTATTATAATAATAGACTCATATATATAAACTTTCAAAGACATGTTAGTAGGTAAGAAATATCTAAATATGATCATCAATATTAATTTCCATATTTTACAACACTAATGATTATTTACTCTTACTAGAATACTTAAAAAATAATTGTACTTTCTGTATCTTGTTCAATTTGTAATTGTTATTGAAATCCTATATATATATATATATATATATATCAATGTTCAGAAAACTGGACCGGCCATCGACCCGGAAAAGGCAACGGGTCAAGGGTCAAAAGGTCGAACCGTTTTTAATTAAAAAATTAAAAATTAATCCAAAACTCTCAAAAAATTTCTAAATTAAGTTATTTGTAAATAAATCAATATTTGTAGACAAAATTACTCACAAAACTTAGCTTTAAATAGAGTTTTTATAAGTTTTAATTAAAAAATAAAAAAAAAATCCAAAAAAAAATCGGTTTCTGCTAAAAACCGGACCGGTTCAACCGGTAAAAAACCCGGTTTCCGGTCCGGTTTTTGGACACACGGTTTTTGTTGAAAACCGGACCGGTTTTGGGACCGGTTCCTGGTTTTTCCGGTTGAACCGGCCGGTCCGGTCCGGTTTTCTAAACACTGATATATATATATATATATATATATATATATATATATATATATATATATTTATGACATTTTATCAGCTTGACACTAGAATTTCTCTTTTATGTTTTTAATTTTTCTTAAGCGCAAAAATTCCCCAATGCTTAATTATTATTTTTAGAATTTCCATGCTTGCCCAACTCCAATTGCTTTAGTTGTCATGTACAAGTATAATTCTCTGTGCCATCAATTTACACATTCTGCCATTACAATTAGATTAATTAGTGAAATTCTCCAAATTTTTCATTATGAAGAACAAACTATAATTGCCTGTTCCAAACCATCCACTTGTGCAAAATTTTTGACAGATTTGTATATCACAGATTTTTGGCGCCCACTGACTAATTTTTTTTTTAGTAGAATTCGTTCAAAGATCGTAAAATTTTGAATTACGACAGACTTTTATAAATTTGCATCTTCGAATAATTTGAGATCTATGAACTATTCAAACTTCCCAAATCTGTCAAATACTTTTCGTCTAATTGTTATTTTCTTATTCAAAGTAAGTTTATTTTTAAAAATCTTTTAATCTTATTTTGTACGACTGGA